>OZ018320.1:114747476-115347476 GCA_963969495.1 Ceratothoa steindachneri | reverse complement strand
GTTAGTACTTGGTCAAAACAGCCCTGTTCAAAATTTCAGCTCTGTAGCTGCTATAGTTTCCACCAAGATACAGTACCCTGTTTTTGACCCAAAACACCGGAACCGGTGTAGCGGCGGGATTGCGAGTCCCCAGCCAAAAGTTCCCGCCGCCCTGACAAGGTCCGCTCGGTGGTTCAAGAAGAGGGTATTGAGGAGAGAGAGTATTTTTTAAATTTAATTTACACACAAAAAAAGAAATTAACCACAACCCCAGAAAACAAAAATGTAAATTTACCCAATTTCCAAAATATTATCTATCTTAAACCACAACCAAAGATAATTATATATATATATATAGTGGGCCTTACAACTTTACCCTGGCCACACACACGCAAATAAGGAAATGTTTAGGGCTTCACAACCAGATTGCCCAGTGCCACCATGTGAGTCTGTTCTACTTTCTTCAGCTCTGGGAGCACTATTACCGGTATGGGGGGGGGGAGGGAAAGGGAGGCGGGCCCGCTTTCTTGAGGGAAGAGAGGTTCCCTTTTCTTAAGGGACTGGAAGTTCAACTTCAGCCAAGGCGAATGATTCGCACTCAAGGATGAGGAAGTGGTGGCTCCAGTCAGAGCGGAAAGTGTGAGGGCTCAGGCCCCAATTGATGCGTCCCTTTTCTGCCACACGAGAGTCAAGATTGGCTTCAGCCGTCTCCAAAAGCCAGATGTCGGCGACAATCGGTACCACTGAACTGGAAAAGAGAAGGCACATTCAGTCACCTATTCACTGCCACACTCAAACATCTTTACTTCTAACTCATTCAACCATATCCACTCTCACACAATCTTCACTCACCTATCTTCCGTCCAGGCGGCTCTTCCTTCCTCAGTCACAAACTTTACTTCCAAACTTTTACCTACACTTTCTAAAGAAAAATATATGCTGAAAGAATCCGCCTAAAAAGAAAACAGGAGATGAATGGGGGAGCACGATAGAGATCCATCGAGTCCCCCCACACAAAGTAAAGACGGTGATCACACGATCCACACCCACACACATTCTGCAAAAGAAGAAAGAGATTAGACATAGGGGAGGGGAGGCGGACAACCAAACTACTACATCCCTCCCAGCTAAATTCGCCTCACCTCACCATGTCTCAATCCCCATCTTCATTCATTCACAATGCTTTCGACATCACCCAGTCATACTCTTTCACTCTGCCTCTCCTCCTAGTCACAGGTCCATCAACTGTCTCTGTCATCTGTCGTAATGTCTCCTCATGTCTGTCCATGGCCCCTTCTCTATGTACTTCATCCACACACACATCTGACATTTCCTGACCAATCCCACTCAAATCCTCAACTAACCTCTCTACTACATCCATCAAACCTTCCCATTCTTTCATAGCATTTATCGACTCTTGTTCCAATTTCGCACTTATCCCATTTATACTCTCTAGCATAGACTCAGACTCATTCAACGGAAACTTACAAATACTGTACGTTCTATCATATACTCCATCTCGATCTTGCACAAACCCAGAAAACTCTCTCACATCACTCTCACCAAACTGTTCCATCCATTCATCCATTCTCAACCGTTTACTCTTACGCTTCCTCCTTCGATGTTCAACTAACACTAACTGCTTCCCCTCTAAAGCACTAGCTATATCATCCACCATTTCACAGTCTTCCATCCTTTCAGACAGATATTCATTCACCGGATGTTGCACCAAATATTGAGGAGGTTCACGCCACTTTCGCAACTGACCTTGATGCGCTCTACGTTCATCCAAACTTCCATCCTCTCTTTCACGAACTATCACATAACTTACCCCATTTGACCAAACCTTTCTTACTACAAACGGACCTTCAAATTTCTCTTTCAACTTATCCACATTCAGTCTACCTTTTGTCTCAATCTCCTTTAGTACTTTATCACCCACAGAAAAACTCTCAAACCTTTCATTCCCTTTTCTCCACAACTCACGATCCTTCTCACTAAGTCCCATATGTGGCCTAATCATTCGTTCAAAGTTCATCAAATACTTACATGGTGACATTCCAATCGCCTTATGCACTGTCATGTTATACGCCCAAAGCACTCTTCCCAAACATTCATCCCATTCTTTCCCATCTTTCACCATCAATCGTAACATCTCACTCAAAGTTCTTATCGTCCTTTCAGCCAAACCATTCGCACTAGGCATATACGGCGTCGTTCGCACATGATCTATTCCCCATTCACTCAACATCTCCTCAAAAGCACGTCCTACAAACTCAGGTCCATTGTCACTCAACATTCGCACAGGCTTACACATGCACATGGGCAACATTCTCTCACTCACTTCTCTAGCAACAGTCAATGAAGATTTATTTGTCACAGGTGCAGCATACGCAAATTTGCTCTTATGATCCACCATCACAATCATCCCTACATACCCTCTTGCAGTCCTCGGAAAAGACACGCAATCGATCGCTACCATTTCAAAGGGTTCATTCACACTCAACTTTAATACAGGTGGGGCGGCATACACTCTCTGATACTTTCTCTTCTGGCATACTTCACACGTAGTCGCTACATCCACGCAAATCTTTCTCAAAAAGGGACTAAATATACATCCTTTCATACATTCCCACAATTTATTCTTACCCATATGTCCAAACCTATCATGCACAATCTTCACCATTCCAATCGTGCCACACACGGAAAACACCGGAATATATACATCCTCATCATCTATACATTGCACAAAATACACTAAACCCTTGCACACTACAAACTTTCCAGCAAACCTTCTAAACTCTCCTAATATGCAACTCCATTCATTCACAGGAACACTGGTCATCACGCTATCTTTCAATTCATGCACCATCGGACATGACTCTTGCATGCTCTCTATATCTTCAGCAGTCAACAGCTCTTCACTCAAATCGGCACCTGCCACTCTTACAAATCCAGTTGAGCCTACAAGCTCACTCTGCAACTTCCCAACTGTTACACCATCTTTCACTAAACATTCATTACATACATCCACAGAAATCCTATTCTTACGCAGAAAATCAATCCCAAACAGAAAACAATAAGGTAACTCATTCTCACTTAGCACAACAAATTCATGCAATATATCATTCAACTTCCCCATGCTTACAGACAAACTCACTTCCTCCCATGCCATAATACGTCCACTTCCGAGTCCACTTATCGAAACTGTCACACCTTTTCTAGAAACATTCAAACTCATATTGTCAGCATCATGCACAACCTTTGCATTCACCAAGGAAATTTGCGCACCTGTGTCAATCATTCCACAATAGCTCTTCCCATTCATAGTCAAGGTAACTTGCACTCTCTCTTCAAGTCCATGTTCACACATTATATTCAACACTTCGGTCTGTTCCACAAACACTTCTGCAGCATCCAAACCTTCATCTTCACTAACAGGAACAATTCCTTCGCAAACGTAGTCAATCTCTCTTCTTACATAATTCTTCTTCTCAATCAGCCAATTATAATGCACACCACTCAAACATTGCAGATGCAACTCACACCCATTCACTCGGTCTACACCTTTACCACGATACATCACTGGCTTCTCCACACCATAATGCACATATACTCTCACACCAAACAGCTTACTCACTATCGCTAACACTTCCTGAAACATCATCACTCCTGGCATACACATACTTCTTAACTCTTTTCTTAACCTACTTGAATTTTCCATTCCCAATTGCTCTGGTCTCTTACACGCTTCTTCCATAACCACCTTTCGTAATGCATTCACACTTTCTGGCACCTTTTCAAGCAATCCATCTTTCACCAAGTCTCATAAACCATACAACACACTTTCGAACATAGAATCACCTCCACCCTTACATTTTCTTCCAACAACTACACCTGCTGGCAAATACTCAGGATTTATGCTTACAACCTCACTCTCATTCAAACTACAAGGCAAACGTGACATCAAATCAGCAATCACATTCCTTTCACCTGGCAAATACTCAACCACAAAATCAAAATCACTCAAATCCTCTATCGTCCTTGCAAGCCTACTATCAACTAACCTCATACGCTGCAAATACACTAGTGGCTGGTGATCTGTTCTCACTACAAACCGTACTCCATACAGAAATGGTCGTAACGACTTGAGACAGAATCTTAACGCAGCCAGCTCTCTTTCAATCGTTGAATATGCACGCTCTGCCACACTAAACGCCTTGGAAACATACGCAATTACTCGCTTTCTTTCAACCCCATTCACAACTTGATCTTGCATCAAACATCCACCCATCGAATGACCACTTGCATCCGTATACACTTCAAGCATTCCTGCATTTGTTCCATATGCTGGATACTCAAGTTCCACATCTTTTGCAACTTCCGCTTTTAACTTTTCAAACGCTGCATTCATAGAGTCATTCCACTTAATCACAGCACTCTTCTTTTTCCCAGTCCATACACTCAACGGTTTCATTACACCTGAACAATCTTTCATAAACTTTCTTCCAAACTCAACTAAACCAAGAAATCCACGCAACTCTCTCACTGTGGTAGGCTTAGGGAAATTCCTAACCTTTCCCACGAACTTCTCCGATTTACGCAATCCAACCGCACTCACCTTATGTCCTAAAAACTCAACTTCACTAGCAAACCATACACATTTAGACAACTTCACTTTGACACCAACCTCTTCCAACTTTCTTAAAACATCATTCACCAAGGTCTTATGTTCTTCCATGTTCTCACTCATCACCAAAATATCATCCAAAAACACTCGTACATTCTTACACGGAAAACCACTCAACTCTACATTCATAGCACGCTGAAAAGCAGCTGGGGCGTTCGCCAACCCAAAGCTCAGGTTTCTAAACTGATAATGGCGCTTTGAGGTAGAGAACGCCGTAATAGGTCTACTCTCTTCAGCCACAGGCATCTGGTAGTATCCACGTACCAGATCCATCTTAGAAAACACTTTCATTCCATACATACTGTACACACATTCAGACACAACACTCATAGGAAACTTGTCTTTCAACGTTCGTTCATTCACTCTTCTATAGTCAATACACAGTCGCAAACGTCCATCTGGCTTTCGTACAGGTACAATCGGACTATTCCAGGCACTCACACTCGGCTCAATCACGCCAATTCTCTCTAATTCCTCACACTGTTCCTCAATCTCTTGAGCCACAGGGGCAGGGAAATGACGAGGCCTTTGATATATTGGCATATCATCGCTCAAAATTATTTTGAACTCAGGCAAATGAGCATTGCCAAAGTCCTCATCCCCTTGACTCAAAGCACCTCTCCTATTCCACAACATCCTGTAAACTTTTTGCTTCTCACATTTACTCAACTTTTCTTCCAATTTCACTTGCTCAATCAAATCTTCATACTTCCAAACATTCGACGTTACACTCACGGAAAACACATTTGCGTTCACCACATGCATATCATTCTCCATATTCACCACTGTATTTAACACACCCAATTTATCTCCCACTTGCACTCCTCTAAGACTCTTCCTTCGCAGATCAGGCCAAACTTGCATGCAGACACGCGGATCTTTCATATCAATTATACCATCAAACACATGCACCACTCGCCTTAATCGATAGTTCGCAGCACTACCACCCAAGACATAAATATTCCCATCATTCTCATTTATCTCGACATCCGAATTCCATCCAATCCTTACACTCAATGTTTCATTCTGCTTGACAGGCACACTCTCAATCGCATATACCTCCAGACCTTTCATGATGTTCACTCTCACACTTCCATCTGGATTCACATACCATTGACATTTCATACTTCCATCCTTCTTACATTCAATCATCTCTAAATCAGGGTGAATCACAATACCATTCGCTTTCAAAAACTTATAACCTAATAGCATGTCATACTTCTTGTTTGCACCTACAACACAAAATTCATCTTCATTCATCCAGACACCGGCAATCAAAATACTTTCTCTAAACCTTGCAACAATCGGCACATCCTGTTCACCTAATCCAGTCAAATGATATCCACGATCCTTAACTTCACTTACTTTCATTCCTACAAATGCTTCATAGTACACCACATTCACCTTACATCCTGTATCAATCAATGCACTAACTTCTCGTTCTCCACACTTAATTTTAACACACATACACCTATTCACTCTCTGACCCCAATTCACTCCACGATTTGACAATCCTTCTCTCACATTCATCACTTGCACTCTAGAGAATTCCCCAGAAGGAACCCTCTCATTCCTTAGTTTCCCTGAGTCGTATCCTCTCGATTACTTGCATCATTCCCATCCATTCTTTCATTCATGCATCTTTCTCCGGTCCTACACAACCTTGTTGCATGACCTACCATTCCACATTTACCACAGGTAGCTCTTGGACTGGTACACATCCTGGCATAATGCCCTATCTGCCCACAATTACCGCACACTCCAGGTCCACTCATATTTACTCGACCACCTTCCCTGCAATCTCGTACCAAGTGGCCCATTCTTCCACATCCATAACACGCTCTTTCCCTCGCACGACTACAATCTTTTATCATGTGCCCCATTTGTCCACAGCCAAAGCAACTTCCTTGTGACCAGCGACAGTCAACCCTCATATGCCCAACTTTCTTGCACCTCAGACACCTAGGCTCATTTACTCTAGATCTACTGTCATTCCTACCATTTGTGCGACCACTATTCTGATCATTCTGAACCCTACTCCACCCATTCCGACTCTCACTCCTACTTTTACTCCCTCTCGGTTGGCGGCCAACATACACACTCTGTTGTTCATTCTGCCCGCTGTAATAATTTTCCAAAAATCTAGACATCACTTCGATCGGGTTCTCTGTCAATGCGTCCCGATATGACCGGAACTGGGGCAACTTACTGATACTTGAGTTGCGCACAGTGTGAATCGAGGCCTCCTCCCTTCCATAATCCTCAAATTCACGGTCCTCTAACATCTCCAGTACATCCTTCCATAGCAATCTTTCACCAGCCCATTTCATCTTCTCTTTCCTCTCATACGTCACATACTCACTCACTTCATTCGGAACTGTATTTAAAAACTTCTTCATCAGCTCCTTATTCCCATTTATTCCGTCATCTCCAAATCTCATTCGTGCCAAGGACTCTAAGCGATGGGCATAAGAATTCACATCCTCATTCTTCCCCATTCTCGCTTCCTCAAACCCATTTGTTTTCTTATACTTCACACTTGTCTTCATCCTCTTACAGTGCTCTATTATTCTCTCTTTCATAACCTCCCACTTAGGCTCACCCACGCTCATAATCGTCCGGTAAAAATCCTTCATACGCCCATCCAGAAACTCGCACAACTCTTTCACCCAAAACCTATTATTCTCTCCAAATTTTTCCTTACAATAATTTTCATACTCTTTCAAAAACACTTTCACATCTTTTGCTCCTTCCACTCTAAACTTACTTAACTTTGGCACTTCTCTGATCAGTATACTCCGATGAACCTCAGCATCACTTTCACTATCACTCACTTCTCTCCCACTTTCACTCATGCCTTCATTCGAGCTGAAATATAAGGAGTCAATACTAGCCAGTCGGGTCCTTTCCTGTCGGTCTGGGCATCTAGTCTTTGGGGTCTTCTTTTTTCGATGCCTAGTCATTTGCAGGGGTTCCTTTATGCCTGTCAATCCCTTTTTATCAGTCATGTCAATTCCAAGTGGAGTCGAGGCCACACCCCCACCAATTGCACCTGATTCTCCCATTTTCTCATTCAGCATTCGCATCAATCTTTCCTCCATTCGCACCTCACTGTCTTTAATCCTCTCTTCCATTCTCACTTCCATCTCCCTCATTTTCCTTTTCAAACTATCATTCTCTTCTCTCAAATGCGCATTTTCTCTGTCTTTCTGCCGCACTAACTCATTTAGTCTTCTCATCTCCAACTCCATGGTCCCAATCTGTTCCTCCTCCATTAGGGACAAAAGACACAGGCTCTCACTCCTCTCCTTCCTCAAACCACCGGGCAGTCCCTATTCGGGCGCCAAAAATATGTAGCGGCGGGATCGCGAGTCCCCAGCCAAAAGTTCCCGCCGCCCTGACAAGGTCCGCTCGGTGGTTCAAGAAGAGGGTATTGAGGAGAGAGAGTATTTTTTAAATTTAATTTACACACAAAAAAAGAAATTAACCACAACCCCAGAAAACAAAAATGTAAATTTACCCAATTTCCAAAATATTATCTATCTTAAACCACAACCAAAGATAATTATATATATATATATAGTGGGCCTTACAACTTTACCCTGGCCACACACACGCAAATAAGGAAATGTTTAGGGCTTCACAACCAGATTGCCCAGTGCCACCATGTGAGTCTGTTCTACTTTCTTCAGCTCTGGGAGCACTATTACCGGTATGGGGGGGGGGGAGGGAAAGGGAGGCGGGCCCGCTTTCTTGAGGGAAGAGAGGTTCCCTTTTCTTAAGGGACTGGAAGTTCAACTTCAGCCAAGGCGAATGATTCGCACTCAAGGATGAGGAAGTGGTGGCTCCAGTCAGAGCGGAAAGTGTGAGGGCTCAGGCCCCAATTGATGCGTCCCTTTTCTGCCACACGAGAGTCAAGATTGGCTTCAGCCATCTCCAAAAGCCAGATGTCGGCGACAATCGGTACCACTGAACTGGAAAAGAGAAGGCACATTCAGTCACCTATTCACTGCCACACTCAAACATCTTTACTTCTAACTCATTCAACCATATCCACTCTCACACAATCTTCACTCACCTATCTTCCGTCCAGGCGGCTCTTCCTTCCTCAGTCACAAACTTTACTCCCAAACTTTTACCTACACTTTCTAAAGAAAAATATATGCTGAAAGAATCCGCCTAAAAAGAAAACAGGAGATGAATGGGGGAGCACGATAGAGATCCATCGAGTCCCCCCCACACAAAGTAAAGACGGTGATCACACGATCCACACCCACACACATTCTGCAAAAGAAGAAAGAGATTAGACATAGGGGAGGGGAGGCGGACAACCAAACTACTACACCGGGACTGGCAGTTTTATGGAGGCATTTTTAGGGGGGGCCTCTACTCAGTTGCTATATGCTTTGAAGTGCTGAAAATGACTGCCCTGGACTACCTTTTTGCAAGGGTTTACAAAATCAAATCAGTGTTGACCCAGGTGGCTTAGTTTTCTCACAAACTGAGATTTAAAATGCAAAATAATTACCCTTTAACACCAACCAGTGCTGTACTCATGAGCCTATATCTCCTGAAGATTGGGGTTATATGATACCAAATTTTTTCCTGGAGTGGCATCTAACTTTTTACTCTGTGTGCCAAATTGGAAATTTCTAGGTCTAATAATCTCTACATTAGACCATATCAAAGTTAGTCACAAACAGAAAAATGCAAAAAATGCCCCATGTTAAATCAGTTATTTGACCACGCCAGTTTTTGATCCTCTTTTTTTTATGTCTCATCTGAAAGAGCATGTCAAATAGCCTTGGACACCAAAGACTGAGTTGCTTCTTTGTCAAATGCTAACCTGAATTTGCCCTAGTTTTGGCCTTTTGGGCCTTGCAACTGTATATATATATATATATATATATATATATATATATATATATATATATATATATATATATATATATATATATATATATATATATATATTACACACACAAGTGATCCACCATCTAGAAGATGGAATAAAAAAGATAGAAGAATATAAAGTTGCCAAAGGAAATTAATTAAGGCAAAATACACAATGGTCTTCAACTAAATTTGCATATATATATATATATATATATATATATATATATATATATATATATATATATATATATATATATATATATATATATATATATATATATATATATATATATATTTAGGGGTAGCAGTCTTTCCTGAATGCAAAATTTGTTGAAGACCATTGTGTATTTTGCCTTAATTAATTTCCTTTGGCAACTTTCTCTTCTTCTAACTATCTTTTTTATTCCATATTGTAGATGGTGGATTACTTGTCCAGTACTCATCTCTTTTTTAAATGAATGTGTTTTGTAAAAAACAAACTAAATTGCTAAGCTTTTGATCTTATTCGATCATCTTTGGAGCGTTTTGAAATGTTTTTGCCTCCTTTAGTGTTGTAATGAGTGGAATGAGGATCTGACAGAGTGAAAGAAAACGATTTAAAAATGGTATTTATTCCGCCTTGGTTAAACATAACGTTAGAGGAAATGGGCCACTCCTCTGAGTGCAATTTTAAAATAGTTTTAATGTGCAATTCCAGCTTGTCACTTGACTGTTGATGGCCGGCTTATCTTCATTTATTAATATGGCTTCTAAGATGTTCAGCCTCGCTTTATTGACCTTTTCTTTTAATAATGGTGTTATCAACGAGCATATCTCTCATTAGGTTAATATTATGGGCACTCTCCATATGATTCTTAGGCCCTCTGCTTTGTAGATGCATGGTTAAACGTCTCACAAGTGTAGTGGTTGTCATGCCAATATATTTTGAGTTATTATAAAGCTTACAGTCTTTATCGGGGCAGATGAACTCGTAAACTATGTTGGTTGACTTGAGATTCGAGGAGTTTAGGCAGGTGTTGTTTTTCATCAGGAGATTGCTGGCTTTTTGTTTTATAATAAATGATGAGTTGGATTTTATCTGTTTGATTTTTAACCTTGATGTTATGGTTAAATACCCCTTTAAAATCGTTTTCTTTCACTCTGTCAGATCCTCACTCCACTCATTACATCGGTAAAGGAGGCAAGAACATTTCAAAACGCTCCAAAGATGATTGAAAGCTTAGCAATTTAGTTTGGTTTTTATCAAACACATTCATTTAAAAAAAAAGAAATGAATACTGGACAAGTGATCCACCATCTAGAAGATGGAATAAAAAAGATAGTTAGAATAAGAGAAAGTTGCCAAAGGAAATTAATTAAGGCAAAATACACAATGGTCTTCAACTAAATTTGCATATATATATATATATATATATATATTTTTTTTTCTGTCGCCGATCTGGTGCAGAGTCACCCTTGGTTCCCCCCCTTCTTTCCAGTGGCAGTCCCCCCTTTACTTTCCTAGGGGACTGCCAAGAAAGCCACCAGGCAGCCCATAACTGACCGCTCCCGGTTGAAGTGGCTCGGTAGGGCAAACCCCCTTAGGGAGGAGATGGAAGACAGGGCCCCATCGCCTGCTTCCCTCCAGAGACCTGCTGGCTCGTATACTGACCCTAGGGGGGGAGGGCAAGGCCTGTGCCTCCCCATACTCTACTTGTGACACCACTGCCAATGGGATTTTGTGATATCTTGGGGGGGGGGGGGGGCAAATCGAGCCCCCTCTCCCCCTCCGAGATGGACATGGTCCTTGAGGCAGCTCAGTCTCAGATGGTAGGGCCTTCCATGGGAGCGAATCCGGTCTCGGCGCCAAGCACTGAACCCGAGTCCGCCCCTATGCAAGGTCCTCCTCAAACGGCTCGGGTCTCCTTTGGCAGTACAAAGAGGGCAGGGATCTCCTCCTCCAGCCGGTGCCCCTGCGGGGATGGATGGGTCTGCTGCCACTTCGGTAAGAGACCAAGCCAAGATCGGCAAGTCCGGCCCCTCTGCCTCCCTGGGTGTGGAGTCCCTGACCACAAGTGCTAGTTTGCAGAGCGGAGCCTCGATTACATTGTGGCCCCTCATTCAGAGAATGCGTCGAATCCCTCCGAGGCAGCCATGATTAGTGCCCTTCGGCCCCTTGATGGCACCCCTGTGAGTGTAACGCAGCACTCTACCATGAACTTTGTCAAAGGAGTAGTTTATGCGAGGGAACTCGTGGACTACTCCATAGATGACATCACCTTAAAGCTGGCTGACCATGGGGCAGTCAAGGTCAAACGTGTGATGAGAATACAGGGTGTCCTCGAGACCCACCCATAGACTCTTCATCACGTTCGACTGTGACAAGCTTTCTGAGTCGGTGCGTGCCGGTTGGTATCGCTACCGCGTGAAGGCATTCATGCCACTGCCACTGAGAGGCTATTACTGTCACTGCTTCGGCCATACTAATTGCTCCTGTCGACGTGCAAAGTCGGGTTTACCCGAAATCTGTGTGGATTGTTCCAAGGCCGCACACGATAAGTCCAAATCGTGTGGCCAAGTTTGTCAATTGTGGAGAGCCGCACCCTACGTCTTCGAAGCAATGTGGTGCGTATCTCCTTGAGAAGGAAATCCTGGCCGTTCAGGATCAGGATCGTCTCACATTTTGCGAGGCTAAGGACTTGGTCCCGGCACCCGGGCGTCCTATGCTTCAATGTTGAAAAAGACACCCTCTGCTCCTGGCCCCCCCAAGCCTACGAGCACGGTCGTTTCCGCTCCCATTCGGAACCCTTAGGCAGGTTCTAGCCACCCCGGGCACTCCCCTGATAAAGCTTGCGGCACAAAGGGTCCACACCCAGCCCCGGCTAAAACCAAGGGTCCCCCCCTCCCCCAGCGTAACCGTTTCCCGTAAGGCGAAACGGCCACGCGCCTCCACCAAGTCGTTAAACTCACAGGAGGCAACACCCTTTAAGTTGGTCGCCAGGCAATCTTCTGGGGTTCCTAAAGCTGCCCCCCGAAAGGACGACAGCACTAAAGAAGCTTCGGCTCCTTCGCCCACGTCCAGTCGTGGGCTGGGTGGCTCGGAGATGGTGGATCCTCGAAAAGAGGGCCCCCCGCTTCCGAAGCCGCTCCGCCCCGCCCGCCTAAAGTTTCGAGGCGGAGAGAGGAAAAGACTTGCATGGCGAACCCAACCTCCCCCAATAAGTCCTCGAAGGCGACAGTGCCTTCAGCGCATTGTCTGGCCAACAGCGTCCGGAGTTCTACCTCCGGGAAGCGTACGGCCATTCCCGTGAAGGTCTTCTCTTCTCCGGCAACCTCATCGCCGCGGGCCTAACTACTATTCCTAGAAGATCTGGCTGTTTTGCACCGCTACCACTCCCGTGGTGGACAGCCGAGTGTGAGAAGGCCATCAAGCAGAAGCGTTATGCCTACATGCGCTATAAGCGCCGCCCGAACGATTTCACTGTCGCTGAATTTCGTCGGGCTAGGGCTTGGTTCCGGTATATTTCGAAGCACGCCCGCTACTCTTCTTGGCGGGCATACATGTCTTCACTTAACGGAAAGACCCCTCTAGCAGAGGTGTGGAAGCGACTCAAAAGGATTCGGGGCAAGTTCTCGCAGGATCCCCTCCCGTTCTCCAGGAAAATGGGACCGCAATCTCGGACCCCGCGTCCGTAGCGGAATCATTCGCGACCGCTTTCTCCGCATTTTCTATCCGGGATGCTGCTCCGCCAGCATTCAATGCGCGTCGTGATGTCGCGGAATGCCGCCGGCTGGTCTTTACCTCCAGAGGTGGAGAACCCTTCAACGACAAGTTTACTATGAGTGAGTAGCGTTCCGCTCTTGCTTCGTGCGCGGACACCGCCCTTTGCCCAGACGATGTCCCGTACGCCATGCTTCGACACCTGGGTGAGCGAAGCTTGGCCATTCTGTTAGATTTGTTCAACAGGATCTGGGTAGAGGGTCTCCTCCCAGATTCCTGGCGAATCGCTACCCGGGGAGAGATCACTCTATGTACCCCGGCCGGTTTCCGCCCAATCTCTCTAACCTCTTGCGTGTGCAAGTTAATGGAGAAATTGGTAAATGTTAGATTAGCCTTTTTTTCTGGACAGCGGAGTCCATCTGTCTTCTGCACAGTGTGGCTTCCGCAAGTTACACTCCACATCGGATGCTCTGCGACGCTTTCGTTCGTAGACAGCACTACACTGGAGAAGGCCTATGATACCGCATGGCGATACAGTATCATGGAGACTCTCCACACGATGGGGGCGAGGGGACGCCTCCTAATCTTTATATCTGAATTTTTGAGAGATCGCCGATTTTGTGTACGGGTGGGGAGAGCCCTCTCCGTCACAATAGAGCAGGAAAAGGGTGCCCCGCACCCTCTTTACCCTGAGCATCAACGGCAATCACCTCGGTGCTGCCGGAAGATGTTCTCGCTACGCTCTACGTCGACGAACTTTCGATATCCTTTGGCGTGGCCCAGATGCCAACTGGAGCGTCGACTCCAACAGGCATTGAGTTGCGTCTATCGCTATTCCGAAGGGCACAGGTTTCGGTTTTCCTTGGCCAAGACTAAGGTGGTGCACTATTGCCGCCATCTACGGCACCACTCTGACCCAGACTAGTTTCTCAATGGGGTATGCCTGGAAGTGGTTGAATCGCACCGTTTCCTTGGTCTTGTATTTGCCCAACGTCTCACCTGGGAGGCTCATATTCGCAGCCTTAGGGTCTCTTGTACCCGCGCCATGGATATTTTTCGTTCCGTGACGTTCAGCGCTTAGGGCGCTGATAGGGCTACTGCCTTACTTTTTTATCGATCCTTTGTTCGTTCGAAACTCGACTACGGATGCGAGTTTTATGCATCCGCAGCTGAGCGTGTATTGCGGAATGTAGACTCGATCCACCACACTGGCCTTCGCCTTGCGACCGGTGTCTTCCTCACTACCCCCATTGAGAGCCTACTTGTACGCGCGAGCCCGGCGCCTCCCTCAGTCGCCAACAGCTCTCACTGCATCCGCAGCTGTTGCCGCCGAGAGACGCCAGTCATAGCCTAAGCTCTTTGGGTTTAGGGCTAGGAAGCTCACTCCTTCCAGAGCTAGGTATAGCTTTCGGCCCTGTGTCGCCCCTGGTTCTGCCCAGGACGCCCCCTGGAGGGTACCACCTTTGGCTATTTGTCGCCACGCCTTTGCTCCCAAAGCTTCTACAGCGTCGGGAGTATTGCGTTCAATCTTTTTGGAGTACACCTCTTGTCACGCTGGAACCGTTCCAGTGTATACAGATGACTCCAAGTCCCAAGAGGGAGTCAGCTTCCACTCCGTTTGCCCTCTGCTGCTTGAAGTCAGCGTCGCTCTGCCAGGCGCTGCGTCTGTCTTCACGGCCTAGTTGGTGGCAATACACCACTCGGTACGGGAGATTACGCGACGTGCCCGGTTCGGAGACCGATTGTGATTTATAGCGACTCACAAAGCCTCCTGAGTGCTCTCGGGGCATTGAAATCTCCGCTGTCCCTGGTTTGCGATATCCGTGACGCCATGGTTTTGTCGAGACGGGCTGATGTCGAGATTATCTTCTGCTTGATTCCTGGACATGTAGGAATTGCGTGGAATGAGCGCGCCGATGAAGGCGCCAAAGAGTCCGCTCGGACTGGGCGACCGGACCAGCGTTTCGCTCTTCCTCACACCGACTACATGGCAGGAATATGGGCAGCTCTCCGGGTTGCTTGGCAAAGAAGATGGGACTCGGTCGAAGGGAACTTAAAGTTGCGTGCCATTGCGCCGCGACTGTTCCCATGGACCTACCCCCCAATGCCTTGATGGCTTCAGGCTGCTTTCTGTCTTCTCCGAATTGGACACACTCGCGGGACGCACCGCCATTTGATGGAGCACTCGCGGGACGCACCGCCATTTGATGGAGCACTCGCCTGCGCCTTGTTGTAACGACTGTTTTGTCCCCCAGACTGTTCGGCACATTCTTGTTGAATTTCCAGTCTGGGCGATCTTCGCGCACGTTACCTGGGGTCGCTACCGCTTATCCCTTGTACTCGGGACGGATTCGTGCACTTTGATTTATGGACTCAATGACTTTTTGGAGGAGGCCGGCCTTCTCCCCTTTATTTGACCTTTTTTTGTGCTTTTTTTGGTCGCATGTTCCTGCGCCGAGTGGAGGCGGGCCTATTCCCGATGCCGGAGCATGCTTTCTTCCTTTCCTCTTGCTTTTTTTTGTTATTTTTTATCGTTATTTGTTAGTTACATATTATTTGTTCTGTTATTTGTTTTCTAATATAGCCTAGTAGTAGGCCGTGTGGTGTATGGTGACTTATGCCCAAATAGGCAGTCACCAGATGGGCTACCACAATAAAAAAAAACAACAGGAAATATTGTATCACATATAAATGCCCTCAGTCAATTTCAGTCTCCTATAAAACTCAGATATCTATTATTCGGTTAATGCCTTTTGGAGTAAATAGCTTAGGGCCCCAAAGGTATTTACCCAGACTATTGGACAAGATAACCCCATTCCATCAGCAAAACCCAGAAAGTTAAAAATGTATGAGACCACACCCAGAAATGCCAAAGCTCAACCATACTGGGTGAGTTGGAGGCATGGTTCCTTTTTCATTGGTTAGCTTACATACTTTTTAAAGCAGTTTGGGCCATTCTTACGTTATATGGATTATTCTCTCATTACTTTTTTATACATTGTTATTTAGTTCTTATTATTCCCACTTCCATCTTTATTTGTTGAGTTAACTTAAACTGCATTTATTTTCCAGTCTCATTCATTTTAGCTGTTAGCCATGGTCTATATTTGTAATTAGGATCAATTTATTCAAAAGTAGTTTTTCTTAATAAATTCCCCTGAAACTAAGTAGATGTTTCTCTTCCTTGTCATCAAATTGCTCGCTAAAGTCAAACACAAATGTCTGATGCCTTTAGTAACAAACCTAGTTACTCCTAGTGTGACCTTACAGAATATCTGCATAATTATATTTACAAAATTACAAATGAACCATTGATCTTTTACAAGTGTACCTTTTATTAATATTAGAGCCATACACAACTTTTATACAGACCAAAATACTTTCCTTAATCTGTCATTGATGGTCAGGGTTGCAGATGAGAAGAGGGAAAAGTCATCATATGGTGTTTAGCAGAGGGAGAAAGACTGTAGCATTTTTTGTGCTTCATTGCTCATGCGTCACTGGGTTGAGTTTTGGATTGGCATCTCACAAATCCTCACCATCAAATTGAGGAGTCTTGAATGTTTGGAAAGGAGCAGGAAATTAAAGCTTTGATTATAGCCAAACTTTTGGTTCTGACTGATCCAGGGACTTCAATCAGTTTGTGTGAATACTTATTTTATTTTTCAAAAATTCTTCAGTCTGCCTAATCAATCAAAATTTCAATCTTAATTAAATAGCACAAATATTCTAAAAAAAATAAAAGAATCTGCAAATTTTATAAAATTCTTGCAAATCCTCTCAAAATATATATTTTTTCCTCATTCACTCTCTTTATTCATCTAGGTCCAAAGAAAGAAAGGGTGAGAATAGCTTCACATATATCACCAATACATTCACCACACCTCACCACACTGAGACGTCTGAAAAATGAGAAGGCAACTGGAATAGATGATGCAGTAGTTGCCGAGATGCTAAAAAGTGGAGATCATTGTGTTATAGAATGCTGCTAATGGTTGTTGTAAAGCATTTGATGGTGGAATAGTGCCTGGAGACTGAAAGATTGATATGATTATACCATTGTATGAAGGTAAAGGGAAGAAAGGTGAATGAATGCAAGAATTTCAAAGTGATAAGTCATTTAAGCGTAGTAGACCAGGTAGATGGCTATATTCTGATTGTGTGTATAAGAGAGATACAAGGGATCGATAGAAGATGAGCGAGGTGGATTTGGATGGGATAAGTAGTGTAGGAATTAAGATGACCTCTGCTCCCTCCGACTGTGTGGGAGATTAAGGGAGAAAGCCTTTGTTGATCCTCCAGTGTATTGGGCCCCACCAACGTTAACATAATTAAGTGGGGCTGTGCCTTCTGTGAGGGTGTCCCGAGGGGACCAAGTTAGAGTGGAGTGATGCAGTTGCATGCTGTGGGAATTTTATAGCACCCTCCTGCGGTAGTGGTCCATCCAAGTGAGGTGGTACCGCGTTGGGTGCTCATGCCATATCCATTTGTAAATGGCGTGACCACTCTACAACTCTCTCTCTCTCTCTCTTTTTACTTCTTTTTTTCCTACAGGGTGGGCTAGAGTTTAAAAAATAGAACCTTGCCTGCTCGGAGGATTGATAGGCTGTATGTGAAGAGGGGGCTAAAAGTATCTGCAGAAAAAGGAATGTAATAATATTTGAAGGTAATGATGCAGTGGGGGCAATATTTGATTCTGTGGTGTTCCCCTTGAACAAGTGAGATGTTTTAAATATCTTTGATTATTATTACTAATAGTGTTGCAGATAAAATAGATTACCACCGCAAAGTTTTAAATTTAAGGAAATTTTCAGGGGTGATCATTGCTAGTGGTTTAATTGTGAAATGTGCTGAAGCCGCATCAGAGTCTGCTGCTGCCAAAATTAGTATATGGGAGTGATACTAGTTTGGAGTTTGGAATGACAAGGATTGATATTTGTGAAAGCAGTGCAATTTGAGATGGATGCTTTGGGGGGGTCAAGGGTAGATATTGAAAAACAATTATGTGAGAAGTATTTAAGTTGTGATGAAGAGTGTGAATGAGTATTTTTTTAGTTGGTATGTGCATGTGAGAAGAATAGACTTAAATAGGACTATGTGTTGTGTTATGAGGTGGTGTGTGGATGTGTGAAGAATGGATTTAAATGGAATTTTGTGTATAAGATACAAAGCTTGATCGAAGCGCGATGAGGGCTCCAAAGAGTCCGCGAGGACTGGGCGACCATACCAGCGTTTCGCTCTTCCTCACTCTAATTACATGGCAGGAATTCAGGCTACTCTCCGGGCGGCTTAGCAAAGAAGATGGGAGACGGTCATTGTGCCGCGACTGTTACCATGGACTTCCCCCCCAATGGCCGCGACGGCTTCAGGTTGCTTTCTGTCATCTCCGAATTGGACACACTCGCAGGACGCACCGCCATTTGATGGAGCGTTCACCTGCGCCTTATTGCCACGACTGCTTTGTCCCTCGGACTGTTGGCACATTGTTATTGAATGTCCCAGCCTGGGTTATCTGCGCGCCCGTTACATGTACCGGGACGGACGAGCGGGGTCGCTACCACTTGTCGGGACCTGTTCGTGCACACAGACTTGCGGACTATACGACTTTTTGGAGGAGGCTGACCTCTTCCACTTTATTTGACTGTTTGTTGTAGGTCGCATGTTTCTCCGCTGCGGGAGGGCGAGACTACCCACGACGCCGAGCCCACTTCCATGTTACCTTTTTGCTTTTTTGTTGTTTTTTATCGTTTTTATTTAAATAGTTATTTGTTTTTCATATAGTCTATTAGTAAGCTTTGGTGGGTACGGCGACTTAGGCCCCAAGTAGGCAGTCGCGAGATGGGCTTCTAAAAAAAAATAAAAAAAATAAATGCCTTCTTTTCTATCGATCCTTTGTTAGTTCGAAGCTTGACTACGGATGTGAGTTTTATGCATCCGCATCCGAGCGTGTATTGCGGAAGGTGGAATCAATCGACCACACCGGTCTCCTCCTGGCGCCCGGTGCTTCCGCACGTCGCCTATTAGAGCCTACTTTTCGATCTTGGGGAAATGCAACTCGCTCTGTGTTGTGTACAGTGCATTGTGCCCGACGACTCCCACAGTCGCCAATGCTTCTCACTGTATCCGCAGCCGATCTTTACGGTGCCTATGCCACCAAGAGACACCAGTTATACCATAAGCCATTCGGTTTTAGGGCTAGGAAACTCCTTCGAAAGCTTGGTGTATGTAACTCTTGGGCTGGTGGCACCTCTGGTTCTTCCCAGGATGGCACCCTGGAGGGTCCCACCTTTTACTATTTGTCGCCACGCTTCTGCTCCCAAAGCTTCCACAGCGCCTGTAGTATTGCTTTTGGCCTTTTTGGAGCACACTTCGTGTCACGATGGAACCGTGCAAGTGTATACGGATGGCTTCAAGTCCTAAGAGGGGGTCGGCTTCCACGCCGTATCCCCTCCGTTTAAAATCAGCGGTGCTCTGTCTGTCTTCACAGCAGAGTTGGTTGCAATACACCGCTCGGTACGGTAAATATCACTTCGTGCCCGGTTTGGAAACCGGATTGTTATCTATAGCGACTCAAAAAGTGCCTTGATTTCTCATGAGGCATTGGAATCTCCACACTCCCTGGTTCGCGGTATTCGTGACGCCACTGTGGGCGTGAGGCGGGTAGATATCGAGATTATCTTCTGCTGGGTTCTTGGTCATGTGGGAATTGCGGGAATGAGGGCGCCAAAGAGTCCGCGAGGACTGGGCGACCGGACCAGCTCTTGACTCTTCCTCACACCGACCAGATGGCAGATATGAGGGTAGCCCGCCAGGCTGTTCTTTATTGAAGATTGGACATGGCCGAGGGGAACTTAAAGTAGCGCGCCATTGCGCCGCAACTGTTCCCATGAATCTACTTTTTAAGCCGCGACGTATTTAATGGAGCGCTCGCAGGCAGCGTATTGCGACGACTGCATTGTCCCTCGAACTGTTCGGCACATTCTTGTTGAATGTCCCCGTCTGGGTGATCTTCGCGCACGTTAGCTGCCCCGTATCGGGACGAGCGGGGTCGCTACCGCTTGTCCCTTGATTTCGGGACGGGTTCGTGTACACAGACGTGTGGATTTTCTAACTTTTTGGAGGAGGCTGGCCTCCTCCATTTTATTTGACTCGCTTTGTTGTAGGTCGCATGTTCCTGCGCCGCCCCGAAGCGGCCCCCCCCTACGCCGCCAGTCGAGTTTGTGTGGATTGATGACTCTGTTGTTTTTCTTCAGCATCCTCATTGCCCTGACCATGAGCCTGACTACTTGTCCTAGAATTTGTTGTCCTTTTGTACGCCGTCCGCTTCCTGAATGTGAGACGGCCTTAAGAGAGAAGCGAGTGGCAGGTTTGGTCTGTTTTGAATCATGTTCGCCACTTGTCAGGCATACGTGTCTTCAGTAAATGGCAAAACCCTTCTTGCAGAGGTATGGAAGAGCGTCAAAATGAATCAGGGCAAGTTCTTGCCCCCTCCCTCCTGTCATCCAAGAGGATGGACTGCAATCTTGTTTGTGGAGGCTATCTGTCTCCTGCATCGTACGGCTTTTGCAAGTTGCATTACACTTTGGATGCAACTTGATTCCTTCTTGGACATCATCTTCGCCACGGTGTTCTTTGACTTGGAAGTCAAAGCTACTGTAATTCGATATCGTATCATGGAGGCGAGGGGGCGCCGATTCCTCGTCCGGGTGGGGTGGGAGCGATCTACGGTTCAATAAAGCGGGTAGAAGGCGCCCTAGAGGGAAATGTCCTCAGTCTCACTCACGTTGCCTTGAGCATCAACGATATTTCCTCGGTCCTGCCGAACATTTTTCTCGCTACCTTCTACGTGGACGACCATGGCCCAGATACCTAACTTGGATTGTCGACTCCAACCGGCTCTGAACCGCATCTCTCGGAAGGGTTTCTATTTTCTTTGTACTAAGACTAAGGTGATGTGCTTCTGTTGCTATCCATGAGTTCACCCTGAGCCGGACTGGTTCATAAATGTGGCTCGCCTGAATGTGTTAGAGTCGCACCGTTTCGTTGGTCTTATTTTGGGCTGATGCTTGACCTGGTAGGCGCACATTCTCAGCCTTAGGGTCTCTTGTACCTACTCCATGGACATTGTTCCATCTGTGGTCTTGATAGGGCGGCTACTTTACTTTTATGCTGTTTCTTTTTTGTTCATTCTAAACTAGACTATAGATGCGAGTTCTACGCGCCCACAGCCGAGTGTGAATTGCGGAGAGCGGGATTCGATCCCTCCTTTCTGATCTCCGGCGCTTTCCGCACATCCCCTGTAAAAAGCCGCCTTGTACGCTTGTCCCCTGTACTCTGGGCTGATTTGGGCATACCCTACTGTGGAGTAATAGAGGTTGGTTGTTGCACACTCAGACCCCTGAGGCAGGCAGGCAGGCCTCCTTCCAGTGCCTGACCGTGCCTTTTATTCTCTTTCATTTTGGTTTGTTTTTGTTATTTTTTGGTTGCCTTGTTTTTTATATTTTTAAATTTACTTAAAATAGGCTTATTATTAACTTCAATGGCTGTGCCCTTGCTGCCACTCACCAGAAGAGAGCACAAAACAAACAAAAAACACACCTTTACACAACCTCACTACTCTGAAATCAAAGTTCTCCCCATAAAGAACCCTTCCCACCTATTATACCCAATTATCAGTGAACCTTTTCCACACCAAACCAGAATACTACAAGACACATACAATCCCACTTCAAAACCAGCCCCCAAAATGCCCTACCCCAAAGCACTCCACCCTACATTCTCCCATCTGAATCCACTCAAGATCACTGAACCAGTGTTTCTGGTGCCCTTCTATAGCTAGGAGACCACTCCTCCATACACTGCAACAACATCAAGCAACCAGTAAAACACTGCCAATCATATCCTATCCTGTCCTTCCCTCAGAACATCCTTCATTGTAACTTGTGTGAGTGAGTCTTCTAACAAAGACCATGTACTGTGGCATCCTTCCTGTGCACTACTGAGTTCAATTGCAGAGAACCTGTGGGGTGACAAAGCAAAGTAAGTCCTTATCTACTAAGGGCAAATCCCCTCAATTATTTGTTGCATTAGATTCATTTGTCAAGAAAAACCACTTAGCATTTGTCCACATGCCTCAGTATTTGGATTCCTTCACATAGCCTCATAATTGACTTAAAAACTTTCATATCTCTTTCTTTTATGAGCCTGTGTAGGTGACATTTTTCATGTCACCTATGTTCATTTACTGAACCCACATAACATGAAAATTGCATGATGCTCTCTGGCTCATGCAAGCTAAGGTACTCAATGGCACTCCGCCACACAGAAACCAGAAAAAAAAACAAAAAAACAAACAGCACAGTGGCCTATCCAATTTCACTAAATGGCATTCTACCAGACATCGACCCAGAAGAAAACATTCCCGCATCATACTTAGGTGACCCTGGCAAGGCATTGATGCAGCCACCTACAGACAACCAACTCCAGTCAGAGAGGTTGCTGGCTTAGCGGTAGGAGTTTAGGTTATTGGTAATGTCATCATCAATGAAAGCTAACTGATCCATTTCCTTTATTCATCTTATATTTATATAAGTTATTATATTTTGAATGCTTTTCAGAATGTAGATCCAGTTAGCTCAATGAAAAGATTACATAATCAGAGTCCGGTGACAAGTGTGATGAAGCACAATAATGTACTTTATACAACTGGGAGAAATGGACGTGTTTGTTACCTGGCAATAAAAGATGGCCATTTGGAACTGCTCCAAAATGTGAAACTTTCAAATGAAACTTGGCTCTGTGGAGTTATGACAATTGATCAAGATTTGATTATTCCATCCTTCAGTAGTGTAAGTAATTTGTTTTCTTACTTAATACCACCCAACACAAAGAAGTCTAAATAGTTTTTATAGCTTTGGGATTTCTTAACATCCATCTTCACTGATTTGTTTTTTCTTATGTTTTTTTTGTGGAAGCTGCTTCTTGCATTGTTGTGGATGAAGAGAAGTATAATAGACACTCAGGGTAAACGTTTCGGCAAAGGCAAATTTCGCTCCAAGAATACTTGCCTAAGTAAACTAGGGTACCAAAACCTGCCCTAAGAGCAACTTCTATGAACGATCCATAATTATTTTGGTGGTGATCCAGCCATTTACCAGTATGATAGAGTGCCGGTTGACCTCAGGTACAAGTGACATTGAATCGGACACCAGCACTACATGTTTGGGTTTATGACCTGGAAACTCCCTGGATCATTTTACTCCATTTGAGAACCAGGATGAGAAGTGGATGCTCGCAAATAATAATAACCCCTGGCCATTATTAAGCCAAGAATAGAGAGCCAGTGCTTCTCAGTTGATATCCAGCCAGAATTAATCCAAGACATTCTCTTTTATCTTTTTTTGCTGCAGGGTTTGGTCGTAAAATCTCTGAAACTTTTGAGATATCATTTGAATTTTACTATAAGATCCCTCGAGAACATGTAGATGATGGGTAGTTTCAGTGGCATTGATGCACACTGACCCTACTTTATGGGGAAGCAGATCATGATGATGATAAAATTAGACCCACAAAATTTGCATCTCTCAAAACCTTTGGTCACGACTTTACACATTGGGTCTAATCCACAAGTCCGGTAAAATATAAGGGAAGAGAATATCTTAAGCTAGCCTGAGCACAGTACTACTAGATGACCCTTTTGGAGATGAGGAAGTAGCAAAAATTGCATTTTTTTCTGCTTATGTCTTTTAAAAGAGTGTTTAGCTTCATCAATCATGGGTCACGTATGGTAGCTGTAACAAATTGGGACTCAACACTCGAGGTGGCTTAGGGGTAATATCCTGCAGTAAATTCATCCTCCACGGTCACATAAAAACATATAACCCCAATTTCAAAAAGGAAATACAGACTCCATAAAGCAGCGTAACATCCTAAAACAAAACGGCTCCCTCATGACAAAAAACACAACACATCCAATTATCCAACACCTGCATCACCAACTTAATAACTAAATAACAAACAGAAAACTGCAACCAATATACTCATATCAACACAATAGACCACAAAACAAACTCGACCCAACTCTGGAGAACCATAAAGAAATTCCACACATCATGTACCACACCAGCTACCACACATGAGTCATTAATTACCAGAAACAACCAAATTGCCCCGCTGATACAACACTAACATTCTCATGAAACACTACCCGAACATTATCTATCCCCCAACACACAGACAAATTCCCCCATAATCTTGAGCAAACATATCCAAAGACCAAGCAATCCCCTTTACCACAAAAAATGTCCAACAAACCATCAAATTACTAAAAACTAAAGCCACTGGTCCATACAACATATACAACTTCCATCTCAATCACCTAGGCAACACAACAATCTTTGCCATTGCAGAAAAACTTCAATCACTCCTAGCTTACAAACACAATCCATTCAATCTGGAAACTAGTCCACATCATACCCATACTCTAACCAAACAAACCCCCCAACAGAAGTCAACTTAATAGAGTTCACTTCTGTGCACACCATCAAAAACACTTAGAAAGAATCAGCCCAAACATACATCTGTCTCAGACACAGCAGAGTTTCAGGAAAGCACACACGATCTTGACCCTCCTCACCAACTTCACACAACACATAATCGATGGCTTCAACCAGCCCTTTTTCTCCTCCTCACCTACAATCCTTCTGCAATAGACATCAGCAAAGCCTTCTACACAGTACCGAAACACATCATAGCACACAAAATTCTGAACACCAACCTCCAGAACAAAAATGGATATAATAAACATCATCTTGAGCAGACAAGCCAAAGTCACGCACCCACCAAACCCTTAAATCATACACCTGACTACTCCATAATGGCGTCCCACAAGGAGCCATTCTCTCATCCTTACTCTCAACCTATTCACACATGATATCCCACAACCACAAACCCCATTGATCAACACCTACACCTACGTAGGCGACATCTCGACTTCAGCACCACACCTCTCAATTATAACAGAAAGCAGGGCACTCCAACAATATATATACACACTACTCACTAAAACACTGGTTCACACAAAATTGCATGATTGGCGCAACCAACAAATCATTATTATTATACAGTGGTGGGCAGTCCGTCAGTACCGATGACGGAAGGTCCGTCAGTCTGTCACTGACGGACTCCCGTTTCGCTGGCGGACTGACGACTGACGAAATAAGCGCCGACGGAAGCGATTTTCGGCCGTCACCCAAACCGTCACTGACCAGAAAAGCAAAGACGACCGTCGGCAAATAATGTTTCCGTCAGTCGTCAGCGAAACGGGAGTCCATCAGTGACGGACTGACGGACCTTCCGTCATCGGTACTGATGGACTGCCCACCACTGCAAATCAACAGTAACGCTTTTTCACGCCCAACTACCACGAATCGAACTAACGCCCCCAAATCAAACTAAACGGACAAGACATGCCACTAAACAAGACTCACACCAACACAACAAACATTATAAGCAAGGACACAAAGAAAATCAATCCCCTTAAAGCACTATCCAACATTGCATTTGGACAACAGAAAGAGACTCACTACTCTATACAAACAGTTCATCCACACCACCTTCAACTCTGCAGCGCCAGCATGGCACCCACCACAGTCAAATATCACACAAACACACTCCAAACTACTCGGAAAGATCACACTGTAGCGGGCTACGAATCTACACTCCCAATCGATCCAACCCGCTTCCTACACTAAATTGGATGTGAGAACCAGAGGGAGAATGAAACGATTGGATATACAGTCCTGTATTCTAAAAAGAAATTACAATAATATTTATAAAAATATGGGATAATTATATTTGAGATCTCGAGTATAGATATATGTACAAAAAAACCCCAAACAATCCTATCACCAAACAATATATTATATACAACAAACAATGATACAAAAGAGGCCTAATAAACACACTGGATGCAAAAGGAAAAGGCCTCACATGCTACCCTCGGGGGAAAGTCCTGCCGGCTGCCACTCGAGTATGCACAATTGTTGCCTAGGTCTTACCAAAAAAAGTCTGGCGCCTCCGAACTCGGTATTTTATACATCGATCCGGTCACGCTTTCGAGGCTATAAAAGCCCTTTCAGTCCCAGCGGGACTTACGAGGGGCGGTCAATATGTTTTGCGAATCGGTTGGGCAAAACAGAGGAAGGGGGATGGCTGTTTGTGGGGGTGTTAGGACAAGTTACTACAAGTCAGGACCTGCAGCCGCACGCTCCTGCCTCGTCTATTTAAGAAGCAGTAGCTGATCGCAGATCGTCACTGACAAATTTTTCAACAATGGAGAAGGTTGAGCACCGCGCAGTGATCAAATTTTTGACCAAGGAAGGCAAGAATGCAAAAGAGATCCATTAAGGCATGGTTGCAGTGTACACCGACACCGCCCCTTCCTATGAAACCATTGCTCGCTGGAATAGGGAGTTCCGCCATGGTCGTGAGTCCCTTGAAGATGACGCCCGTCAGACGTGACCAACGAGGATAATGTGGCCCGTGTGGAGAGGATGATCCTCGAAAATCGACGGGTGAAGGTCGAAGAAATCGAGCGACAACTTGGAATATCACATGGAAGTGTTATCAACATCATCCACGACAATTTGGCCATGACCAAGGTCTCTGCCCGTTGGGTCCCTAGAAACCTCACGCCCCATGATCGACTTCAACGTCGTCAAAGTGCACAAGGCCAGAGTTGCACAAGCTGCCCTGCGCGAGTGCGGATTCGAGGAGCTCAGCAGTCCACATCTGGCCCCTAGTGACTACTTTTTATTCCGCCAGCTCAAGGTTGCACTGCGTGGACGCCGGTTTAGGGACGATGTAGATGTCCAGCTCGTCGTCCAGAAGTGGATTGAACAGCAGTCGGAAGATTTCTGGTTGTCGAGAATTCGAAGCCTCAGGGACAAGTGGCGCAAGTGCATTGAAGTCGAGGGTAGTTATATTGAAAAATAATAAAAGACTTTTCCTCATATCTCGTTTCCTTATATCCGAATTCCAAATTATTGACCGCCCCTCGTATAATGGATTCATTAAGTTACTGCAAACTTTCGATCACAGCCACTCTTTACAAAAGGCAGTAATAATTATCTATATTGTAATTTAATAGAGTGGCTTTATGCAAAATAACAAACAAGTAATTAGCTGAGGAAGAGAAAAAAAACATTCTAGACAAAACATGAAATTCAAAATTTATATTATATATATATATATATATATATATATATATATAAAGAAAAACATCTATTCACACACAAATTCTTACAGAGGGAGGGAGAGGGTATTGGAAAAGGGGTGGGGGAATGGCCCTTCAAACACACTCACATTCGCTCCACCACAACAGGCTGCACACTCACCCCACACCTACACGCTGGAACAAAAATTCTCTCAATCAAAATACACTTAGATATGAATGGAACCATACACTTCAGTGGAGCATTGACCAGTCCCCCCCCACCACCACCACCTGACACAAAGCCCCACCATGCAACAAGAAAAAAAAGCCCCCAGCACACTACTTCTAACACAATAACTTCTCTCCCCAATACCAAACCCCAACTGAAACACATCCACACTACCCTCGCCCAAAGAAACTTGAACCCACTACCACCTAACTCCCTAAACCAGCCCCCCTCCTTAATAAACCAAACAGAGAAATAACTACACAGAACACAGTAATCCTTTCTCAACTCAGGCCACTCCACTACACTACAACAATACAAATATAGAATAAACCTTGCCCCAACACCAGCATGCACCAGATACAACCAAAGCCTACACAACATCTCACGCTTACTCATAGACTTCCCAAACCTCGCACAATCTCGCAACACATACACAACATCTTCTCTCTTAGGGAGCGTGGTGGCCTTCCTAGGAGCCGCCCACTTGAAGAAGAGAGGTAGCGCTCCCCCCCTTTGGTGGAAAAGGAAGCAGCAATTGGTAAAGGGTTTTATCACCCATCTCCACCTATTTTATTTCTCAACCACTGATTAACTTGGAAATAAATGCAACCAGCATTAAAGAAAAGGTCTTTTCGAATCTGTACTGCCAAATGGTCATTTTCAAGTCGATGCCGAGTATAAAGAGTATAATGATTTCTCATTATCAGATGTACAATTTTTTATTAGTTTTATTAAAATAGCAGTGAGTAGGAGCAAGTGGATGTTGAGTTGATCAAGGTTTGATCTGGGTTCATCCAGTAATTAATATATGTTGAGTAAATGTTTTTTTTCTTGACTCAACATCTATTTACAGACTTTGAAATGAGTACAATCCGACCTTGTTCGACCTTCAGGGTAGGGGCAGTTCCAGAGCCTAGTTTAGTCTCTGGTCGTCCGGCTACAGCTAGCCTGAGGGAGAAACGCCACTTCCGATGGCAGAAAAGTTAAGCCACTTTGGGTCTGGTTAGTCGCTGAATGGAGTCCCGATTAGGGTCGACTGTCATACGCTGTATGGCAGCCGGCGTGGTTAGGACCCCACATTCAACCCAGATCCCCACTGAGAAATATAAGCATCTTAAGTGAGTACGGATCGGTGGTAAAACTCTTTACCTATTTCTTCTTTTTTCTTATTGCTGAAATATTTTCCTCTTCTGACAGAAGAGGAAACTTTCCTGAATATCAGTGAATGTTTTTAATGAGAATTCGCATTCAGGATAAATTTCGACTGTGGAATATCAGTAAAGAGGAGCTGATGGCTGAGGTTATCTGCGGGGGAGGCCATCGATCCTGGGACCTGCTCATCGGGATCAAGGTGAGTAAGAAACCTGCATCTCTTTAGTCAAAACAGTGGAAAGGTGGGAATTGGTGACCTTTTGCATGTATTAATTTATTTCCAATGTGGGAATTCTGGAGAGTTGGTCATCTTGGTGAGATTTTTTGGTAAAAGTGATGTTTATGCTTTTGGCTTTGATGGTGATAAGGGAATTTGTACAGTTGTTTGCATCATGGAGTGATTCCTAGAGGATTCTTTGAACCTAATTAATATTATTTTTGAGCAAAGCAAAGAAACATGTGACCACTGGAGTTCATTTGCACAAAGGAGTGCTTTTCGGACATTCAATGGTTCGCCTGTACAGGTGAAACCGCATTCTACCATGACTTCGTGAAAGGAGTGTTGTTCGAGGGAACTCGTTCTCTACTCCCTAGAACACATGATGGAACGGAACAGCTGGCCTGCCAGGGATTTATTAAGGTCGAACGTGTGATAAGAAAAAACAAAGAGGGTCTTCGGGGACACCCTCCCTACACTGTTCGACCGTGATTCCTTCTAGGCTATCGCCATAGGTGCGCTAAAAAAAAAGGATCCGAGAACCGCTTCATTTTCTTGCCTTGATGCATTCCTGTGCTCTCCAGACTGACAGCCTGATTTTGGGAGGGGAGGTGGTCGATGACCTCCACGGTAGTGATCGTTTTTCCATGCAAATATCGTTTGAGTGGCCGCTGCCACATCAGAAACCACCAAGGCGTTGCTTGGATTGGGCGCAGTGGCCTACGTGTCAGGAAATGCTGCTCTGCCAGCATTTAAAGTATCTTCTGGGTTTGCTGAATGCCGAGAGCCCAGCGGGCAAGACGGTTTTTTTAGACTCTATCCACCCCCTCTAAGGCAAGAAAAAAGAAGTTGAAGAGTGGGCACTCATGCCCGAGTGGATATGACTCGACTACCACACCTGGATGTAATCTCGGAGTGGGACCACCACACTTGGATCTATCCCGTAAGAGGTTGATTCGCATGCACAGTATGCAACAGCCTCCCTCCACTATAACCTGGTCCCTCACGACAGTCTCATAAAGTTGGCCGGGCCTACATCACAGCCTCTAATATCAAAAGCCTTCTTCCTTAATCTCCCAAAGGGTCGGAGGGGGTAGAGGTCATCCGCTCTCCATCAGCTACAAACAACAACAACAACAACTGAATGCCGACGAATGGACTTTTCTTCCAGATGCGCGGAACACCAACGACCCATTTACGTTGTGAGCTGCGCTCTGCTCTTCGTGCGCGGATACCGCTCCGCGTCCGCACGATATCCCGTAGGTCATGCTTCAACTTTTGGTTGAGCGAGGCATGACCTTTTTTTTACCTTTGTTCAACAGGATCTGGATGGAGGGTATTCAGTCATTCTTGGCGAATGGCTCCTGTGCTCTGCTTTTCGCAAACCATGGAGAGATCATTCTATCCCGACTCGTTTCCGCCTAACTTCTTGCCTGGTCAAGTTGATGGAGAAATTTGTTCACAGGTTAGTTTATGTATTAGTGCAGCATCAAATCGCCAGGATGGCCTTTTCTCTGAAGAAGGCCTATGATACCGAATGGCGATACGGTATCATGGAGACTCTTCATACCATGGGGCGAGGGTACGAATCCCAATCTTTGTGCCTGAGTTTCTGCGAGATCTTAGAATCCGGCGTGCGGGTTGGGTGAGCGCTCTCTGGTCCAATAGGGCACGAAGAGGGCGTTTCGCAAGGAAGTATCATTGTCGTTCTCTTTGCCTTGAGCGTAATCAGTAACACCTCGGTGCTGCCGGAAGATGTTCTCAATCTCTTTTGGTGCTGCCCAGAGGCTCTGAACCGCATTTCTCTCATGGGGTTCGGTTGTCTTTAGCCCAAAATAAGGTGGTGTACTTCTGTCGACAGGCACTTCGGTAAGGTAAGGTAAGTACTTCTGTCTCTATCCACGGTTACACCACCACCCGGACTTGTTCATAAATGGGGTTCGCCTAGATGCGGTAGAGTCGCGCCGTTTCCTGGATCTTGTTTTTGACATCGCCTCCCCTGGAAGGCAGATATTCTCAGCCTTGGTTATCGTATATCAGTGCAATGGACATTTTCTTTCCGTGAAGTTCTGCACATGGGATGCTGAAATGGTTACTTGTTTACCTCTTCTTTGTTCGCTCTATGCTAGACTACCGATGCGAGTTCTGCGCGTCCACAGCTGAGCGTGAATTGCGCCAGGTGGACTTGATCCATCACACTGGTCTCCGTTTTGCGACTGGTCTTCCGCACATCCCCTATAGAGCGCCTCATTGTCGATGACGGGAAGATACCGCTCGCTTTACGCTGTCACACTAAATTATGCCCTCATACTCGCGAACCCAGCATCTCTCATTCGCCAAAGAGTTTCATTCGCGACCGACTTCGACTGTGTCTATGCCACCGTGAGATGCCAATCATCCCTAGACATTTTGAATTTACGGCAACGTAACTACTTCCAAAGCTCGATTTAGCTCCCGGGCTGGTGGTGCCTCTGTTTTTGCCCATGATGCCACTTTGGAAGGTACCACTAAGCGTTTCTCGCCACGTCTCCGCACTCAGCTTCTACAGCACCGAGAGTATTACATTCGAACTTCTTGAGCACAAGCCATGTCCGGCTGGACCCGTTCCGGTGTACTCGAATGGCGCCAAATGAGCCGAGGGGGTCGGCTTTCATATTTTGTACTTTTTACTTGGAACTGGTGTAGCTCTTCCAGGTGCTGCTTTTGTCTTCATGGCCTAACTGGTGACAATATGTACACCGGTAGGTAGGGGCGCCGTGTACTGTTTGGAGGCCGAATTTTGATCGAAAGCGACTCTCAGAGTGTACCGAGTGCCCTCGAGGCATTGGAATCTCTGCATACCCTGGTTGTCGCTATCCCTGACTCCATGGCTGCCGTAAGCCGGTAGGATGTCGATATTGTCCTTCTGGGTTGTTGTAAGTGCGGAAAATGAGCTCGCTGATGCGGGTGCCAAACAATCAGCAAGGACTGGGCGACTGGACCATCGTTTCGCTCTTCTCCACACTACTTACACCCAGGAATCAGGGCATCCCTTTGGGCCGCCTAGCAAAGAATATGTGAGACTGCCGCCAAGAATTTAAAGTTGCGTACCCTTGCGCCGTGGACCTACCTTCCAATGCCTCCGAATCGAGCATACTCGCGTGACGCAGTGCCTGTTGATGAGCGCACTCCTGAACTTTTTTGCCTTGACTGATTCGTCCCCCAGATTGCCCGAAACATTCTAGTAGAATCTGCCAGTCTGGGGGGTCTACGCGCGCGTTACCTGTCCCGCTAACGGATGAGCTGAGTCGCTACCGCTTGTCGCTTGTACTTGAGACGGATTCGTGCACTCATGAATGTTGAATACTCGAGTTTGGGGGAGGAGGCAGCCCTCAAATTATTTCCCGACATATTCTACGAGTATATCTAGGTTTATACTATTGCGAAGGTGTTTTCACAATTCTAGCCCTGCCTTGTAGAATCTTTTGAGCTTTCCTTTGCACCAAGTTAAAATCGGGCTCCTTTTAGAAATGCTGTGAGAGTGAGGTAGAGAAGATGTGGAATGATTTCCTTGTGATATTCTTGTAGAACAATCTTCTAAGTATGCGCAAAGGCGTTGTCGTGATGGAAGATGATTCCGTGGTCCAACTTTGATCACAGTTTTCTTGCCAGTGCTGGTTTTTATTTTTTGCAGAGCTCCTTCGTAATTATTCTTGTTGTTTTCTGTTCCTTGATGAAGTCGCATCAATATTACTCCGTCGCCATGATCTTCTGAGTTGACTTCTCCTCTTTGAACTTCACCCGTCCAGCTAATCCTCTCCGAAGCCATTGCTTGGTTTGAATTTTGGTGTCTGAAACGTACTGAGGAATCAGTCTCATCTCCGATATCTCTTCATTCTCTTCACTTTTACAAAAACTCTATCAATGATGTGACACAGCTGATCCCTCGACAGCTGATCTTTGTGCAAGGATCTTAAAGTCGAACTGGCTCAGACTGACTGCTATTTTTTCCATCATCAAACACCACTTTCCCACATTACGATTAAAAATTTGGAGAAAGATACTAGTGCGTGTTTGCTACCTGCCAGCCACAGTTTGGAACCCCGGGCTCAAGGGTAAGCCACCCACTCGACGTCAGGGAAGTGTTTAGTGACAACCCCTTTGGTTTATTCCGAGAGACGGAAGAGTGATGAGTGTATGGGTATGCAGGAAAGAAAGAAGCCAAAGACAGCGTGTCGTGATTAGATAAATGTACGTTACGGCATATGTGAGTCAACTACGAATGCATGCGCGACACTCCGCGCACCGAGAGGTTTAGCGGCAGTTTTTTTACTTGCTCTGATGTGTGTGTGTGTGTGTGTGTGTGTGCGCGCGCTCATGTCGGGAATTGAATCCCAGTACCCTAGTGTGGCAATTAACACGACAAATTAACCCACGCCCTCCCTGCCCTGGGAGGACGTGGGTAGTTTGTTGATACTCCCTCCTTGTGGGAAACCGGTTCCAGTTGAAGAATCCCTCTTCCTAACTTCTAGCCTCTAACAAGGAGCATTCTTTTTTCGTTCTAGAGATTTCGGTGTTCCGGAAGATTAGAAAGCGTCACCGCCGAAGGGATTCGGTGCCTGACGCTCGCATTCCTTAGAGACGGTGCCCCCTTCATTTGGAGCGCTCCTTCCCCTAGCAAATTCACTACCATCAAGGTGGGTTGTTTCCTTAGGGACTAGACGACTTAACATGCTCTCGGTGAAAAAAAATAGTATGTATTGGTTTCCCCCATCTCTCGGAGGGGGCGGGCGAGGGAAAATTTAAGCGTCAACTGCTTTCTTATATAATCTGTTGAGTGTGTTGAAGGGCTATCCTATTTCCTGGCGCTGATGCGCGCCAACGTTCCAGATAGTGAGCGAAGGAAGAATTATTTCAGTTATGCAAAGGGGGAATATTTTGTGTATGAGTTAATACGCTGGAAGCATGGTAGCTGAGTTATCGAAATCGTATCTTTGGAAGTGACATATGTGAGGTGCGGTTATCCATGGTCGCCGGGATGAGCATTCGATCTTAAATCCCTGCGGGTAAGGGGTAAATGGCTCCGAAAATGGCCTATCTTAGGAGTATTAGAGCCATCTAAGAAATGAGTAGTACTATCTAATAGTAGCAGCAGCCTTGTATTAGTGTATCCTGAGAGAATTTGGACGATTTGTCTATTTTACAACCCGAGCATTATTTTTTTTACTCCACGTAAGCAAGGATCAAATGATTTATATTTTATGAGACCTAGAATTAAAGTCATTCCTGAAACTTAGGGACGATGTCTTTATAAAATCCACCAAGTGGCAGTTGTCTATGTAAGAAACAGGATTAATGTCCAATTTATGAATCCTAGAATTTTCTGTATTCTACAGGGGGCTATATCTGGTTCTGAAATTCATTGTGTAGAACCCTTGTTTATTGGCGCAGAACGAACCTTGTTTGCTTTTGGGGGAGAAGATACACTCCTCCACATTCATCTTCTAGTAGGTGGAAAACTGCTTAAAATAATGACGCTCAAGAGCCATTTGTCCAGCATCAGGAGTCTCACAAGAATAGATCCTTTACACGAGGCCCAAAACGACACAAAAGTTGTTTACCTCCTTTCCTGTGGGGGACGAGCTCAATTCAAAGTTTGGCGCTTGACTCTTAGTGACCTAGGGTACAGTGCCATCCATGGTTCCCCTAGAGAAGATGACCTCCATGGGTATGGCACCAATTCTACCTTACCCAAAGAGTTTCTTTATTGCAAAGAGATGAGTTCTCATATGCTGAGACCGGAATCCGGCCGGACTTGGAGGACCTCCTGTCCCGTTATCGACCCGGAAACGAGATACATGGCTGCCCTCGCATTTTGGATGGATGCCCAAAGGGCGCTACTTGTTCTCGCGTCATCCGATGGCTTCCTGAGGTAGGGTATTACTTTTCTCTACCCTAACCGCCCTGGCAGGCCTGGTGCATGTGCACATAGATGCGTGGCCATCCTTTACAAAGTATGATTGTTGAGGTGGTGAGTGAGATTGTGTGTGGAGTACGTGGCTCCATTAGCCAAAAGGGAAGTCTACTTGTGACACGCCCAACCTTGCACTAAGACCAATTCGCCTTTTTAGCTCCTGGCCGTGAGGGCTTATCAATTTGCACACGTAGGCCTGGACCGTCATGTCCGAACGTAGATTCCTCGCGGGATCGATGGGAGGGCGTAGGAGAGATTGAGGATAGGAAAAGAGATTGAATGACTGGTTAAGGAAGATCGGTGACAATGATGGTGCTGGGGTATTTGAAACCCTATGAACCAGCTCGTACAAAGAACCCCGGTACTTGCAAGTGTATATAACTTTCTCCCCTGTAGGGCACCGTAAGGGGACTTGTCTTAATTGATACATATGGGCGAGTTTGTGAGAGAGGCCTTCCATTGCTCTCCGTTTCCCCCCCCCCCCCCCTCCTAATTGGTAATTTGAATGTGGCAAGTCTTTTTTCGCCCAGGTTTTTCCTGTATGACGAAGGCGGCGACGTTCAACTGGTCCACGGTGAGGATTGCGGCCACGTCTTGTTTCACCTGTGCTTCTTTCGACTGAGGCGGTGTCTCTATCTCACAGCCTCCACTTCGAGGGGCGCCATCCTAACGTGGAACTTGGAGGTAATTATCCCCACGCCCCTAGACTCTGACTCTCCAAAGGTTGGCATACATCAGCGTCTTAGGAAAAGAAATGAAGGATGGGATTTTAAGAGTAGGTTGGAACATGCCAGTCGCCTCACCGGATTCATGGGATTATTCTATAAAAGGGGGGGGGGACCTCCAACGCAAAGTGCGTCACCACAGTGGCTGAACTTTGGGTTCTTACCATGGGGGTAGACTAATAGTGGTGGTGCCAAAAGAAAGAAAAATCAGGCCAGAGGTTACTGCTGGGATGTGAACTTGTTTGTAGTAAGAGTTTATCCCCTCCCCCCTCCCGACTTATCCGCTATTATGAGGCTTTCGTTTGATGTGGGATCGGACCACGGGTCACTACCTCGAAGTCGACCTGCTTCGCGCAGTTATCCGATAACCACCCGCAGTCGAGGGTGTGTTTTTTTATTGGTTGTTGATGCACGCCTTCCACACATGTGAGAAAGGGATTTCAATAAAGATCTTTAATTACTATCCGGACATATCCTATACTTATCCCTTTGAGATAAGGCAAGAAAGAGGCGGTTCTAAGCTGGCAAACTTTGTTCCGGAGACGAGGGAACACAAACCCCACCCAAGTAGTTCGCAATCTACAATTCAACATTACAAGACTCGAAAGCTGGTTGTAACAGAATCGAATGGCTGTCTCACCTTGAACATCTTCTAACTTTCTTCACAACCTACAAACGAGTACATTTAACATCCTTGCTTCACTTTAGAAAACACGCCACTCCCCTTAACTAAGCGCCTACGGGTTTCTGGGTCGCACTAGATTTACTAAACTTCCAACAACACAGCAGACGGTGAAACACATTCAGGCAATCTAAGGAATCCATCACACACATAGACAAGCGATATATCCGTTACTCACTTTCCTTTGTCTCCACAGCATGGACACTAAACTTCGCACCCGCTCACCCCTGCACACTACAGAATACACAAAACAAAACACTCGGCCTAGTATCACGTTGCACCCGCACAGTGACAATTAATTACTCACCTATATCGTGAAACAAAGTTCGTGTCACTCAAACACCATATCGACACGAATCGAACACAATACAAGAAACCCAATGTCACCACACAGAAGATCTATACCACCCTTACTGTGACATGCAAGAAAGCTCCAAGGAGAGAAAAGAAAAAGTTGAAGACGGGTGAGTCATTTCCAAATGGGTATGACACAACCACCCCACTTCGATGTAGTCCACGTGAGGCTAAGTTGCAATTGAACTTCCATCTCCTAGCTCTTGCATAGACCACTAGCAAATGGGTGTGCTATAAAATTCCCACAGCATGCAACCGCATCACACTCCACTTTAACCTGGTCCCCTCGGGACAGCCTCACAGTAAGCGCGGCCCCACTTAATTGTGCTAACGTTGGTGGGCCCTTCAGCACAGGCTGGAGGAGGGAGCAGAGATGTTACCTGCTCCCCGAAAGATATAGGCAACAATTGCACCAAGACATCCTGAGGCCACGCCCCCATCAAATTATCCATACGAACATACCACAGCAAGGCACACAATATCAGGGTCCATACCGCCACCCCATCAACGCCATTCCACCGGACATCAATCCAGAGGAAAAAGCCGCCCCCCCCTCCCCCCCACAAACGGGTCGCCCTTGCAAGGCTCCTGTCTGGTCCACCCAAAATTAAGCATGCAAATACCGCACCGGTCTGACACCACACACACATTCCAACACGAGCACAGCTGAGACAAAACCTACATATATACTGAGTGTGAGAGAACCTGCCGATTGGCGGAGTTCATCTTGTCTGCCAGCCTAAAGGAGGGACCCTAACAAGGGGGCAACATAAGTAAGGTAACCTCGCAGGGAAAGTACTATCATTTGGACCTAAGTGAACGGGTAGGACCCCATAAAACCGTGGTTTAAATATTTTTCAGATTATTCTAAATGGGATGAAGTCAATGGAAGCGGAGATGCATTCTGAAGATGGTCACGAGTCTCTCTTTGAGACGATGACGCGACATCAAGTGCACGACGCGGGTTTGAACGTGATTGCCCCTTGGACCGGTGACCGAGATGAGGTTCTTCTCGTGGCTGGAGGCGAAGATGGTTCCATTCATCTTCTCAGGGTCTCGCCCCAGGGGAAAGAGGACGCCTTGCCCGCCCGTCCCTTCCTGGTGCAAATTTGGTCAAGCGCCTCGCGCCATGCGGCTACCATTACAGGTACCATGCCAGCTCGCGCTGCCTTTGCACCCATCAACGTTTACTTTTGTTTTGTTGTTGCTTAAAACCACGAAGCAAAACCCATCGAGGGCATCTCGCCAGATTGTTAGTAAGGGGAGATTTGTAAAGAAAGTGAAGATGGGGCCAGGGGGCACGCAATCTTTCAGATGTTAGCTGCAGCATGGTTGCCAATGGTACGCCTAAAGACCTTTGACGAGAATGTTATGAAAGGATGGGGGAGGTGAGTTGGAGAGGGAAATAAGGGACGGGGAGAGCCCTCACACCAGGCGTTTGGGGACCCCAACTGTTCGGTCTTTTGGACCACCCTTAATCTCTTTTTTGTCACCGAAGGTCAAGAGCTTGAAATGAGATCCTGGTATTAATCCCAGCCCTCTTCCACGGTTTGGCACTAGAGTGTTATGGTCACTAGTCCACCCCCTTCGCACTTTGTTTATTTATTTTTTTTCTGCTGCTTGATTTTAGAAGACACCCCCCCCCTCTTTTCTCCCCTTTACCGGAAATTAGATAATGAAAAAGCGTGAATTTGTTTATAGAGGCTTTTATGGGTCTACCCTCCCGTCCCGTTTCAATCTTCGAGAATTTTCTCCATTTCCGTCTTTTTACAATGTGTACCTCCCCTCGTTGGATTACACACTTGTTTCTCTGGAAGTGAGGCATTTACCCGTTTCTTTTTCAGGTTTAATTTGGGTGGATGGCAGCCACGTTTGCAGCGCCTCCGTCGATCAACGGCTGGTAGTGTGGCGAGTTGAGACGAGTGGATGCTTGGCTCCCCAGTCCGCTCACTTCTCTCTCCCTGACATTCACGGTCTCCGCGCCCTCCCGCCCTCCCTCTCTCTCTTTCCTCCGGGGAGCGAGAAGGTTTTTGTATTCGGACGAGGGATTGAAGTTTGGAATGTTGTGAAAGGGAGTTTGTCCCGAGAAGTGGAGTCGTAGCGTTTTGGGCAACGGCCCACATGAACGGATTTTATTTTTGGCATCAACCAGAGATCTGGTAGGAACCGTAGTCACCCCAAGGGGGGTGGGGGGCAGTTCGGGGTCAGGGGTATGTGGATACAACTACCCACCTGCAGGATTCCTTGTAACAGGAGAAGAATGTGTGTGTGTTGCCTTGTGAATACGAGAGAGGAAAGACAGCCGTGTGAAGATCTACTTATTCCCGCGGGGGTTAGCACAACGTGTCCACCCACCCAGGAGTGGCCAGACCTGTACGTGCGCTTACGTTTGTGTCAACTCTCACTTGGGCTCGAATCCGGTGCCTCGGCGTTAAAGAACCAACGCCGTGTTGCACTCAGCAAACAATCTCTTTGTTTTCCATACCTGATTTAAAGGAAATTCTTGTTAATGCTTCGTATTTTTTCTCCTCAACGGTTTTGTTTGGGAGAAACAAATCCGGGCTTTTCTTGAAAAACAAACACGTTAGATTGAATTTTTATTACCTAATTAACTGCGAAACAAGGGAAGGTTCAAGAGAATTCCACGTTCTTCTACTCCTTATTCCCTCAAGTAGTTTCCTCATTTGTATAGTCGGACTTTATACCTATTTTACACTTTTACCGCGCTGCAAGACTAAAGGATCGGTGCGAGTCCTATAAAAGAATATGTCAAGGTCGGATGATGCCTGTGACGACGGCAGAACGATACGACCTTGGTATTGGCCAAAGAAAAGCGAGAGAAGCAAGTTACGTCGATGCTTCATTTTAGACGTTTGAAACGCGCCAAAAGAGCTTCCAAAATTCGTACATCTAGAACATGGTGAGAATATCACCCAGGTGTTCTCTCTTTGCTGGTATCACCCAGGTGATACCGGCAAAGAGAGTGAACCTGAGGACATTTACCTGCTGGATACTCATGCCATTTGGATTGGATCTGGTTCGGCTCCACTCACCCGTACGCAGAGTTGTTAATCTCATAAGAACTCCGAAAAAATGGGGCGTTCGCTCGCTCTATAGAATGAAGGGTCTCGATGATACCGTATCGGCATGCAGTATCATAGACTCCAAATCACACCATGGCGAAATTCTTGTTAAAAAAGCCTCGAAGATAATAACACTCGCTCTTCAACTGGAGTGGATAATCCGACGTGGAGTGAAACTTACGAAAGCCGCACTGTGCAGAATACAAGGTGCCCCTGCCGTCCAGAAAATAAGCTGACAACGTTGAAGAATTTCTCCCCAAGTTGGCCATTGGCCAAGAATTTGGGAAGAGACCAGAACGGGACGCAACTCGCTCAGCGAAAAGAGGTCGTCGAAGGGTTATCCTGCTGGAGATGGAATTCTACGGTGGTATTCAGCAATGTGCTTGGAATGCTGGTGGAGCAGCATAATGACTGGACAATATGGAGAACTCTGTCGCGAAGATCGCTACGGACTTGGTCTCCAAGATGGTGGTTCCGCCTTCCTGGAGGTGGGTACTGGGTGAACTTCAATCCTTTTCACTCTCTCATCACTTCTGCCAGTGGGTCTCCCTCCAATTAATTGAACCCACGTATGCCTGCCAGGAAGAACAAGATGCTTCGAAATGAATGTCTCTTGCCCTACGAAATCCACACAGGGTTGAATCGGATGGACGGCTGTTATATGGCTTTTAGGCATATCGCTTGTCCCTGAGGGCCGGCCTGCAAAACGTTTATGTTTCCAAGAATAAAAGCCAGGCCCGCAGCAATGACCGTACCAGAAAAGAACTCAACCAACCTAAATTCCTCAAGTTGATGTCGCTCATTTCCTCCAATGCGGACTACCCTGTTCGGTCCAAGCACAAGAGGTGGCCATCAGCGGTGACGAAAAGTGATTGCTTTCAGTTCTTGATTCTCTTCCGCCCTGACCCTTCCCATGAGTATAACTGTGTCTCTCCTCGCAAGAGTGTGGTTGGTGTTACAGTGGAAATGACCTTGCTACAACAAACCTGAAGTAACTGCACCCCCTTCTGCCCCCTCTGCCTCAAGGAGCCCACCTGTGGCTATATATACTATTTTTCTTCATCCCCCATAATTTCCTTTAGAAATCTCTCCTTACCAACTATTGAACCATAGCGAGTGTCTACCTTTCTGCTATCACCAGGAGAAGGAGAAAAGGCCTCGGATACTGACCATGTACCTCCTATCTAGGCAAAGCTGAACTGAGGTCAGCTGAAGGGAAGTACGACGTGGCAAAGAAAGAGCGGAGATCACATCCGGTGTACATTGCGTACACCCAAGCCCGAACCCCATCCAAGGTTAGGAGTGTCGTTAAGGCCTTGTACCCTGGGAGGATGGGCAGGAGGAAAGCGAAAGGAAACGAGCCTCCGCTCCTACTACCAATTATCCGTGTTTACGTCAGTTTGACCGCAGGAAATTATTAAGCCAACTTGTGGAATGGCTTTAGGCTTCTTGGAGACGGCGCTGAGGCCTATTGACTGTCGACGGCGAGGTTTGCGATGTCGGAAGGGCTCCACTTTGGGTCAGAACCTCCTCGCCGTTTGAAGGGGCATGATATTAGGTGCGCATCATTCAGCTTCGGGCAGGAAGAAAGGAAGCCAAAACTTTCCTTATTGGGAGGGTAGCGTTGAATTAATTGCCTAGGGGTTGGCTTACTGCCGCCTTCCAGGCTTTTGCCTCGGAGGGTCAGCGTCGTTTTCTTTATTGCGGAGCGGTCGAGCCAACAAAAAAACAGCCCGCGAAATAAAAGCATGCTGATCAAGAAGCAAAATTGACAAAATATAGAAAAATAAATGTCATAATAAAAAAATGTTAAAGAGGCACTCTCAAGAGACCCAAGAGAGGCCCGTCTTCCTCAGGATCCTAAGCATGTACTCAAAGTCGGTTTGGGATTGTTGCAGGGGCCACCACGCTCGTAGACCTTGAGGAACAGATGGAAAGGATGCCTTAGTCACTGGGGCGTATGGGGTGTGTCTACAGAGAAACCTACAATATTAGCCTTTATGCAAGGTATAACCTGGACGACCAGGGCCCCATTTTTAGAAAAGTTACAAAGCGCTCCGCTTAGAAGTGGCTGGTGTAATCAGCCACGATTCACGCACTTCACTATGCATGTGACTGGTTTGCCATACAAACGAGAACAATTTAAGCAAACTGGTTTGACCCTTCTTTTCACTGCGACATGTTTAATTTGTATGGCCAAAGAGTTTGTAGTGATAACCTCGAATGCTTTCACACGCAAGTGATACTATCCAGCATACAACGACCCTGGAAACCTGCCCGGGTTAAACACGAACAAGAGCATCGGGATGGATCTCTAGACCATTCTCACATTACACGCCAAACCTGAGTGACCTCTAGTTAGTCAACTTTCCAGTAAAGACCTCAACAGAAGAGTAGACCGAGCAACTCTTCATAATCTACCCACATACAAAGGCTAAATAATAATGTGATCACTCGCAAAGGTGTGTCATTGAGGGTCCAAAGAACAAGCTCCCGTTCGAGTCTGGTCTCTACTCAGGAAAAAAAACCTAGTTAAATAAGCTGATGAAACATGTCATCGGGCAACCTTTCTCCATCACTCATGCGCATAGCCAAGACACCCTTAAAGCCTTCGGGCTAGAAGACGCCCGCACCTTTCATCGAGGGGGTCTACGCCTTCGGGGCTCTGATTTTTGGGAGTGGTTGAATGCTGGGTCTACACCCCTTACTTTTTCCGTCTTGATAGATCTACTAGTCCAGAAGGAACCGCTCTTGTCTGGTCTTTCGATAAAATGAAGAATGCAGGGGCTGGCTCCCGAGCTTCCCAGGAATGATGAGAGCTCCTATCCTTTGTAGGCCGGCGATTAGTCCTGGAGTTCGGCCTTGCAGTGGAATGATCATAGAACCACCATTTCTGGCAAGGCCATGCTATTTATAGTATTGTGATCTTCCTCCTCCGCAATATTTCGTGGGCTGGATGCGGACGGGCTCTCACATTTTCGAGGGGGCGGGGATTAGCAGGCTTGCCTATAATAAACCGGACTTTTATCATACCTTAATCCCCTCCCTTCCTTTTCGTTTATCTCTTAATACATTTTTCCTCTTCTTTTCTCCTTACTGCTTATATACTTTCCTTTTCTCACCTTGGTCACTTTGAGGGCTTATGACTATCTTGGGCTCCCGCTAGGGGCTCTACTCCCAAAGCTTGTACAGCGCCGGGAGTATTGCGTTCGACCTTTTTGGAGCACACCTCGGCTTCCTCGCCGTATCCCTCTCGGTTTGAAGTCAGCGGGGCTCTGCCAGGTGCTGCGTCTGTCTTCACGGCCGAGCAGGTGGCAATGCACCACTCGGTACGGGAGATTACGCGACGTGCCCGGTTCGGAGACCGGATTGTGATCTATAGCGACTCACAAAGCGCCCTGAGTGCTCTCGGGGCATTGGAATCTCCGCATCCCCTGGTTCGCGATATCCGTGACGCCAAGGTTTTGGCGAGCCGGGCGGATGTCGAAATTATCTTCTGCTGGGTCCCTGGACATGCAGGAATTGCGGGGAATGAGGGCGCCAAAGAGTCCGCGTAGACTCTGCGACCGGACCAGCGTTTCGCTCTTCCTCACAGTGAATACATGGCAGGAATACGGGCTGCTTGGCAAAGAAAATGGGAAACGGTCGAAGGGAACTTAAAGTTGCGTGCCATTGCGCCGCGACTGTTCCCATGGACCTACCCCGCAATGCCGCGACGGATTCAGGTTGCTTTCTGTCGTCTCCGAATTGGGCACACTCGTGGGACGCACCGCCAATTTGATGCAACGCTCGCAAGCGCCCTACTGTGAAGACTGCGTTGTCCCCCACACTGTTCGGCACATTCTTGTTTATTGTCCCAGTCTGGGTGATCTCTTCGCACGTTACCTGGCCCGGTACCGGGATGGGCGGGGTCGCTACCGCCTGTCCCTTGTACTCGGGACGAGTTCGTGCACATTGACTGGTCGACTTATAGACTTTTGGGGGGAGGCCGGCCTTCTCTTTATTTAACTAGTTTTGTTTTATTTGTTATTGTTGTTTTCTCTGTAGGTTGCACGCTCCTGCGCCGGGGTGAGGGGCAACTCCCCCCGACGCCGGAGCTTGCTTCCTGATTGTTGCCATCTTCCCTTTTTATCGTCATTTTGTTTTCATATTCTTATTTTAAAGTAGCCTAGAGCCTGGCTGTTGTGATTGCGGTGACTTATGCCCAAGTGGGCAGTCGCCAGATAGGCTCCTAAAATAAAAAAAAACAACAACAACAGGGGCTTCGCCTTAAGTATGACGCACCGTGCCGGAATGCTGGGTTCCCTTCCAGTTTGAGCTTCTTTAGTGGCACTCGAATTGCAAGGAAAGTAGGCATGTGGCACCCAAATCGCAGGATAGGTATGCCCAGCCAGGACCCCCTCAAATGGGCGCTTGGTGTGCAATATCCTGAAAATGGCTACTTGTATGAATTAATGAAGTATTATGCTATATAAGAGATGGTAAACCAAAGAAAAATAGAGAAATAATATATTGATTGTAGATTTATTAAGGAAATATGTATAAAACAAAGCGGTTCGCGAGGGGGTCTCACACGTCCACACACTAACATAGGCACGATAGGAAGCGGCTGGCGGAAAGAAAGGTCTCAATATTAACGGGGCCAAGCTGAACAAATACTGGATAGAATTTCGAAGGAACTGTGAAAAGCAAGTGATCTTTGTTACGAAATAGGCCCAAAACGTGGAAAAAATATGCAATTTCAATAGTTGCACATAACTTGTAGCTCCACCCAACGAAGGAGCCGATGAAAAGTCCTGACCTTTGGTTCCGCCCCGCGTCCGAGTCAAGTGAAAAAAGTTTTGCCTCTTGGATATGGGATGCATATATATTAATACAGGGGGGGGGGGATAGAGAGAGAGATTTTCTCGAGTCGTCCATCAGTATCCTATTGCTATTAGTAGCGTCACGAATCCGTTCCTTCATCCTTGAATCTTACCACGTTTAGACTCAACTACGCCATATCGGGCACGGCGATTTGCTTTCCTAGTCGTAGTGCTGACGGGACTTAGCGCCCCTTCCTTCACTCATCAGCGGTTTGGGGTGGTGGGCTTTTAACAACTCGCCTCAGCCATACCCTTTCTTTCTCCTTTCACTGTCTATCGATTTGACTCCTGAGCTCCCGTTTGGGGAGGTGGGTTTTTAACAACCTGCCTCATCCATACCCACACCTTCACATACCCTTTCTTTCTCCTTTCACTGTCTATCAATTTTACGCCGTGCCTAAGGTGGAGCCGCCATGCCGATGTACTGACAGGTCTAGGCATGAGAGGCCTCAAATGGCTGCATCTTTTTTGCCGGCCCAGTGTTTACCCCTCGCAGAGCGGTCTACTGCGTGGGGGTGATGAGCGTTTGCGTCCCGTAAAAACTATAGGGTAACCATGCCTGATTATAAGAAAAAAAACAACAAAAAACCGCTATCCATTTCCCCGATAACCGCCGAAGCCGCTATCGGGCAGCTCCACCGAAAAAATGTAGGTCCCGCCTACCCCTTGTGCTTGCTCAACGGGTGCAGGGGATTCCCCCACATCCCCTTCTCTAGAGTCTCTCTTGCGCGACTCTCTCCTTCCAACGGCAGTCCCTCTTATTTTACAGGGGACTGCCAAGAAAGCATGCAGGGACCCCAAATTGACCACTCCCGATGGGAGCTGCTCGATAGGGCCAACCGCCTTAGGGGGGGAGGAACATTGGAAGGCAGGCCCGTTGGTCTGGGCCCCCTAACGTCCTGCACGTGCGTATTGAGTCTACAGGGGGTCACAGTATGTGCCCCCTTCCCCTCATTTCCCTGACGAGTGCCGGTTCTGACCACAACGAGATAAAAGGTACCTCGAAAGAATACGTGATGTATGGGGGGGGGGGGAGGGCACATGTAGACCTCCCCACTGAGATGGACTTTGTCTCTGAGGTGACCCAGCCCCAGACGGTAAGATCTTCCATGGGGCCGAATCTGGGCTTGATGCCAAGCACAGAACCCGACTCCGCCCCTTTGCAAGGTCCTCAGACGGCTTGGGCCCCAAAGGCCTTACAAAGAGAGGAGGGATCTCTTCCACCGGCTGTTGCCCCGGCGAAAGCCAATACCTTCTCCATTTCAGAGAAGGATCTTGAGGAGGCAGGTCCATATGGCTTAGGGGCTCCTGCCGGCGGAGGGGAGAAGCGGGTTCATTCCCCGCACTCTCCTAAAAAGAAAAGAATCGGGGCTCCTCTCCCTCCGCGGAATCCATGGGGACGGACGAGGCCGCTGTCGTTCCGGCAAGCGACAAAGTTAAGATCAGCACGTCCGGCTCCGGTGCCTCTTCTGGTGGGGAGTCTCAGGCTAAGCCTCGATTACGTCGGGTCCCCTCATTCAGAGGTTACTTGGCGTTTTCGAGCCCGCTGGCGCTTCCTCGTAATCGGTCACATGATCCATCAGAGGAGTGCTCTAGCTAGCGTGATTGGTAGAGAGCCGAAGGTGACCCGTTTCTCGGACGGGAGCCTTCTAGCGAATGCGTCGAATTCCTTCGAGGCGGTCATTCGGACACTTTATGGCACGCCGGTGAGTGTGACGCCGCACTCTACCATAAACTTCGTAAAAGAAATGTTTTATGTGAGGGAACTCATGGACTACTTAATGGATTACATCACCCTGTAACGGTCAAAGTCGAGCGTGTTATGAGAAAACAGGGAGTAGCATCAATATACACTCTGTCACGTTCGACTGTGACAAGCTCTCTGAGTAGGTGCGTGTCGGTTGGTTGCGCCACCGCGTGAAGGCAATTGTGCCACTGGCGCGGAGGTGCTACTAGTGCCACCGCTCGAATCTCTCATGTGGACTGGCAAAATAGAGGTTACCCGAATTTTTGTAAGTTCCAAGGTCGCCGTTCAGGCTCAGGATCGTCTCTCATTTCGCGAGGTTATGGACTTGCTCCTGGCGCGCCCGGCGCTTCCTTGGTCGTTTTATGCCTCAATGTTAAGAAAGACACCCTCTGCTCCTGGCCCATTCAGCCCTACGAGCACGGTTGTTTACGCACCCATTCGGAACCTTTCTGCGGGTTCTCCCCACCCCGAGGCCTTCCCTGGTAGAGCTGGCGGCATTAAGGGTTCACATCCAGCCCCACTAAATCCCGGGCTCCCACTGCTTCCCCCAGCATGACCGTTTCCCTTTTTCTCTTAAGGCGAAACACCCGCGCGCCTCCACCGAGTCGTTAGACTCACAGGAGGTAACACCCCAGAAATTTGTCATGAGGCCATCTTCCGGGGTTTTTAAAGCTGCCTCCCGAAAGGAGGACAGCACTTTTATGAATTTCTTGATAAGATTTTTCTTTAGAGTTAGAAAAATAGCCAAAAGGGATAGTCTTTCGTATGCTCGAATCTTTTATTCAAGTTCTTTCTAATATTTTCTTTACCGTTAGAAAAACAGAAGGGAGGGCTGTTTGTAGCTTTTATCCAATTTCCTTGGAAGATTTTCTCTACAGTTAGAAAAGCAGCCAGGAGGCTGTTTTTTGGTATGTTTGAAGCTTTTATCCAAGTTCCTTATACGTTTTCTTTACGATTAGAAAACAGCCGGGAGGTCCGCTTTTTCGTATTTATGAAGCTTTTATCACAATTCTTTCTTAGAATTTCTTTACCGTTAAAAAAAAAGCCGGGTGGGCTACTTTTTCGTATGTTTGAAGCTTTTATCAAATTTATTTCCAAAATTTTCTCTACAGTTAGAAATCAGCCGGGAGGGCTGCTTTTTCGTATTTTGGAAGCTTTTATCAAAGATCTTTCTAAGATTTTCTTTATAGTTAGAAAAACAACCGAAAGGGTGCTTTTTTGTATGTTTGAAGCTTTTATCCAGAACTTGAGACTTCGTATTGTAATCTCTTGGTAGATTACCATGACCTATATGATTAACTTTTACTATCTCACATTGAATTACATCTATCTCTCTAGGTACTCGATAAAACTGTCTTTTTTACAAGTTTTCGCCTTCACTGTGGCATTTTGCCCTTGTGCCGAGTTTCATATCATCAGCAAATTCTAAAATTTTGCATAATGAATCCATTTCTCTCTCTCTCTCTCTCTCTCTCTCTCTCTCTCTCTCTCTCTCTCTCTCTCTCTCTCTCTCTCTCTTTCTCTCTCTCTCTCTCTCTCTCTCTCTCTCTCTCTCTCTCTCTCTCTCTCTCTCTCTCTCTCTCTCTATCAAGATTTTCCTTAGACTACCCCATCTCGAGCATTTGACATCCGAGTTTAACAAACTCCTTCTCTCTATCCTTAACAATCATTTCCCTCAATGCCAATTCATTTGTATAAATTCCAACCCTGTTTCGTTGAATTCCTTCTTTCTCCATAAGAGCCAATTTCTTTGGGCTTGCGATCCTGTATAGTTAACAATTATACATGTACGACCTTCCACAGTCGTTATGTAGGTCAAACTAGCCTACAACTAAATGCAGGATCGCAAAGCACTTAGGTTTGTCTCATAGGACTGGTATTCCCATTTATAAACCTGAAGCCTCTTCCATCAGGCAACACTCTGAGTATCACCATCATCCTCTTAATTCTGATTCATTTACCATCTTTTCTTCAGCCTCAACTTCTCTCGATTCGAAAATCTTAGAGTCCCTGTACATCAATAAAATAAATCCAAACCTAAATAATTACTCCTCCTCAATTAAACTATTCACTATATAACCAATCAACACTTCAATACATTAACTAGCCAACCGTAGAATTTCACAACTCCTACGATAAAGGTTAGTTAGTCCCTCTGTTTAATTCGTTCACATTTGTTTTCGTTTTTGTTTTTGTTTATAATTTAATATAATAGGTTATTTTATTGTTTATTCCAGTTACCTTTACATATGTTAAAACTTCACTTCTTCCTATTATTTTTCAAAATTACGCTGGATAATATCAATTAATTCTATATATTGTTATTTGTGTTTTTAATTTCATCTCGATAATTGTCAGTTTTATTGATTTACTTTGCCTTCCCCCGCTTTTTTACCCATTATATAATTCATGTCTCTAACCTTTTAACTGTTGTCGTTAATATTTCTTCTCATTAGTCGATACAGTCGCTGAAGATGGTCCTAGCGAAGGTCCGAAACGTACGGCAAATAAATGATTAGTGTAATCTCCTGGTTCTTCATATTCCTAATATATATATATATATATATATATATATATATATATATATATATATATATATATATATATATATATATATACCACCACACTACTTGGCACTAATTGCTTCAGTTTTACTATCCCTTAAATTTATGTATTCCTCCATTTCTTGTAGACTTTTCCGTGCCTACAAAATATGCTCAAACTGGGCTTTGTTCCACCAAGAACTTTTTTACCTTAGAAAGTTTTGTCCATTTAATTTGTTTCCTTCCCAAGTTCTTGACAAACTTACCAAACGTTTTTTAGATAAATTTTTTTAGCTGAAATGGCAACATTAAACCTGAGAAAATGGCTATTTATTTAAAAATACCTTACATTGGGCCTATTACATCCAAATTAATAAATGAATTACAGTAGGCGTTAGTTAAGAAATACCGCCAATGTCAGTTTCATTTTGTTCCCATCAACAATCTAACTATTCAAACTTTTCTCAACCCTAAAGAAAAACTTCAAAATGCTTCGATCCTCATTGGTTTACCAATTTTTGTGCGCAAGTTGCCAGGCTTGCTACGTGGGTAAAACCACTCTCCAACTTCAATTAAGGATTAGTAAGCATCGAGGTTTCTCCCACTATACTAACAGACTATTAACTATACCTGAATTTTCTTCCATTCGAAACCATCTCTTGCAATTCATAAATTTCAGACTCTGAATTCTCTATTTTGGATTCTAGTCCTAATAGTCATGATCTAGATATTTTGGAGTCATTATATATTTCTAAACTTACCCCTAAACTTAACACCAACAATTTTCAACCCCTTATTAATTATTTGAAATACAACCAACTATTCCCTTCATAAACAACCAACTAACTTGCCATCAATAGCTATAGTTATTCAAGTCAAATTTTCCCACATTCACCACACTCTGCTCAGGAACACCGTCCTATACAGGGACCTCTGCCTGGTGAGACAATTTTCTAATTCTCATTAATTTACATATTTAATTGTTTTTTGTTTTAGTGTTTGTGTTTGCCTTTGTTTTCGTAAAAAATGTACTTTTTAAAAATTTTAGCCAATTAACTATGTTATAGTATAAATCTGTTTTTTTTTTTAATATTTATTATAATTTTTGTAAAATTGACAGAATACTCAGTTGAGGATGTAAACAGCCGATGTATGAAACGTTCAGATATTTCTATTAAATGTTCCAATTCGTCGTGTTGCCTTTACTCTTCGTATTGCGCTTCCCGAGGAATCGGCCCATATATATATATATATATATATATATATATATATATATATATATATATATATATATATATATAGATTAGAGTAAAGCCACTCAATTTAGGAACGTGCATCAAAAAACAAGACAAACATGAAAATTATAAACGCTATAAAAACACTGAAAACACGAACAAGCTTAGGGTAAATCAGATAAAGCAAAAGAAGCGAGACTAAATTTAAAATATGACAAAGTAGAAAATTAAAAAATTAAAATACGTGAATGTTATACACATTACCTTAAGCAGATAGTTGTTCCAGCACAATAATGAAAAGGTGAATGACAAAGGAGCATTAAAATGACTTGGTAGGGTGTAGGGTTATGGGAAACGTAAGGAAAAGGAGGATTCAGACTCGTTGAGTGTTGGCTTGTTTTTTAATATAGAACGACTCGAGTATTTTTAATAAACTGGACTGATGGAGCCCCAGAGGAAATGGAAAAATGTTCCGATGAAATGAGTCCACCAGTATTTTCTGTGTGATTTCGTATGCTGGAGAATTCGGGTGTAGTTAAGGGTCTTTTAGTTATATATGATAATACAAGATGTTTATTCACCCTGAGATTAAGGTTTCCGCGAACCAAGGCAATTTCATATATATATATATATACACGAGGGGCGGTCAATAAGTTTTGTGAATCGGTAGGGCAAAACAGAGGAACTGGGATGGCTGTTTGTGGGGGTGTTAGGACAAGTCAGGACCTGTATCCGCACGCTCCTACCTCGTCTATTTAAGAAGCAGTAGCTGATCGCAGATCGTCAGTCACAAATTTTTCAACAATGGAGAAGGTTGAGCACCGCGCAGTGATCAAATTTTTTACCAAGGAAGGCAAGAATGCAAAAGAGATCCATGAACGCATGGTTGCAATGTACACCGACACCGCCCCTTCCTAGGCAACCATTGCTCGCTGGAATAGGGAGTTCCGCCATGGTCGTAAGTCCCTTGAAGATGACTCACGTCCAGGACGCCCGTTAGACGTGACCAACGAGGACAATGTGGCCCGTGTGGAGAGGATGATCCTCGAAAATCGACGGGTGAAGGTCGAAGAAATCGAGTGACAACTTGGAATATCACATGAAAGTGTTATCAACATCATCCACAACAATTTGGCCATGACCAAGGTCTCTGCCCGTTGGGTCCCTAGAAACCTCACGCCCCATGATCAACTTCAACGTCGTCAAAGTGCACAAGGCCAGAGTTGCACAAGCTGCCCTGCGCGAGTGCGGATTCGAGGAACTCGACCGTCCCCCCTACAGTCCAGATCTGTCCCCTAGCGACTACTTTTTATTCCGCCATTTTAAGGCTGCACTGCGTAGACGCCGGTTTGGGGACGATGAAGATGTCCAGCTCGCCGTCTAGGAGTGGATTGAACAGCAGTCGGGAGATTTCTGATTGTCGGAATTCGAAGCCTAAGGAACAAGTGGCGCAAGTGCATTGGAATCGAGGGTAGTTATATTGAAAAATAATAAAACACTTTTCCTCATATCTCGTTTCCTTATATCCGAATTGCCAAACTTATTGACCGCCCCTCGTATATATACTCTCACCAGTGTGTAGTTTGTTCCCATATACTCGTAAGAGTTCGTGGGTGGCATCGTCCTCGTTCTAGTAGAGGCATGGGTAAAGGAGGCAAGAGTCACGAGAGGCCAAGTATGCGACGTGTTCCAATGCGGCGCTCCTCTACCATTATGTCAGTTTGGAAACAAGGTCACTCCCAAACCCTTTCTGATGGTTTCAGCAAGTTTGGGGGCTAAGATAATGCTTAACTGGACGAAACTTGAAGCTGTTTTTACCTGCGGCGAAGCGCCGGGAGCAGGCGTCACGTTTTTTTCAAAAGGAGTAAAGTTCAATTGTACCCATTTAAAGCCATGAAGTGACCTATATGACCATGGGATATATGTTTTTTTACCCTGGAGATTTAAAATTTGGCGCTTTGTGGTATTATCTAGTGGCAGAAGCCTCATTTAGCCATTCAAAGGCACTTGTAAGTGATTTGAACCATGGGAAACCATCAATGCAATAACCATTTATCATTTTGTCACAAAACGCCGCATGTCATTGGAGGGACTTTCCCTTTTCTTAGGCATTCTCTGGACACAATAAATGAAGCTTCCCTCGCTCTCCTTCTCTGCCATTTATGTTAGTGGTCACTACCATTGCCACTATCCAGTTGACATGTCTCGTAATAACGCTGAAAAATCTCCCAGCCCGGGTATCTTGCTTGAGCTTGTCTTCTCTTCCATACCCCTGTGAGTCTCTCTTGTTCCGGACTAATTCTGCGATCTTTATGATTGGAGCCTCCACCATATAAACGCAGTTTCTAACCGTGTGGTTAAGTAGAGCTGCTAAGGGCCTTCGTGGCGCCGTTATCTCGTGTTTAGATGAGATCCTTGAACCTTGAGTCCATGCCCTGTTCTTTTGGGCTTTCCAGATGAATACTTGTAGAGGAAAATTTAGAATACTAAAGCGTGGGCAACACTGTACGGAAAGATGACCTGTAATAATGTAAAATGTTTTACTTTTGCTAGAATATAAACAAAATGAACGCACAATATGGTAATGCCCTACATAGACTGTTTCACATGGCATCTGGGTAAGCGGCATACCCTCCCGCCCCTATTGCCATTACAGTCTCAACCTAGATTAAGATTATTAAAATTATCTAGCAAACTGATAATTTTTTTGCTCACTACCCTCCTCTCGTCCACCTACCTTATTTTGCCTGTGTCTATTTAGCAGATGGTTCTGCCAAAAACGCCAACCTAGACGATACCACTTTTACATGCCTCTGCCCACAAAGCTTATAGAACATTAGGAGTATAGTGGTTATACTTTTTGGAGCATACATCTTGCCAGACTGCAGGAGTACCAGTGTACAGAGTTAAGGACAAATCCACAGGATGAGTTAGCTTAAATGGTACTTCCCCCTTGTTTGAGACGGCGTTGTTCTATTGGGTGCTGCGTCTGTCTTGACGGCAGATATGTTTGCAATATACAGCTCTGTACGGGAGATTACGCACCTCAGTCGTCATCGGCTTTCATTTAGCCCTCGCTTCATCTTGATAGTGTGTGTTGCCCTGGCCTGTCAATGCAAATAAAGTCTAAATCTTTCGGGTTCAGGGCATGAAAACTCCTTCCAGAGTTCGGCGTAACTCTTGGTGGCGCCGATGGTTCTGAACAAGAAACTACCCTGCTCGCAAAGCTTTCCCAGCGCAGGAGGTATGCTTGTCAAACTTGAGCCGTGCCGGTGTGCACAGGTGGTTCCCAATCATACAGTACGGATATAAGGAGCAAAAATAGACATGCTGGATTTCCACACCTTCGAATGGTTGGTAGTATAATAAAAATAGGTTACATCTGCCCTCAAAAAGTACACTCCCTACTTTCAATACACCATTCACTACATCAGCGGAGATTCTATTAACTGCCCCACGTCGTCCTGGAATGGTTTGCACTATGGTTTCAAATTCACACTCCCAGAGAATGATAACATTACATTTGCTAACGAGTATTCGATTGATATAATAACCTAGATCACTATGAAACGCCTAGTTGGAGCCAATGATGGCAGAGAGAATGCTGATAATCATATCCCTGAGCCATTTATCGGTTTCAGAGCCGAGGAACACGGTGGAGTTAAAGAGGTGGGAGGGGAAAAGGTTTAGAGAAAGATATTTCGTAAACGTGTTGAACTCCAAGTGAGTTATCGAACCATACCTTTCGGTTTCAAAGCAATCTTACATGACATTTAAAAAAAGTTACTATACATTGAATCCCTGTCAGCTATTATTAGCTCTTTATGTATATAATTGTCTTTAATCAATAAAAATATTCTCTTATTAATAACGAACAAAATAAAGATGAAATAATATGCGTTATTCTACCAATGTTTTAATTTGTCCACAAAATAACTCATTACATTTTCTTGATCTTGTGAGGAGAATTCTTTCATCCTTGCCTCTTCAATCTTGGTTTTCATCTTATCAGTGAGCTGATGGGAATACCACGAGAGAAAGCGAAATAACATGGGTTTAGTGTCAAGTATAGCGATGTTCGCTACTTTCTCACCATCATTCATCATGTTAGAATGAAATATGCAGAAAAACATATCTTCACATGTACTGTGGCGATTGGATAGAACTCCTACAAAGGTTAACTGATCCATAAGCTCGTTTTTTAATTTTTGACCGATGATTAAATCTTCTAACTCTATAAACTGGAGATATTCAAGTACTTCTTTTCCGTTATTGTAGTTAAAAGGTCAACGAAGATGATCGAAAAGAAATCAACCGTCGATGAATAGTCTGGCCTAAATTTATAATCCGATCCACACACACACACACACACACACACACACACACAGAAAGGTTTAGCGACAAATAATTTAAAAGATGTCAACTAGACGGATAAATTAATGGATTGTAAAAGGTTAAGTATCAACTCCACTGTTATGCGGATACGAAGAAATACCTGAAAATTCAAAACGTGTCAGAGAAACCCTCCCACTAACACCTGGAAAAAAGGTCACTGACCTAGGGTGTGTTTGGAATTGGCGCCAAACCAATAAGTGTGTGTGTATGTATGATTGCGTATGTGTGTACAGTCTCTGATTCCTTCGAAAAATATCACTGAACTAGGGTTGGGGGGTGGGAGGTCATTTTAGCGACAAACCAGTAAGGGGGCGACAGGGGTAGATTTGGGGTACAAGGTCATGTACTTGTGTACGTGTTTGAATGTGATCATGAATGTGTGCGTGTGTGTGCACTCGAACTCCTACCTTCAATACTACTACTGACTCTGGAGATTTATTGGATTTTAACTTACTGATATAAAAATCTATTTCTGCTTCGAAGAATTCGATATCGGTTAAAAAGTTACGCTCGTTAAAGTTTATCACGTCGTTCGTTCGTGGTATATTATGATCGTCTTCGTTTATAAATACCGATGCAAAAAAAGTTATTAATATATTGGCCATCTTTTCTGTATCCGAGGAGGAAGTGACAAAGTCAAGTGTATGAGACAGATTGAGAGAATGTAAAGTTTTAGGATGTGAAGAAGTCGCAGAATAAGATTAGAGCACGCTGGGAGTTGTTAAATGTTAAATCTCCCAGAATATGTAAAGTTGCAGAGGAGATAAAGTTATGTTCATAAATTCCCCCAACTCATTAAAGAATCTGTCCATGAAACTTCGACGTTAATAATGGAATACAAAATCATTATTAATAGTTAATAAGGAAACGTGTAATTAATTTCGAGACTGTGGAAGAATCGAAATTTTAAAGGACTCGATATGGAAATTTAATCATTCTACCAACTGTGTTAAAATTCAATAATCTATACAACATTAATTACATCAATGGAAAAATGAACGAATACCAATGCCCCCTTCCCTCCGTCGCCCCCAAATAAACGAAACCAAACTTGAATATCTTCACGAAATACATAAACACGTGTTTCACCGAACGCGGATGCCAACGTCGGGCTTCTTGGACTGTTGCCAGAGAGAAAAAGAGGCTCCTGTCAGAACACCTGATCCCTCGTAGGAATGTAAAGACCCCCATTATCGTTCGAAACATTCTTTTTGCCGAACGTTTCGATCTTCAGCTGCAGTCTAAAAGAAATATTGCTAAAAAAAATAAGAGGCAAATATTCTAAAGGGGCATAAAATAAAAATACAAAAAATTAATTGATAACCAGAAATATTGAAAATATAGTAAATATATCTGAAACTGGATTATGATTTGCCTATTCTACCTTGCTCATTAATTACAAGGAGTTAGAAAAGGGAATTTTTGAAATTTATTTTGATAATTTAATGGTAATCTTCATTATATGTGGGGAGGGGGGGGGGCAGGGTGCACAAATACGAAATTTCATATTTTTCACTCGTCACGCAAGGTTTTCTGACAAAATGGCAATGAAGTGGCGAAAATTTACACGTAAATACACAAAAGGAAGGACGAAATAAAGGTGCTTAAAGAGTGTCCGAGCCTGTACTTAGCGAAAAGGAAAGGCAAAAATACAATCTAAAAGAAAGAAAATAGATATTCTACTCATTTTTTAAGCTCAGTAACTTAAAACCTCTTCTCTCTTACTTCAAAACTACTCATCCAACTTTTACATTTATGAATATTTGGTGGAGTCTCTTTTGCAACATCTAGCAATAGTGGGCCATCTTATTGACATTTCATCTTCTTTCCAACTCCTTTATATCTTGATGGAATATTTCCCTTGTTTTTCCCTCACATCTCCTAGTTTGGCAGAAAGTAATCCATATTTGAACGTAAGAAATGAACTTAAGAGTCTTGTTGCATCCTAATGTCATAAACCTTTCCAGCAAGTTCTCTACAATGTCTTTATAGTTTGGATCCTTGTTATTATCACAAAAATTCAAGATCACATCTTGCAAGCTAATTCAGGTATCTTTTTCATCATCACAAAGAAATCTTTCGAAGTTTTCATCCTTATATCTAGTCCAACAAATGCACACTCTTTAAGCTTGTTATCCGATAGACAGTGTTAGGTATTTGCAACCCGAATACCTAAACTCCTCTCCATCTTGCGGCAAAGTATTCAAAAAGTTGCTTCACTCGGCTAAGTTTTTTATGCAGTAGTGGAATGCATGAAAGGTGCTTTCAAGGGTTGCTGGTGGTAATGGGACTAGCACATCTAGTCCATGGGCAACAGGCCACAATGCAGTTGGAGATTTGGATAGAGCATGTTTTTCCTACCTTTTTACATGTGTCATTGCACATTCCATGCACAAAAATAGCAGACATCACTCTTTAGCAACTGGAACATCAAAACGAAAACATTTTTGTACCTTTTGTCCATTGCGTAAGGTCTTCATTACAAATTGAGCAGACATTATAAGGAGCCCATTTTTTTTATCTTGGTTCTCAAGGTTCACTCTAAAGTAGGCACAGTAAGAAACTTTTTGAAATATTTTGTTTCTTTGATATTTTTCTAATAACAAATTCGTCACAAATGCAACAGAAAATTCCCGGTCTGTCTGCATATTCTCTGGTAGCCATCCTTGTTTCAAATAACTTTTAGGCTTTAAATAAAAAAAATGTGAGATTTCAATTTCGTGATAGGAAATATGAACGAAACAGCAAAATAAGAAAATTAATTTTGTTAAGATAATTTTTTATTATTTTTCAAACCAGCATATGAAAATTAATAAAATTCAGGCAATAAACATGAAACAATTTTTTGGTCGCAGACCTGAGAATTATACAATGTTTGTGGTTATGTGTAAAATATAATGTTTATTCAGGCGGAAATAATTTTTTATGGTGAGTTGTAAGAAGAAAACCTTTACCTCAAATAACATCTGGTCCTTTCTTCCGTCTAAGATAAGTAGATGAAGTTTTCTTTTACTGGCTCTACAATAATCTTCGAAACTTTAATAGATTCTTTCAAAATCTTTGCAACTTACACCATACTTAAAATTTAGAGTTGAATTGGAAACAAACATTTGTAGACTTCTCTTGGCATCAAACTTATGCGGTCCAAAGATTGAATTCTAGATCATATGTACCAACATACGAAAATTTGTATTCACAATTAGGATTCTAAATTATACAGGGTGGAGAGTAGGAATTTTCTTATTTGAAAAGGAGGCGTGGTTAAGGATGGTCACAGTGGAGTGGGGAAAAGCTGGATAGGGCTGAATGGGGGCTTTGTGTCCACACTCGTTTCAGTCGCAAATATGCTGTGCTCGAGGGAGCAGCAGCGCGCTTTTTCCGTAGAGGCGTATTTTTCTAATGGCCGTTCTGCCATAGCGGGGCAACGAGCCTTTCGTCGTGACTTCGAAATTCCACCGCGAGGCCGTTTTCCTGATCGTAAATCAATTTTATTGTGGGTGGATACCTTCAGGGAAACGGGAAATGTGTCCAAAAGAAAGAAAGGACCGTTACAACACCTGAAAATGTCGAACGAGTTCATCAGTTTATGCTGCTCGTAAACATGCAGTTGCCCTTGGCCTGTCGGGGCGTCATCTTCGTCGAATTCTTCACGATGAACTCCATTTTCACCCATACAAGATGATTTTGGTCCAACATCTGACGGAACGTGATTATGTAACCCGACAAACATCATCATATGAGCAGCTGGTTGACTTCTTACCCAACGACGCACTTGTGTTCTTCTGTGACGAGGCACATTTTCACCTTAGTGGCTGTTGTTAACAAACAAAATATGCGGTACTGGAGTGAAAAAAATCCCAGGGAACTTCAAGAGAGGCACCTTGATTCGGATCGTGCCATGGTATGGTGTGCAATTTCAAGAGTAGGTATCATTGGCCCTTACTTTTTTCGAGAAAAAGGTTGTACTGTAACTGCGAGTTCAGAACGTTATTTGACAATGAATGATCCAAAAGTGTTTTTCCTGCTCTCGAAGAAATGGAACTGGACAATGTGTGGTTTCAGCAAGATGGGTCCACAACCCACACAGTCAGGTTTTCAATGGATTCTTTGAGAGAAGCCTTCCCCGGGCGACTGATCTCCCTTAGAGGGGACGTTAACTGGCTGCCCGATCGCCTGATTTAGCCCCCTGTGATTATTTCTTGAGGGGTTATCTCAAATCCTTGGTTTATAACGATCGTCTACTAACCCTGGAAGACCTACAGAGTAACATCAGAACCAAAATTGCCAATATACCAGTCAAGATGCTTGAAAGAGTGGACCAAAACTTCCGAATTCGTCTGAATCAGTGTTTTGACAATGGAAACCGACATTTAAATGATATTTTTTTTTTAAACTGTGCAAAAATAAATGTCCTTTGTTGTGTGACAGGAAAAAAATGAAAATAAAGAGTTTTGAAACGTTTACTCTTTTTACCTGAGGCGAAGCGCCAGGTCAAGGCGTTGCTTTCTTTTCAAAAGGAGTAAAGTTCAATTGTACCCATTTAGAACCATGAAATGACCCATATGACCATGGGACATGGGGTTATTCACCCTTGCACTGGGTGGCTCCATCTAGTGGTAGAAGCTTCATTTAGCCATTCAAAGGCACTTTTAAGTGATTTGAACCATGAGAAACCATCACTGAAATAACCATTTATCATCTTATCACAAAACGCCGCAGGTCATTGGAGGGACTTTCCCTTTTTTATTTCATTTTCAAAAAAGGAAGCCTCCCACCCCACCCTCTATGTAGGATGAAGTGGGAATATTATTAAATGTATCTTTGAACATCGCGTGATTTAAGACGACGAACATCCCACCCCCTTTCACCTTCACTACCATACTTTATGAAAATTGTAGGCTTATGTATTCAACCGAAGTGAGGTAGTCGTCCAAACGTCGAAAAATCAACGAGGCCATGTGGTCTAATGCTTGCGTCGAGGCCGAGACCTTTAGAACTAGTCTGCCTCGAGATTCTGTCACAAACCTTAATTTTTTTTCTCATTTAATTTAAAGTTTAACATTCGTTAACTTAAGAAGCCAAAAATTCTGGGAGGGAATATTTCTTTCGGGGACCTTTAATTGAGCTTACATTGCTATGCAATTCTAGCTACATCCTAACCCTACTAAAATAATCTAAATAATGCCAAATGACAGATCAATACAAAAAGAATAACATCGAAGCCAGTAAGAAATCTGATTAAATAAATTTGTCCCTCAATTTAAATTAAAATATATAAAATATAGCTGCATATATACCTCTACCTACATGTCTTTCCCAGATCCCAGAGTGTACACATATAGATCAGTACCCAAAGAACAGAAGATTCTCATTTCCTTCTACGCATATTCTGCTAAGGCCTTTCCCTCTCGATTGGGATCACTTTGCCTCTCCCTCTCACCCTAACCTCCCAATCGCCAGAAGGCAAAGATAGGAAAGAGTCGAGCAAAGAAACTGAATTATCCGGACGATTAGTGGAAATGCACAAACCCGAAAGATCAGGAGGAGAACAGGAAGATTCCTTCCCGCACCACTGTACACACGCATCCTTGGCGTTAGACATCACGTTAAAAGTTTAGCTTCACACATCTACTTTATTCAGAGTTTCTACCTCCCCGATTGCCTTCTCCGAAACTTCCTTTGCACAAATGCAATTATATAATTTCCAGGTTACCTTTTTCATCACTATCGCCTTCCTTGCCAAACTCTCGTCATTTTCAGCATTTATCCTAACTTCAGATTGAAAGGCTTCGTGATACGACCTATTTATTCGCTTCACTACGCTTGATATACTCGGAAGTATCAAACCGGATGCGAATCTACAGGTGCTGCGCTAATTTTTCCTCTTGGGTATCTGGGTTCACGACTAAATTTAAGACTCCATCCCGATTACCTTGGAAGGCCCTATGTATCAAGGACTCGGCTTGTGGTCTACTCGGTTACCAATGTAATTCTTTCGTATTAGTACGAAACACCAACTTAGTAATGACGTTGCTTTAAATATCCTTCGCTACAAACCTTTCTAAATCACGGGCATGTAAATTCCAGGAAACTCATTTCATGCGCTTTTGTTAGAAAGAACTGCAATGGGGACATCCCTATACAACCGTGCTTGCCTCATTGTAAGCGATAATGAATCTTTGGAGCCTATCTATCCAAGCGCATGGGATCAATGGAAGGATTTTTAGATGGATTTAGTTCTGGCTGAGTGACAGACAGCAAAGTTTTAGTGTAGATAGAAATAAATCTGAATGGAGGAATGTTACCAGTGGGGCTCCTCAGGGATCGGTGTTGGGAGCGTTGTTGTTCTTGATTTATACTAATGATCTCGACACAGGCATAAATAGCAATCTGAGCAAGTTTTATGATGACATTAAGTTGGGTATTGCAAGATGAATTAACCAAACTCTTCCAATGGGCGGATAAATGACAAATGGAATTTAACATAAGAAAGTGGAGTGCACTTATCATCGGTAGGTGTAATCGATTGAATAGTTATGAACTGCATGGGAGAGTTTCAGGAAGCTTCAGACTTCTGGCCTAGAAAGCAGTGCATAAGTGCTAGGAATAGAGCTAATAGGCTAGTAGGGTTTATTGTGAGTGTGAGTAATAAGAGTGCTGACGTCATTCTGAAATTGTACCTGGCTATTTTTAGGCCTCATCTTAACTATGCGGGGCAACTTTGGTCACCGTATTATAGGGTGGATATTGGTTTGCTTCAGTCTGTGTAAAGAAGGATAACTAAGATGATTCATCGGTTGAGTAGTTTACCCTACAGTGAAATGCTTAAGAGACAAAATCTTCACCGGTTAGAAAGAAGAGTTCGAGAATACTTAATATAGGTCTGCGAGGAAGTAAAAGGTAAGATTCTTATTTTTAGTGAACAGGATGGGACACTTAGCATTGTGTTTAAGCTGGACAAGTTTAGGTTTAGGAAAGAGTTCGGTAGAAATTGGTTTACAAATCGGGTAGTAGATGAATGTAATAGGCTCAGTAGTCATGTGATAGAAGCAGAGATTAATGGATAAAGATGTTAAGTGGGACTGAGCTTGGTGATATGAACTGGGCCTACCTCGTATAGGCTATTGGTTAGCCTTTTGCAGACTTCTTATTTTCTTAGGTTCTTATGTATTCTAAAAGTTTCGCTCAACCACAGTCGCCTTTAACATCCTAATTACAGTTCCCTTCATTCGTTCAAGCTTACCAGCACTTTTGGGTCGGTATGATATCACATAATGTGCCTTATGCCACTTCCCTCTATCAGTCAGATTATTTCCAACGAATTCAAATCCATTTGCCGTCAGAAACGTATCTACCCTTACCATAATCGATGGCAAAACCCTCTCCCACATTTGCCTTTAGAACTGTTCGATCGTCTTTAGGTTTAAAAGGTACTACTCAATCGAACAAGGAATATAAATTATCTACAACCGTGAGAATGTCTAGAAAGCTAAATGTGGATTTAGGCAACGCCACGGTATCAATTCCTAAGACTTCAAATGGATAATTCGCTCGGAGACGAAGAGTAGGTGGGTGATATCGTACCACCGAGATCTTCCTGAGATGACCTACGAGACAACAGCGAGTAATGTTCATGATGATCTTAAGCAAATGTTCACCCATTACTATTCCTGAGAAAATAGATAGAAGCTAACCACTGCCTGAATGAAAAGCATTGCAATTAACTTACAACTCCATCAAATTATGAAGGATTTAGGCATAAAAGTAACAATACAATCCTTGGAATTACACGTTACGATATCCCCATTCATCCGGGCGCTGATCCAGGGGGGTTAGGGGGCTGAAGCACGACCCCCTCTCAAATTTAATACCCCTTTATGTTTATATTTCTTTTTTAAGCCATACTTGTATTCTACTATTCAGAAAGTGTTATGTAATAATATAGAATATATATAAACAGTTTTTTAAACCGTGGCGATCGAATGTATCATATAAGATACATGTCTAAAATTCAGGTGAATCTCAAAAACAATTATTAAATTCAGTATTATACCTCAGCTTAATTCCCAAAAGTACAATAAACCACAATGATTAATTTACTGATATGCGAAAAAAAATCGGATCTGATAGAGTTAGTGGCCCCTCCCGTGTGATTTACTGTTATTTATTATCAATGTTGTGTAAGATAACCCTTATTAATCATCATTGCCCTTTACTCAGACTACTCAGAGGGAGGAATTCAGGTTAGGCCCCCATACCCCACCCCATTTTTATCCTGGATCCGCCAATGCAACTTTTCAATTAACTGGCCAAGTACTTTTATCTACCATCCAAGGTCCCATCTAGGTTATCCTATTATCCCGACCCGACTTACCGTGATCTGCAAATCAACCTCTCCATCGCTGAAATACACACAGTTTTCCTCCTTTCAAAGTCACACACATGCCTTCTTTCCAGACATACGAAGGGGGGTCAATAAGTTTTGCAATTCGGATATAAGGAAACGAGATATGAGGAAAAGTGTTTTATTATTTTTCAATATAACTACCCTCGACTTCAATGCACTTGCGCCATATGTCCCTGAGGCTTCGAATTCTCGACAACCAGAAATCTCCCGACTGCTATTAAATCCATTCCTGGACGGCGATCTGGACATCTTCATCGTCCCCAAACCAGCGTCCACGCAGTGCAGCCTTGAGCTAGCGGAATAAAAAGTAGTCACTAGGGGCCAGATCTGGACTGTAGGGGGGGATGGTTGAAGTCCTCGAATCCGCACTCGCGCAGGGCAGCTTGTGCAACTCTGGCCTTCTGGACAGGGGCATTATCGTGGCAGGGCAGGACACCGCGTGTCAATTTGCCACGCCGCTTCTGACGGATACACTTCTTCAACCCAGTCAGTTCCTCGGCGTAATATTGGCCTGTGATGGTCCTTCCACGAGGCGCATAGTCCACCATCAACAATCCCTCAGAATCCCAGAAGATGGTGGCCATGATCTTCCCGGCTGAGGGTTGGGTCTGGAACTTGATGGGGGTCGGAGAGCCCCTATGCTTTCAGGCCATACTTTCGAGCTTGGTCTCGGGATCCCAGTGGTGGACCCACGTTTCATCACCTGTCACTATGCGTGACTCGAATCCTGCCAGGTCTTGGTTATACAGGAGCAGCAGCTCCTCCGAACTTTGACGACGTTGAAGTCGATCATGGGGCGTGAGGTTTCGTGAGGTTTCTAGGGACCCAACGGGCAGAGACCTTGGTCATGGCCAAATTGTCGTGGATGATGTTGATAACACTTCCATGTGATATTCCAAGTTCTCACTCGATTTCTTTAACCTTCACCCGTCGATGTTCGAGGCTCATCCTATCCACACAGGCCACATTGTCCTCGTTTTTCACGTCTGACGGGCGTTCTGGACGGGGGTCATCTTCAAGGGACTCACAACCATGGCGGAACTCCCTATTCCAGCGAGCAATAGCTGCATAGGAAGTGGCGGTGTCGGTGTACACTGCAACCATGCGTTCATGGATCTCTTTTGCATTCTTGCCTTCCTTGGTCAAAAATCTGATCACTGCGCGGTGTTCAACCCTCTTCATTGTTGAAATATTTGTGACTGACGATCTGCGATCAGCTACTGCTTCTTAAATAGACGAGGCATGAGCGTGCGGCTGCAGGTCCTGACTTTTCATAACTTGTCCTAACACCCGTACAAACAGCCATCCCCCTTCCTCTGTTTTGCCCTACCGATTCGCAAAACTTATTGACCGCCCCTCGTACATACATATACTTCTCCATAATCAAACTTCAACATATCTTCGAATAACAATGGCCTACTAGAATCTTTTTGGTAAAACATCTTATATCCATTTAAAACGAAGAACTTCACATTTCGAAGGAACGAGTCGCCCAAAAGAAAATTTAAGATAATCCCCAAACTATCTTTCATCTCTGTGGTCTCCCCAAAACGTAAATCCCTATCGAAAAGGAAAGTTCCTCTACATGCCCGCCTTGACTCTCGAGGTTCCCTCTTACTCGGTATCCGCACCAGTACCGATTAAAAAGGTTTCTAATCCTGTGTCAAGGGAGGTCATAAGGTCTATCCACAAAAAATAGATGTATGCCATTGGTTTAGAACTTATGCTAAACTCTTCGTGTTGCCAGTCCATATCTATTGAAATTATAAGCTCTCTCCCTCTCACCTGATTATCAACACTATCGTTATTTAAATTTAATTATACTAAGGACAGCCTCTATAAAATAACGGTTTGAAATGGGATCCATCAAGCAATTGTAAAGCTATAGCTCCTGTAACTCCCGGGCCCCAACAAAAATATGGGAGAATTATGCCACTCACAAAAATAAACTTACACTTTTTATTTTACAGAGAACTTAAATAAATACACCTTCGAATATCCGACCTCCGTCAATCGTTTTATTTCCCCTTTGTTTACTTTCAATCTAAGTTATCATTCCAATCCAACAGTAAGCGCCTTACATTCTCTTAAATAGCTAATCACTAGCCATCCAGCTACCAATTTCACAACTCTCTCTATCTCTCTCTCAGATACGCCATAACTCAATAATGAGCATGTAATACGCTCATGAGAGATATACATTGTGTATTCGCCGCGTGTTTAACTCAATTTCTCCTTTGTCATTCGAATTCCCGATTAATTCTCTCTCTTTCTCAATCTCGATAGACCATGCGAAGCGTGCCTTAAAAGCTTGTCTATTCGGAAGTTTTTGTGGTCTTCCGCGTAGCCTAGTGGTCTAAGGGGTGTTTAATTGAGATCAAAGCGGATGCTTGCTGCCCAGCTCAGATTTTTTCGAAGTAGGAAATAACTATTCCCGAAGAAAAATTATTCCGTTTTCTATTTCTTCCGATGTGTTGGATATATATAATTTAGGAAGGGCCTTAAAAATTTTTTTATTGATAAACTGTGCTCCCATAAGCCTAAAATGTTTCTTTGGGTACCAAATAATGTATTACAAAATGAGAGAAAATTTGAGAAATATTTAGAGGTTGCACATTGACACTGAAGTTTCTACATTTTACACAGTCAGCATTTTTCTTTCAGAAACATCTAGCTACTTTGATACAGACCTATTTCTGTTCATTTACAGTCCCAATAAACCCAAACAGAAACTTGAGGGTTTGTGCAGACCTTACCCTATCAATATTTACCATTGGTAATACTGGTACTCAGTGGTAGTTTATGGCAATGATGCTGAGTAGTCATTACTCTTTACCGTAAGTACTCCTCTCACATCTCAGTGTGTGCTGTGTACTGTCTGAGGTAGGGTGTGTGTTTTTCTGACCCCTACCTCTGAGTAAATCAGCTACTTGAACTCTAAGAATTGACTCTTATTAGCATCATATAAGATATTAGTTTAGTGTGTTTTTTACTTTGAAAGTGTCCTCATGGCACCAAAAAGAAGAAGTGACATATTTATTGTTAGTGCTAGAGAAGAGCTCACAGGATCCAAGCTTCCATAAAAAGGGAAAGTGCTGAGCAACTTCCTCCACTACCATCAAGATAAGAAGCTAACTATTGGCTCTAGTGCAGATGTAGTAGTGAACAAAGTGACAGAGTTTGGGGAAAAGGCACGCATCCCAATCATAAGAAAAGATCATTCTATTGCTAAATTTCAGAAAATATTTGCAAAATATCAGCAGTTGAAAAGGGAAAGGAAACGTAGATCACCTTGCCAAATACAGAAAAGAAGTGTTTTGAGAAGAGTTTAAAAAGATTTGTTTGTATTGCTACTGCAGATGCCTTATCAACCATACAAAATACAGAAGACAGATATTTTCTTATTGCTCAAAGAGAACCAGGCAAGAGAGGAACTTTAGGTTCAATTGATGTTTCTTTAGCTATCAAAGAAAAAAGAGCAGCGAAAGGAAAGAAACTAAATGAAGAAAGGAAGCTTAGATCTGATCGGGCAGCAGCAACTACTTTTCACACTGTTAAATTGTAGTCATCCAGGACAGTAAGTAGCAGTGAAGAAGTGTGTAGTGATTATGAGTATACAATAGCCACTTCTGGGCCTTCTGACAATGAAAAGTACTCAAAGGCTATTGCTGAAGCCACCACTGGACCTTCTAAACGTAAAAGGACAACTAAGAATATTATAACGCTATCCCTCGCTGCAGCTCTGGATAAGGCAAAAGTATCAGACCGCAAGGCAACTTCATTACTCGTTGAGGCTTCTAAAGCTTTTGGGCAGAATATTGAAAATTGAATTATTAATCGTTCCTCCATCCGGCGTCAGAGGCAGTTAGAAAGGAAAAACCTCGCTTTAAAATTAAAAGCTGAATTTTCTAGTGACATGCCACTGAGTGTACATTGGGATGGCAAGCTAATGCAGGACTTGATATCTCATAAACATGTTAATCGTCCTCCCATTCTTGTTTCAGGCAATGGAGTTAGCCAACTCTTTAGAGTTCAAAAAAATCCTAAATGGCAGTGGAAAAGAACAAGCAAAGGCAGTTGTTGATTCATTAGGAAACTGGAATCTGGTTGATTAAGTAGTTTCTATGGTATTTGATACAACAGCATCCAACACAGGTCGTATTAATGGCGCATGTACCCATATAGAAAAAAATGTTAGAAAAGATCCTCCTGTACTTTGCTTGCAGACATCATGTGTTGGAACTTGTAGCCAAAGCTGCGTTTACAATACTAACTAAATCAACAAGAGGTCCAGATGAGATGCTGTTTAAACGTTTTCAAGCAAAATGGGATACAATTGATAAAGATAAATTTGAATCTGGTGCTGATCAGGAAGATGTTGCCCTAATAATTCAAAATTCTAAATCTGACGTGATTTTGTGGGCAGAAAAGTCAATGGAAGAAATGAAAGATCTGAGAGATGACTACAGGGAGTTGCTAGAGCTTTCTTTGATTTTTCTTGGTGGCACTCCACCAAAAGGAGTTCATTTTAATCGTTCTGGAGCAAAGCATCATGCAAGGTGGATGTCAAAGGAAATATACTCACTAAAAATATGGATGTTCAGGGGGCAATTCAAGCTAACTCAAAAAGAGGAGCAGAGCTTGCGTAAGATGTCTGTTTTTGTATCGAACGTTTTTGTCAAGTATAGAATCGAGGCTTCAATTCCATTGTCAGCTCCCCGAAATGACTTAAGAGCTTTTAAAAGCACTGCATGATTACTGCAATATCGACGAAGAAATCTCAAAGGCCACACTGGAGAAGTTCAGCTCACACTTATGGTATTTGTCAGAAGAACTTGTTGCAATGAGCCTGTTCGATATTCTTGTTCCATCCACTACAAAAAATTGATAGTAAAACCTATGAATGAGAGGCCTGCAATTGAAAAAACATCCAAAAAGGCAGAAATCAGACTTAAGACAATCAAGAATTATGGATTGGAAGACTTCGCAACAAAAGGAACTATGTCATTCTTCAATAAAATGAATCTTCCAACTGAATATCTTTGTGAACCCCCAGACTTGTGGAGCACAAGAGATGACTAAAAAAGAGCAAATAGCATAGTTCAAGGAATTAAAGTAACTATTGACAATGCAGAACGAGGTGTGGCCCTTATCCAAGAGTACAACAGATACCTAACCAAAGGTGAGGAACAACTACAATTCCTCCTCTAGGTTGTTGCAGAACATCGTCAACAGTTTCCAGATAGCCGTAAATCTACACTGCTAGGACAACAGTAAATTAAATAAATCACATCAAAACCTTTTTCTAAAGGGTGGAGGTTGGGAAAAAAGGTTGGTGGGGTACATGAGAGTTGGGTCCACGCCCCGTACCCTGGTAACACAGATAATAAAACAGTTAATAGAATTTTAATTAATTTGCCAAGAGGAAAAAATTTACTGTCAAATCTTGAAATTACTTAATTATCTGTGGCTAAAACTCTCATAATAATTATTGAAACATAAAACATATGATCATAGAATTTGTAAATAGTTTAAAATCTATAACTAATAGATCATGATTGATCGATTACAACAGAAAATATTGATTATTTGCTATAACTTTATGATTGATGTGCAACCTTTAAATATCATTTGATCCCAAAAAGATTTTGCAGCAATGATATTAATGAGAAAAGGAACAAAACTGAGGGTTGGGAGATAATAAAAATACAAGGCTAAATTTTCACCCTATATATAAGGACTACCCTAAATTATATATATATATATATATATATATATATATATATATATATATATATATATATATATATATATATATATATATATATATATATATATATTTCATGAGCACTAAAGAATGATGAAAATGAATCCAAGAAACAGAAAACTGGAAAATCTGTCTTCGGAAATATTATTTACTAATTCGCCAAAATTCTGTACAAGGGGTGGGATTCGAACCGTGCACACTGAGGCAGCGAGCTTCAGCTTTGATCTCAATTAAATCATGTCTTAGGCCACTTGGCTACGCAGAAGACCAAAATAACCTTTTGAATAAACAAGCTTTTAGCTACGATTCGCACGGTCGATCGGGACTATGAAAGAGAGAGAAATTAATAGGGAATTCAAAGGACAAAGGAGAATTGAGGTAAACAGGTGGCGAATATACAATGTATTAATCTTTCATGACGAAATTTATAACGAAATTGTCCATTTAAAATCTTAGCCCTTTGATTTATTAATTTAGTTATATCTCTCTGTCTATTTTGATGTATTCAAAATCGGGTATGTATGTACTGAGTTTAGTCACTAGTCACATAAGTATCTAAATTATTTGCGCACAGGTTGGAATTTCCGGAAGTAGACCTTATCTATTTGGTTTTATACTTCACATCCGTCTTTGAAATTATCTTTCTATTTTGGGGTCCTTTCGTTGTATACGGGCGTGGCATTGCTTTTCTGTTTCACATATATATACCACCTTTGCAAAAAAAAAAAATCGTTATTCCTTGATAATGAACTAAACAAGTTCGAAAGTACTTGGAATCCGCCTTTCATTTTTCCTGTGGGATCTTTTGCATTTATTGCTCTACTCACGCGCTACTTTGTGAGTTTCTCATATATATATATATATATATATATATATATATATATATATATATATATATATATATATATGGGTATAATATTCTATCCCTAAACCTCCTAAGGTACAAATCCTTCTGGCTGGCAGTACCCATTCGTGCTTATCGTACTCTACCCCAGATGGGCCGCCTAGTCTAGAGTGCAAATTCGTTGAAAGATTATCTCGACCTAGTACGTATGGAGTACCAAAGAGGTCATTCTAGTCAATCAAAATCAAAGAGCTCTGGAAGAATCATTCATGATCCCCAAATACTGCCTCCTATGGAGGACGTATTTCTGTTAGCTATGTTGATATTACACATATTCTTTGTATTTTGAGTGTTTCGCGTTGTGATTTTCAGTAAAATATTAGTTGTGGGTCTTTAAATATTGTTAATTGAGCGTATCCTTAAAAAAAATCAGCGCAAACGTTATATTAAATGCAGTTTTGACGGTATCGAACAATGTTGCTACATTTTTTTTTCACGTTTCAGAGCTGCCCGATTTGGTCCTCCCCCTCTCTTGTTTACACTTTTGGTGGTTCCTTAATCAAAGGGTTTTGAAGAGATTTCTCCGCTCCCAACAATTTAATGAAGGATTTAAGGGGTTTTTTTTTGTTTCACTTGAATTAGTTTTTCTATTTAGTCGTTTTTGTGCGAAATGGTTGAATGCATGGAATTGTTGTCAGAGCATGAATCGGTGGGCATTTGCAATGTTTGTGTATGATAGCAGAGGGGAATAAATGTGTTGAATGTGGATTATGTGAGTGCATTTTTGATTTAGAGAGACTAAGAGCTCAGGATTTGGAGAGTTTATGAAGGCTCGAGGGGATAATTTCTGAGCTTAAAAATGAGGTAAGTGCAAGAGCCTAGGTCCGGGAACGATAATTTTGACTAAGAGTCGTGCACCCATTTTGGACTACTGAGAGATGTAATATTTCTTTGTATCTTTGTAATTGTGCTCTAAGAGTGGTATTCCAATAGCGGAGAGGGTTTATCCCCCTTCGTAAACTCACATAATGACAACATTTCGGCCCGATTCTGCAACTCAAGAATATTTTCAGGACGCCATCTTGAATTGCCGTGCGTTACTTTTTAATGTTTAAATTTATTTTCCACGGGTTTTAGGCTGCTGAAGCTTGTAGTATTGCTTAGTGTCGTTGGAGTAGTGTCTTATGCGTATATTTCGCTGGGGTAGAGGGTCTATTATCACATGTGATAAAATCACAGACAATATTTCAACCAGATCATGAAACACAATGATTCTTCTACGACACCACCTTGAAATTCTAACACTCGCACACACGCTTCGCTATTTGTTTGAAAGCCGGCTCTTTGGCCGTAGAATGTGTTTTTCTGATGTTTTCGAGCTTACCACAGAGTTGGTTTCACATTTGTGTGAACACAGCTGCCAAGAAAAGTGAGCAGTTTTTGACGAAAATGGGCGATTTGTGGAGACAGCGGCGATTAATAATCGTTAACTTAACCTAACTAAACCTAACCTTTTTAAACAGTAACTACATGATTTAGTTTTAGACAAGCCATTATGGTGATTCCTTTTTAAGCAGTTCACGCACGATCTTGTAGATACAGTTTATGGGTTGTGGTTGACTCGGATGACCTCTGATAGACCCTTGTGGCTTTTCTCATCCGTTGAATTATGTTATGTTCCCAATTGAAAATCCACCAAGCATTCCAAGATACGCCAGACTAGAATGCCTATTCTTCATATTAAATGAAAAAAAATTATCGCCTTAGTGGTCAGTCAATATGTATTTAAAAATTCCGGAGGCAAAGTCTGTCCTCGAACCCATCCACCCCTCGTCTTCTCGCGTATAATTGTCTGTCCGTTGACCGATAATTTCTGAATGGCGTACGCGATCGAGTGTTCTCGGTTGCTTTGGTCTTGCACAAGTTTAGCACCCAATGCCATATGACGCCGATTTCACATATAACTTAAATAAATCTCCAGTTTCCGACCAATTCGCGACCATACGCTCCCCTTCAGCGATCACTTCCTGTTTCCACTCTTTGTAGGCGCCTTCAAACTCGCAATCCCAATTAATTTTACATTTATCTCTTAATGCCAACATCTTAAAGGAATGACTAATATCTGCACAGGATAAATAAAATTCCGCTAGAAGTTGATTTAGCCGAAAAAAGATTGCATCTCTTTTACAGTACCCGGCCGAGGAAAGCACCAGACTTTTTCAAACAATTCGGGAGCTTTTCAAATCTTATCAACCCCGATAATGTCCAAAAAATTTCTTCATGCTTTCACCAATATTACGCTAATATTCTTACGTTCAATTTCACTTTCAATCCAATTTCACTCCACATTCATTTTATCGCGCCCAAATATTCAGCCAATATCTCTTTTCCAATCATAACACCCACAAAACACTATCCAAACATTCCTAATCAGTCTCTATTCGAACCAATTATTCTATGCATCGCCTGACCGAAAAACAACCGAACTGTTAGCTAAGCCTTGTGGTAAACTTTGGAATTTATGATTCCTTTCCATAAAAGGAAACTATGTACTCTTGACTTTGCTCTGAAAGAGTGACCTGAAGATATTATTTTACCAAATCTATGGCTGAAAACCTCCTCAACCATTGAATTATATTTATAATAATGGCCATATTAGGCAATGGATACGATGATGCTTTGGTATTTCGCTCCAATTTTCTAAAAAATAGACATTTTAATACCCTCTCCCTCTTTCTTTCTAACTGGTACTAAATGGCTAATATAACACTAAATACCCTCTGGCATAATCCAGAGATGTTTTTAAACCTTTATTTCTTGTTTATTGCTTGTAACACCGGAGAAGCAAACCATCGTTTCTTTTCGTTCACAACTCCCGGATCAATTAACTCAATGTGACAGGAATGCAACCAAGCATCACCTATATCCCAAGCACCTCTGTTAAACACATGACAATTATTTAAAACTCCCTAACCTCCTCACGTAGACTCTAATCTAGAATATGACTCCATCTCAACTCTGCTGTCAACCCCTCATCCGTCCATGGACCCACTCCTGCCTGAAAGCTCTCGCTCACCACAAATATGCTTTTCCACTTTAACCTATATCACATGACAAAAGTCTCCATCCAGATAACTCGGAATACTTTGAATAATAACCTTAAAATCATCTCCCCTTGACCCAATATACAGTACAGACCAAAGCATGAAAATAAAATACCGAAATCTACATTTTCTTGAAATTTCATTGAATATTGTATTTGATAGTATCCAAGTTTCATTTCATACAACAGCGAAAAAAAAAAAGGGTATGAGGAAAGTAATGAATAGACAATCAAACAAAGTATTGATAAGAATATGCAGGCCCTTGTTCTTAATGACTTCAGTACATCTTCGACTTTACCGATTTTCGCATTGTTTGGGCGAGATTTTATTCCATTCTCTTTCCAATCTATATCAGCGATCTTCAACATTCTTAAGGTTTCGAGCCAAAACCTCACGAAGCATCTTCCTTAGGTTTTCTACTGGGTTTAAATCAAGGCTCTGAGCACGCCAGTTAATCATTAAGAACGGCTTCACCGCCTTTGCTATGTGGCACAGAGCATTATCTTGCATAGGAAAATCTCAAGTAATCGCGATACTGGGAGAGAAGAATTCACATGGTCGGGAATCAGATTATTGTATACCACAGTGCTTACTTCGCTGCTTAAACGGACAGACTCCATTTGAATCCCACGTCTTCTAAGCGACTTGACACAGTCTTGCGAGACACATTCAGATTCAGGTTCTCGCAACTTGAAGCAAAATACCGGCTCTTGTCTCAAATCGTTCCTTCATCTACGTCGGTTGCATCGTGGGTTCACTGGTAAGTTATTTGGATGGCGACCCGTTTTCTTCATCGACACGCTCGACCCGGTATCTAAATGAAGATTTATTATCCATGAAATCACACTTTTTGACCGATTAAAATATCTCGAAATATCAGACTGGCATTCTTTTACTTTTGCACGTGAGACTGTGTTGATCCATACATAAGCTACGAATTTTACGTGCAAACGGGACGTTATAAATTATCGTTTTAAACGATTTTTTCTTAAAATACAAATTACTTTTCTCACATCTTTTTTTTCTTATACGATGCTCTATGAAATGATGATTGACATTACCAGAGGTAAATTTTAGAGAATATTCTGTACAATGTTCATGGAAATTAAACTCGTATTTTCAAGAAAATGGAGATTTGGGTATTTTGTCATCTGCTTTTAGCTGAAATAGGTACATGCTATTATTTATCCATTAATCCCGCTAGATGATTTTCAATAAAGAAGTCTAATAGATTCGTTAGGCAAGAGCGTTTATTACGAAAGCCATATTGGGTGTCTCTTAAGTAACTTCTTTTCTTCCAAGTGGCTAGCAAGTTCGGCGCGTATTAGTGTTTCTAACAATTTGCAAGGGACCGAGGGTGATAATTGGGTGATAATTACTAAGTATAGATTTACTGCCTTTTTTAAATATTGGTGTTACGTTAGCAAACTTCCACTTATCGAGTATTGTTCCGGTCTGTAACGAATAATTAAACAGTAACGACAGCGGTTTGGCTAGTTCACTTTTGGCTTCCTTTAATACACGAGGGAAGATCATATCCGGCCTGGGTGACTTATTTATCTTAGGTTTTTCAATGCATCTCAATACGTCTCTTTCTGTATTGCTGATACTACTTAACGTCTCGTTGTTACCCATTTGGATAACTGAACTGCCGGTGTTGGTATATCGCTAAGATCTTCTGTTATGTAAAGTGAAGTTGTTTCCTTCTTTTGTCTTATGTAACTATAGAACTCTTTCGGGTCGGTTTTACTTTGATTCACCACGTGTTATTCCAAGGACTTTTTACTCTGCTTGTTTAACCCTTTGGATTTACGTCGTAAGTCTGTATACTTGGCACGTTCTGCTTCATCGTCAGAGATTTTTAATCTGTTATGGGCGTTCCTATTATCTCCTAAACAGTTAGCTATCTCCCTTAGGTTAATTTTTGTGTGGCGTACATCGATTTTTTAAGGGTATAAATTCTTTCACCGCTTCGAAGTCCGAACTAGTAAGAAATGTCCATTTAGCGTTTATATCATTGTTGTCACGCAAACTTTTCCAGTCTTTTTTGCTTAAAATTTGCTCTGAGATTAATAAAATTAGCATTTAACTTATAGGGAAATTTATACTAAATGTGATTGCACGGTGGTCGTACTTATTAGATTCCCCTCCGACATTAATATCCTCTATCAAATCTTCTTTTGTTGTAAATATTAGGTCAATTATGTTATTTCCGCGAGTAGGGCGTAGGAGAAACTGAGTTAGTGAACTTTCTTGTAAGTTAGTATAGAGTTCATGTCCATAATGAGCGGATAGCGGTTCTCACCACTTTGATACTGGTAAATTATATTGCAATGATCTGCATTCTTTCACTCCTAGCAAAACTCCACTTCTTAATAAAAAAACATATAACGAGCCATTTAAGGTTTGAAAAAGCGTATATTGAAAAGGAAAGTCAATTTTGGAACAATGTTATATGGTCAGATGAGACTAAAATAGTACTTTTCGGCCAAAATGATGAGCGTCACATTTGGAGGGCAGAAGCAACTGCCTATGATCCTAACCACACCCTCCCAACCATGGTTTAGAGCTGTTTTACTGCATATGGCATAGGAGCAATCCTCATCATTGATGGGAAAATGGATGGTGCCATGTGTCGAAAGATATTGGATAAAAAGCTGATCACAAGTGCGACAAAAATCTACGGCCGATATTTCCTGCTGGGAAATATCCAGCAGGACAAGGATCCTAACCACACGAGCAAATTACCTGAAGAATGGTTTAAGAAAGTAATAATAACTTATTTCCCTGGTCAAGCCAGACTGTAATCTTATTGAGCATTTGTGCCGAATACTGAAATCCAAAAGGGAAACACACATTACCTTGCTTCTTTGAAGGAGATTTGCGGAGAAGCGTGAAACAAAATATCAAGAAATGATTGCGAAAAGCTAATATGAATGTATGAGAATCCTATTCGTGCTGCTATTGCAAACAAAGGTTATGCCACGAAATATTAAGTGACTTTTGTTACTTGTTAAATTTTGTTTATGGTATTTGTTGTTATATACAAATAAAATCTTTATTATGGTGTAAAATGTAGGCTCTCAGATTCCCATGCTTTCCCTTTCTCATCATAGTTTACGGTGTTTTTCGCAGGTCGACCCGCTTCGAGGCTACCATTTTTTGTTTAAACTTCTTTAACTTACCAGCCTAATTTGCGTAAAGAAAGCGACTCACCATCCCCCCGTCTTTGTGCCCCACTTCCCTTTTTCCCCTTTCGGACTGAGGGATATAAATCGGGCCGCGAGGCCTTTTAAGGGATTCTGTTGCGAGGATTCTGCCTGATTGCTACGCTGAATCATTGTCCGTCACTTACCTTGACGTTGTTAATTTTTGGAGACCTTTACTGGATTCCTTAGTGCAGCGTGGATTTCTGCCATTGATTTCTGCCAGCATCATCGCTGCCCCTCTGTCGGCTGCATCGAATTGTGCTTTTTCAATTACGTTTGCAAGTGCTCTCCTTTGGGGAGCCATTCACACACCCCCAGTCACCTCGCTATCTCCTCTTTGGGAAATTTTGTCATCTCTAATTCCTTTTCTCGGATCTTTGGGCCTTCGAATCATCGTTCCCCGTGGTCTCGACGCCTTTCGCCCGATATCGCCGTTTGTGGGTTTCTCCTCTCCGAAGACCGTCATCGCATTTACCCCTGTGGACTTGGGTCGAATTCCCTCATCCATTGCCGAGCCTCTTTCGCCTGGGTTTCCGACGTGGGTTATTGCTTCACTGCTCTGGTATCCGGTATTTTGGAGTATTTATTTCTTCTTACGTCCCTTTTAAATTAAGTAAGTTTTATTCGTGTAACTTTGGGCCTTCGGGTAAGGGACGTTAGACAGGGAGGTTATTCCGGGAACACCAGTCACTAGAATAACGAAGCCTATTTCATCTTCAACGGCGCGTGTCTTTACGGCTTTAAACAAATTTTTCATAGAACCCAATTTTGTATGCGCGAATATCTTTTTGGTTAAAACGACTAGTGGTCGTTAGATGGTGATAAGCATTTGTGACTTTTCTTATTGTTTGGTGACCCCCGTATAATTTTTTAGCAGTCAATTTATTTCATTTTAATTTTGATGTAAATAATACTGTAAATACTTTTTATGTGTGTATTTATTTCACCCCTTGCGGATACCTCGTAATTTAGCACCGTCCTGATAAATTCTGGTGAATTTCTGGTAGGCCTTTAGATCCCTGGTTTTCTATAAATTTTATGTGTGTATTTTCTTTGGGCCGTGTGAACCGTGTTCCGCGATAACCTTTACATATGGGTATTTCTTCTGTTAAATATATGTGTACTGAGCTTTCTGTTAGTTTTATATTTAGAAGAAAGCACAAAATATTTCAGTATGCAATTACTTTTGTCAACCTCTCTCTCCCTCTCTCTCTTTCTCTGTCTGTCTGTCTGTCTGTCCTTCTCTCTCTCTTTCTCTCTCTCCTTATATGTCTCTTTCTCCTCTCCCCCTGGTTACAAGCTGGATACGCCAGACTAGTATTTGCGGGAACTACTTCTCGTATAAGATCTGCGCTACATGGAACCGTCTCCCGGTCGAGATGGTGAATAGTTCATCTATAAAACAATTCAAATCTAGACTGGACGATGTAATCCATGAATATGTATAGAACTTAGATTATAGACACAAGTAAAATAGGATTCAGCTATACAATTAAAATTTCCTGATTGTGATCGTTTTTCTCATCACAATCAGGTTTCTTTTCCGCTTTCAATGCGCGCAAAAGCGGGTGGGAGAGGTGGGAGGGAGGAGCCTTCGCCTCTGCTATGCTTTCTCTTAAGCTATAAGTTAGGGCCTTCCCAAAATAGTACCTCCACGGTATGGACAGCAATGTCCTTTGAGGTACAACTTTGCCTTCTGACACACACACACACACACTCTCTATCTCTCTCTCTCTCTCTCTCTCTCTCTCTCTCTCTCTCTCTATATATATATATATATATATATATATATATATATATATATATATATATATATATATATATATATATATAATATAGTGATGTGTCTCTCTAACAACAAATAAAGAGGGAGAATAAGAGAAACCCCAAATGGTACAAGGTTCTTTTTTTTACTGACCTTTCGCTGACCCTGGATCTTCCTTAGAGTATCAAAAACTAAGATAGGACAATAAATTCTATTATTTATTTATTAATGTAGAAAAATGGTGAAAAAAGGGACCCTTTCCTTGGAATGAGGGACAGGAGTAGGGAGTGGTGAAACATAAGTAAAGGGGGAGTGAGAAAGTGTGCCCGGGGATCGGGCCATTTCAGTCGTAATATTGTACAAAATACATTGATTTTGAAATAGTACTACATAATAAATAGATTAAAAATTAGTCCAGAGTTAGTAACAGCAAAAATTATCAGGAATAATTTTATCTTAGTCTATTTTATTATTTTGGTCTATATTCACTTCACAAAGCGATACTTAAGTCCTTTTCGTAATGTTAATTACTATTGTTCACTTCTGTTTATTCACATTTAGATCACTAATAATTTGTTCACGGAGTCAGTGTGATGGCCAGTGTGGTCAATGACCTCGTGTGAGGCATGTAAGACTTGTATCTTTCCCACGAGGTACTGGCGGGAGAGATGCCTCAAGACTGTTCCAGATGACCGTGCTTCGCGAATGCAAGAATACATTCACTCTCTCTATTCCCTTTCTCCTGCGGAGCTCTATTGAGGAGAATTAGTCGTCCAATTTGAACTTGTGGATGAAGCATGCGGCCTTATTTTGCACCCTTTGCATCTGAATCATCTTACTTCTTGACGAAGTCTTTATAGGAACCCCCGGCTACAGCAGTTTGGTTCTTACCAAGCCAGTATATAATTTCTTCTTATTTTTTGTACTTAAGTTACGAAATCGGTGTAGTTTGTCGAGTTATATTTTCGCAACTTGAGCGTTTGAGTTTATATAGCTTCCCATACCGTTTATTGAGATCCTGAAGCCTAGGATACACACGCTCAGGGAATAATTGATAGTAAAGTTCTCCAGTCCATTAGGCTCTGTCTTTTGTCTACAACTCACGACTGCAGTGAATTTTGCTTGGTTTATTTGGATTTTCCAATTCTCTTCGTACCTGGAGATTTTCTGTGCCTCGGCTGCACTTGCTCTCCATATCATTCTTTAAGATCTGGTTTGGCGGGTCCCAATCTGAGTAATGTCATCTGTGTATTGTACGTTGAGGGCTCTGGGGAGCAGCGATTTCTGAATATCCCTGGTATATATATACCTTAAAGCGGGTGGGACTTATACACTCTCTTTGAGAGACTCCAGATAGAAAGTCAAATGGGGTTCAGACGTGGTCTCCAAATGTTATCACCGCTCTCCTGCATGTGAGGAAACTGTGGAGGATTTTTTCGAAATGAGGTGCCATCCCGAGTGTTGAGATCTTGTACTTGAGTCCGTCGATCCACAAGTTGTCGAAGGCTTTTTCTCGTCCGGCAGGCCACATCTACCATGCAGCCAGAGGCGAGCCCCTTGGCCAAATACTGGTATGTTAAGGCGATTGCAGTCTCGGTGATCCGTTCCTTGCAAAAGCCATGTTGCTAGGCGTTCTGCAGTGAGTGCCGGTTCAGATGTGAGACCAGTCTGTTATTCAAGATCTTTTGAAAAACTTTCCCAATTATCTCGAGAACTAAAATCGGCTGCCTGTAGTTCATCACTTGATCATTGGTCTTCCCTATTTTGGAAATGAAGATCATTTTAGATGTCTTCAGGCCGTCAAGCCGTCCTGATAATAATGCCGCAATGAAAATGTTCAGCAGTCTGATCTTTGTCCTCACTGGGGCCTCTTTCAAGTGCCTTGTTGTTATAAAGCTTAGGCCAGGAGCCGATTGCTTGGCACTGGAGATTGCTGCAATTAGCTCTTCTTGGGATATAGCTATACCTTCCAGGGTGCACTATCCCAATGTGTTAAGGTTGGCGGTCCTGTGTGGATTAAACCTTCTGTATTGCCTCTTTACGTGCTCCAGAACTCTGGCCTCGAATCCCAAATCAAATTTTCCTCTTCTTTGGAGATGCGAAAAACTTCATACCAGACTTCTGTAAAAAGCTCGGATTTCTCTTGTGGAGTCCTGGCGCATTTGTTGAGGTACACTATGAGAGAGTCAGCCTCTGATGCTGGTTTTCCTTTCAAATTGCTGATAGCGTTCCAGAATCTTCTTGGATTGTTTTCGATATCCAAGATGTGAATCGTACGGTCCCATCTATTTCCCATCTCCCATAACAGCGCAACAATTATTTGTTGTCTGAGCTGCTGGACCATCACAAAGTTCAGTGAGCTGGTGGAACCAGCAACCCCAATGTGGTGGTAAATCTGCTGGAATTACTGCTGCAGGAAGATCTTCTCTTGGCTTGGGCGCGTCGGAAACAGGACCTTGGTTTTGTTGTGGGGATTAATCTGTCCGCGGTCGCAAAGCTGTCCATCATCTCTTCGTCTATTACTTCTTGTGTGGCACCTTCTATCTTGGAAATTTCCACCGGGAAAGACCTTCTGTAGGCTTCCCAGTCTGTAGCCGCAAAATTATTCTTCGATGGCGTCGGGATAGGGGTTAGCGCTGTAGCCACCGTGATGACCATAAGAATGTGGTTACTAGTGGTGAGAGAGCAAGGCTGAATAAAGTGGTCGAGGGGCAAGTTAGGACCTGAAAGCATGATGTCCGGCTATTTTGCTCTCCTTGGTCACGTAAACGTTGGGGAGTCAGACACAATCGTCCACGCTACTCCAGTAAGCAGGAGAAGGTCTAGGTTCTACCCTCGCCTGTCCTTTTGGGCGTAGCCAGTAATTCTCCTTCTGGCATTGAGGTCGCCAGCGAGGATGACAAAGTGGGCTTTTTTAACAGGGTGAATTGTTCGTGGATCGGAAGGAACCTTCTTCTTGGCGGTTATGTTGGTACCATGTACCCACTTCAATGTTCCCTATGTATGTTCAGAGCGTGGTGGACAGGAACGATTCGTCTATCTCTTTCCCCTTCATATACTGTAGTCCTGACCTTACCGCAATTGCCACTCCATCAAATCTCATCCCAGTCAGGTTCTTTTGCAAGACGTTCAACCCTAAGATCTTGATGAGGTCGTCGTCTCTTATTCCAGTTTCGGTGAGAAGTAGAATATCCGGGTCAATTTCTCTATAGATGTTAAACAGCTGGTGTTTATGGTTAGTCCATCCCTGCACTCGTCCCCACCGTGATGCCCAGTATTTTGTGTCAGCTTTTAAAAAGAATCCGTACGGAGATTCGAACTGGCGACCCAACGGTCGCCGGGCAAGCGCGCTAACCATCAGCATAGTGGTTGTACAATATCAAGCTGACGCAACAAGACACAAAGCAAAATATAAGTGAGCTTCGCAGAGCTCTTTGGATTACAACCATTTATAAGTAATGCCCTCTGAAGCTTGTTGAACATAAAAGCATATGCAATCCGATTCACAATTAAAGTATAATAATTGGAAATAATGTTAGCCCTTGCTCAGCAATCTTAAGGCTAGATTCGACAAAAACGGCATAGCCGAACTATGTGTGACTATTTTTTCAATAGAGTATCTTCCTATATATAATATTCACATACTACTTACATAATGCGATCACCACTAAATTACCACTATACAAGTTGTTTAATTTCTCTACTCACATCTTATAACCTAGCGACATTCAGAGCCAAAAAGAGAGGCCAAAAATACACTTTTGTGACCGAAAGGCCCTCTATCTCATACTTTTGGGAGGGAAAGATCAGGCTTGTAGTACTTTTGCAGCTTACGCGAGCTGCTTTGGTCCCCTCGAGATTTTATAATACTTTTATATCTCTAAAGGCTAGGCACTGGTCCTAGGCCGGGCCACGCCTAGGACCGGGCAGCAGCATCTCTGGCAATTCAATACCTAACTGCAGTGTTCCTCGTAACACGGAACAAGGATTTATTTTCCATTTTTATATGCAATATTGAAGATGTTCTGTAGTGTGTACAGCAGTCCTACAAGCTTCCATGTTAAGTGTTGGAAAGAATTCAGTTATAACCAAATTTCATATTTTCCACAGGTTAATGCTGCTTTTCTCTCAGAAAATTGGTTGATCGGAAGCTCAATGCCATGCACCGCCTACGCTATTTCTGTTTTCCTTTGAGAATTTTTTACATAATTCGATATTATCTCATCGGGTAAGCTCGGGCTGAAGTAGCGTATCATTTTCAATATAGCCCTCCAATTTTAAGTCCCGCACGAGAATTTTTTACAAAAGGACGTTTTAATCTCAGGCGGGCAATTACGGGATTTCCTTCCCCAAACTAGAAAGCGGTGAACCACCACCACCTATGCAATTTCCGTTACTCTCGAGGATTTATACACCAAAGACCATTTTTCCTCGTAACGAGTGACTCGGGCTGAAGTTGCATATTAATTTTCAATATAGCCCTCCTATTTTATGTCCTCCACGATAATTTTTTACACAAACATATGAACAAAGCATCCATCGTGGCTGTTTTCTAACTATAAAGAAAATCTCAGAAAGAACTTGGATAAATGCTTCAGAAAATACGAAAGAGCAAGCCTTCCCCGCTGTTTTTCTAATAAAATACTGGACATAAATTTGATAAAAAGCTTCAAACATATGAAAAAGCAGCCATCCTGGCTTTTTTTTCTAACCGTAAAGAAAATCGTAGAAAAAACAGCCATCCCGGCTGCTTTTCTAACTGTAAAAAAATCTTAAAAAGAACTTGATTAAAAGTTTCAAACATACGAAAAACCAACCTTTTCTACTATTTTTCTAACTGTGAATAAAATCAGCAAGAAATTCGATAAAAGCTTCAAACACACGAAGATAAGAAATGCCACCTTAAAATAACTTTAATTCCTCAAACCAAAAAGGCAGATATGGGGATTTGAGGGTTGGAAACAAAACAAAATTTAAGGAAGTAAAAAATGTTATAAAAAGTTGCACCTATAACAAAGAAGATGCAAATTGGGATGAAAGTATGAAAGAAAAGGAAAATGCAACTCAAAGGATTTTTAATGGACATCATAGCCTAACTATATTTTTTCCCGTTGATTTTTTTATCTTGACTTATTCTTTCATTTTTTTATAGTTATCCATTAATGAATCTTTCTTTTCCACCGCATCCATCTTGTCGATAAATATTCTTGGCCCTATCGGACTTCATTAAACTCTGTCAATCAAAATTTTCTGGAATCTCCCATTATTTTTCATCGAGATTCCTTCCCATTCTTAGTCCTGGGTATTTCATTTTTTTATATAAGAATTTTTACACGTCATTTGCTATATAAAGAAAGTAAAAATAGTGTCTAATATTTCTGTAGATATATGCATTATTCTGTTCGAGTGAAAAACATTAGTTGCGCCTGATCTTTCCCTCCCAAAAGTATGAGATAGATGGCGTTTCGTTCACAAAAGTGTATTTTTGGCCTCTCTTTTTCGGCTCTGAACGTCGCTAGGTTATACTCGTAAGATGTAAGTAGAGAAATTAAACAACTGGTATTGTGGTAATTTAGTGGTGATCGCATTATGTAAGTAGTATGTGAATATTATATATAGGAAGATACTCTATTGAAAAAATATTCACACATAGTCGGCTATTTCCAATTATTATCCTTTAATTGTGAATCGGATTTAATATGCTATTGTGTTCAACAAGCTTCCGAGGGCATTATTTATAAATGGTTGTAATCCAAAGAGCTCTGCGAAGGTCACTTTTATTTTGTTTTGTTTCTTGTTGTGTCAGCTTGATATTTTACAACCACTATACTGGTGGTTAGCAACCTTGCCCGGCGATCGTTGGGTCGGCAGTTCGAATCTCCGTACGGGTTCTTTTTAAAAGCTGACACTATTTATTGGGCATCACGGCGGGGACGAGTAGACGGAGCTCGTAGCCATGACGACAGGCAGTCCACCTAAGAGAAGGATAACTCTGATTTCAAAACCCTGGAGCCACATGCATAATTTGCCTCTTCCAGAAGATCCTCAGAAGATCTACTATGAGTAAGTAAGGAGTTTTGATTCATGATTCGACGGACGGAAGAAAGTTAAGTGTTATTTGCTTGTGTTCTTTATTCGTATTGTATCGTGTCGTTTATTCCAGTTTTTAACTGTGAGTTGGTGTGTTTAGTGAACATGTTTTATTTTATTTGTTCATTGGATTGAAAGGCAGCTAAAAGTTAAGATATCTTGGGTACATCTATTTTGCATTTAAATTTTTTATTTTCTCCGTAATATTTGAAATTGAGCTACACTGGATATCTGTTCATTATTTGTTTATTCTCTTTAGTTCTTAACTTATTTATTTGCCTATTTATTTATTTTCTCCCTATTTCTTTGCGAGTTTTCACTTTATTTATAACTGGTAAAGTTAGCTGATCAAACTATCGGATTATCTGTATTGGCCTATAATAATTATCGGTCTAAATTTGACCGATTTTCGAAGCTCTGTCATTCCTAATTGTTTCCTACCCTAATCAGCAAATGGATCCTAAAAAGGAAAGCCCGCTTCCCCCCTCCCTTTTGTCACTCAATAAAGGATTTTTAATTAGAAATAATTTACTTATTGAGCAGAAATAAATATAACTCGTATTGTTCTCGATCTAATTCCTTTCTGTTTAGGTCGCACTCGAAAAGCCTCTGTGTGCGTGTGTTGGTAATTTTATTGATCTTATCTTCTTTGTTCCAAGAGACAGAAGGAAAATAATCGCTCGTTACAGCTTACTAATTTACAAGACATTTGTTTCTATCGGATACACAAACAAGATTTTTTGTATTCTTATTATTTTTTTCTTTCTTCTTAGCACCCACTATCCAATCACACCTCTTTCCAAGGACCTATTAAAATGACCCAGCCACCATAAGAGATTCTGAGACACGTTCTTGGGGAAAAATTCTTATGGCTCATTTCCAGAGTGGTTCATCGCGATGTCGATGCTGTACCAGTCGGTTTCAGTTTGATGCCGGACCCGCAGGGGGTGGATGATGTAACAGGGGTGATGCCCCTGCTACAACTGAAACTTGAAAGAGCGGAACGCCCGCCCGTCCTCAGTGCTCCAAGAGAGCTCCGGCCTTCTTTTGCACTTGTTTTAAATCTCCCACTAACTTTTCTGCTCCTGTCGAGACACAACGATATGCAGAATTTTGTGTTAAAAGTTCTATAAAAATGTTTGTGCTCGAGCTTCTTCGCCCTGAAGCAGAACATCGCGGATCTTTCGGCAAAGTTGGATGCCCTGACTCAGAAGTTTGACCCTGCGACTCTTCGCCTGTAAAAGAGAAGAATCAAGGATCTGTACACACCACGTCGGATATTTCTTTCAAGCCAGTACTTCGAAGTGCTCACTATCTAAGTAGAGACAACAAATAATCGCCAAAAAATTATTTATTCAATTTTAGCTTCTCAGCAGGATGATTTCGTCTGGTCCATCATTCTATTTTGCGGAACCAACTTGGTGAGCTTTGTGGTAGGAGTCCGGCTAAGAGAAAGCAAAACTGCTATCCAGCTGGGTAAAGTCCGAGACAACTAATTACATTTCTGATTTTTTAGACGAAGCTACCGAAAATACTACTTTTATAGTTCATGTGGGTAATACTAATATTTTTTTTACTAGGTCAGAGGAGCTACTTGTGCATTATAGAACTCTATTGAGAGAAGTTAAAGATTAAGATGTGGAATTATTATTTCAGGTAATAATTTCCGCAGCAGGTTCCTAGTCAGAGTGTCTTATATTAATATTTGTTTAAAAGTTTTTTGTTAGGACAAAGCAGTACATTTCGTCAACTTTTAGGATCACGTTTACGAACAACATGACCTGATTATACTAGATGTACACTCTAAACAGAGTAGGATCTGCAAGGTTCGGCAGACTTTTAGGTAATTCTCTACGCTTTCTTTTTGTTAGTACAGTGCCGGAGACAGTGGATAATTTTCGGAAGATTGTAGTCCAGTGTTCCGGATTCAGTTGAATTGCAATGATTAATTATACTAAAATATTGAAATAACGGAAAATGTTTCAATGATTCCAAAGAACGATGCCGTCGCGAGTTTCAAACTCTTGGCAGGGTCACCCAAGGCGGTAAGGTCATGGATGAGGTTCCAGACTAAACACAACCAACAGCAAGACCCACAACATGGGCCATATAAGATTCCCATGTCTGGCTCCAGCGGAGAACGGCAGTGCCCAGCGGACAAGCGACAAAGACGGGCTTTGATAGACCAAGAACCTGGCAGCCAGATGCAACTAGTCTCGCCGAAACCGCATGTCTCAATGTTTTGAGCCGCAGTGGACGAGTTACTAACCAAGTGTGCGCGCGTGGCCGTCGCGCAGCCACGATCGTCTCTGTTTTCGTCTCTTTTTTTTTATTTACAGCCTTCTTTCTTTTTCCCGATTGCAGAGGAGACCGGATAACTGACTTACGAAACCGATGCTAGGACACGAGCTGGAGCCGACGACGACGACTAAAATCATGTACCAAATCATAATTTTGAAAATCTAATATGAAAATTGTCATGTTTTTACACAAATGCGCGCAGTTTAAGGAAAAAAAAATGATGAATTAAATCTGTTAGTTGCGTGGGAAGAGTTTGATATTATAGGGAATCATCTTAGAGGGCATCAAAAGGTTTAACAGGGATAGGCCTAGAGCAGTGGTTCCCAAACATTTTTCACTTCGCGCCATCCTCAACGTCAAGTGCCACCGCCCCAATTCCTTCTAGCTCCAAGTTTTCCATGCATCCTAACTCTATTATAAAGTGATTTAGTAGAACAATGCTATTAAATAATTAATCATAAATTTCATCGTATATATCTGAGGAAAGTAAATTAAATGAAAAAGGAGAAGTAAAGTATTAAATTTAGAAATTCACAAAGTAAATATTAACAAATTCTTTTCAAAGTATTTGAATCGAAATATAATAGTATTACATAATGATATAACGAAGCAATGTTATTAGAGGAATAACAGTACATATACAGTGGAAATTAAAATAAAGCGAAAAGAGATAAGTAATGCATTAAATTTAGAAATTGACAATTAAAGAACACACAAAACATTTTGTTACCCCAGATTAAAGGTTTGTTTTATTTTAGACAGCAGAATATTTCTTCGACACAAGCTAATTTAATGCCTTTTTATTAAGACTAAATTTGTTTGCTGCAAACAATTACTTATCTACAGTCTAAAAAAAGAAACAAAAAGCTAAACTTTTCTGTTAAATACTAAAAAAAAAAAATCCAAAAATTTAATATGAGGTATTATTTTGGTGTTTCTTGTGAGCTTTGAAACGTCAGGTTTTATGTCACTTTGAAGAAGCCTCCACTCACTTTGTTTAGTAATTTTAAGTATGTGTTTTGTTGTATTTTTGCTTGGGAAGGAGTTGAGCCACGGCACTGGAATCCCGTTTAAATTTATGAAAGTTTCCTAAGAGCTATTTAGTGATGAGAGACGGGGATAAAAGATTTCAAAGACACTAAGAAAACGAGGATGTGACATAGATAAGAAGACTTCAGCATTCGAACTAAATCTTTTGCTTGTCCTTTGTTCTTCTTAAGACCAACAAAAACAATTGGTTATATTTTTTATGGACCTTACACCGCTTCGTATGCAAAATCTGTTACCAACTTAACCTTAACGACAACTCAAAAGAAAACAAATGTCTATCAAAAAACAACTAAGTTCCCAATAGTTCTGGCATTTGCTAGAGGTATATATGGGAACTTAGTTGTTTTTTGATAGACATTTGTGTTCTTTTGAGTTGTGTTTTTCTAATTGTAAAAAAAAGGTAGAAAAATCTGATAAAAGCTTCAAACATATGAAAAAGCAGCCCTCCTGGCTTTTTTTTCTAACCGTAAAGAAAATCGTAGAAAAAACAGCCATCCCGGCTGCTTTTCTAACTGTGAAAAAATCTTAAAAAGAACTTGATTAAAAGTTTCAAACATACGAAAAACCAACCTTTTCTACTATTTTTCTATCTGTGAATAAAATCATAGAAAGAACTTTGATAAAAGCTTCAAACATACGAAAAACCAGCAAGAAATTCGATAAAAGCTTCAAACACACGAAGATAAGAAATGCCACCTTAAAATAACTTTAATTCCTCAAACCAAAAAGGCAGATATGGGGATTTGAGGGTTGGAAACAAAACAAAATTTAAGGAAGTAAAAAATGTTATAAAAAGTTGCACCTACAGCAAAGAAGATGCAAATTGGGATAAGAGTATGAAAGAAAAGGAAAATGCATTTATCCAAGTTCTTTCTGAGATTTTCTTTATAGTTAGAAAACAGCCACGATGGATGCTTTGTTCATATGTTTGTGTAAAAAATTATCGTGGAGGACATAAAATAGGAGGGCTATATTGAAAATTAATATGCAACTTCAGCCCGAGTCACTCGTTACGAGGAAAAATGGTCTTTGGTGTATAAATCCTCGAGAGTAACGGAAATTGCATAGGTGGTGGTGGTTCACCGCTTTCTAGTTTGGGGAAGGAAATCCCGTAATTGCCCGCCTGAGATTAAAACGTCCTTTTGTAAAAAATTCTCGTGCGGGACTTAAAATTGGAGGGCTATATTGAAAATGATACGCTACTTCAGCCCGAGCTTACCCGATGAGATAATATCGAATTATGTAAAAAATTCTCAAAGGAAAACAGAAATAGCGTAGGCGGTGCATGGCATTGAGCTTCCGATCAACCAATTTTCTGAGAGAAAAGCAGCATTAACCTGTGGAAAATATGAAATTTGGTTATAACTGAATTCTTTCCAACACTTAACATGGAAGCTTGTAGGACTGCTGTACACACTACAGAACATCTTCAATATTGCATATAAAAATGGAAAATAAATCCTTGTTCCGTGTTACGAGGAACACTGCAGTTAGGTATTGAATTGCCAGAGATGCTGCTGCCCGGTCCTAGGCGTGGCCCGGCCTAGGACCAGTGCCTAGCCTTTAGAGATATAAAAGTATTATAAAATCTCGAGGGGACCAAAGCAGCTCGCGTAAGCTGCAAAAGTACTACAAGCCTGATCTTTCCCTCCCAAAAGTATGAGATAGAGGGCCTTTCGGTCACAAAAGTGTATTTTTGGCCTCTCTTTTTGGCTCTGAATGTCGCTAGGTTATAAGATGTGAGTAGAAAAATTAAACAACTTGTATAGTGTTAATTTAGTGGTGATCGCATTATGCAAGTAGTATGTGAATATTATATATAGGAAGATACTCTATTGAAAAAATAGTCGCACATAGTCGGCTATTTCGTTTTTGTCGAATCTAGCCTTAAGATTGCTGAACAAGGGCTAACATTATTTCCAATTATTATCCTTTAATTGTGAATCGGATTTAATATGCTTTTATGTTCAACAAGCTTCAGAGGGCATTACTTATAAATGGTTGTAATCCAAAGAGCTCTGCGAAGGTCACTTTTATTTTGTTTTGTGTCTTGTTGCGCCAGCTTGATATCGTACAACCACTATACTGGTGGTTAGCGCGCTTGCCCGGCGACCGTTGGGTCGCCAGTTCGAATCTCCGCACGGATTCTTTTTAAAAGCTGACAAAAAATACTGGGCATCACGGTGGGGACGAGTGAAAGGAAGGACTAACCATAAACCCTAGCTGTTTAACATCTATAGAGAAATTGACCCAGATATTCTACTTCTCACCGAAACTGGAATAAGAGACGACGACCTCATCAAGATCTTAGGGTTGAACGTCTTGCAAAAGAACCTGACTGGGAAGACATTTGATGTAGTGGCAATTGCGGTAAGGTCAGGACTACAGTATATGGAGAGAGATGGACGAATCGTTTATGTCCGCCACGCCCGGAACATGCATGGGGAACATTGTAGTGGGTACATGGTACCAACACAACCGCCAAGAAGAAGGTTCCTTCCGATCCACGAACAATTCACCCTGTTCAAAAAAGCCCACTTTGTCATCCCATCAACGAAGACCTGGCCATTGGTATTCCACATCCACAGCTCATCCTCCAGAAGTAACCAGAAGTCCTTTCCTCGCAAGTCCCACCTCTTCGTTCCCAATTATAAGAAGAATTCCTAATTTGGTGTAACGCCTATAGACTTGCTAAATCTTTCATTCAATTCAACTTATTGAAGCACTTATATATTTTCTCGGACTTATTTTCCTTAATTTTTTCCTGTCATAATATTCTTTTGTCGTACTGATTATTATTTAGATTTCCATATTTAGCTGTGCCCTTGTTCTTATTAATTGTATTAAAGTTTATTTTTGTAGAGGTGTTTATCTTTCCTTGAGACGAACCCGGCAAACGTATTTCCTTTTAAAGAGCCAACCTATAATGGACCCGTCCACTCTCCCTTATTTCTCTATCGTCCTAAAACCGCATCTGTAGAAATATAAAAAAAACTCTCTTAACATTGTGCTTCATAGGTTTACTGGAAAGAAGACATTTCCTCTTTCATTAGGAACTTTTAAGTAATCATAAGAATATGTATTCATTAACAGATCAATGGAGTTCATGTGGTGAGATATCTGACTTCCTTGAACATTTCACCCTTTCGCTGTTGACAACTTCGTTCACAAAGTAAGTCCTTTTCCTTTTGTAACTTGTTTAAAAAGGTCAAGGTTGTTATAATGTTTTATTTTACATTGTAATTCAAATATGCATACATTTTCTACAGATTAATATTATATAGGGGTACATAATAAATACAGATGAATTGATCGGCTACACAATTACATATTTTCCAACAATTAATTTGATTGAATGTACAGTATTAATTTTATCTTTACATTATATTAAAAGTATTCTTTACAACTATTTCTTCGTTTCTTTGACCATTATATAAATCAAATTGCTTAATAAAAGATCGATATGATTTACGGTTTGTCATCTGCTGAATGAAATAGACACAAAACAAGCCTCATGTGTTTGAAAAGTAACTCTGAGCTCCTTTTGTACAATGAATAAGACAGCTTCTTTCAGACAACTATATATAATAAATACAGTTGAGGTGATGCGCTATACAATTACATATTTTCCAACAATTAATTTTATTGAGTGTACAGTATTATTTTTTTCCTTTACAATGATTTCTTCGTTTCTTTGATCATTATATAAATCAAATTGCTCAATAAAAGATTGATATGATTTACCGTTTGTCATCTGCTGAATGAAATAGACACAAAACAAGCCACATGAGTTTGGAAAGTAACTCTGAACTCTTTTTGTTCAATGAACAAGCCAGCTTCTTTCAGATAACTATATACAAAATCTTTTCATACTTCCTTTAATCATGCTTTCATTTTGTATAATGAATGAACCAACTTCTTTCAGATAACTATATACCACAAAGCTTTTCTCTTTTTTTAGTTCATCAGAAAAGATTTTACCCAACCCATTATCAAGTGAAGGTGTCAGCGGTGAAACTTTACCAATATCCTATTCTGCTCCAACTAGTGTATCTAATGAAGAAGACGACAGCGATGATGAAGATGATAAAGTTTTTCATTTGTAATTTTTTCATACTTTCTTTACTCATACTTTCCATTTGCATAATGAATGAATGAATCAACTTATTTCAGATAACTATATACAAAATCTTTTCTTTTTTTTTTAGTTCATCAGAAATGATGTTTACTCCTCCTGCAAAACGAAAGCGGATCTACCGAAACAAGCCAAACACTTACTCTTTACCCAACCCCTATCGAGTGAAGGTGTCAGCGGTGAAATTTTACCCATATCCTATTCTGCTCCAACTAGTGTGTATGAAGCAAAAGAAGACGAAGATGATGGGGATGATAAAGTTTTTCATCGGAACAATATCTACGGTGTTATTACACTTAGCTCCGACGATGAAGATGTAGTACTTGCACTAGAAGGTGAACATTCAGACATACAAGTTAGATCATGTAACAACACCATTCTTTTTTCGGAAGGAGAGGTAAATGAACTGTGTAGAACTTCGTACCCTCATACACAAGAAAATTCTTTAAAGCAAAGAGAAAATCATTCTCATAAAAAAATTATACCCTTAAGAGAAAACAGACATGGAAACCTTCTCAGCATTTTCTACCGTATAATTGTGGAGAAACCAGAAGAAGCTGGTCTTGGTTGAGTAATGCATGAGCTTTCACGGTATATATTGAATCTGCAATGGTTTCAGGAGTGTGATTATTGTGTAAATATAAGTTTTGAAATTGTGGATGCAACCAGTGATACGATCTATTTACACATTCCATTCGTTAAAATGCGTGAATCGACACTATTCGATTATATCATGGGACGATTCACGACTGCATTCCAGTCTGCGGACACAATCGAGTTTGGAACTTTGAATCTCGTAGTGTGTATTTATAGGATTCCTGCAGGCCATGTTATAATTCCATCGACTGTTCGATTTTATTGATATAGAATATGTAGAGGACATAAAAATTCTACAGGATGCGCCTTTGTTTCCGCAGTCCTCGCGACAAAAATGAAGGAGAATGCTCTTTCAAAAAAACTTTTGGCTCCCGACATTAACAAAGGAAGCTCAGGAATTTGCAAGAAAATGCAATCTCGTGTACAAAGAGGGTGTCACTGTAGATCAGTTCTCCTTAATAGAATGCGAGATTCGATGCAGGATCCTCGTATTTAAGGCTACGGGAGATAAACGCAAGTTCAAATTACTTCATCGACCAACATATCCTGAGAAATCAGCCCCACTCATATTCATTGGTCTTGAGGATGAGACCTACTATCCAATTCGAAGCATTAGCGATACATATATTAAAAACAAGATACTTCCTTTTAATCACGGTATGTGTTTTTTCTTGCTACACGTTCCATGACAACGTAAGGCCCATCTAAAAAAATGTGAAGGTGTGTCCAGGCAGTATCTTGGGCATTGTGATGGAGAAAGAAATCGAGATATTTTATGTAATGAGTGTAATCGGAGATTCTGCAACCAGTCGTGTTTTAACACGCACAAAAATCTACATACCCGATTTGTTCCAGTGTGTGTATGTGTGTGTACTAAATATCGCTTGTTTTTTCCTGCATGTAATCAAGGCTAGTAGTGACCAATCCTAGGGTGGGTGAGGGGGGAGGAGGGGACATTTTACTCCTAACCTAACCCAATGTATGTGTGTATGTTGATTCTAATTCTTTAGAAAGGTCCAGTGTGTATGTGTGCGTGCGTGTGTAGACTCTAATTCCTTCGTAAAAAGGTCACTGACCAAAGTATTGGGAGGTGGTGAGTGGGGGAGACTCGGTTTTCACAGTAACGTTGGGGAATGGGAGACTTGGCATTTACTCCGCATTACTACTGAGGTGGCCTTTCGAGATGCGGCAGCCAGAAAAAAAACAGGTTTGTTTGGGAATGGAGTTCATTGATCATCTTACATCCAAAGTCCACTTCTGCACAAGGAGAACAAAGGATACATCTAGGTAAGAGAATGAAGCCGAGAAAGTCTTCAGTGACGATTCGGACCACGTAGCGGAGCCATTAATTAAACATTTCGAAGATCTTTGTACATGGAAATGCAATTGATTTACCTACAATAAGAGACGTAATAAACGCTGATGAGCAAACTATATTTTCAAATTTCGAAATAAAATAAATAGCAAATTTCATTTTATGTTAAGAAAATAAAAAATTACAGATCTCCGATTCTCGGTAAAATATATTCCATTATATTAAAGATTTAGAAAGCAAACTTTTTAAACTATGTTGTATAATTTAAAAAAAAGTCCAATAGTTAAGAATAGTTACTGAAGAGTTCAAAGAAGCGAATGTAGCACCATTTAAAAAAAAATGAATAAATACTGGATTACATTGCTAGAGAATGATTATAGAGCATCTAATGGCAAATAAATTAACAAATACCTCACTTAATGATAACATGTCATGGAAGGGTTGCATGCTCTTGTAGGGAGAAGTCCAGTTGGTAATCTTCAATGACCGAGCGACGTACTTGAAATGCTAGCGTAGCAGCAGAATTAAGAGATACTCGTCCGAACTTTCTGGAAAACGGGTGGCGGTCATCTGAGAAATTAAATCAAATTCTTTCGACTGGCTTCCACTGCAAAAAGGGTCCAGTTGACTGAACATAAAGAACGGCGAGCGCGATTCCAAACGAAACAGTATCTTGCCTTGCCCTACAAAATTTACTTATTTGTATATCGCGTCTCTCTAAAAGGTGTCTCACATACGCCGATCACCAAAGAAGGTCAGCGTGCCTAACGGCCAGCCAAACATTCGAGAATTAGGAATCAAGCCCGTAGTGATGAGGTTGCAGGAGAAGAACTTAATGGCGTCATTAACCAAATCAAACTCTTCCACTGGTAGAGAAGTGTGTAATTTCCTCGAATGCGGGCCAGCATGCCCGAGAGAATCACCAGGAGTCACGAGGAAAAGTTGTACCTCAAAGGACATTATTGTCCATACCGTGGAAGTACTATTTTGGGAAGGCCCTAACCTATAGCTTAAGAGAAAGCATAGCACAGGCGAAGGCTCTTCCCCCCCACTTCTCCCACCCACTTTTGCGGGCACAGAAAGCGAAAAAGACACCTGATTATGATGAGAAAAACGATCACAATCAGGAAATTTCAAATGTATAGCTGAATCCTATTTTACTTGTTTCTATAATCTAAGTTCTATACATATTCATGGATTACATCGTCCAATCTAGATTTGAATTGTTCTATAGATGAACTATTCACCACCTCGCCCGAGAGACGGTTCCATGTAGCGCAGATCTTATACGAGGATTAGTTCCCGCAAGTACTAGTCTGGAACGGGGGTAAATCCACTTGTAACCATGGTTACGGGTCGGATTTGTGTTCAACGTGAACATCCTTCTCTAGTCTACGTCTTCAACACCCCTTAAATTTTTGAGTCTCTATTAGCTGGCCTCGTAATCGGCAGGTCTCCAGAGAGAAAAGCCCCAATTCTTGAAGGGGACGCTGATAGCCTTTGTGCCTAAGTGACAAAATTAGCTTGGTGGTCCTAGCCTGGACACGTTCGAGTCTATCTATATCATTACACAGTGTAGGGGACCAGAATTGAACGGCGTATTCCAGGTGAGGTCTGACTAGAGAGTTGTACAATTTTAGGATAATCTCCTTGTTATGGAAGCGAAATTGCCTCTTTATGTAACCCAATAGTCTTTGTGCCTTTTTTTTCTACATCGGCACACTGCCTGGAAGACTTTAGGTCGCTGCTGATTTGCACACCCAAGTCCTTTTCCAGGTCCGTCATCTCCAGAGAGAGAGAGAAAGAGGGGAAGGGGGTAGAGAGAGAGAGAAGGGGGGAGAGGGGGAGAGAGAGAGGGATATATATATATTTATATATATATATATATATATATATATATATATATATATATATATATATATATATATATATATATATATATATATATATATATATATATCAGTAAAAGAACTCAATGGCGAGTTATGGTAGATGATAGCGAAACTACTATACAGGAGCCAAAAGTTTAATTTACGAGACTAGTTTCAGTATGTAGTTTATCATACCCTCATCAGTCGTATACTGAGAATGCAATTGTTACAAAAGTCTATAAATAGCGTACAGATCAGAAAAAAAGAAAAAAGCACAAAGAAACATAAAACGGGGGAAAAAGGTCATTAATCAGGGGGTATAACTCTAAGATCGTTGACTAAGCTGTTTACGATGAGGTTACGAAAATGGGGGCTGCATTTCAATTGCCCAACTGACAAATTAAAATTGGAAATTTCTCCTATTAATATAGATTCTACTCTTTTTCTTTTACGGAAATCTTTACAATTATATATGATTTGTGCCTTTGAATAGTTAATTTGGTGGTTGAAATTGCTAATATGATTAAAATACTGGATGTGGTACTGCCTCGTCTGACATCACCTTTATGTTCATAAATTCGTTTTGCTAAGGTTTTTCCGGTCTCTCCTATGTAAAATGAGGGACAGTTTGTAGAGTTACACGGGATTAAATATACACCTGCTTCATTTGTCTCATCCACGCGTTTGGTCGTAGGGAAAAATTTAAGGATAGAAAAAGGGTATTTAAATGTGGTTAGGCCTGGGTAAATAACTTTGTTCACTCCTTTAAGGAGGAGAGAAAGAGGGAGAGATAGACACTTCGTATTACTAAATTTATTTTTATCCATCAGACGGTAATGAGTAGATTTTGCTTTAAATTAACTTTCACTGACAAGTGGAGGAGATAGTTTAATTCAATGAAACTGCAGATTATATATGTAATCCTTTATTGCTCATATTATGTAACCTTTTTATGGAGCATTTCGAAGTATCATTACTCCCTTCTGTGATTCCCCATCATAATTTTGTATGGTATAGGTATGTAGATGATGTCATATCGATTTGACCAATAAATAATTTAAACTTATTTGACAATTTCCCTAAAAATCTTAACGACCTCCATTCCACTAACAATTTTAAAGTACAGTAGAAAAAAGATAATTGTATATCCTTTCTTGATGTAAAAATTGTTAAAGTCATTGAAAAAATTAGCTTCACTGTGTAACGAAAACTACCCCATTGTAACTCTTATATCCATTTCTTTTCTCATCATGATATTAACATTAAGCGTGTTAGAACCCAAAGATCGCTCCTTAATGGGCATTGGAGCTCCCGTGCTCGTAATTCAGTAAAGTTCAAGAGTGGAAAGCGTGTTTTTTTTAATTTGACATTTTTTTTTTTAATTAAGGGGCTATCTGGCGACTGCCGACTTAGGCATAAGTCGCCGTAAACAAACAGCCTAGTTCTAGGCTACTTTAAAAAATTGAACAGGAAACAACAATAAAAAGAAATAACAATAACAAAGCAATAAAAAAACAATAACAAAAACAACAACAACAATTGAACCTGGTTAAATGAAAGGGAGAAGGCCGGCCTCCGGTCAAAAGTCAACAAGTCCACCAGTCAAAGTGCACGCACTCGTCCCGAGTACAAGGGACAGGCGGTAGCGACCCCGCCCATCCCGGTACCGGGACAGGTGTCGTGCGCGAAGATCACCCAGACTGGGAGATTCGACAAGAATGTGCCGAACAGTCTGGGGGACGACGCAGTCGTTGCAATAGGGCGCAGGCGAGTGCTCCATCAAATAGCGATGCGTCACACGAGTGTGCCCGATTCGGAGACGACAGAAAGCAACCTGAAGCCGCCGCGGCATTGGGGGATAGGTCCATGGGAACAGTCGCTGCGCAATGGCACGCAACTTTAAGTTCCCTTCGACCGTCTCCCATCTTCTATGCCAAGCAGTCCGAAGAGCTGCCCGTATTCCTGCCATGTAGTCAGTGTAAGGAAGAGCGAAACGCTGGTCCGGTCGCAGAGTCCTCGCGGACTCTTTGGCACCCTCATCGGCGCGCTCATTCCCCGCAATTCCTACATGTCCAGGAACCCAGCAGAAGATAATCTCGAAATCTGCCCGGCTCGCCAAAACCGTGGCGTCACGGATTTCGCGAACCAGGGGATGCGGAGATTCCAATGCCCCGAGAGCACTCAGGGCGCTTTGTGAGTCGCTATAGATCACAATCCAGTCTCCGAACCAGGCACGTCACGTAATCTCCCGTACCGAGTGGTGTATTGCCGCCAGCTCGGCCGTGAAGACAGACGCAGCGCCTGGTAGAGCCCCGCTGGCTTCAAACAGAGGGGATACGGCGTGGAAGCCGACCCCCTCTTGAGACTTGAAGCCATCCGTATACACTGGCACGGTACCAGCGTGACACGATGTGTGCTCCAAAAAGGTCGAACGCAATACTCCTGGCGCAGTACAAGCTTTGGGAGCAGAGGCGTGGCAACAAATAGCCAAATGTGGTACCCTCCAGGGTGGCGTCCTGGGCAGAACCTAAGGGCGCCACAAACCTGAGAGCTATATCTACCTCTCGAAGGAGTTTCCTGGCCCTAAACCCTTTCCTAAACCCAAAGGGTTTAGGGTATGACTGGCGTCTCTCGGCGGCATAGGCACCATCGAGATCAGCTGCGGATGCAGTGAAAGCTGTTGGCGACTGAGGGAGGCGCCGGGCTCGCGCGTACAGGCGAGTGATGCACTGCACGCGGCACAGAGCGAGTGGCATCTCCCCAGCATCGATCAACAGGCTCTCAATGGGGAAAGTGCGGAAGGCACCGGTCGCAAGGCGAAGGCCAATGTGGTGGATCGAATCCACCTTCCACAATAAACGCTTGGCTGCGGATGCATAAAACTCGCATCCGTAGTCGAGCTTCGAGCGAACAAAGGATCGATAAAAAAAATAAGGCAGTAGCCCTATCAGCACCCCAAGCGCTGAACGTCACGGAACGGAGAATATCCATGGCGCAGGTACAAGAGACCCTAAGGCTGCGAATATGAGCCTCCCAGGTGAGGCGTCGGTCGAATACAAGACCAAGGAAACGGTGCGACTCAACCACATCCAGGCGCTCCCCATTAAGAAACAAATCTGGGTCAGGGTGAAGCCGTGGATGGCGACAGAAGTGCACCACCTTAGTCTTGGCCAAAGAAAACCGAAACCTGTGCGCTTCGGCATAGCGAGAGACGCGGTTCAATGCCTGTTGGAGTCGACGCTCCAGAGTTAGCATCTGGGTCGCGCCAAAAGAGATCAAAAGGTCGTCCACGTAGAGCGTAGCGAGAACATTTTCCGGCAGCACCGAGGTGATGCCGTTGATGCTCACGGCAAAGAGTGTGACACTGAGGACACTTCCCTGCGGGACTCCCTCTTCCTGCTCCTTTGGGCCGGAGAGGGCTCCCCCCACCCGTACGCGGAATCGACGACCTCGCAAAAATTTAGATATAAACATTGGGAGGCGTCCCCTCGCCTCCATCGTTTGGAGAGTCTCCATGATACCATATCGCCATGCGGTATCATAGGCCTTCTCCAGATCAAAAAACACCGTGGCGTAGTGCTGTCTACGAAGGAAAGCCTCGCAGACGGCATTTTCCAGTCGAAGCAGAGCATCCGACGTGGAGTGGAACTTGCGGAAGCCGCACTGTGCAGAATGCACATGGCCTCCGCTGTCCAGAAAATAGGCTAATCTAACATTTACCAATTTCTCCATCAACTTGCACACGCAAGAGGTTAGAGAGATTGGGCGGAAACCGGTCGGAGTAGAGTGATCTCTCCCTGGTTTGCGAAAGGCGAGCACAGTAGCGATTCGCCAGGAGTCTAGGAGAAGACCTTCCACCCAGATCCTGTTAAACAAATCTAAGAAAAAGGCCATGCCTCACTCACCCAGGTGTCGAAGCATGGCGTACGGGACATCGACCGGACCAAGGGCGGTGTCCGCGCACGAAGCGAGAGCGGAACGCAACTCACTCACAGTAAACCTGTCGTTGAAGGGTTCTCCGCCTCTGAAGGTAAAGTCCAGCCAGCGGCCTTCCGCGACATGACGACGTGCATTGAATGCTGGTGGAGCAGCATCACGGCTAGAGAATGTGGAAAAAGCAGTCGCTAAGGATTTCACCACGGACGCGGGGTCCGAGATTGCGGTCCCATTCTCCTGGAGAACGGGAGGGGGGTCCTGCGAGAACTTGCCCCGAATCCTTTTGACTCACTTCCACTCCTCAGCTAAAGGGTTCTTCCCGTTAAGTGAAGACACATATGCCCGCCAAGAAGAGCGGCGGGCGTGCTTCGAAATATACCGGAACCTAGCCTTAGCCCGACGAAATTCAGCGACAGTGAAGTCGTTCGGGCGGCGCATACAAGCGCATGTAGGCATAACGCTTCTGTTTGAGGGCCGTTTCATACTCGGCCGTCCACCATGGGAGTGGTCAGCGTTCAAAACGGCCAGACGTCCTAGGAATAGTAGTCAGGCCCACGGCGATAAGGTTGCCGGAGAAGAACTCAACGGCCTCATCTACCGGCCTAAACTCCTCGACTGAGATAGAGAATTCAGTCATTTCCCGAAATGCAAGCCACCGCGCCCGCGCCAAGCACCACCGAGGTGGTCTCTCAGGCGGCATTCGCTCTGAAAATGATATTTAAATGGGAAAGTGATCACTACCATGGAGGTCATCGACCACCCCTCAATCAAAATCAGGCTGTGCATCCGAAGAGCACAAAGATAGGTCGAGGCAAGAAAATGAAGTGGTTCTCGGACAGTGATGCGTAAACTCATCCACGTTTAGGACACCCATCTTAAGCTCTTTGATCAGATCAGCAAGGACTTGTCCCCTGGGATTTATGGAGTAATCTCCCCAGAGAGGAATCCTGCCGTTCAGATCTCCAAGCAAGAGATAGGGCCTCGGCAACCGTGCCACAACGCAGCGGAAGTTCCCCGCATCGAAGTCAGCTGACGGTGGAATGTACGCAGAAATTATAGTATACCTCCTATCCAGGTGCAGCTGCACAGCCACTGCCTGAAAGGAGGTATCTAAAGAGAAAGGAAGAACGGAGACATCATGCAGGGTGTAAACCGCGCATCCCCCAGCCCGGCCATCCCGCGGTGGTGGGGTCGCAAGCCCCTTATACCCCGGGAGGGCGGGCAGGAGGCACGCGCCTAGCATGGTCTCCTGCAAAAAAATAGCCAACGGGAAACGGGACGAGACGAGCCTCCGCAGCTCCTCCCAGTTTGCACGGAGTCCACGGCAATTCCATTGAAGGAATATGCCCTCCAGGCCTAGCTCGGAGGAGACGCGGGGGCCCTCCTCGAACTGAAGACCCCCACGGGAATGGCCGTACGCTTCCGGGGGCAGAACCCCGGGCGCTGTTGGCCGGACAAAGCGCTGAAGGCGCTGTCGCCTTCGAGGACTTATTGGGGGAGGTTGGGCTCGCCATGCGAGTCTTTTCCTCCCTCCGCCTCGAAACCTTAGGCGGGCGTTGCGGCTTCGGAGGCAGGGGGCCCTCTTTTTGAGGAACCACCGTCTCCGAGCCACTCGCTCCACCTCGGGGCGTGGGCGAAGGGGCTGAAGCTTCTTTGTTGCTGTCCTCCTTTTGGGGAACAGCTTTAGGAACCCCGGAAGATGGCCTAGCGACCATCTTCAGGGGTGTTGCCTCCTGTGAGTCTAACGACTTGGTGGAGGCGCGTGGCCGTTTTGCCTTACGGGAAACGGTCACGCTGGGGGAAGAGAGGGGAGCCCTGGTTTTAGCCGGGGCAGGGTATGAACCCTTTTTGCCGCCAGCTTTACCATGGGAGCGCCCGGGTTGGGTAGAGCCCGCAGAAGGGCTCTGAATGGGCGCGGAAACAACCGTGCTCGTTGGCCTGGATGGGCCAGGAGCAAAGGGTGTCTTTCTAACTATTGAGGCATATGACGTCCCAGGCAGAGCAGGGCGCGCCAGGACCAGGTCCTTTGCCTCGAGGAATGAGAGTCGATCCTGGGCCTGAACGGCCATGATTTCTTTCTCCAGGAGATATGCACCACATTGCTTCGAAGAAGCAGGATGCGGCTCTCCGCAATTGACACACTTGGCCACACACGATTTGGACTTATCGTGTGCGACCTTGGAGCAATTTACACAGACTTCGGGTGACCCCGACTTTGCACGTCTACATGAGCGATTCGTATGGCCGAAGCGGTGACAGTAATAGCACCGCAGCGGCAGTGGCACGAATGCCTTCACGCGGTAGCGGTACCAACCGGCACGCACCGACTCAGGGAGCTTGTCACAGTCGAACGTGACGAAGAGTGTAGGGGTGGGTCTTGAGGCCCCTCCCTGTTTTCTCATTACACGTTCGACCTTGACCGCCCCATGGTCGGCCAGCTCTAGGGTGATGTCCTCAATGGAGTAGTCAACGAGTTCCCTCGCATAAACTACTCCTTTCACAAAGTTCATTGTAGAGTGCGGCGTCACACTCACTGGGGTGCCATGAAGTGTTCGAAGAGCACTTATCTTGGCCGCCTCGGCGGGATTCGCCGTATTCGCCAGAAGGCTCCCGTCCGAGAAACGGGTTACCTTCGGCTCTCTACCAATTGCACTAGCTAATCCTCTCCTCTGATGGATCATGTTGCCCTTGGACCACATGCTGCCATCAGTGGAGCGAATAACGAGGAAGTGTTTGAAGCCAGCGGGCTCAAAAACGCCAGGTAACCACTGAATGAGGGGCCCCGATGTCATTGAGGCTCCGCCCTGTGCACTTTTAGTCTTTGTCATGGTCAGGAGCTCCGTACCCGGGGGGCAGAGGGGCTGGATGTGCCGATCTTGGCTTGGTCGTTGCCAAAGTGGCAGCAGACCCATCCGTCCCCGTAGCCCCCGCGGTTGGAGAGGAGCCCCGAGTCTTCTTCCTCTTTTTGGTCTTTTTCGTCCTTTTCTTTTTTGGAGAGGAGGGCGGGGAATGAACCCGCTTCTCACCCCTGCCGGTAGAAGCCCCCAGGCCAGATGGACCGGCCTCAGCCAGGTCCTTCTCCGAAATAGTGAAGGTCCTGGTGGTCGCAGGGGCATCATCCGGAGGAGATCCCTTCCCTCCTTGTACTGCCTGAGAATCCCCAGCCGTTTGAGGAGGACCTTGCATCGGGGAGGATTCGGGTTCGGTGCTTGGCGCCGAGCCAGGATTCCTCCCCATGGAAGGCTTTATCGTCTGAGGCTGGGTTTCCTCAAGGACCATGTCTATCTCAGGGGGGCCTCCAGTTGGCCATCCCCCCCCCCACCCCAAGACATCGGAGGTCCCGTTGGCAGTATCGTCACTACTCTTCTTTGGGGAGGCATGGGCCTTGACCCCGGCAAGGTTCAGTATTCTTGCCAGCAGGTCTTTTGAGGGAAGCGACCGAAGGGGCCTGGCTTTCCTCTCCCTCCTAAGGGGGTTTGCCCTACTGAGCCGCTTCGATGTAGAGCGGCTGGCTAAGGGCTGCCTGCTGGCTTTCTTGGCAGTCCCCTTGGAAAGAACAGAGGGGACTGCCGCTGGTAAAAGGGAGGCGCCCGAAAGCACCTCCACAGAAGGGGGTAAGGGGGAGTCCCCTACACCCATAAGCGAAGGAGAGGAGTAAGCCTACTCTCCGGTTAGAGATATATGGAGGGTCCCCTGAGCAAGCACAGGGGGAGGGGACCTCCATTTTTTGGCTGGAGCTGCCCAAGGGCGGCTCCGTCAATGTTATAGGGGAAGTTGGGGGTTGGGTTTTTTTTTAAACTCATCATTGGGCATGGTGACCCTCTTTTTGACACGGGATGCAATCGCGCATCACCTCTCGCAGTAGTCGGCACTGCGAGAGGTGCTTTTAGGCCCGGCAGAGCCAGGCGCCGCCATTTGGGACCACCCCTCCCGCCTGGTGGCCTGGCAGTCCATCGGCATGGCGGCTCCACCTTAGACACGGCGTAAAATATATAGATTGTGAAGAGGAGAGGAAAAGGGATGTGGGGAAGGTATGGGTGGGGATGAAGCAGGTTGTTAAAAACCAGCCACCCCAGACCGGAGCTCAGGGGTTAGGGAACATTGTCCCCCACCCCCTCAGCCCCGATGCAAGACGGTTGGCTGAAAGGAAGGTCAGCATCTACCCTGTGAAATTAGAGTCTGACCAGAGAAAGTTGTGGGAGAGGTTGTGTGAAAAGAGATGAAACAAGTGTTTTCAAGGAAGGAAGAGAAGTTAAGCTGGGGCCGGACTGGGTGCTGAGTCCCGTCAGCACGGCGGCCAGGATGGCAAATCGCCGCGCCCCTTACGGGGTTTTAATTTGACAAGCATATGAATTACCTAGTTGTGCAGACTCTCTCTGAATGTGAGAGTAAATGTTGAAAAAGAAGGTAGGGTGTAAGAACCTTTCCTACTTGTTCAAAAAACTAAAAATAAATGTGCATAACAAAGTCACTTGAAAGATAGATCCCTCCCTCTCAAGGACTTGAGTGCACCATTAGCTAAAAATAGTTGTTGGCTCTAAAGTATGTAAGCTCAAATATCTTGCAGGAGGCCAACTTTCTCCAAGAATTCTAACACCAGAACTAGCGATAGTCTCTGGGTAAACTTAGTGGGGGGAGCGCTCCTTATATTCATTTATTTCTTGACAGAAGATGCCCCTTGAAAATATTTTTGTCTTACATTTATCTGCCTCTTTGTATTCTTGTTGGCTGAGTTAATTCTTCGAGTTGGCTGAGATTCCTTCTTCATTTATTTTCGCTGGGATAGTTCTTGATCTTCTTTTTCTTGATGTATCTTTCTTTTAAACGAATGATGTGATGATTCCTTTTAATTCTGATGACGTCATGACTTCTTGATGCTTCTTGACGATTTTGATGGGATGAGATGAGTTGAGACGAGTTAGCCCTTGAAGACGTGTCTGTCCGCTTTTCCTTGACAGCGGATTTCTTTTGAGTTGATTTCTTGAGTTGTCCTTAAAGCGTTTTTGGTGGTCTCCGTTTTCTTCGAGAATTTTCTTTGTAAAAATTGTGGACTTTGGGGTTCGATCTTGGGTCTTTTGAAGCCCGAGGATAGCGCTCTACCATTACGCTACGGCGAAGTCCGTTTTGACTTGGTAATTTAATGGGCTATTTATATTCTCGCTTTTTGTAAGGAAGTTTTTCTCTTATATATCTTCACACCCCCTACAAACTTACATCCCGATAGTTTCAGGATAAGAACTATGATCTGATGTTCACTTCTGGGCAGGTAGTTAGGAAGTAGGTGTTAGTAATTTGACATGTTCCCGGTGATCTTAGGTGCTACTTTTAGCTTTGTAATTTGGGGCTGCTACCTGTGGGTCTAGTCCTGCACGGTAGTTTGGGGCTGCTATCATTTGACTGTTTCTCACTTGTGGCACGGTAGTTTGGGTCAAGGTAGTTTGAAGTTGCTACCATTCGTCTGCCGTTCATGAGCGAGACGGTATTTTGTGCCTCGTACCGGCGGACGGGAGTCATTTCAAACCGGTGGTCTTTTCGGGCTTGATTCTCGAACTATTAACTGCATCTCTTAGTAGCTCGTCTCGTGTCTTGTATAGATAGCATTTATGTGAAATTGGTGCACAACAAAATAGTGCTGCACTTAAAGGTTTCAACTGTGCTTCCTAGTTCTCTTCCGGTTGAAGTTAAACAGTTTTCGATAATCAAAATTCTTGAAGCTTTAAAGAATTTTGAACACCTCTCTCTGTCAGCTGACCACGCAGTCTCGAAGACTAGAAAAAGAAGCCGAGCTCTTGCAGTCTCCATGCCTAATCGAGAGGATCAGTTTAGCGGCCCTGGCTTCGAACCTTTTTCGAAGGCCGGTGACCATAACTGAACTACGTACACGAAGTGAGGTCGCACCAACAAGTTGTACAAGGGCAACATAATTTCCTCGTTCCGATAACTGAACTGCCTCTTAATATAATCTGACAGTCGCCAGACTTTCTTTCCGTCTGACAAAAAGCTGCTAATCAGCACACTTAAGTGATCTCTTAGCCGTGCCTTTCTAAAGGGTAGTCCGACCGGGGGTTTTCATACTCGATATGTATTAAACAACAAGTGTACAAGTTGAGAAGAAACAGTCACGTGTCACACCCTTCCTTCCGTATCCGGGGCAGGTCAGCCCATCCCTCATCCTCTTGATGCTTTTGCCTGACGCTACACTCACACCAAATTTTATGTTGTCTGAAATCGTATCTATTTAACTAAATACTCGAATGTCCATACTGTTGATACATATGAAGAATAACGAGGGTCTAACACGGAGCCTTGTGGAAATCTACGCGTCACTGACGACCATCGATAGGCCTGACTGTTTAGTACAACCCTTTGTCAACTTGGCATATCAGACGAGGGCCTTTTCACGCTAGGAAGAAAGACTATTTGAAGATAGGAACATATTATAAAAAAAAAACAAAAAAACAACTGGAAATAGAAAATAGAAAGGCTGAACAGAGTGAAGAAAAGTTAAAGCTCGTAAAGTAAGTACACTCAGCCTCTACTGATGAGCGTCTTTTAATCCCTGGAAGAAAGAATTTATTCGTGGATTTTATTCCCAGCGTGGAAGGAAGCAAGTTTTTTTTTTTAAATGTAATTTCTTTTAGCGTCCTCTGCCGCCATCTGTCTCATCTCGATTCTTTTATCACATGACATATTCTCCGACGGCTCAATTTCGATGATGCACCCTCTAGCTTCACATTTCGTTTGCTAACGTCAGCAGCACCCGACGACCTCCACTCCCTTTTCAGTTACCACAATTCATCATTGTATTTATTTCTTCGTTCTATCTTCCTTTTTCAATCAATCTATCAATTACCAAATTTAGACGAGTTTTTATTACGGTTTTTTATCGTGTTTGCATTTTCCTTCAAACAGATCCTCAAACCTCGAATTATAACTCAAAATAACTTAGTGTGGGAAACCTAATTTACAGAGCGAGATCTTACATCTCAAGAGATTGTTAATGGATTAAGTAAAGATAGTCCCTCTCATTTTACTAAGTAAAGATCATCCCTTCCAAAGTTACACTAGTAAAGGATAAAATTAAAAAAAATAACTTAAAAAAATGATTTAGGAACATATTTGTTAGAAAGTATATTTTAAAACAATTAAAAATTATAAACTTTGGAGAACTCTAGAAATTAAATTTTAATAACTTAATTAAAACAGTATTCGCTGGCAATTGTATAGCAAAAATCATTGAAAACATAGTATTTATGTCTTTTAAGCCACATAAATTCCTGTATATAAGAGTTTAGCATTTCTCTCTTACATCTTAACATGCGTTTAATTCTTAGTTTATGCTTATTTTAGTAGCTTTAAAATGACGATGTCATAACCTCGTATACTTCCTATTTTACCAAGTAAAGGTCAATCCTCCCCTAATTAACCAAGTGAAGTTAATCCCTTCATTTTATCTTAGGAGGGACTATCTTTACTTGATCCTTGTTAATCTGTAATCAAAATAGCCATAACATTCATTTATTTCAAAACTTGTTTCGTGCATTCGATTTGGCCAGTCATTAGTTTATATATTATATATCGGCGTCCGAATTTAATTCGTGATCAATTGTCCTTCCAGTATTTAGTAATCTCGAATTGTATTTATCAATTTGGTTAATTATATAATCTTTTGCATTCTTTATTTGTCGTTTGTTTAATAAAACCCTAAAACTTAACGCCTCGCAGGCTGTAGGATCAAAAGCTTTCTCTCTTAATGTCCCAAACGGTCGGAGGGAGCACCGATGCCAACTGATCCCGGGCAGCAATAAACAGCCACATCAACAACAGAAAGTAACTTATTTAACCTTTAGAGTGCGATTTCATGCTCTAGGTGGGCAACTTCTTTATATTCTGACAGATTCGCGCAAATGATTAACTTGCAAGGGCCCCTTCAGCCTCTCCAAACTCTTACACTCCTCACTTCTCGCATTCAGACTCTCCGTCAGCGTCAGTTTTTTCTTTTCCTTCGCAAGAAATAAGACCCGGGGCTCACCGATGCCTCGTTCGAAAGGCGATAGGGGAGGATTTGGAGGAGGGAAGAGTAGGGATGGGTGAGGGCAAGTAGTTACGTGAGGCTTTATTGCGCAGGACGAAGACTGTCTCCAAGCACGAATGAGCTTCCTTCACTCGAAGTTAATCTTTTGGTTCAGGAAATTCAGGAATGATTTTGCGATTTGAGTCTTGAGGATCACATCTGTCGAGGCAGTGGATTTTTTTTTTTGGGGGGGCGTATAGTTAAATAGCAAAAACCGTCTGGGGTATTCCAACGAGGAAGTTTTTGAAAAGGAGTTCATCAGGTGGTAAAGTTAAAGGGGGTCAAAATGAGTGGAGATTAAATAGCTCAGGAGGCCAGAAGAGGCGACTACTTGGCGTGCCAGGTATTTGGAGAGCGCGCAACTCTCACAATCGTTCATCCGTTCCACAATGATGGAAGATCTTTCTTTATGGATTGCATTGCAAAAAAGATGGGTTGGGAAACGCTCCCTCAGGATCACTGGATATAATTCATCAGAGGGCTTAACGTCCTCTTCTCTGAAGTAGGCAACCGACGTGAAGATCGAGGGGAGAAGAGAGAGAAGAAAATAGACGAGTATTCAGAAGATAGCAATAATAATAATAATAAAAATCATTTTAGATTACAGTCTCAGTTTACAAAATTTCTTTTTCGCATTAAAATCGATTTTATTCGTAATTATTTCTGAGGAAGAGGCATGCTGCTTTTATTGTGTAATGCATTTTATTCTGACGTTTCGTCAAAGGCTATTTGACATATTCAGAGAGCCTGAAGTTAATAGCTACCCACTCGTTATATACCGGCAAGATAAAAATGGGTTATGGGAGAAGGAATGGGGCCTAAAATGCCAAGGAAAGTACAGAATATTTAAATTATCCTCCATCATCATCATGACTAACTATAATTTAAGAACGGGATGATTTTTGGGAGTGTTTGAATAATAATTTCATCTTAGTTTGGTTAAATTTTTATCGAGGAAATTTCTAAGAATTTCTTTAGAGTTTGAAAAAATAAAATAGTTTAGTTCAGAAGAAATAAATATGATTATCCAATGCTTTATAATGTTTTAAAAGAAAATGAATTACAATTGGTCAAGTTCACAAAATTTATAAAAATTTAAGTAAGGCTGCTTTTTTATTTTATCTATAACTATATTTTAGCAGCGTGTTTTTTTGAAACGGGATAAATGTAGTTAAGAGTTCCTTTATTAATTATTATAATTAGCTGCTTTTTTTAGAGAGAAGAAACCCTATATTTCCTAAAAAAGTTTATAAAGTTTGAGATTTTTTAAAAACAAATTTAACAAGCTTTCTGGCGGCCGCCGTCGAGGGTAGAGCTGACAAAAAATAAATTCCTTTAGCAATAATTAATAAGAAACTTTTAAAAATCACTACTTTTAATCAAATCAATAACAACTACAAAAATCAAGAACTACGCTTTAGGTACTCAGGAAAGGCCTGGCCCCTCTAATGCTACAAACGAGGGGATGCGAGGATTCGAATACCTCGAGGGGACTTAGTGCGCTCTGTGATTCGCTATGGAATACAAAGCGGTTTCCGAACCGAGCAATGCGTTTATTCTCCCGTACCGAGCGGTATATAGCAAACGGCTCAGTAATTCCATTGAAGAACCCCCCCTATCAATATCCACTCGGAAGAAGCTGTTAGGGCCGCCTTTGAAGAGAAGATCATGCTCAGAGGCATAAGACGGAACATGAGGACCCTTTGCCAAGGATGCCTCGCAACTCTATCTTTCTCGCAGCTTACAGTGGAAGCAATTTCCTTTGCGTACTCTCAAGGGAATTGAATTCAGCAAAGGAAGAATGGAAGCGCGGAATTGGCGCACAGATGATCACTACTATGATCTTGTGGCTCAGCTATGGAAGAGATACTTCACTCAAAACAAGCTTATTCATGACCAGAAGGTTACACTTGCTATTTTGGGGAGAGAGAGAAAGAGGGAGAGGGACTAGGGCCGATAAGAAAGTTGAATTAGCAAACACGCGATGAAGGGAAGAATGAAAAACAGGATTCCGCTGTTGCTTGTCTTCGATATATGGCTTGGTAGTTTAAGCCCTACCCAGTTTTGTCTCTCAGGTCGTTGATTACGAGAGTGCAAGCTTGCATAAGAATATTGAAAGGGAGGAAAGGATTCTTCGTCCATCATAGAACTTGCACGCAGTGTAGTGAAAATCCTTTAAGATGATAGTAAATATTTAGTGTTATAAAAGAGAATACAACTTTTACGAAATATATGGATTCAATTAACTCGTCATGAACATAGATCTATGACCATTTCGAGGAATATTTGCATTCCCAACCCAAAGTTGTATAAGATAAAAAAGCCCTTTCAACTTCAGAAATTCATTTAAGCCAAATTAAAGTCAAATAGTATTCAAAATGAAGAAATATATTTTTATTTTGGAAATATGAATATTATAACCTTGCAGCAATATTTATTTCTACATTTGAAGTGCGATTCCAGTGAGCCATATTGCTGAATATCTCTGTGGCCACATCCGAGTCTTAATATTTTTAGTCGAGTTTTATTTTTTTTTTGTGAATGTAATAACATTGTAACTATTCGGCCGATTCTAACAAAATTTGAAAACCTTATGTTGTTTTATATTCTCTTACGAATCATCACATAAACAACCTAAACAACCACCACCAGCTACACAACAACCTCCATCAATTACACCACCAACACCAACTATGCCACCTACATAAAAATAACTTACACCACCTACACCACCATCACTTACACTACCTACGCTACCTACCTCACCTACACAACCCACACCACCAACCCCTACACTATCTACACCAATAACACTTAAATCACCACCATTTACCCCACCACCTAAACCAGCACCACCTACACTACAACTACCTACTCCACTACCACTTACAACACCACCATCTACAACAACACCACCTATGACAATATCCCCTACAGCAATACTCACTACAAGACTACTACCTAAACCACCACCACTTACACTACCTACGCGACCTACAGAACAACCACTTACACCACCTAAGCCACCTACAGAACAACCACTTACACCATCTAAGCAACCTACGGAACCACTACCTACACCGCCATCACTTACATCACCTATGCGACCTACAACACAACCAACTACACCACTAACACCTACACACGCACCACCTACACCACCAACACCTACACCAATACTACCTACATCACCAACACGTAAACCACCACCATCTACAAAACACCACCTACACCACCACTACCTAAACCACCATCACCTGCAACAGCACTGAATAAACCACAACCACTTACACCACCTACACTACCACTACCTAAACCATCACCACTTACACCACCTACGCCTTCTACAGAACCACCAATTACACCACATACACCATCAGCACCTACATCACATACACCACCAACACTACCTACACCTGTACCACATACACTACCTGCATCAGTGCAACCTACACCACCCATACCACCACCACCACCACCACCAGTGCCACCTACACCACCACCTACATCCCCTACGATACCTATACCACCACCACCTATACCACCTAGACTAGCATCGCCTCCAAATACACTACCTTCAAATACACCTCCACACCTACAACACCAACACCTAGAAAACCACCGCTTACACCACTACCACCACCTACACCACCTTTACATACACCACCACCACCACCTACACCACCGCCACCTACACCACCACCACTTACAACACCAGCACCCAAGGTTATCCCGGGAATTATTTTTTGGGGGCAATGGCATCATAACTATTCGGCCGATTAGAAGAAAATCTGAAACCCTTATATTGTTTGACCTTCTCTTTTGAATGATATAATTGCCAAAGTTCTACCAAGGTTATCCGGGGAATTACTTGACAATGATATCATAACTATTTGGACGATTTTAACGAAATTTTAACCTCTTATGTTGTTTTACATTACTTTTCGGATGATATAATTGCTAAGGTCCCCATCTCCCCCCAATTTTACTCCGAGAATTATTGAAAGTTTTGAAGGTCGTGAGCACGCGTCTTTCGGTCAGCAGACCTTGTTTCGAGTCATGTTACTCCAATCTAAGAAATTCTATGAGCTAATATTTGGTGGCGTGACATCGAGTAAGAGATATATTTGAAGGACTAGGTAGCAACTTTCAACGGCAGTATTATTTTAGGTAAATCTCATTCATTGCGCTTGCACATACTAAAAACGATGGCTTAAAAGGTCGACCTGTCCAAGTGTGGTCAAAGTATTTGGCCAATTCGTGCCATTGGGACGGAATTGCGTTTTGTAGGGATTAGAAAACAAAATAACATCATCTGTTGCAACAAAGGCCAATTCTACCAAGATGACACGTTCAAATTAGCGAAATATCGGAGTGAAATGACAACAGTTAGGCAAGGTTCGAGCCGTTTTCATCATTGACAGAATCACGGCTTTTTATTTGCTTCTGTGTTTTAAGGTTAAAATATATATAATCAGGAAGCTAATCTTCGTGTTACTCCTTTGAATTTTCTCTCCGATTTTGACTCCTTTGAACTATCATTCCTTTGATACTAACCATTACCGACATCTTAGAAAATCTAAGAATATATTTAGCATGTAAATAAAGTTGAGTAAGGTGCACACTTTGCAATTTCCTTCATACACATTCACCCGAATGAAAGATACAACAACTAATTAAAACTCGTCAGAAACCGCCACCACAGCATTATGGAATAATTTTTCCAAAGTCTATAATAAAAAGTTCTCTTAGAACATTTTTTTAGGAACTTTGTTTTGTTTTGAAACAGCGATGTCGTTAGTGTAAAAGTTATGTTCAGTTTTCTACCAAAGCGATAGAAATGGCCATTAAATAATAACTGCTTTCGACCTTTTTCTGGTATGAGAGTCTCCTTTCGGACTCTCCCAGGCTAGGGCAGTTCCGGCCAAAAGTGAGTTATGCCAGCGACTCTTTGCTGAGTTGAGAGTCGCTCTCGTCAGATTAATCGAGGTCACCAATGTTTACATCGCACACTGCGCAGAACATCAAGGTATGGACACAATCTTATAGACAAAGGAACCCACAAACAGAAAAAAATGGACTGGAACCACGAACCCCGTCACAGGTTGAGGCTAACAGGAGCGTCATGGACAGGAAAATAGAAAACTGGATTGGAGAAAGATCGACTGATGAGATAAAAAAGGAAATAAAATAGCAACATTCGTGGGCCAAGATTAAAGAATTAATCAAATTCAATTATCACACACATGTTTTTAAGATAACATTTGAGAAAATGGAAATGACACAAAAGGCTAAAGCCGAAGGAATACTCGAATTCAAAATAAGAATTCCTACAGATAACATCGAACAGGAGAAATTCCATAATATCCAAATGTGTTTCACCTGCTACAAACTGGAAACCCACACGAGCCATAACTGTCGTAACAAAGATCTGTTCTGAATGCAGAGAAGAATATCCTCGGTTCAAAGAATGTGCCTAAACCACGTAAAGGTGTATAAACTGCATTGTTGGACAACGGACAATGGCTCTTAATTATCTGAAAAGGGAGGAGATCATCGAGCGAAAAGAAGAGGAAGCACGAACTCGTGGCAACGAGAGCTACGTGCCGCAGCTTCCAAATTTACCACACAAGCGACGAACCAACCGAAAATATATTGAAATGAACGCGAATATACTGACATTCATAATCTACGCGCACATCGCGAACAAAGGTAACCCTGGTTGCTATGAGTAAAGGTGCTAAAATCTCCAGACTCCACAAAAATCCTCAACATGAGTGCAAGACAACCGCAAGCTACCGTTTCCAAAAAAGAAGATCAATAGAATCAGGTAACATCTGAAGAGGAATCAGATGAGAGCCAAGAAGATACCACAAGCGACTGGCAATGAGAAAACTAGAGCCGAATCAATTTATAATACAAGATCCCATAGGGCTTCAAGAAGCAGGTCAAAGACCCCCAGCACCCCCAAGAAAGAAAAAAAGGGAAAAAATACAAAGGCCCGGTAGTGATCATGGAGGAACAACCAAACCATTGACCTTCAACTCCAAAGGCAGTCCCAACAGGGACTCCAGACTCCAGAAGAGGTAGTTAACATCTGAAAATGTATAAAGACAAGAATCTTAAGCCTTAACACCGACGGATGGACGACAAAAAGAGTGCAGTACGGAAACATTTTAGGACCATGGATGCCAATATAATCCTAATTTCAGAACACGGAGTTAACACTAATCGTGAAACAATTAAAATATGGAACTATGAAATGTTAGAAGTAAATCATTCTCAAAAGCGATATGAGAGAGCTGCCATTGCGGTTAAAAAGGGAATAAAATCCAAGCAGCTCTGGAAATTAGAAGAATCCTACCTCGCCATAGAGGTGGATATGAGCCTGGGTAAAATGGTCATCGCCAGTGGTTACTAACCCATGAGGAGCGATTTTTTGCCTAACCAGACGCTCACGAGTATATTTGGTCGAAAAACTCTTTGTTAACTGTAAGTTCGGAATTACACGGAGAGCTCTCGTGCTTAGTTAACTAAGGAAGACCCTGCGCACGCACTTGACATTTTGAAAATCTGACGAGAATAAACGTGGGCGCGAGATTAAATGGCAACTGCGTGGTTGGAAAAGAAACATCGATTTGAAACGTCCAAAATCGAGAAAGTTTATTTGTTGAATGTCACATTTTTCGTAATAAACTAAGTTATACGGAATGGAATTTTTATAACGAGAATAGGAAATAGGGAAATAACAATAATTTGTTTTAAAACCCGCCCAAAATACACAGTAAAAAAGGCTTTTTATAGTTCGATTTAGGCTTCATTCGGCGAACACTATTCATCAACAAGAAAAAAATGATCTTATTGAACAATAAACAAAGGAAAATTAAATAAAATAACAAATAGTGTCAGGCCTAGAAAACAATAGACCCCGCCCCCTACTTTTTATCGGTGTTAAAAGCTAAAAAGGAGGATGCAAAAAATAAACCCTTCTGATTGGTCAATGTCAGAGTTAAATACTGATCTCTGATGGTTAAGTGGAATCGCTGAAAAACAATAAAAAACATAGAAAAAATGATCGAAAATCGCTACTAAAATCACCCGCCCCTAAAGTAAAAAATTATCGTAGGACTGTAAATATTGGAGTGAAAAGTGAACGCAGCCTTTCTATGTACGACTTCGAGCTATCAGGGAGTTGTGGTTGGCGTGCAAACTAGCTTATGCTGCCTAATAAAGAAGGTCGTACACAGAATGGATGCGTTCTCTTTTCACTCCAATATTTACCGTCCTATAAGCACAGATTCGGGTGATCGTGATCTTTGGAGATGCGAACGGAATGAGTTTATTTGGGAAAAGATACGTCTCACCTTGCGTGTTGGTCTCGTTAGCACTGGTCTAGATATCCAGTGGTTTGAGGTTCGAATCCTTGCCGGAGCGATGTTGTTTTTTTCTGGTAGAATATTCGGTGATTTTCACGCACTTTCAGTAAGTTGTGAATACCTTAAAAAAATAAAAGAAAACAAGTGTCCCCTTAATTCTGAGGAGAATTAAAACTCATTAGTAAAGAAAAGTTTTATTTCAATCCAAGCTGTGGAGAAGTTTATTTCAAAATGTGTAGCTGTGGCATTATTCACTATGTAAGCTTAAAACCTTGTTTGCAAACTAACTTTTACTCAAAACTGCTATGTGCAAGCAGAATAAGAAAGCAAAACTTATCATTAATTATCACTGGCGATTCCTTACAAGTTACAACAATAGAGCAGATTGTTTCAACTCTCACTACATATACAAGTATTTCTCATTTAGTTGTTCGGTAACTTCAGTTTCTTCTGTCTGGTGCGGATGATTAAATTTTCGTCGTCCATGTTGTCTTCAAACAGTTTTAGATTAGAAAGAATGGCCGCCAACTTTTCCACTCGATCATCGGTAAGTCTGTTTCGCAACTTGGTGTGTGTATTTCCATACATAGACCAGTTTCTCTCTCACGAAGTGGCTGTCATTGGTATCTGCGAAAGAATACTTGCTATTGATGATACTGGTTCCGAGCTGCAGAGCCCTTTCCACCAGTTGCTTTTGAAACATGTGCAGCTGACTTACAGGCATAATCTGATTTCCAAATAACATCTCTGGCACGAATTTTTGACAATCTTCTCATCATTTCTCCAACATCAAGATTCATATGACTGGCCAGAGATGATATGGCAGCATATGCCATGACAACTTGTTTTTCATCAATGTCTTGTGCTTGACGCACATGATCAAGGATGTTTCTGCTGCAGGTATTGGTTTTATGCAAAACTGCATTCGATTTTTAATATATATTGTCTTCTGATTGGACTCCGAGTAAAAGGGATGAAGGAAGAGCTAGCGTTATTTTCTGCTTCAATCCGGCAAAGAGACGTGGTACACCTGAAAGCACTGCATCATCCTCTTCTATTTTCGGGATAGCAGAGGCAATAGGCTCTAGAATGGCCAGTAAGCTACTTACACACACCCAGAAACATCATTGTCTAGCATCAACTTGCGTATTTCCTTATCGACACCGAGACATTTCATAATGACCAATTCCTGCAAGGTCTATTTCCCCTGAATTAGATTGTTCAACATCAGGACTATGCCTCCCCACCTTGTTTTACTAGGAAGTTTGCTTAGACAAGAAAGTGGCCACTACCGTTTGTTTGTGCTTGGCATACTTGATGATTCATTTAGCTTGTTTATTCAAGTTGTCCATAGTCTTCATCTTCATTATATCAGAAAGGAGAAGGTTGAGGGTGTGGGCAGTGCGATCAGTCCCTGTTATGTGAGGAAAATCTCCATTGATAAGCTTGTAAGCAGCTTTCATGTTGGCTGCATTATCTTTAACTACGGCAAATACCTTTTGACTGCCGACTTGTTCAATAACAGAAATGATTCCACTATCAATGTATTCTTTGGTGTGTTGTTTATCTTTAGTGTCAGTGCTTCTAAGGGAAACTGGTTGAGCAGTTGAAATAATGTAATAATTATTAATTATCTCCGAACGTTTGACCAGCCATCTGATTATCCCCGAATATTTAACCAGCCATCTGATACTACAGAAATATAGTTTGCATCCCGAATTACTTCTGTTACTCTATCTTGAACATGCCTGTATTCTGAATCTAGAAGATGAGTACTTAAAGCATTCACTTCAAGCATTTAATTCCCTAGTCGGTTTCGAGGTGAAACAAAGCAAATAGGTCCTACCCTCAGACAATTCAGTGTCAGCCGTGGCAGTGCTGGCTACAAAATTTGTATCCAGAAGTAGAAACAAAAAATAATTTTCGGCCAAGCTGCCATACGAAATGTGCTCTAATTTCCAAAATATGACAATTTCTACAGGTGAGCAAATCATTATGAGGCATAAATTGTTTATTATTACATACAGTTTTCAGTCTGTTAAACAATTAAAAAAAATCGTGGTCAAAATCGTGGTCAAGCTATGAATGAAATAAGGAACATTAACTCATAACTTCGTCGTGTATTATGGAGAGTTATAGAAATAGGCCCCAAATTGAAGTTGTTGAAAAATAAGTCAAAAGGGTTCAGAAATTGCGACAATGGGGTAAAAGTTAGTTTTCTTTGTAGGTATGATCCACTTATATTGTGAACGGAAAAGATTGTTGTACTTTCTACTTGTGTAGCCGAGGGCATCTCCGTCACAAGCTCTTTGTGGAGTGGCTCGTAAAAGAAGTGAAGTTAAGCAAAGTCAAATTGTGTGGAAGATATATACACTTTTTTTCATTTGGTCCTTCTTCCTTCTTCTTTAGCTGGTTCCTCTCTAGCGTGAGCTAATGACAGTGGATAATGTTTCTTTGATACAAATCGATAAAAAGGTAGTTAATGAAACTTAAAGAAAGACAACTTAATTGGATAGAAAAATTGCTTTCTGATCGTTTACAGGAGATGTTCGCAAATTGAAAGAACCTTCAACTAGATGAGATTCGCAGATACGAGTAATTCAAAATCAGGACAGAACCAGGACAAAGAGCCGTGTGTACATGGTAGGCAAAAACTGAAAACAGGACCTGGATAAAGATTATTTGAGCGGCTAAAATCCGAGGACGAGATACGGCCGTGTTATCCGATTTTATGGCGGAATTGGTTTGAAAGGAGAGTGTTTTTAGTCATGGCGTACGTCTCTGGTTTAAAACATGTATGGTTAACAGTGGATTTTGGTAAGTTTTTAAAGGTTGAAAAACATCCATGGCTATGAGTGTGCTTCATGCTGATATCTAAATCAATATGAATATTGGGCTGGGGATATGTTGACACTAAATTCCGAGTGCAATATTCACGAGTGTTTCGGTGAAATGTAATAACATGACATAGTTACAATAAGCCTATTAAATTTGTGAAACTTAGTGTTTTATGGCCAAGAAAGAGAATCCAAGCATTAACATAACATACGATGTCTATACCACGGCTATAACCGACCATATTCGCGCATAATACATCTAATAATTACAATCAATCTCGATTTTTTTATGAGATACCAAGAGTTTGAATTTTTCAAACTGATTTCCAAATGAGCAGAAAACATTTACACAAAAGTTGCACACACTCATGTAATTTAACCATTTCATTATATTTGTTTATTAACGCTAATCTGCTAGACCTAATCCTATAAACATTCGGGTTCTCACCATCTATCTATAAAATTCCTTTGATAAACAATCTCTGCTCTCCTTTTCTCTCTCGAACACACATCAACGAACATTCAATTCAGACAAAGCTCATCCTCAGAATCCCATTGGTCACGCCTACATTCTTTACACATATAAAACAATCTGATAATAAATACAGACTCATATTATCCACATTATCTACACAGTCGATCAAATCATTTCGTCTTCACATTGTGCTCCATTCACCGAGGACTGCCTTCCGCGGTGGATAGGATTCACAAGCAACTCCAGCTATTCATCCGATTAAACCTCACGTTCAAAATAAAGTTATTTTAATCAGCTTGTTTCTAAATCCAAATAGGAACTTATTTCGTGGACACGCTCAAACAAACGTGTCCACCACTTGAATTGATGAAGTAGAGATGAAATATTTGTTCCAACTTGGAACTGGTGACACCACCACAATCAAGCAGCAATCACTTCTCTCGCCTACAAGTGGTGACACCCGGAGGGTATCTTATCATCTTATGAAGCCATCAAATTTCTGGAGTTATCTTCGAATTCTCTGAATGCAACGCAAGTGCCACCATGGACCTCATCCAACCTCTCATCAAGGAGCCCACATTCATCTTACTGAAGCACCAGCTTGACTCACCTGACGCTCAACGTCAGCACCACGCAACTCTTCCGCTCTCACTCAAATCACTCTTCGGTAAGTGACATACATTCAACAATTTCAACTTAAGGCACAGATATGGTCGCAAAACCCCTCCCTAGCCAACTTGCTAGATAGTTAAATAATTATCTGCGCGCTTCACTTTGCATTAATTCATTATAATTTATTAATTGGAACTCACATAGAGCTACCTATGATAACGAGCTATCACTTAATTCATTCGCACTCACATAGTGCTGCATATGTCAAGGCGCCATCGAATCACTCAAGTATTAACATAGGGCAACCAAAGGCAACATGCCTCTCAACTCATTAGCATTCACATAATGCTGCCTACTGCGACATGCCTCTCATCTAAGGAACCGACAAGAAGAGTTAACTTACAATGTCATGTAATGCGTACGGTTTTTAACTCATTCAATAAAGTTTTGCAATTTTGCTCGACTATATCGTTCATCAATTTTTTTAGCAACTCTCGAATTTAGGTTAACTAATTATTTCTCTTTTCAAATTCACTGTAAGAGAAAATGTGCACTCAATCGACTCATTTTTGCTCCACACAGGCATTCAGGTGACCTACAGCTAGACAAAAATGACCTTTTGACCACCCTATTATAAAATGTATCGTTTAAGATTTCAAAATGTATCATTTGCTTATTTAAATTCTATCACGCCTACCTCCTCTAGAAATATAAAACAATCGGACATTAAATACTGACTTAAATTATCCTCATAATCTACACAGTTGATCAAATCACTTCGTCTTCACATTCTGCTCAATCCACCGAGGACTACCTTCCGCGGTGGATAGGATTCACACGCAAGCTATAGCCATTCATCTTAATATACGTCAAGCTCAAAATAAAGTTATTTTTATCAACTTGTTTGTAAATCCAAATACAAACTTATTTGGTGGACACCCTCAAACGAACTCGAATCCCGAACTTGGATTTATGAAGCAGAGATAAAATATTTTCCCAAATTTGAGCTGGTGACCCCGCCACAATTAAGCATCAACCACTTATCTCGCTAAATTTCCTTTGTCTTGCAAGTTTCACGCTCACGTTTCCATTAACTTCACCGATCTTTAAGATAATCTAACCTACGGTGAATGTGAGGGGATTCCCTCGAAGAACCACCGTGAAAGGAAGCCTCCTTGGAAATACCCCTCTATTCTTTCAAGATTACGTGCGCCTAGCGTGAGAATTTAAGAAAGTTCGAGAAAGAATCAGTTTTCGCTGAATCTTCCTTTCATAGCTGTGTTTGCTTTCGGACGCTACTCGCATCCCCCCTCCCCTGCGATAACAAACAACAGACTCATTAGTTTTGCTTCAGCTTAAATTTCAGCAAGAAAGATGAGTGACGACATTAATGTGTAGTGATAATGGCCTACACATATGCAGTTACTATAAAAATGTCCAGATGAGCACATCAGTGATGCACTGAGGAAGATGGATGCTAATTTTTTTAATGTAGTGACTTTGGCCATAATAACGCTAGAGGTCGAAGTTATAGAGATGTTTGGTGTGCTTGTGAACTTCGGCAATGTAGAACTGAAGCATTAATATGAAGTACTGAGCAGCCCTTTAAGTTATGGTCGACAGTCAGACATAAGTGGAAAACAACTCAACCCTAGAAATAAAGAGCTCTGCAGCCCTACCATCGACCAACAGGGCCACAATCACCATGGAGATTCTTGAATTTTTGCACGAGAAACAACTGCACGAGATCTTCCCATACATTTGGGTAACACTCAGGATATCTGCGACTATCACTGTAACTGTAACAGCAGCTCAAGTTGATTAAGTTCTACTAGGGGTCAGCTATAGCCCAAAGGCGTGTCATTGGACTATCGGTGATTAAGGCAAGCTATGAAGTGTGAAATTTCAATAAGATCATTGATAACATTGTAGCAAATAAGTCAAGAAATATTCCCATTCGAAAACTGTCTCCCAATGCACGTTTTCCCTATTGGCATTCCGTCGTATTCCTAACAGCTCTCAATAGATTTATGAGAATGTAATTTTTTTAAGTAATTATTATTTTTACTTTTTAGCTGATATTGTTTTACTTAAATAAACATTTTTTGCACTAAATTCACAAAGAAGTTAAGATGTTTTTTAATTGATCTTGTAAGATGGTTGGAAAGGATGGGCAATCAATCTGAAATCTTTGCTTTGGCTCCAACATTGCCAAAGCAAATGATAGTTGATCATCTGAAGTTAAATATGCTTATTATGGACCCACAACAAGTATATCGGCCTTTGAAGCTCGTATTTAAATAATCTATTCGAATTTGCACATAAAATTATTCCTATTTATGAAAAGCACAAAGGGGAGATATAATTTCCATAGACTTCCAAAAGGCCTTTGATACCGATGCACATAAGAGGCTCTAATTGTAAGCTTTAAGCGGATTAGCAAATAAACGGCCAAATCCTAAATAATCCGTTAACTTAGAAAGACCCTAACGGATTAAATTTCTGAATACGTCTAAACATCAAAGTAATGCTTCGAAGTTACTATAAAAGCAAAGCGATGAAGAAATACATTAGACGGAACTTCACTTTTGAGCCAAGAGCATTTATATAAATCGCTCGTCCGACCTCATCTCGACTACTGAGTGCCATTTTGGTCTCTTTACCTAAAAAAAAACGTAGCAGTGTTAGAACGGGTGCAACCTAGGGCAACCGGACTAATACTTGAGCTAAAGAATGAACAGTACGAAAACAGATTTCGATCCTTGAACCTACATTGTTATTTACAAGTAAGCAGATCCGTGCATAATTAAATTAATTGTTTATATTGTTAAAAGAATCCAGTTATATTTATCTTAGACTACTGTTCGAGAAGATGATGGAGCAAAATTAGTAAACAAGCTTCAGTCTACTCCAGCTATAAAATCGCACAAAGATTAATTGAATAGTCTACCTATCCGAATATTTGATAGCACCTAAATTGAATATTTAAAAAATTAACTTGACAAGTACTTTTCAAAAGTAAATACTACGTAAAATGAAAAACAGATAAGAACATCCAATGAACAAGCGAGAATGGGAGAGAAGAGAATAAAGAATGTAAAAATTATTCCATCGATTAGTCCTTGAAAACGAATGCGAATAAATGAGTTTATCTATTCATTTTTCATTCTTCAACTCCTTTCACTACTAGAAGGCGAGAACTTGCGGGCACAAGATCTTTCCTATTCTCCCTTGTGTCCTGAATGTGTATTTAATTATAGTGGATTTGAGTTCCATTACATTAAACCTACATTAAATTTATTCGCGCAGGTAAATAAGTGTGTGGTAGAAGACCAAGACCAACCACAGGAAAAAATCAATAAAACTGAAGCCTGATTTTCAGCATTTCTCGTTTAAATTGTATGATGGGTAGTCTATCGCCCTAGTTTGTTTGCTACTCTTTCCAGGGATGCCCTTTATTGGGGAGCTTCATGCAGTAGTTCTTCTTTTATTCTTTTATTCTTTATCTTCTTCTCCGTGTTTTCATTAAGAATGCGAAAATAAAAGATAAAAGGAAATATAAAAGAAATATGAAAATATGAAAAGAAAGCGAATATTAAATTAGAAGGAAAATAAATGTGAAAATGAAAATGTGAAAGTAAAATGAAATTATGAAAAGAAACTAACAATGAAGAGAAAGGGAAAATATGAAACAAAATGAAAATGTGGAAGGGAAATGAAAATTGAAATAAAAATGAAAATATGAAATAAAAATGAAAATATGAAAGCAACAAAGAAATTATAAATGAAAAAGGAAAATATGAAAAGAAAACGAAATGGGACATATGAAAGGAAATGAAATATGAAAGAAATGGAAAATATGAAAGAGAAACTTGAAAAGAAATGGAAGAAATAAAGGAGAAAAGAAAATATGAAAGGAAAATGGAAAATATGACACACAAACCTCAGAAGAAATAGAAGATAAGAAAGAGAAAAGGAAACTATGAAAGGAAAACAAAATATGCATAGAAAGGAATAATGTGAGTGAGGAAAGGGAAAAGGTGGATATGAAATGGAAAATGGAACTGTGAAAAGAAAAGGGAAAATATGAAAGGGAAAAAGGAAATGTGAAAGGATACTACAAGTGTGAGACTTAAAGGAAATATGAAAGGACACAAATAATAAGAAAGAATAATGAAGTGAACAAAAAAATCGCTCGGGCTTTCAACCCCCCCCCTCCCCCATTTAAGATGCATTATATTTATCAGCAGGTTTTGGACCTACTGATTAACGTGTGATCCGAACCACGTCGGCTGCCATACAGCGTATGACAGCCGCTCCAATTCGACTCCATCTAGCGACTAACCACATAAGATGTCGCTTAGCTTTGCTGGAATCGTAAGCGGGTTTTCCACTCGGCTAAGCCTGATGAAGGGAAAGAGAAAACACCAAAGTAAAAGGGACAAAATGAGAGGAAAAGGAAAATATGAATGTAAACAGAGGAAAATGAAAAGAACACAAAAATATGAAAGGAAGATGAGCACATGGGAGTAAAAATAAAAAAAAATGAAGCCATAAATATGAAAGGAAAAAGGAAATAAGAACAAAAGAGCGAATATTAGAGGATTAGGAAAATAAAACTTAAAGTGGAAAATCGGAAAGAGAATAATAATTTCAAAGTTAAAAGGGAAAATAGGAAAGAAAAGGAAAATATGAAATGAAAAAACAAATACATATACTTGCATATTTTTGTTTTTACTTTTATTTTAATTTCATATTTTCTTTTCTTTTCATATTTCCTTTTTCCTCTTTTATTAACATATTTTTTTCGTATTTTTTATTCTCATTTCATATCTTCTTTCCTCTCTCACTCTCATTTCACTTCCTTTTGATATTGTGTTTGGAGGAGCAGAAAACAAAAAGTGACACTAATAATGTTGTCGCCACGGAAAGGGAGGATGGATATCCTCGTGACAAAAACCCTCGTAAAAATAACACGTGTAAAATAACGTGAAAAAACTTATGAAAAAAATGAGCATATCCTGCGGCACCCCATCGATAATTTGCCCTTAGACAACTGTTATGAAGCACTGTGAAAACACCCATATATAAGCAAATTGATAATATTGTTTTCACAGTATGTTAAATTGTCTTAAAGATCGGTGAAGTTAATGGAAACGCGAGCGTAAAACTTGAAAGACAAAGGAAATGTAGCGAGAGAAGTGGTTGATGCTTGATTGCGGCGGGGTCACCAGCTCAAATTTGGAACAAATATTTCATCTCTGCTTCATCAATCCAAGTTCGGGACTCGAGTTCGTTTGAGGGTGTCCACCAAATAAGTTCGTATTTAGATTTACAAATAAGTTGATAAAAATAACTTTATTTTGAACTGGGCGTTTAAGAGCATGAATGGCTGGATCTTGCTTGTGAATCCTATCCACCGCGGAAGATAATCCTCGGTTGATGGAGCAGAATGTAAAGACGAAGTGATTTGATTGATTGTGTAGATCATGTATATAATGTGAGTCTGTATTTAATGTCCGATTGTTTTATATTTCTAGAAAAGGTGGGCGTGATCAATCGAGGCAGAGTAAGAGCCTTGTCTGAAGGGAATGTTCGTTGACGTGTTTTCAAGACCAGAGATTGTCTATCAAAGCAATTTTATGGATAGATGTGAGAAAAGGAATGTTTATAGAATTTAGTCTAGCTGATTGGCGTTAATAAACAAATAGAATGAAATGGTTAAATGACAGTTCTGTGGCAACGGAGGTTGTTGTGACCCAAAGGAAGCTAACTTGACCAAAGGCAATCAAAATCAATCGTCGGTGCGGCCGGAAAACCGTGTACAAGAGTGTGTGCAACTTTTTTTGTAAATGGATCACCACAAAATCACTCATCCTTCTGAATAAGTAAATGTAGTTACATTGTGTGGTTACATATAAAATGTTCAAAATTATGAAATAAGATGAAAGTAGCAACAATCAAGGGCATTCGAATCAAAATAATGATATAATTCAATCGGGATTAATCAATTGAGTAAAAATATAATAATAAATATTCATTGGCATGGTAAATAGACTTAATAAAAGTATGAGTTAAGATATACACTTATTCAAATATCATTAAAGTAAAGTAATTATTAAAAATAGTTAAAAAGAATAATTAAATAAAATTTGTACAGAGTGCGTAATAATTATAAAACGGTATTTACATGTTAGAATTTTAATATACAAATGATACATTTTGAAAAAGGGTGGTTAAAAGGTCATTTTGGTCTAGCTGTAGGTCACCTGAATGTCTGTGTGGAACAAAAATGAGTCTATTGAGTGCACATTTTCTCTTACAGTGAATTTGGAAAAAAAAATAATTAGTTAACCTAAATTCGTAAGTTGCTAAAAAGTTTGATGAACAAAATAGTCGAGGAAAATTGCAAACCTTTAGTGAATGAGTTGAAAACCGTATGCGTTACATGGCCTTGTGTTTTTAATTTAACTCTTCTTGTCAGTTCCTTAGATGAGAGGCATGTCGCAGTAGGCAGCATTATGTGAATGCTAATGAGTTGAGAGGTATGTTGACTTTGGTTGCATTATGTTAATGCTTGAGTGATTCAATGGTGCCTTGACATATGCATCCCTATGTGAGTGCGAATGAATTAAGTGATGCCGCGTTGCTATAGGTAACACTATGTGAGTGCGAATGAATGAATTATAATGAATTAATCAAAGTGAAGCGCGCAAATAATTATTTAACTATCTAGCAAGTTGGCTAGGGAGGGGTTTTGCGACCATATCTGTGCCTTAAGTTGAAATTGTTGAATGTACGTCACTTACTGAAGAGTGATGTGAGCGAAAGTGTGAGAGTTGCATGGTGCGGACGTTGAGCGTCCCATGAGTCAAGCTGGTTCCTCAGTAAGGTGAATGTGAGCTCCTTGATGAGAAGTTGGATGGCTTCATAAGATGATGAGATACTCTCCGAGTGTCACAACTTTTAGCTATAGAAGTGAGTGCTGCTTGATTGTGGTGGTGTCACCAGTTCCAAGTTGGAACAAATATTTGATCTCTACTTCATCAATCCAAGTGGTGAACACGTTTGTTTGAGCTTGTCAACGAAATTAGGTTGTATTTTGATTTACAAACAAGCTGATCAAAATAAATGAATTTTGAACCTGAGCTTTAATAGGATGAATGGCTGGAGCTTGCTTGTGAATCTTATCTACCACGGAATGAAGTCCTCGGTGAATGGAGCACAATGCGAACACGACTGTGTAGATAATGAAGACTATGGACAACTTGGATAAACAAGCTAAAAGGATCATCAAGTATGTCAAGCACAAACAAACGGTAGTGGCCACTTTCTTGTCTAAGCAAATTTCCTAGTAAAACAAGGTGAGGAGGCATAGTCCTGATGTTGAACAATCTAATTCAGGGGAAATAGACCTTGCAGGAATTGGTCATTATGAAATGTCTCGGTGTCGATAAGGAAATACGCAAGTTGATGTTGGACAATGATGTTTCTGGGTGTGTGTAAGTAGCTTACTGACCATTCTAGAGCCTATTGCCTCTGCTATCCCAGAAATAGAAGAGGAGGATGCAGTGCTCTCAGGTGTACCACGTCTCTTTGCCGGATTAAAGTAGATAATAACATTAGCTCTTCCTTCATCCCTTTTACTCGGAGTCTAATCAGAAGAAAATATATATTGAAAATTGAATGCAGTTTTGCATAAAACCAATACCTGCAGCAGCAAACATCCTTGATCCTGTGCGTAAAGCACAAGACATTGATGAAGAACAAGTTGTCATGGCATATGCTGCCATATCATCTCTGGCCAGTCATATGAATCTAGATGTTGGAGAAATGATGAGAAGATTGTTAAAAATTCGTGCCAGAGATGTTATTTGGAAATCAGATTATGCCTGTAAGTCAGCTGCACATGTTTCAAAAGCAACTGGTGGAAAGGGCTCTGCAGCTCGGAACCAGTATCATCAATAGCAAGTATTCTTTCGCAGATACCAATGACAGCCACTTCGTGAGAGAGAAACTGGTCTATGTATGGAAATACACACACCAAGTTGCGAAACAGACTTACCGATGATCGAGTGGAAAAGTTGGCGGCCATTCTTTCTAATCTAAAACCGTTTGAAGATAACATTGATGACAAAAATTTAACCATCTGCACTGGACAGAAGAAACTGAAGTTACCGAAAAACTAAATTTTTAAATAAACTTCTCCACAGCTTGGATTGAAATAAAACTTTTCTTTACTAATGAGTTTTAATTCTCCTCAGAATTAAGGGGACACTTGTTTTCTTTTATTTTTTTAAGGTATTCACAACTTACTGAAAGTGCCTGAAAATCACCGATATTCTACCAGAAAAAAACAACATCGCTCCGGCAAAGATTCGAACCTCAAACCACTGGATATCTAGACCAGTGCTAACGAGACCAACACGCAAGGTGAGACGTATCTTTTCCCAAATAAACTCATTCCGTTCGCATCTCCAAAGATCACGATCACCCGAATCTGTGCTTATAGGACGGTAAATATTGGAGTGAAAAGAGAACGCATCCATTCTGTGTACGACCTTCTTTATTAGGCAGCATATGCTCGTTTGCACGCCAACCACAACTCCCTGATAGCTCGAAGTCGTACATAGAAAGGCTGCGTTCACTTTTCACTGCAATATTTACCGTCCTACGATAATTGTTTACTTTAGGGGCGGGTGATTTTAGTAGCGATTTTCGATCATTTTTTCTATGTTTTTTATTGTTTTTCAGCGATTCCACTTAACAATCAGAGATCAGTATTTAACTCTGACATTGACCAATCAGAAGGGTTTATTTTTTGCATCCTCCTTTTTAGCTTTTAACACCGATAAAAAGTAGGGGGCGGGGTCTATTGTTTTCTAGGCCTGACACTATTTGTTATTTTATTTAATTTTCCTTTGTTTATTGTTCAATAAGATCATTTTTTTCTTGTTGATGAATAGTGTTCGCCGAATGAAGCCTAAATCGAACTATAAAAAGCCTTTTTTACTGTGTATTTTGGGCGGGTTTTAAAACAAATTATTTTTATTTTCCTATTTCCTATTCTCGTTATAAAAATTCCATTCGGTATAACTTAGTTTACTACGAAAAATGTGACATTCAACAAATAAACTTTCTCGATTTTGGACGTTTCAAATCGATGTTTCTTTTCCAACCGCGCAGTTGCCATTTAATCTCGCGCCCACGTTTATTCTCGTCAGATTTTCAAAATGTCAAGTGCGTGCGCAGGGTCTTCCTTAGTTAACTAAGCACGAGAGCTCTCCGTGTAATTCCGAACTTACAGTTAACAAAGAGTTTTTCGACCAAATATACTCGTGAGCGTCTGGTTAGGCAAAAAATCGCTCCTCATGGGTTAGTAACCACTGGCGATGACCATTTTACCCAGGCTCATATCCACCTCTATGGCGAGGTAGGATTCTTCTAATTTCCAGAGCTGCTTGGATTTTATTCCCTTTTTAACCGCAATGGCAGCTCTCTCATATCGCTTTTGAGAATGATTTACTTCTAACATTTCATAGTTCCATATTTTAATTGTTTCACGATTAGTGTTAACTCCGTGTTCTGAAATTAGGATTATATTGGCATCCATGGTCCTAAAATGTTTCCGTACTGCACTCTTTTTGTCGTCCATCCGTCGGTGTTAAGGCTTAAGATTCTTGTCTTTATACATTTTCAGATGTTAACTACCTCTTCTGGAGTCTGGAGTCCCTGTTGGGACTGCCTTTGGAGTTGAAGGTCAATGGTTTGGTTGTTCCTCCATGATCACTACCGGGCCTTTGTATTTTTTCCCTTTTTTTCTTTCTTGGGGGTGCTGGGGGTCTTTGACCTGCTTCTTGAAGCCCTATGGGATCTTGTATTATAAATTGATTCGGCTCTAGTTTTCTCATTGCCAGTCGCTTGTGGTATCTTCTTGGCTCTCATCTGATTCCTCTTCAGATGTTACCTGATTCTATTGATCTTCTTTTTTGGAAACGGTAGCTTGCGGTTGTCTTGCACTCATGTTGAGGATTTTTGTGGAGTCTGGAGATTTTAGCACCTTTACTCATAGCAACCAGGGTTACCTTTGTTCGCGATGTGCGCGTAGATTATGAATGTCAGTATATTCGCGTTCATTTCAATATATTTTCGGTTGGTTCGTCGCTTGTGTGGTAAATTTGGAAGCTGCGGCACGTAGCTCTCGTTGCCACGAGTTCGTGCTTCCTCTTCTTTTCGCTCGATGATCTCCTCCCTTTTCAGATAATTAAGAGCCATTGTCCGTTGTCCAACAATGCAGTTTATACACCTTTACGTGGTTTAGGCACATTCTTTGAACCGAGGATATTCTTCTCTGCATTCAGAACAGATCTTTGTTACGACAGTTATGGCTCGTGTGGGTTTCCAGTTTGTAGCAGGTGAAACACATTTGGATATTATGGAATTTCTCCTGTTCGATGTTATCTGTAGGAATTCTTATTTTGAATTCGAGTATTCCTTCGGCTTTAGCCTTTTGTGTCATTTCCATTTTCTCAAATGTTATCTTAAAAACATGTGTGTGATAATTGAATTTGATTAATTCTTTAATCTTGGCCCACGAATGTTGCTATTTTATTTCCTTTTTTATCTCCTCAGTCGATCTTTCTCCAATCCAGTTTTCTATTTTCCTGTCCATGACGCTCCTGTTAGCCTCAACCTGTGACGGGGTTCGTGGTTCCAGTCCATTTTTTTCTGTTTGTGGGTTCCTTTGTCTATAAGATTGTGTCCATACCTTGATGTTCTGCGCAGTGTGCGATGTAAACATTGGTGACCTCGATTAATCTGACGAGAGCGACTCTCAACTCAGCAAAGAGTCGCTGGCATAACTCACTTTTGGCCGGAACTGCCCTAGCCTGGGAGAGTCCGAAAGGAGACTCTCATACCAGAAAAAGGTCGAAAGCAGTTATTATTTAATGGCCATTTCTATCGCTTTGGTAGAAAACTGAACATAACTTTTACACTAACGACATCGCTGTTTCAAAACAAAACAAAGTTCCTAAAAAAATGTTCTAAGAGAACTTTTTATTATAGACTTTGGAAAAATTATTCCATAATGCTGTGGTGGCGGTTTCTGACGAGTTTTAATTAGTTGTTGTATCTTTCATTCGGGTGAATGTGTATGAAGGAAATTGCAAAGTGTGCACCTTACTCAACTTTATTTACATGCTAAATATATTCTTAGATTTTCTAAGATGTCGGTAATGGTTAGTATCAAAGGAATGATAGTTCAAAGGAGTCAAAATCGGAGAGAAAATTCAAAGGAGTAACACGAAGATTAGCTTCCTGATTATATATATTTTAATCTTAAAACACAGAAGCAAATAAAAAGCCGTGATTCTGTCAATGATGAAAACGGCTCGAACCTTGCCTAACTGTTGTCATTTCACTCCGATATTTCGCTAATTTGAACGTGTCATCTTGGTAGAATTGGCCTTTGTTGCAACAGATGATGTTATTTTGTTTTCTAATCCCTACAGAACGCAATTCCGTCCCAATGGCACGAATTGGCCAAATACTTTGACCACACTTGGACAGGTCGACCTTTTAAGCCATCGTTTTTAGTATGTGCAAGCGCAATGAATGAGATTTACCTAAAATAATACTGCCGTTGAAAGTTGCTACCTAGTCCTTCAAATATATCTCTTACTCGATGTCACGCCACCAAATATTAGCTCATAGAATTTCTTAGATTGGAGTAACATGAATCGAAACGAGGTCTGCTGACCGAAAGACGCGTGCTCACGCGCTTCAAAACTTTCAATAATTCTCGGACTAAAATTGAGGGGATGGGGACCTTGGCAAATATATCATCCGATGTTGTAAAACAACATAAAAGTTTCAAATTTCGTTAAAATCGGCCAAATAGTTATAATATCATTGTCAAGTAATTCCCCGGATAACCTTGGGAGAACTTTGGCAATTGTATCATTCAAAAGAGAATGTTAAACAACATTCAGGGTTTCAATTTCGTTCGAATCGACCGAATAGTTATGATGTTATTGCCCAAACAAGATAATTCCCGGGATAACCTTGGGTTGTGGAGGTTTAAGTGGTGTAGGTGGTGGTGGTGTAGGTGGTAGCGTTATAGTTGGTGGTGCTGTATGTGTTGTTGGTGTATATGTTGGTGGTGTAGGTGGTGGTGGTGTAGGTGGTAGTGTTATAGTTGGTGGTGCTGTATGTGTTGTTGGTGTATATGTTGGTGGTGTAGGTGGTGGTGGTCTAGAGGGTGTAGGTGACGCTAGTCTAGGTAGCGTATGGGGTGTAAGTAGTTGTGGTGTAGGTGGTACTGTTAGTGTATGTGGTGGTGTTGTAGGTGGTAATTGTGTAGGTGGTGCTGCTGGTGGCGTTAGTGTAGTTGGTGGTGTAGGAGGCATAGGTAGTGTAAGTGATGGTGGTGTAAGTGGTGCTGTTGTATGTTGTGTAGGTGATGATTCGAAAGAGAATGTAAAAAAAAACATAAGGGTTTTAAATTTCGTTATAATCGGCTGAATAGTTACAATGTTATTAAAATAACAAAAAAAAAGCAAAATGGGGACCGACCGCGACTAGACTCGCACGCGACTAAAAATATTAAGACTCGGATGTGGCCACAGAGATATTCAGCGATATGGCTCACTGGAATCGCACTTCAAATGTAGAAATAAATATTGCTGCAAGGTTATAATATTAATATTTCCAAAATAAAAATATATTTCTTCATTTTGAATACTATTTGACTTTAATTTGGCTTAAATGAATTTCTGAAGTTAAAGGGCTTTTTTATCTTATACAACTTTGGGTTGGGAATGCAAATATTCCTCGAAATGGTCATAGATCTATGTTCATGACGAGTTAATTGAATCCATATATTTCGTAAAAGTTGTATTCTCTTTTATAACACTAAATATTTACTATCATCTTAAAGGATTTTCACTACACTGCGTGCAAGTTCTATGATGGACGAAGAATCCTTTCCTCCCTTTCAATATTCTTATGCAAGCTTGCACTCTCGTAATCAACGACCTGAGAGACAAAACTGGGTAGGGCTTAAACTACCAAGCCATATATCGAAGACAAGCAACAGCGGAATCCTGTTTTTCATTCTTCCCTTCATCGCGTGTTTGCTAATTCAACTTTCTTATCGGCCCTAGTCCCTCTCCCTCTTTCTCTCTCTCCCCAAAATAGCAAGTGTAACCTTCTGGTCATGAATAAGCTTGTTTTGAGTGAAGTATCTCTTCCATAGCTGAGCCACAAGATCATAGTAGTGATCATCTGTGCGCCAATTCCGCGCTTCCATTCTTCCTTTGCTGAATTCAATTCCCTTGAGAGTACGCAAAGGAAATTGCTTCCACTGTAAGCTGCGAGAAAGATAGAGTTGCGAGGCATCCTTGGCAAAGGGTCCTCATGTTCCGTCTTATGCCTCTGAGCATGATCTTCTCTTCAAAGGCGGCCCTAACAGCTTCTTCCGAGTGGATATTGATAGGGGGGGTTCTTCAATGGAATTACTGAGCCGTTTGCTATATACCGCTCGGTACGGGAGAATAAACGCATTGCTCGGTTCGGAAACCGCTTTGTATTCCATAGCGAATCACAGAGCGCACTAAGTCCCCTCGAGGTATTCGAATCCTCGCATCCCCTCGTTTGTAGCATTAGAGGGGCCAGGCCTTTCCTGAGTACCCAAAGCGTAGTTCTTGATTTTTGTTGTTGTTATTGATTTGATTAAAGGTAGTGATTTTTAAGTTTCTTATTAATTATTGCTAAAGGAATTTATTTTTTGCCAGCTCTACCCTCGACGCCGGCCGCCAGAAAGCTTGTTAAATTTGTTTTACAAAAAATCTCTTCCTTACTTGTTTCCGACTGCCTTTTTCAAACAATTCCTAGTGGACATGCCATCGTTGGTTGTTTTTTAAATATTTGAAATAATTAAAATTTTAAGCGTAACCTTCTAAAACACTTATTCGACCTCTTCCTACCCATTACTATTGATAGCAATTGCATTTAAAACTGTCGCGATGAACGATGAACTATCAGAATGTTTTTTACGAGAAGTTTGTGGTGAAGGTATAGGAGGAAGTTACAAGGTGGTCCTCAAGGTTTTGTTCAATTGAAACTTATGTTTTAATTTCCAAAAGAATTGATGGCCACCTTGAATCTATGAATTGCACGCGGACTTTAGGTCTACCTTGTACTTAACCAGATTATTTCTAGAGATGAGGCTACTTTGGCCAATGAGAAATGGAATACCGATCAATTCTTCTTATCTTGGCCAATCTCTACAACTAAGAAAAATCCCCCTGCCAAAATTGGGACCAGCACTGAATGCCATCTTACAGATGTTAGCTGCCATCTTTGTATTCACTGATCGTGTCTTAGGAGTCAGGTGAAACAAATGAGGGAAGATTTAACTCAAGCAATAGCTCAGATCTTGAAAGTCAAGTTATGTTGACCATAAGTACTACCAAATACTTGTACTTCTTTAATCAATCATGGAGTTTTTTTAGATGACTCATTAATCTGGGGTTATGGTAATCTAGTCCTCCTTGATGTTTTTAAACTCCACGGTGACATTTAACTACAGGAAAGGAGTAGATTACTTGAAATTATTTATGTACCTTAATTGTTCCAATTCGTGGTTGCAATGATAGGTCGTTACTTTTCAATGCCTAAAACACATTACATAGTGTTCCCGGAGTTTGTGGCAGATTCAACCTGGTTTGCGAAAATTATATGCAAAAAAATACTAGGGAAATAGTAGCGACCAGCAAAGAGTGAACAAGCAGGTCATGAAATGAGGATATGTGAGACTTGTGAATGGTATGAACCACAATCCAATTCAAATGAGCGATGTCGGATATGTGGGACTGGTGAATGGTATGAACCACAATCCAATTCAAATGAGCGATGTCGGAGTGAATAGTAATTTGACTAGGAAAGAAAGTCAAATTAAAATGACATAAACAAACTAATACAAAAAAACTTTCAAAACCTCAGAGGTAGGCACCATTCTGTTCCTTATCGACAGAGGTGATTTTTTAAGGCTAAAAGCAATATAACCTCCATCCGTTTTCACTTGCCTAAACATCATTACTTTCTTTAAGAACAACTTTTCCATCAGACTTCGTTTTCGCTTAATAAATAATAATGTTTCCGTGGAAAAGGTATTTGAATCCTTCGTCACCGGGGCCTTGGGACAAGCTTCACCGTTTGGCAAAATATTAAGACCCGAAACATCCGAATGAAAGGAACTCATTCAATCTCACACCTCTTCCCCTAAATCTCTTCAGCGAAGTTTGGCAGGAAAGTTTGGACCAAAATGGCGCGGAGATTAAACAAACCAAGATAGTAAATAAAAAGTGCCCCAGAAGAGGACCCTTGAAGGGGGGAAATCCACCCTGAAGAGGCGGCCCTTTACCAGAGTTTACGTAATGATTATTTACTCGAGGACAAAAGTTTCCCACATAATACGGAATCAGCCTTGATTAGTGCCCCTTACGATGCCACCCTAGAGTGTTGGGGTCTGTGAGGGAGAAAAGAGTTGACTCCTAGCCATAACTATTGAAGGGGGAAGAGGGGGGGGGGGCGTAAAAGAGGTTCGAAATTATGCATTTTATTCTGAAGCTTTTTCAGAAAAACTGAAATTAATAAAAGTACAAAAAAACTTAGACATAAAAAAATTGAAACCGAGAAATGAAGATTTTCAAAACAAAATTACGCACATTTTCAATCTCACACCTCACAGACCCCTTCCCCCCCTCCCCGACTCACTCAGATTCGCGCGGAGGAGACAAAGATGTGGCGGGATGGAGAAATTACCCGAGAAAATTTCCTTTGTAGAAATTGAATGAAATTGCATCATTCAATTTAACATAATAACAAAAACAACAACAAAAAAACAGAATAGTAGTATAATGCTGGTAAAAGACAAATAACTTTAAAAAAATAATTGAATCGATAATATAAGCAACAATTGTCCCGCAGAAAGTATGAAAAGTGTCTTACTTGTTCTTCTCCCTTTAAGACCCTCTGCGCTTTTCAATTTAGCCTCTCCCCGAGGGGTTGTCAGGTGGAGCATGAGCAACCGTATTGCAATTCATATTGAGGATTGTGTGCCTTTCCGGCCCCATTGCTCGTCAAAGCATCTGCTATTATATATCTTCCACGCATTCGCTCCCTCATTCTTCGCCACTTTTTTACAAATCTCTCTTTACACACTTTCTTGCGGAGATGCTCTTGTTGGTCTTGTCTTGTTACAGGAGTTCTTCAGCTAATAATTATTTAATAATATCTTCGTAGGTTGAGCGACCCTTAATTTAATGCTGTGCAAGTTCCTATTAGTCCTTGAAAGGGCAACTATTGCAAATCCCTGCCTCTGCATGTAAGGCAAAACGATCCGTCACTTAAGCTGGCAAAGGGCAAACTTCGGTAATGGTGCAGATTAGGACCATAATGGATTTCACAGAAAAGAATCCTGACCGCCGAAGACTCCGAATAGCCGAGGCAGTGATGATCTCCCAACACAGACCTTCAATCACTACACAACTCCAGCCAGGAGACAGAGGAGGAGGAGGCCCGCGACAGACTGGTTCCTGGAGAAACTCCCCTTACTTCTGACTCTCAGTTCAAGTGAACCGATAGTGAAGTGCTTAATGGGAAGTCCGGAACAAGCTTTAGAAGAGGGTTTATAGCTGTGGGAGACGGAAAGGATTGAGTTAAAAGAGGACCGATTGGTGAGGAGGCAGATTGAGCAACCTCGGTAGTCAAAGGTGGAAAGGGTGTAATACCCCCTGGCCCGAGGGACAAAGGGGACCTGTGACTAACGTGGATTCCGAACCACCGTCATGCATTTACTCATCATTCATCATGCTTACTTCCTTTTTCACACTTTTAGCACCTATGCTCCTCATACAGAAGTGGGAGGACGGCCTAATCTCTGTTCCCTTATTCTCTTCATCTTTCATTCATGTGTTTATTGTAGCATTCATGCCGTTATGAGTCATCTTAGCTCTGAGCTTTGTTTTTGTATTGTTATGTTACTTTGTTTTACTTTCCTTACTTTGTTTCTCTTTCTCTCGTTGTTATCACTTTTCCACTTTAGTTTCACTTTGTTCACTTGTTTTACTATTAACTTTCACTTCACTATAATTTTTGTTAAACTCTTTAATACTATAGTTCACTTATTACACTTTTAGTTAATTTTGTTCGTATTATTTTTGTTTACACTTTTGATCTGTGTTGTCTTGGTCTTTTCTGTTTGGCGGCAGGCGGATCTTTTTTACCAAATTTTCGCCAACGATGCAATTTTGAGTGCTGAATACGAATATAACATTTCTTTTTTGGAGAAATGAAAGGAAGTATCCAAAAAAAGAAATTTCCAATTGTAAATTTTGGTTTGCCCGATACATTGTGAAAAAAACGGAATTGAAATGAAACACAGTTAAATTGCCACATGATTTCCCAATATTATTTGTTCACTCCCTTTATTATTTCTTCAAAAATTAATTTGCATTTAAATATAAGTATCCCATATTTTTTTAAACAAATTTTCATTTCTATTCCGTTTTCGCCACATAAATTCACATAAGTAGGAATCGAGCATCTCACGGTGGGTACCGCCGTGTTCCAATATGTTTCACCTTTTGGAGTAAATTCAAGGGGACTGCTCGTGGGGGGTTTAGCACTGCGGGGGGACCTCCCTACGATGATCCTGAGTTTCAATCAATTGGGAGCGTCTGGGGGCACAGCCCCCGAGTATATAATCATAATTTTTTATAGAATAATGTTCTAAACTAGTGCGATTTAAATTTTGTTTTTTTAATAACTCCTTTCATTTCTCCCTCAAATAAATGTTATATTCGTATTCAGTAATCAAAACTGCATTATTGGTGAAAATTTGGAAAAAACATCCGCCTGCCGCCAAACAGAAAAGATCCTGTTGTCTTCTTAGTCGGTTGTTTCTTCCTATTTTAGTTGTTTAAATTCAGTTGTATTATTAGGGTATCAATCTGGTGTCTTGTTTGGTTAATTCATTGGTTGGGTTTGTATATAGTCGGGTAAATATCTTTATCGTTATGCTTGTATCATGATGTTGAGCGTTTCTAATCCTGCTTCATGGCGCAGATCCTGTGGTGATTAGGTAGAGAGCTTTATTTTGTATTCTCTGGAGTTCCAATTTTTGGGTCCTTGATTCACCGTTGATAGGGAATGGCGGATATAGTAATACCTCTCTTCTTAGTGCAAGATAGATTTTTCTTTTATTTTTCATGCCTAACCCTTTGTTATTCCCCTCCGTTATATGTTGTTTGTAGCCTCTTGTTGTTATTCTGAGTTCTAGCACTTTGACCTAACTATGATATTTGTAGTTCTGATCTAAAACTACAATTTCTGCTGTTTTTGTTCGTCGAGATCGGGATTATTGTAAATTTCCTCCTGCTCGTCCTTTTCTTCCAATCTCTTTCGTAGTTGTTGGTGTTGCTGATTTCTAAAGCTGTTGTCCTTGTCTGAAAGTGTACGTTCCTGAACGGAGTGACGATGAGTTGGCTTATGTCGTCCGCGACCTGTATGTTTAGGCAATCAAGTATTATTGGTGGTGGCAGGTCTGCTGTGTATATTGAATTCAACGTGGGACTGAGACAGCGGCCCTGCGGGAATCCAGCTTCCAATTCAAATTCTGGTCCTGAATAACCATTGATCTCCCCAAATGCTCTTATGTATGTGACATAATCGTAGAGAATTCTCTCCAGATTGTTATTCATATGGAGATTTAAGATCTTATATTGCATTCCTATGCCTCACACTTTGTCGAATGCTTTTTCTACATCTCTTAGGACCAGATCGATATAGTTATTTTCTGGTTTGGCCTTTGCTTTTTTGTCTGTTATTATGCCGAGTGCCATTGTGGTGTCTCTGCCTCTTCTGAATCCGAACTGATATAATCATTACAAAGGTAATTTTCTTCAAGATATTCTTTTAATCTTGTGTTAAGGATTTTCTCGAAGACTTTGCCCATGAAGTTCAATATTGATATTGGTTGGTAACTGCTGAGATGGCACGGTGGTTTTCCTGGCTTTGGGACGAATATCATCAGAACATATTCTTTAATGTTCTGATGATTATGTTCGGCGACTTGGTAAGATTAATTCTGGTTATTCCTGAGGGGCCTGGCGCTTTCTGCTTGAATGATTGTATTACGCCTTTGATCTCTTCCGTTGTTATGTAAGCCCCTATACCAAGAATTTTCTCCCTTCCTCGCTTTATATTTGGTGCTGGAGTAATCTTGTTTATGTTTTCTCGCAAGACTATGTGGACCATTTCGTCTATCTCTGGATTGAAGTCTTCGACCTCCTCTGGTGTTATAGCGAACACTGATTTTCACTGATTACGAAAAAGTTCTTCCGTGGTCCTCTCTTCTTGGATCTTTTCTCCCCGTTCATTCCTAATTGTTATTTTTTTATCTCGGGGGTCTGCCTTTTAGTCTATTTATCAGTCTCCATTTCTTTTTGGATCTTCTTTCTTCGAGATGCCTCAGTTCTTTTCTCCGTCTTCTGATTTCTTCGTATCGTTCTCTATTACGTCCGTGGAAAATTATTTGGTCTAGTAATCCTCTTAGTTGCCTATTGTTCCTCTTCATTTCCTATGTCCACCGAGGATGTGGAAGAGTATGGAATCTTGTCTTTGGTAAATATCTTTCGTCCGCCTCAATGATCGTTCTCGTTAATCTTGAGTTCTCCTCATCAATATCTTCCAGGTTGGCGTCAGTGAGATCCTTTTGGACGAAGTTACTAAGATCTTGTGTGTAACCTGCTCAGTTTCTCTCCTGCAATCCTTCCTCGCCGGTACTGGTACCTGTATCGGGTATTGATTCATGAAAAAAGGTGTCCCAACAGGGTCGCTACATGCAAGGGTAACTGGTTACATGGCATTGAGGTATCCCATAAAGATGGTTGGAAAACCTGTGCCAAAGATTTTAAATAGGTTGTGCAGGAGAAGGTAATTTTTCTTGGTACTTGGTATCTTGTGGCTACTATTATTGGCATTAATTCCATTTCAATTTTTAAAGCCAAGTATGCCTCATCCAAATTATTAACTTCTTTGAACTTCAGCCCTTTTCTTATTGCTATGGCCGCCCCGTCATGATGTTCGCCTGAAGGGTTCGCATTTATGGCTGTGTAATCGAACAATTTCATTGTTTTTTCTTCTGGATTCACTCCGGGTTCTGATATTAATATTATGTCTGGATCGATCTCTCTTAAGTTATTTTCTAATGTCGATGTTTTACCGATCCATCCTTGAGTGTTAATTTGCAGAATGTTGAGCTTTCTTCTCCTTTCTGGTTCCATTGTTTATTAAGTTTGGTCGTCTAGAGATCTCTGAACTTCTGGCGGGTCGATCTCTTGTTGAGTTCTTCTTCGTTGCCTTTAAACCTACCAGTCTTCATACTTTGAAATGTAGAATAGCAGAGAGTAACGCAGTCACCAGGGAAGAGTCAAATTTTATCCTCCATTAGGAGTTTTTGTACTTCTTCCTCGTCTTCTTCTCCTGTCTTTCCTTTGAATGTCCATTTGCATTTTCCTTCTTTAATTGCCTTAATGATGTCTTCCTGTTTCTTACCTCTCGGGAGGGGGGGGGGGGAGCATTCATTGCTGTAAACTTTAAGTTTTATTTCCTATGCTTCCAGGCGTACTATTTTGTCTCCTTCATTAATTTGCACTGACATGTTTAAAATTGCGTTATCTTCAGTAGTATGTTCCTCGTTGCTCGTTGGCTCCGACGCTGAAACGACGTTGATTTTAAGGATTTCAGATGAGGGGGGGGGGGTTATCAGGGAACCACATCTTCTTCATTCCATTTTTTTCTAACATTGTATTGAGTGTCGTAGCGAAGGTGCCCGGTTTCCCAATATTCATCACATGGGCATAGAGTATGCATGTGAGCACTTCTGTTGATGCCCCTTGTGGCACACTAGATGGGTTTGTGCTTTCTACATTTGTTTCACAGTTGGTTTAGCCACTCCTGCGTATGTTGCATTTCTTCTAGTTTCTTTTACGTTTCTCGCTTCTCTTTCCTTTCGTTCTATTATCTCCTTTCTTTTGGGGAATGCCATTACCATAGTCCTATGTGGCCCATGGCAGTTCACGCATTTCTTAGTACTTTCCTTGCACTGTCTCCATTCATCGTTCTTTTATCCGCACTCAGAACATATTGTATCTTTCTCAGTGCAGGCACGCATCAAATGGTCCTACATCTTATAGAGGTGGAAGCATATTTGAATATTAATATTATGTTTCTCGCGCTCCATGTTCTCTGGTGGAATTCTAATGTTAAACATGAGCAGTCCTCGTTGGTATATCTTTGTTGCCATATCTCTTTTGCACACATAATTTTAAAGAAATGTGTGTGGTGACTAAATTTAATTATTTCATTTATTTTTATGCCTTCAGGATTTTTTTCTATTTCTTCTCTCATTTCTTCTTTGTCATGGGAACCCACCCAAACGTCGACTTTCCTGTATATGATACTTCTGTTTGCAGTTATCTGGAGCGGGATTTTTGGGCGTTAGTCTTATTCTCTTTAGTGTTTCTACTCCTTCCTGGGACACTAATATTTCTACTTCTTTTTCCTTGCTTGCAATTACCACGTAGCCTTTTGGGATGTCGATAATTTTGACGAGGGCTACTTTTATCTGTCCAAATAATGTGTCGCAGAGTTTTCCTTTGTCCGATTTGATCTCCTGGTCAACTGGCCGTAGAGGTACTCGTAGACATTCCAGCCTGCCTCCTTTCCATTGAGGGGGATGATTTCCCATTCCTTTGCTAGTCGAGCGCCTAGGCGCTCTTTTCTTCGGTCCTTCCTCCGAAGCCTATGTTTGTTTTCTTCCTTCTTCTCTAAATCTGTAAAAAAGGGCAGTGAAAACGTTTCCTATCACCTAGCAGCCTATGAATCCCTATTTACCTACTTATTTTAGCGCTTCACGGCCACCCTACCTAAATAGGCCTAAGCTAAGAGGCGCCTCCACAGAATTTCGGGCTCGTGATGTTAAGGACCCCCTTTCTTTTCGCTTCCTATTGGGGCTTCCTTCTGGGGTTCACTATACCCTACTTTAAGTGGATCTGGGAGCAGCGGTGGTCGTGTTATGTCGCTTTTAACCGGTGATGTAAGTGGAAGCCAAAGCGTGGAATAAGGGTAAATTTAAGGATGAATTACCCCTTTAGGTAAGCAGCCTGCCCACTGGAAACAGGAGGAATCTCCTTTCAGTCCAGAGGGCACAAATATTTCTTATTTCTTAAAGTTAACGTAAAAAAGAATCCAAATTCAGTCTAGTTGATTGGTCCGTTTCCTTACAATAATGTTCAAAATATTTTTAAACATAAATCTATCTATGGATTTTTCGAGTTAGTTGATTGGTCCATTTTCTTACGGTAATGTTCGACCAAACATATTCAATATATTTTCCTGTAATATCACGTTCACCATTCTACCACGAAGATGACCTAATGTTAAGTCTTAAGACGTCTAGGCAAATAAAGTTATGCCTCTTCCGAGCAATTTTCCTCGCCTAGAGCCATCTCCCCTGCAGCCAAAATAAATCCAGCCGTTACTGTCGCCTTCAATGAATCCTGCATAAAAAATGCCCTCCTTCCAATATATATATATATATATATATATATATATATATATATATATATATATATATATATATATATATCACGGTGCTATAAATGAATCTGAGCTTAATTTCGGTCGCAAATGAAGCGTTACTGAGATAAATCGACCCTCACCAACCTCTAATAACCTAAGCAATTTCTCCTAACCTAACCTTAAAGTAAGAAGGAAACTGATGAAAGTATGTAAACGTAGGGAAACATCTGATTATTCTTGATCTTCAAAATCAGATTCAGAGTCACGGAATGTGAAATCTCGGCGTTGTGTGGCGGCAAAGATGTTTGTCTTTTCGCCACTCTCCATTACATTTCCGACAAAGAAAAGACTTGTTCGATAAGACACCATTCTATCTTAAAAAACAAAAAAAACAATCCCATTCTCGTTCTGTTCAAAATACTCAGCTCCATTATTATAACCTAAAGGTTGTAAACGAACAAAGTCGATAGCAAAATAAAAAAGATGAGCGGCGATGAAACGCCCAACCCGACTCCGATATTCAAACGAACGAAATCGGAAGCAACAAATATGAACGAATGCGGCTGACAAATATTATATACAAAGTGAAACGAAACACAAAGAAACTAAACGGAAAATCTGTCGCCAAATGGCAGCTTTTCTTATTTTAGATCCCCTCTTCACCCCACACCCCAACCCCTGTTATTTAGACCTCGTGATGGCCTGAGAGATCCAAATTAGCACCTTGGTTCCATTCAATGACATCATCCCCAACCTCCAATCCGGATTCTCTCGAACCCCCCTGACTCAGAGGGAAATAAGTAATCCCTTCCTTAGATTTATCGGGAAGTGGGGGGGGGGAGGGCGTTCGTTCTTCCACTCCTTTTTACTTCCACCACTTTCTTTATGAATGCTTGCAAACTTTCGAGCAAAGTTGCACTCGTTGAATTTCGATCCTGAATCTTAAGTAAATAAAAACAACAATCTTAGCCCCTTTGCTCTTAGTTCCGAGAGCCACCGAATGCAACCATGAAGCCGGCATCAGTTTCAATTTAACGAAGATCCTTTTCGCATTTCTAAGATTTAATTTCTTGATGATTATTTTTGAGAGGAAGAAACGGCATTCTGCTTTTAGTGTGCAATGCATTTTATTCTAAAGTTTTATTTTATTCTCAAGTTTCTTCAGAAAAATTGAAATTAATAAAAGTACAAAAAGCTTAGACAAAAACATTGAAACCGAAAAATGAAGATTTTAAAAACAAAATTACACACATTTTCAATCTCACACCTCACAGAAACCCCCCTTTCCCCCCACCGACTCACTTTCTAAAGAAGATAAACAAGCAGTCAAAATTCTTGAAGTCGAACCCCAACATCATCATCCGACCCCAAGAAGTTGTTATAAATAAAACCTGGGACATCACTAAGTTGTAAACAGTTTTATCAAACTCAGATCAATTTCCTATCTTCAAATAGTCTTTCTTCCTAGCGTGAAAAGGCCCTCGTCTGATATGCCAAGTTGACAAAGGGTTGTACTAAACAGTCAGGCCTATCCATGGTCGTCAGTGACGCGTAGATTCCCACAAGGCTCCGTGTTAGACCCTCGTTATTCTTCATATGTATCAACAGTATGGACATTCGAGTATTTAGTTAAATAGATACGATTTCAGACAACATAAAATTTGGTGTGAGTGTAGCGTCAGGCAAAAGCATCAAGAGGATGAGGGATGGGCTGACCTGCCCCGGATACGGAAGGAAGGGTGTGACACGTGACTGTTTCTTCTCAACTTGTACACTTGTTGTTTAATACATATCGAGTATGCAAACCCCCGGTCGGACTACCCTTTAGAAAGGCACGGCTAAGAGATCACTTAAGTGTGCTGATTAGCAGCTTTTTGTCAGACGGAAAGAAAGTCTGGCGACTGTCAGATTATATTAAGAGGCAGTTCAGTTATCGGAACGAGGAAATTATGTTGCCCTTGTACAACTTGTTGGTGCGACCTCACTTCGAGTACGCGGTTCAGTTATGGTCACCGGTCTTCGAAAAAGGTTCGAAGCCAGGGCCGCTAAACTGATCCTCTCGATTAGGCATGGAGACTGCAAGAGCTCGGCTTCTTTTTCTAGTCTTCGAGACTGCGTGGTCAGCTGACAGAGAGAGGTGTTCAAAATTCTTCAAAGCTTCAAGAATTTTGATTATCGAAAACTGTTTAACTTCTGCCGGAAGAGAACTAGGAAGCACAGTTGAAACCTTTAAGTGCAACACTATTTTGTTGTGCACCAATTTCACATAAATGCTATCTATACAAGACACGAGACGAGCTACTAAGAGATGCAGTTAATAGTTCGAGAATCAAGCCCGAAAAGACCACCGGTTTGAAATGACTCCCGTCTCGCTCTTGAACGGCAGACGAATGGTAGTAACTCCAAACTACCTTGACCCAAACTACCGTGCCACAAGTGAGAAACAGTCCAATGATAGCAGCCCCAAACTACCGTGCAGGACTAGACCCACAGGTAGCAGCCCCAAATTACAAAGCTAAAAGTGGCTTCTAAGATCACCGGGAACATGTCAAATTACTAACACCTACTTCCTAACTACCTGCCCAGAAGTGAACATCAGATCATAGTTCTTATCCTGAAACTATCGGGATGCAAGTTAACCCAGAGACTATCGCTAGTTCTGGTGTCAGAATTCTTGGAGAAAGTCGGTCTCCTGCAAGGTATTTGAGCTTACATACTTTAGAGCCAACAACTATTTTTAGCTAATGGTGCACTCAAGTCCTTGAGAGGGAGGGGTCTATCTTTCAAGTGACTTTGTTATGCACATTTATTTTTAGTTGTTTGAACAAATAGGAAAGGTTCTTACACCCTACCTTCTTTTTCAACATTTACTCTCTCATTCAGAGAGAATCTGCACAACTAGGAAATTCATATGCTTGTCAAATAAAAAAAAACATGCTTTCTACTCTTGAACTTTACTGAATTACGAGAACGGGAGCTCCAATGCCCATTAAGGAGCGATCTTTGGGTTCTAACACACTTGGTAATACTGAGCAGACTTCTTCGCAGAAATCAAAGCAGCCTCGCTACTCGCCAGAATCGTTCAGCTCGAAGAAGAAACTTTCGAGAGCCGCTTCGAACCACCCACTCCCCAAATGAGAGCAGCACCACGGAAGCCTCATTTCATTTAAACGGGTTACAAAAGATGGTCGCCTTCATCCAAAATTACTGGGGAACGACGACACTTAAAGCACTCATTCAGGAGAAGGATTCAAGACAGGGGAAAGACAAAAGTCGTGTGTCGTACCGGATCTTTCCGGTAAGGCCTCTGGAACGACAGCGGCATCGGAGCATCCCGCAGCTAATGCTCTTAGAGATTTGTCTCCAAGCGACCTAAGACTATCACATTGAGGGTCTTCTAATATAAGAAGGCATCCACATTTTTTTCTAAATAGATCTGGAATTGTCGTGGATTCTGATATAATCCGGTGGATATGAAGAGGCATATTTGCTCCCGTTACTCCTCACCAGTCTGCCGCCAGCAGACCATGTTGTGGACATCCCTTGTGCTCACCTCCTCAGATTATTAGGGTGTCGTGACACCATCACCGCGAGATTGTTGCTGAGTAGGTGGATGCGCAGTTTATACAATGTGATACCTCTGTTATTCATTCAGACCTCTTACCTCCCAGGAAGAGATAGCAATTCAGCTACACCTCAATGGGCAGTATTCTCTTGTATATATTATATATATATATATATATATATATATATATATATATATATATATATATATATATATATATATAGATATATATATATATCCCCCTCTCTCTCTTTCTCCCTTCCTCTCCCCATCTCCGCCCTCTACCTCCTCCTCCCTCCCTCTCTCTCTCTCTCTCTCTGTTTGTCTCTGTTTCTGTCTCTCTGTCTCTCTGTCCCCTCTCTCTCTCTCTCTCTCTCTCTCTCTCTCTCTCTCTCTCTCTCTCGGACCTTACTGTATCGAAACAATGCGCAGAAGCTTTCAGAAAAGCAAACCGAATGCTAGGATATATTGTTCGGAACTTTACTTTCAAATCGAAAGATATAATCCTGCCACTATACAAATCGCTCGTGCGCCCACAACTCGAATATGTGGTTCAATTTTGGTCTCCCTCCCTAAACAAGGATATAGCGCAGTTAGAAAGAGTGCAACGTCGGGCTACGAAACTAGTTCCTGGAATCGGAAACAAACCGTACGAAGATAGACTCCACTCATTAAACCTACTATCAGTTGAAAGTAGACGATTACGTGGACAATTGATCGAGGTATTCAAAATCTTAAAAGAATTTACTAATATTGATTACAGACTATTGTTGGAGATGAACGAAAGGGCCAACACACGCCAAAATGGTTTAAAATTAGTGAACAAGCGATTTGACTCTACTATAACTCAAAATTACTTCACGTTTAAAATCACGCGAACGTGTAATAGCCTGCCCAACCGTGTAGTAGAAAGCACGTCAGTTAATATGTTTAAAAACCGACTTGATGAGTACTTCAATAGTGTAAATATAAGGTAGTAGGAGCATAGAAGAAAACGTCATACGAAATAAGGAGTTGGAAATAAAATGAAATGAGCAATGAAAAGATGCCAGCGACGTTCCCCTGCATGGGGTGAATGTGAATTCCACTTTTCTTTTTCTGTCTGTCCTATGCGTATATTATTTTCATCACTAGCAGGTGAAGCCTGCGGGAGTAGAGAGTATGCCCTATCACCCCCTCCCCCCATGGTTCGAACAAGCGTGTTCGTGTATGTGAGGGATAACTGAACTTGCATGTCAAGGGTACACATGTAGATAAGTGTGTACCGTAGAAGTGAAATAGTTAGAAAAGGCATGTAAAAAAAGGCCAAATGGTACACATGTAGATAAGTGTGTACTGTAAAGTTTAAATAGTTAAAAAAACGCATGTAAAAAAAAAGCATCATACACTAACGTTAGAAAGCGGTAGTTAACATCTTCTCTAAGCGGACTGGCCTTGAGCGGAACTTAGGGTCTTTGCTAGTCCTTGTTTCTAGTTCTGTAGTTCTCTCTCTCTCTCTCTCTCTCTCTCTACATTCCACCTTAACCTGGAATCGATGAGACAGAGCTCGGTCGAATTGATTGTCACACCGTTGCCGATTCCTTTTGTCCTTCGCGGAGATATGAACGGTAGACAACCACTCAATGGTGACTACTAGATTAATACCAGGAACAAGACCAGTGCGAAACTGGTCAAAGAGTTGGAGATCTTTGTTGTTAATATGGAAAAAATCACACATGTATGTTCCACATGTATATCCTATCGGATATATTCTTTTTTTAGGAGGGGGGGAGGCAACAACATCCATTGTATAGTACATTTCCCAATTCAAATATATTTTGCATAACTACTGTTGCCCGAGTGGCGCATAGATTGGGCATGGTGGCCCGCATTCGAGGAAATGCCACACTTCTCTACCAGTGGAAGAGTTTGATTTGGTCAATGAGGCCATTAAGTTCTTCTCCTGCAACCTCATCACTGCGGGCTTGATTCCTAATTCTCAAATGTTTGGCCTCTTGGCACGCTGACCTTCTTTGGTGATCGGCATATGTGAGACAACCCTTTAGAGAGACGCGATATACAAATAAGTAAATTAAGTAGGGCAAGGCAAGATACCGTTTCGTTTGGAAGTACGCTCTTCGTTGTTTATGTTCAGTCAACTGGACCCTTTCTGCAGTGGAGGCCAGTCGAAAGAATTCGATTTAATTTCTCACATGACCCCCACCCATTTTCCAGAAAGTTCGGACGAGTATCTCTTAATTCTGCTGCTACGCTAGCATTTCAAGTACGTCGCTCGGTCACTGAAGATTACCGACTAGGCTTCCCCCTACAAGAGCATGCAACCCTTCCATGACATGTTATCATTAAGTGAGGTATTTGTTAATTTATTTGCCACTAGATGCTCTATGATAATTCTCTAGCAATGTAATCTAGGGGTATACCAACAACATTAGTAAGTGAAATAGGCGGAAGGTATCCAGGATCAGTCTTTATTCATTTTTTTTAAAAAATGGTGCTACATTCGCTTCTTTGAACTCTTCAGTAACTAATTCTCTAACTATTGGACCTTTTTAAAAAAATATACAACATAGTTTTAATAGTTCGCTTTCTAACTCTTTAAGATAATGAAATATATTTTTTATTTTCTTAACAGAAAATGAAATTGCTATTTATTTTATCTCGAAATTTGAAAATATAGATTGCTCATCAGCGTTTATTACGTCCTTTATTGTAGGTAAATTACGAGTAATTTCATTTCCATGTACAAACATCCTCGAAATGTTCATTTAGTGGCTCCTCTACGTGGTCCGAATCGTCACTGAAGACTTTCTCGGCTTCATTCTCTTACCTAGATGTGTCCTTTGTTCTCCTTGTGCAGAAGTGGACTTTGGATGTAAGATGATCAATGAACTCCATTGTATTAACTACTTTCCCAAACAAACTTGTTTTTTTTCTGGCTGCGGCATCTCGAAAGGCCACCTCGGTGGAGCTTGGATCAAGCACGGGTGAGTGCATTCGAGTTTAGGTCAGTAGATGATGCCGTTGAGTTATTTCGCTATTCATCACATGCCTGGTTTCTATTCCTCAAACGTCAGACCGTTTTGTACACCGTCCGGTTCCTTGGTGGTCATCCGATTGTGAGACGGCTCTGAAAGTTAAGCGATATACCAATAAGCGCTATAAACTCACCCAGAGTGACTTACTCGTACCCCAATGGGAATATCGCCGGTTTGGGATTAGATTCCGTTTCATTTGGGCGCATTCTCGCTTATCTTCTTGGCCGACATCCTTGTTTCACTTAATTGGACGACATGTGTACAGGTTTGTAAACGTCTCGAAATGATTAGAGGCAAATTCTCAAATTCCCCTAGTCTGTTCCCACTGTGGATACTCACACGAATATACATAAGAGAAAGGGCAGGGGGAAAAGAAGAAGGAACAGGGTAGGGGAAGGGAAGAAGAATTGGAGGAGGAGAACAAAAATGAGCAAGACAAAGAGAAGCGCGGGGTGAATAGGTCAAGGGGGGATTAGGAGGAAATGAATTAAAGAGAGGTGAGTGAGGAAGAGATGAAAGAAGCGAAAGAAAAAGTAGACGAAAAAGAAGAAGATAGAAAGAAACACATATACGCACACACACGCAAACTTACGGAAACAGGAGGAAGAAAAGCAAGAGGAGAAGATAAGAAAATGAAGAAGACGGGGCGTGAAGAGCAGTTGAAGAAGGATGAAGAAGAAGGGATAAATAATAGTGAAGATAAATCAGAATAAAAACAAGAGAGACAGAGTTAAGTGATTAAAATATACATGTGCGTGTTCAAACTAACACACATAATATGAGAGAAAGAGGAAGAGGAGAAGGAAAATGGGAGGATGAGTGAGAAGAGAATAAGGGATAGAATAAGAAAACGAAAAGCGCAAAATACAAAATAAAAATAAGAAATAGTGATAGGAAGAGAACTCGAAATAAAACACACATGTGTACACAAAGAACATAGCATCCTTATCAAAGGCAAGCCATATCGGAGAGAAGTGGGGGAGGCGAAAAGAGGGGAAGAAGAAGCGGTGATGAAAAAGAGGCAGTCGGATGAAAAGAAAAGAAATAGTATAGAAAATAAAGGCAAGAGATACAAGAATCGAAGTATACCGCAAAAAATAGGGGAAAGACGATGATTAGAAGGAAGTGTGTGAGTGTGTGTGAATATGTTTGCATGAGTGTTGGCTAGTCTTGCGTGTATGAACACGCGTATATGTAAGTACGAGGGCAAGTGAATGTAATTGTATGCATTCGTGTGAATCGATGTGTGTATATACAGTGTGATGTAAATACGTATGTGATGTAAAGGCGTATCTGTTTGTGCCCATAGAGGTGTTTGTGCACAAAGGTATTTTGCGTGCGGATAAATGTGTTTGTGCACACAAGTGTCTGTGCGTGCGGATAAATGTGTTGGTGCACAAAGTCTGTGCTTGCAGATAAATGTGTTTGTGCACGCTAGTTTTCCGTCATTGGATGCATTGCAACATTGCAATGTCCTTTCGCACATGTGGCGACCAGAATTATACCGCACACTTCCAATGAGGTCGTACACGCGTTTTATATAAAGCAAAAATAATATCTTTTGATTTAAATGCAAATAATCTAACTATGTAGCTTAGAACTGTGCTTGCCCTTTGTAAAGGTAGAGTATGTTGTTTAGAAAACTTGAGATCAATCGAGATTAAATCACCTAAGTCCTTTTCCATGTTAACTGTAGGTAAAGCTTGAGTCCTCACATTGTAATCTCTTGGTAGATTATCATGATCTATATGATTAACTTTTACTCTCCCACATTGAATTACATCTTCTATCTCTTTAGGTACTCCACTAATCTATGTCTTTTTTACAAGTTTTCGCTTTCACTGTGGCATTTTGCCCTTGTGCCGAGTTTCGTATAATCAGCAAATTCTAAACTTTTGCGTAATAAGTCCATTTCTCTCTCTCTCTCTCTCTTTATCTATCTAGATTTTCCTTAGACTACCCCATCTCGAGCATTTGACATCCGAGTTTAACAAACTCCTTCTCTCTATCCCCAACAATCATTTCCCTCAATGCCAATTCATTTGTATAAATTCCAACCCTGTTTCGTTGAATTCCTTCTTTCTCCATAAGGAACCAATTCCTTTTGGGCTTGCGATCCTGTATAGTTTACAATTATACATGTATGACCTGCCACAGTCGTTATTTAGGCCAAACTGGCCTACAACTAAATGCAGGATCGCAAAGCACTTAGGTTTGTCTCATAGGACTAGTATTCCCATTTCTAAATATGAAGCCTCTTCCACCATCACCATCATCCTCTTAATTCTGATTCATTTACCATCTTTTCTTCTTCAGCACTTACTTCTCTCGAGTTGAAAATCTTAGAGTCACCGTACCTCAATAAAATAAATCCAAACCTAAATAATTACTCCTCCTCAATTAAACTATTCACTATATAACCAAACCTACATTACGTTGTTTTACTTAAAAGTATGGAAAGTATATGCATAAAATTAAAGTTATGTACATATATGTGATTACAATAAAGTGGTTCTAAACTTAATTAATTCTATATTTTAAAAAAATAATATTACAGTATACTAATTCAAAATATAGGTACAGTGGACAATAAACAATTACTTACTTTGTATGTCTACCAAACAGAAATAGCAGTCAGTGGAAGGATCTTGGGACTCTCGCCATACCATTAGAATACCAAATTGAAGGCTTTTTATTTTTCAATACATTAACTAGCCAACCGACCAATCGACAAATCACGTTATTAGTTTTTCTATCGTTAGTTAGTTGATTTCACAACTCCTACGATAAAGGTTAGTCCCTTTGTTTAATTCGTTAACATTTGTTTTTGTTTTTTTTCATATAATTTAATATAATAGGTTATTTTATTATTTATTACAGTTACCTAAAAAATTTTATATTCAGGTTAGTTTATGTTAAAACTTCACTTCTTCCTATTATTTTTCAAAATTACATTGGATAGTATCAATTAATTGTATATATTGTTATTTGTGTTTTTACTTTCATCTAAATAATTGTCAATTTTATTGATTTACCTTGCCTTCCCTCGCTTTTTTAGCCATTATATAATGCATGTTTCTAACTGTTCAACTGTTATCTTTAATATTTCTTCTCATTAGTCGATACAGTCGCTGAAGATAGTCCTAGCGAAGGTCCAAAACGTCCGGCCAATAAATGATTAGTATAATCTCCTGGGTCTTCATATTCCTACTATATATATATATATATATATATATATATATATATATATATATATATATATATATATATATATATATCAAGCAAACCGCAAGAAACAGAAAAACAGGATAATTCTTCTTCGGATAGGTTTCTTGCTGTTTGCTGGATTCATTTCATCATTCTTTCGCGTTCATGAAAGATTTATCCATTGTATATTCGCCGCGTGTTTACCTCAACTCTCCTTTGTCCTTTGAATTCTCTATTAATTTCTCTCTCTTTCATAGTCCCGATCGACTTTGCGAAAATTACCTTAAAAGCTTGTTTATTCGGAAGATTCTTTGTCTTCCGCGTAGCCGAGTGATCTACGGAATTTTTGCGAATTAGGAAATAACATTTCCGAAAAAAAATTATCCTGTTTTGCTGTTTCTTGCGGTTTGCTGGATTAATTTCATCATTATTTCGCGTTCATAAAAGAGCATCGCACTTCCTAGTACAATTGAATGACTTGTACAACCCTGCGACTAACAGCGCATCTCCAAGACGGAACCATTAAACGCCACACTGCAAAGCATCGGACGATCCTCACCCGAGAAATGTTAAATAAAAATACAACCATCATTCTCCGGGCGAGTGATCGACGACGACAGCCCATGGCTGAAGCAGTCATTATATGGAGACGAAAACCACAAATAAACATCCAGCTCCAGCCAGAAACCAGTTTGCCCACCATTCTAGGTCTTAATTCCGGCCGCATATTATATCATAGCTCGCCTCCGTTTACCTTGCCTCTTATGCTGATCATATATATATATATATATATATATATATATATATATATATATATATATATATATATATTAGGAAAATGAAGACCCACGAGTAGATGGAAAAGACGTTTATTTCCTCTCAGACATAACATCTTCAGTGATTCTATTAAAGTAAAGTAAAGCCAATCAATTTAGGAACGTACATCAAAAAACAAGACAAACATGAAAATTATAAACGCTATAAAAACACTGAAAAAACGAACAAGCTTAGGGTAAATCAGATAAAGCAAAAGAAGCGAGACCTAATTTGAAATATGACAAAGTAGAAAATTAATAAATTAAAATACGTGAATGATTACACATTACCTTAAGCAGATAGTTGTTTCAGCACAATAATGAAAAGGTGAATGACAAAGGAGCAGGAAAATGACTTGGTAGGGTGTAGGGTTATGGGAAACGTAAGGAAAAGGAGGATTCAGACTCATTGAGTGTTGGCTTGTTTTTTAATATAGAGCGACTCGAGTATTTTTAATAAACTGGACTGAAGGAGCCCCAGAGGGAATGGAAAAATGTTCCGAGGAAATGAGGCGGCCAGTATTTTCTGTGTGATTTCGTATGCTGGAGAATTCGGGTGTAGCTAAGGGTCTTTTAGTTCTATATGATAATACAAGATGTTTATTCACCCTAAGATATATATATATATATATATATATATATATATATATATATATATATATATAAAAATTAACCAACAGGAAAATGAAAAGATGAATCCAAGCAAATAGAGAAGACAACCTTATATATGGTACAAAGATACGAAGGGAACGCCCATTACATAGTACAAACCAATGAAAAAAACACAAAACAAAACAGAAAAATACAAATAAAAAGAACAATAGGCAACTAATAATAGACATATGCATCCCTAAAGCGATATACACACAACAACGCCATGTATATGAATGGAATATGGTGGGTGAAAAACCCTCCAAAACCTAAACATTTTAAAGGATTATCATTAGAGCGAAAACATTTAGGACTAAGAGTTAATCCACAGTCAAAACAGAGACACGTGGTGGGGAAGGTAATGCGAATGATATTACACTAATAAAGAGTGACAACAGGCTGCATTATAAAGTTATTTCATTTAGTACAAGTTTAAAAAAAACAAAACAGGGTCGAGTTTAAATAAGCCAAGTGAAATATTTATATTGGGTAAGATGCCAATTAATGAACACTCGACAATATTGCTTTTTGTGAAATCAGCGGAATGATAAAGGTATTTTGCAGGATTCCAGTCAATGGGGTGGTTATTTTCAGATAAATGTAAAAATAAAGCGCTGTTTATTTCACCTCTTCTAATATTATACTTATGTTGGTAAATTCTAGTAGATAAAGATTTACTAGTTTGCCCAAAGTAAGGTAAATTACAAATATAACATTCTATAGAATATACTCCACCTTTTTTCCTTGTATTATTGTGGACTAACATTTTATATAAAGTTTATTCATATCTAAAATTTAAAGAGATATTAAGTTGCTTAAAAATACGGGTGAGACAAAAAAATGGTTCAAAGTATGGCAAGATAAGACAATTTTTGTAATTGAAAACCGGTGGGTTATCAGTTCTATAAAAAGTTCTCTTAGCAAAGTTTAGTGAAGTATGCAAAAATTGACGAGCGTAACAAAGTTTTTTATTTATTTCAAAGATATTGGACAATTTCTTATCCAAAAATTCCGGACTAACAAGGCGTAATGATAATCCTTTAAAATGATGGTTTTGAGGGTTTTATTTTTCACCCACAATATTCCATTCATATACATGGTGTTGTGTGTATATCGTTTTAGGGATGCATATGTCTCTTATTAGTTGCCTATTGTTCTTTCTCTTGGTATTTTTATGTCTTGTTTTTGTGTTTTTTTCATTGGTTTGTACTATGTGATGGGCGTTCCCTTCGTATCTTTCTACCCTATATAAGGTTGTCTTCTCTATTTGCTTGGATTCATCTTTTCATTTTCCTGTGGGTTAATTTTCATATTATTGCTTTCCTCACGTGCCACTTTGTGAGTTTTTTCATTATATATATATATATATATATATATATATATATATATATATATATATATATATATATATATATAAACTCTCATTATTCCTGATTCATTAACTCAATTCATTTCCTTAGTAGCGTCACGGAATCCAATCGCGTTTACTCGCCTAAGTCCTGCCGCCTTTAGACTCGATACTTCGCATAAAACACTAAGCCTGCACATTGACCGCAAAGAACTCGAGACGCGTTCCTTTGCCCCTCTGGTACCCTAATTCAAGAATAAAGTTATATTTTCTTTGGCGCGTCCTTTCAAAGTTCTTTACTGACCCCGATTACCGAGACACCTGCGGTAAGCCCAACTTAACGCATAACCATAGGTGGGGGCGATAATGAAAAAATGTATCACGATAACCGATAAATCGATAAGGATCACCTTATCGGCGATAACCGATAATCGATAACTGGCGATACATTTATCGCCCGATAAAGTGATAACCGATAAATTGATAAATCCAAAATTCCGTTGGCCTTGCAAGCTTCATTAACTTGTTTTGCCATGTCAGGATGAACCCTGTTGAAGTGGCAATTCAGGTTGGCCTTGGTGCCATTGTTCACCTTCACCTCAGTGATCTTGGGGAGGCAGGACAAGCACTGGAAGATGTAGCTGTCGCCAACCATCTTCTTGTACTTCGCCCATTTGCCAAGGAATGGCCAGGTCGACGAGGCTCAGCCTCAGTGAGCTCAGAGTCAATAGACTCCGATGATTCTCTTTGGGGACACAGTCTCTTTGTAACGCCATCACTAATTCGATACTATAAAATAACAAAGCACTGCACTACTAAATTGCAATAAAAATAGGATGAGTTTAGAATAGGGGCGTAACTTCGTAAGTATTCAAAACGTTAATTAACGGATTTTAAAGAATAACACCGAATAGTACATGCATTCATATACACGTGCACAACATATTAGAACGGAAGAAGTACGGGAACATAGGGAAAAATCATCAAAGAACCCGTAAAACCGGTAGCGCGCAGGAGTAACACCTCGTGACCTCTCGTCTGACATCTGGTGAGAGACTGAAGCTGAGCAAACGTTTTGAGAAGATGTCAAAACTGGCTGCCCCGCACTCCGTTCAGTATACGCTCGGTTCCCAGTTCGGGCTTACCTATTTCTGCCTCCAAGGCACGCTCGACTCGCCCCTGTGCTAAGCTGGAACCAAAAACTGAAATGATCGATTATCGCTAGTTTGGAACCAAAAGTATCGGCGATACTTTTGGAAAAAATAGGATAACCGATAACCCGATAGCGTTATCACGATAACGCCCACCTATGCGCATAACCCTCGTAAGAAATTATAATGAGTCAGAACAAATTCGACAGAGGCGTAAAGTAGGCCCACTGACTAAAGTCCTCGTCACTCGTCAAGCGCAATAACAACGAGGACTCTTCAATACACGCCCTTATAATTAACGACCACGCACCCACGTACTGGTAACCTATACCACCACATAAACTGGTAACCCCTACCGGTACCATCAACGGCCGAACAGTGAAGGTGACGAACAAATGAACGCATCAGACCATCAACAGACAGGACAAGGAGAGACGGAGATCATAAACGCCATCACCATCAAACCACCCGTCTTTAACGAGGCTGCGGTTGGAGGTTGGCTTAAAGTGTGGAAGCCCAGTTTCACATTTAAAGAGTAAGTAAAGTGGATACTAAATTCTTTCATGTTTTGGCTGCATTACCTCCCGAGACTGTCGACCGTCTTCCGGCTGCAAACCTATCTACTCATAATTACCATCTCTTAAGGACTGACGACGAAAATCGAGCTTTTCGAGAAGCTCATTGCCTCTTCCACGCTCACCAGTCGACCTTCTACCAATTTGGAAGAACCATCGACTTGGCTCGTTTACAACCTTTAGGTTGCATACAGTGTATCAACCGGACCGACGATTGATTTTGTTTGCCTTTGGTCACGTTATCTTCCTTTGGGTCACAAAAACTTCCATTCCAACAGAACTGTCATTTAACCATTTCGCTCTATTTGTTTATTAACGCCAATCTGCTAGACCTAATCCTATAAACATTCTTTTTCTCACCATTTATCATAAGATTCCTTTGATAGTCAATCTCTGCTTTCTCTTTCTCTCTTGAACACACATCAACGAACATTCACTTCAGACAAAGCTCATCCCCAGAAACCCCATTGGCCACGCCCACCTTCTCTACACATATAAAACAATCCGACATTAAATACAGACTCATATTTTTATCCACATTACCTACACAGTCGATCAAATCCTTTCGTCTTCACATTGTGCTCCATTTTTAGTCGCGTGCGAACCAAGTCGCGAGCGACTATACATCTCACTATGTTGGTTGGTTCCCGTTTTTTTTTTTTTTGTAATAACATTGTAACTAATCTGCCAATTCTAACGAAATTTAAAATCGTTATTTTGATTAGCATTCTCTTTCGAATGCTATAATTGCCAAAGTCCTCCCAAGGTCAGCCCGGTAATTATTTTGTTTTGGCAATAACATCATAACTATTCTGCCGATTCTAACGAAATTGAAACCAATTATGTTGTTTTGCATTTTCTTTCAAAGGATACAATTGCCACAGTTTTATCAAGGCTACCCCGGGAATTATTTTGTTTTGCCTATAACATCATAACTTTTCGGCGGATAATTTGCTAGACTAGACTATGATATAATATGCTACACTCTGCTAGGCAAGCCTAGAATAGTCTATGCTATGCTAGGATAATATAGGCTAAGCTATACTATGCTAAGCTATGCTAAGATATAATGTACGAGGGTAAAATATACTATGCTAATTTAGGCTATAATATGCTATGATAGGATAGCACATAGTACATATGTTAGGATATACAATAATACTAGGGTATACTAGTATAGTATAGGCTAAGCTATACTAGGCTAGGCAGGGCATGGTAGGCTATACTAGGCTAGTCTATGCTATGGTATGCTAGGTTAGGCTATGATATACTAAGCTATGCTACACTAGGCTAGTCTTCTCTATACCCGGCTAGGATAAGCGAGGCTTTGCTAGGGTATGCTAGGCTATGTTATGAATGCTATGCAAGCCTAGGCTAAGGTCTAATGGTCTAGTCTAGGCTAGGCAATACTATGATATACTATACTATAATAACTAGGCTAGGGTATGGTAGAGTAAGGTAGGCTATGATATACTATACTAGACTATGCTAGTCTAGGCTAGGATAGAATATACTAGGCTGGGTTAGGCTAGGCTTTACTATGGTTTATAGGCTAAGAAAGGCCATACTATACATTTTCTACTAGGCTAGGCTAGATTAGTCTAGGCTAAGTCATACTATGCCAGGCTAAACTATACTAAGTAAGGTTAGGCTATACTATGCTAGAGTATAGTATGGTAAGTTCTACTATTTTAGGGAATCATAGGCTAGACTTGGTTATAATAAGCTAGGCTAGGCTAGGCTAGACTAGACTAGGCTAACCGATGCTAGGCTAGGCCATACTATGCTAGGCTAGGCTATGAAATAATCGACTCTGTTATACTATAATATGCTATGATATACTATGCTAGGCTAGGCTAGGCAGGATTTACTATGTTAGGCAATCTAGGCTAGTCTATACTATGCTAGTCTTTATTATGCTAGTCGAGATAATACTATGCTAGGCTATCCTACGGTAAGCTAGGTTTTGCCATGCTCTAAAATGTTATACTATTCTAGACAATACTAGGCTATATTAGGATATGCTATGTTAGGCTATACTGTGCTGGAAGATACTATACTACATATACTATACTACATTATACTTTACTATACTATACTTTCTATTCTATGCTATATAGTACTAGGAAATGCTATAATATAATATGCCATGTTATACTATGCTATAATATGATAAGCACCACTATGCAATAATATGCTATGTTATACTATGCTATAATGTGAAATGCTATACTATTCTAGACTATGCAATTAGGGTATGACCATTTTTTCAACTTTCCAATTCCATAAATGAGGTGTGACAAAAAGTTAAGGCCCATCATCACCATCATTATCACTAACTCTATAATTTAAGAAAGGGATTTTTATGAATACTTGAATAATAATTTCATCTTAGTTTGGTTATGACTTATGTTTTTTTATCAAAGTTATTTCTAATAATTCTTTTATAATATCAAAAAACAAAATGGTGAAGTTCAGAAATAAATATAAGTATCGAAATTTTGCGAATTTTTTAAAACCCAAAGAATTACAAATGGTGAAGTTCAGAAAATTTATGTTTATATATCTTCTTCTTCTATAACCTATATTTTAGCAACGAGATATTTTGAACAGGGGGAAATTTAGTTTAGAGTTCCATTTTAAAATTATTATAATTGGTGAAGTTCGGAAAATTTATAAAAATTTAACCATGGCTGCTTTTTTTAGATTTAAAATTTTAATATTCGTAGTTAAGCGCAAGCTCCCCCCGTAAGGTGGTGGCGAAGCCAATACTTGGTTTTAATATAATTTAGTTCTGCTTTTTAATAAACTTTTAGAAAGTTGTGATTTTTTTTGTCGCGGGAGAATCTACATCTCACTATGTCGGTTACGGTCGTCGGTCGGTCGGTCCACGTTTTGCTTTTTTTAAAAAAACATTTTAACAATTCAGCCAATTCTAACGAAATTTGGAACACTTATGTTGTTTTACATTCTCTTTCGAATGATACAATTGGCAAAGTCCTCCGATCTTAGCCTCCCATCTTGGCAATAACATCATAATTATTAGGCAGATTATGACGAAATCTGAAACCCTTATGTTATTTTACATTCTCTTTCAAATTATATAATTGCCAAAGTCCTCTCAAGTTTAGCCATGAAATTATTTTCTTTTGACAATAATAACATAACTATTCTGACCATTCTAACGAAATTTGAAACCGTTATGTTGTTTTACATTATATTTCGAATGATATAATTGCTAAAGTCCGCCTAAGGTTAGCCCTGGAATTAGTTTTTGGGAGGCAATAACATCATAACTATTCGGCTGATTCTAACGAAATCTGAACCCATCATGTTGTTTTACATTCTTTTCGAATGATATAATTCCTAAGGTCCGCCTAAGGTTAGCCCAGGAATTAGTTTTTGTTTGCAATAAAATCATAACTATTTGCCTATTCTAACAAAATTTGAAACCCTCATATTGTTTTACATTACATTTCAAATAATATAATTGCCAAAGTCACCCAAGTTAACCAGGGAGTTATGTTTTGGGGGCAATAACATCATAACTATTCGGCCGATTCTATCCAAATTTGAAACTCTGAAGCTGTTTACATTCTCTTTCGAATGATAGAATTGCCAAGGTCCCCCCAAGGTTATTCCGGGAATTATTCCAAGTTTTCAAAGTACTAAGGAAATAAATCAGAATAAGTGAGGGCACGCGACTTTTTGGTCAGCAGACCTTTTTTATCAACTTACGAATTTAGGTTAACTAATTATTTTTTCAAATTCACTGTAAGAGAAAATGTGCACTCAATCGACTCAATTTTGCTCCACACAGACATTCAGGTGACCTACAGCTAGACAAAAATGACCTTTTGACCACCCTATTTTAAAATGTATCGTTTAAGATTTCAAAATGTATCATTTGCTTATTTAAATTTTATCATGTAAATACCGTCTTAATAATATTACGCACTCTGTACAAATTTGATTTAATTATTCTGTATAACTATTTTTAATCAGTATTTTACTTTAATGATATTTAATGTATCGAATTAACATTTAGTTTACAAGAACTAATGTCATTTTATACTCATGTATTATATATAACCAACGAATAAGTGAACATCTTACCTCATACTTTTATTTAGTCTATTTACCATGCCAATGAATATTTATTATTATATTTTTACTCAATTGATTAATTCCGATTGAATTATATCATTATTTTGATTCGAATGCTCTTAATCGTTGCGACTGTCATCTTATTTCATAATTTTGATATTTTATATATAACCACACAATGTAACTACATTTACTAATTCAGAAGGATGAGAGATTTTTTGGTGATCGATTTACACAAAGGTTGCATACACTCTTATACACGGATTTCCAACCGGACCGACTATTGATTTTGTTTGCCTTTGGTCACGTTAGCTTCCTTTGGGCCACAACAACCTCCGTTCCCACAGAACTGTCATTTAACCATTTCGTTCTATTTGTTTATTAACGCCAATCTGCTAGACTTAATCCTATAAACATTCCTTTTCTCACATCTATCTATAAAATGCCTTTGGTAGACAATCTCTGCTCTCGAACACACGTCAACGAACATTCACTTCAAACAAGGTTCTTACTCAGAACTACATTGGTCACGCCCACCTTCCCTAGAAATATAAAACAATCGGACATTACATACAAACTCACATTATCCACATGACCGAAACAGTCGATCAAATTACTTCGTCTTGACATTCTGCTCCATCCACCGAGGACTATCTTCTGCGGTGGATAGGATTCACAAGCAAGATCTAGCCATTCATCCTCTTAAACGCCCAGTTCAAAATAAAGTTATTCCTATCAACTTGTTGTAAATCTAAATACGAACTTATTTGGTGGACACCCTCAAACGAACTCGAGTCCCGAACTTGGATTGATGAAGCAGAGATGAAATATTTGCTCCAAATTTGAGCTAGTGACCCAGCCACAATCAAGCATCAACCACTTCTCTCGCTACATTTCCTTTGTCTTTCAAGTTTCATGCTCGCGTTTCCATTAACTTCACCGATCTTTAAGACAATTTAACTTACGGTGAAAAAAAATATTATCAATTTGCTTAAACTCGTCTTCCTGGTGCAAGGATGTCGAATTCACCACCCAGAACAATTAACCCAATCCTTCACTCTTTTGGTGATTTAGAAGCTACCACTACCTCTGTCACACCACACCTCTAATGTATGGCGTGGGGGCGCTGAAGTGTCTCTGTCTTGATCGAGGCTCATATAATTCCTTCAGGGGATTGTTATGCAATGACCCCTGTACTCTCTTCATCCATAAATGTGGTCGCTCATTAACTTTACCATTCATTTATTAATAAAATGATATTTGCGAAAATCAACGATGGCATTTCAAAGAGAAAGGTTTTGAAAAGTAATTCTTAATGAAAATAGTAATTGTTAATGAAAACGCGGAGAAGAAGATAAAGAATAAAAGAATAAAAGAAGAGCTACTGCATGAAGCTTCCCAATAAAGGGCATCCCTGAAAAGAGTAGCAAACAAACTAGGGCGATAGACTACCCATCATACAATTTAAACGAGAAATGCTGAAAATCAGGCTTCAGTTTTATTGATTTTTTCCTGTGGTTGGTCTTGGTCTTCTACCACACACTTATTTACCTGCGCGAATAAATTTCATGTAGGTTTAATGTAATGGAACTCAAATCCTATATAATTAAATACACATTCAGGACACAAGGGAGAATAGGAAAGATCTTGTGCCCGCAAGTTCTCGCCTTCTAGTAGTGAAAGGAGTTGAAGAATGAAAAATGAATAGATAAACTCATTTATTCGCATTCTTTTTCAAGGACTAATCGATGGAATAATTTTTACATTCTTTATTCTCTTCTCTCCCATTCTCGCTTGTTCATTGGATGTTCTTATCTGTTTTTCATTTTACGTAATATTTACTTTTGAAAAGTACTTGTCAAGTTAATTTTTTAAATATTAAATTTAGGTGCTATCAAATATTCGGATAGGTAGACTATTCAATTAATGTTGGTGCGATTTTATAGCTGAAGTAGACTGAAGCTTGTTTACTAATTTTGCTCCATCATCTTCTCGAACAGTAGTCTAAGATAAATATAACTGGATTCTTTTAACAATATAAACAATTAATTCAATTATGCACGGATCTGCTTACTTGTAAATAACAATGTAGGTTCAAGGATCGAAATCTGTTTTCGTACTGTTCATTCTTTAGCTCAAGTATTAGTCCGGTTGCCCTAGGTTGCACCCGTTCTAACACCTCTACGTTTTTTTTAAGGTAAAGAGACCAAAATTGCACTCAGTAGTCGAGATGAGGTCGGACGAGCGATTTATGTGCAGGTGAAATTATATCTCTTGACTCATAGTAACTTCGGCGCACTACTTTGATGTTTAGACGTATTCACAAATTTAATCCGTTAGGGTCTTTCTAAGTTAACGGATTATTTAGGATTTGGCCGTTTATTTGCTAATCCGCTTTAAGCTTTCAATTAGAGCCGCTTATGTTAATCGGTATTAGAGACCTTTTGGAAGTGTATAGAAATTATATCTTCCCTTTTGTGCTTTTCATAAATAGGAATAATTTTATGTGCAAATTCGAATAGATTATTTAAATACGAGCTTCAAAGGCCGATATACTTGTTGTGGGTCCATAATAAGCATATTTAACTTCGGATGATCAACTATCACAGTGCCGTCCTTGGCAATGTTGGAGCCAAAGCAAAGATTTCAGATTGATTTCCCATCCTTTCCGACCTTCATACAAGACCAATATATGTAAATCCCTTCCATACCTTTTATTAATCCATTTATTTTTTTAACAACACTTTTTACAAGAAATATTAATCACATATTAAGAAAAATAAATAAAATATATATAAACGCACTATATAACAAATAACAGTTTTAAATTATAATAAAACTTCAAAGAAATTGCAAAACTACTCAAGAAACTTTTGAGAACTGTTTACGACGACACAACCGAATGCAAATAGTGCAGAGGAAAACTTTACACCTTCCCATTTGAAAACGTCTTGACTGCTTTGTGACTTTAGTGCAAGAAAAGTTGAACCATTCAAACAATATCAGCTAAAAAAAATTAAAAATAATAAATACTTAAAAAATTACATTCTCATGAATCTATTGAGAGTTGTTATGAATACGACCGAATGCGAATAGGCCAAAGATGCATTGGGAGACACCTTTCAAAAGGGAAATATGTCTTGACTTATTTACTACAATATTATCAATGATCGTATTAAATGAGATAATTGCTTGCCTTAATCACAGAGAGTCCAATGACACGCTTTTGGGCTATGGCTGACCTCTAGTAGAACTTAATCAACTTGAGCTGCTGCTACAGTTCTTGGGATAGTCTCAGATATCCTGAGTGCTACTCAAATGTTTGGGTAGATCTCGTGTAGTTGCTTCTCGTGCAAAAATTCAAGGATCTCCATCGTGGTGGTGGTCCTGTTGGTTGATGGTAGGGCTGCGAAGCTCTTCATTCCCAAGGCGAGTTGTTTTTCACCTATGTCTGACTCTCCATCATAACTTAAAGGGCTGCTCACTACTTTACATTAATGCTCTATTTCTACATTGCCGAAGTTCACAAGCACACCAAACATCTCCATAACCTCCACCGAGGTCTTAAACCTCTCGTCTAGCGTTATTATGGCCAAAGTCACTATATTAAAAAATTAGCTTCTATCTTCCTCAGTGCATCACTGATGGGCTCATCTTGGCATTTTTATGGGAACTGCATATGTGTAGGCCATTGTCACTACACATTCATGTCGTCACTCATCTTTCTCGCTGAAATTTAAGCTGAAGCAAAGACAATGAGTCTGTTGTTCGTTAGGAAAACCTTTGCTTTTAAAAGCACGTCTTTGCTTTGCTTTGGGTAGTTCATCGAGGTCAATGATGACAGATGCCAACATAATGAGGGCATCAAACCTGCACTAGGTTTAAACGGGTAGGAATGTGTGCACTCTTCGGACCCGTATCTTGACCGAGGGGAGAAGGACCCTGGGGGCAGACGAGGTTTGAGACGTTCAGGCAATCCCAATCCTGATTTGTGATCGACTTAGCCTTCCTCTAGCCTTTGCACCACAAGCCAGACCCACGAAGCAGGGGGAGGGGTGCAGTGGCTGGTAGGAGCCAGGGCGTGTTCGCACAACGGTGGGCCTTCACGACATACCTCTTGGTCTCACTGCCCGCTCCGAGATTCCCTGCGGCTGATTGAACATCGGTAGTTGTTTTTCTCGATGAAGCTGCAGTTGTTTTTCTTGAATTGGCTCGTGAAACAGTAGGGAGTAAGTCTGATTTAGGTTTTTGTATGATATTTTCTTAGGAATTTGGAAAGGGAGGGACTTTTAACTTTGTTGTTTATTTGACTACATAGAAACAAACTGCATCAGCTTACTCACTCTGTTAATGCTGGTAAAAATATCCTGCCGACAACTAAGGAGATGAAGAAACAAAAAGATTAAATTTCTTTAGCTAAAGAGTGAGCATCAATTCTCATCAGGATCTTTTGGTTTCTCATTAGACTCCAGCTGAGATTCTTTCACTTCTCTGTCCTGGTACCATTATTGCCTCCATGATGTTTTTGCGGGTATCATATCTAGTGCCTGGCCATGAATTAATTATAATTTACACATGGTTTTTAAGGTAAAATCTCTGGGTGGATTTAGAGAGCAGTGTGAGCATCCTATGTAAATTACCATAGTTTCTCTTGGCGTCGTGTGAGCTTTGTGCAACATCAGCCATCACAAGGATTAATGTATGGGTTTCCCGTGACATATATAAAGATTTGCGGTTGATTGCCAACATTCTACCATAAAAATCTTTTTATTTTACTCTTAATTTTAGGAAAATTATCCTACAGCTGCCAGCTGAAGTCATCAAAGGTTATGTTTAGCTCTTATGTTTAAGATGACACCTGATTGTTCTTCTCCTGTTGAAGCTTCAGCTTCAAGGACAATCAAGAGCTTGTCTTTCCACCAAAAACTGAAGGCTCCGTGGATGTAGATGAACAGCTAGTAGCCTCAACAGCAGTAGTCAAATTAGACGTAGATAAATAGCTTGGGGTCTCTTCAGAATAAAATTAAGAAGATGTAGGAAAGTTTGTGTCACCTTGACCACTTGGATTTGGTGTCATGATTTTGATAATAGATTGGGTCACTTGGTCACTGGGCGCTAGTTGAGATGAGGTGCATGTAGAGGCTGGGTTACCTTTTAAATACTTCCTTAAGAAACTTGTCATAAGATGCATGAGCCTTTACCACTAATGTAGACTAGCACAGGTGCACATATACATATACATAATTTTCTTCAATTATTTAAAGATTCATTTATTATTTAATAACACACAATAATACAAATCATAATGAATTTTGTGTCCACATTTGAATGCAATATGAACAAAGTTTGGCATAAATGGATATGCAATTCATGAAGAAATGATAAACATTCTATATTGCAAGTGCTCACAAATAGCCTGTCACTCATTCAGTCACTCATGCAGTCAATTAGAAAAAAGGCTTTGCATGGAAAAATCATTTTATTTTTAACTAACATAAAAGGCTTGCTACATGAACCATGTAGTTGTTAGTTAGCTAGAAAAACATAGCTTAAATTTATAATTCTAGCTCAAGGTATATTATAAGTACATCGTCAAGCAAATATAAGCATATTGTGATATTCCATGAGAAAGCAATATAAGCAATAAATCTATTATTATTATCGAAAAACCCTTCCCCTAGTGAGTAGCTAAAGGGACGGTAGCCTGCCGCTCCAAGGTGAGAGAAGCATAACTGTGTAGGTGAGAAAGGCAAAGAGAAATTTTCAACCAACGAAGGAATATTTACTGATCGGGATTAAATGAAGGAAGAGAGTTGCTTAAGTGGATGGGTAGCTGGATAAATAAACAAATAGTAAAAGTTGAAAATTTGAACCTTGTCAATTCTAAATACTTTGTCTCAGAAGTACAACTATAAATCAATAGGGAAAAGTTCGTACCTACAGCAAAGGTACTTCAAAGTACGCAATTATCCCTCATTGCTTCTTCTCCTCCCCCTTCTCTTTTTGGCGTCCAATTAAGAGAATATTTATTTCCAGCTGTCTGAGAGATCACAAATTGCATGTATTAAGGGTGATAAGGGGGCACTTGAAGCAGGGAGGGTATCAGGGATGGAGAGCAGGGGAAAATGAGAATGAAATGAGAGAGGAAGATGAGATAAATCGATTTAGGTTTTATATCAGGAATTTATAATGGCACCGAAGGAGCATGCGAGCTACCGCCGTTATGAGCAAGGTGAGGAGGGTAGAGGAGAGCACTCACAGATGCCAGTGTGAGTGGAAGCAAAGACATTGATAGCAGTCTGAAAGTTTCTTGCATCGAGCTGGAGACGGTTCATTCGAATATTTGTGAAAGCTCGTTCATAACAGACTCAAGATTCTGCCCTTTCAAGGCCAAGGAGGCAGTTAAGAAGGAAAGAATTTTTGAAAAAAAAACTACGGTAGAAAAAAATATGGAGGAAGATACTATCAAGGACAAAGCACTATTGGAAGACATCCAATATAGAGGTAGGAGCTATATATGGTCAGATTAAGTTTAAAGGTGAAGAGGCACCGAATTCATTCGATAGCGTATTCGCAGGAACCGCCATAGTCACATAGGTAAACCAGGAGGTCTCTGTGACTGATAGTGTCTAAAGCATATCCAAGAGATCAAGAAATACTAAGTTGGAGGTAGGACCATCGTCAGCAAAATGATACGGCCGATTAATTGCCATACGAAAACACACTCAGTAGAGGAGCCAGACTTCAACCCAAATTGAGAGGCTTTATCAATTATATGCATTAGTAGGAAAGATCGTATTTTAAGTGTTCTGAGTTCTTAGAACAATCTATTTACTCTAAAAGTGAGTTTTCACATTGATTTCATTTCCTGTTAAGCCAAAATGGCGAGAACGGTCCATAGATGCAATCTCGGGTGACTTCTCTCGGATAAAGGTAAGATGTTTCGGGGAACTGTTTGGCTTGGACTCCGGAGCGCCACTTTGCGAAGGCGATGCGTTTGCTGATACGGTATCTACGTGTCTCCTTCTTCACCTACCGTCCGTTGTACCACGCTTGTGCCGAGTAGTTTAAAGAAGGATGATTAAACTAACGAGAGAAGCTCAGCCGAAAACCATTTCTAAATAAGTTTATATAAAAAAAAGAGATGAACCTAACAACCCATAGTTCAGGATGTAGGAACAAAAATATCAATGAACAGCATGAACATTAGAAGGACTCGAATCCAAGCCCTGTGAACAGGTGATTGCAACCCAATTTAACTAGTTAATCTCAATTATTAAATTTATAATTATCAAACTCCTACACCCATGCCGTAATTCATTTCGGTTGAGAATCCCCTCGTTAATCTAGATACAACTCACCAAAAAGTGTTCCTACAGGGCAGTATTGCCATTTATATAATATATTTGTTTCGGTTGTAAAGTTTAAAATTAATTAAAAACTTAGTTTCCGGAATAAATTTAGTTTCTTTAGAATCGGCCGCTGAGAGTATTTTCACTTCATTCGCGATCGCTCCCAAGTGCTCGAGAGTGTTCCAGGCCTTGCGTTTGCTTCAAAAGAAAAGACCTTTGAAATATGAAGGCGATCGACCTAAAGGGCTTTCGAGTTGTTTTTCGTCGAAATCCATTCTCAGATCTATCGGCGAGGCTTAATTTGTCTCAAGTGGATTGTCTTTGTCAACCTTCATCCAATTTAATTACTGTTACGGAGGATCTAGTGACAGCCTCTAGTTTTACTTTGAACGTCTGATAGGGTTTGTCAACTAGAAAGAAGTTGTAAGCAGGTTATGTAAATCCTGCTTTTCTATTGTGGGTCTATATTTTGTATGATAAAAACACGTTATTTCCTTTGCTCTCTTTGCTTGCACCACAAGAAACATCATAACTGGCAAAATGAGTATCGAATCTTTCATCAATGGATTCGTTACATCCAGAGGAATGGGCCTATGATTAATTGATGAATTTTGAACCCATTCTTACCCATGCTTCAATTTAAGGTCATTGTACACGAGAAGTTACCTCATCCGTGAGTGTCTAAGTTTCCCTCGTGTCTATCTCAAATACATGGCGGACGCTCCTCAATACATAACCAACCATACGTTGGATTCCAAGAACCCGTTCGTATTTGCAGGTACCGAAACACTGATTTTAGAGTGATTTTCTTTAAGTCACCTCATATCCTTTCCGCGCATGATATTTCCTATGAGAAGACGGGTTTCCTTTCCGTCTTGCCGTTCCTATCCCAACTCGACCGGAATTTGTTCCTACTAAAAAACCGAAACGAACCCTTCATATACGAGTTTTTTTACTATTTTTTACATCCAGTGGAAGCTACACTTATCTCAGAATGGTGAAGTGGAGATTCTTCAACGCAAATAAACATCTGTGTCTCGTCAAAATCGCGCCGAACGAACGATCAAATTTTATGAACCTCAAATATCTTACAAAGAGACAAACCAGTAGTAGTTCGTACCCCCAAAGATTTCAATTGGGAAAGAAATGGCCGTACCTCAAAGTTTGCAAATTAAAGGTACAATTATTCAACTTCGTTTTTGTTCCTCGTTAAAAGTCCCTACTTCCCGAACCAGTGCATTTTGGTTGCTTATTGCTGAAAATATATACATAGAAGATGTATACAAGACACACACACACACAGCTGAGAAAATAAAAAGTAACACCTTGTGGCGCAGTGGCAGTCGAGGAGACGCAACTCTCCCCAATTTATTCCTGCTTCGGGAATTCTGATCGTGAAGGCAGACTCTATAGGAGGGAACTTGAGCCTCTTTCTTTTTTTTATATGAACTCTTTCGAGTATTGACATTATTAAAATTATTGGTATTATCGATTTTATTAATATTCTTGAGATAATTCCCCAAACACCAAAAAACCTGAACAAAATTATAGGAAAATTTTCTTTTTCCTTGGTTTTTGATAAAATCCTGGTAGTTTTAGCAAAACCTCGCCTGTATAAAAGCGAACGCAGTTTTATTTGGCAAACGACCTCTCATGATTTACAAAATAATGAAAGGGGAAGGGAGTTGTTTGTGGATAACGAGTGAGATTTGTTAGGAAAATTGTTTGCGAATTATTCTGTTCTACTTCAGCCCAAATGAAAGCAACTTGAGGTCCATACACAGTGGCACAGCTCCCAACTACGATAATTGGACTATGAAGAGGCGTTTCCTCTCTCTCAGAATGTGTGAATAACAGAGAGAAATGGAGTTCCTTTTTGACGGTCGGAGGCATTTTCTGGCATATAACTTGGCTCTCCGTTGACTGTGCAATGTGGGCGTCAAGTTAGCTTACCTAACTTCGTGTGGTACATATATTTGTGCTGACACTCTTTTAAGCAGGTTTATTTTGTGCGTTTCAGAACTAGTTAGGATTATTAAGTTTATATGTATTAAGGGTGAGGTTGAAACTAAGCCCATTTTGATATCTTCGAGTCTAAAATTTAATATCGTCAATTCCATTTTGTTTCTTCTTTTGTTTGCCTACCTTTTATTGTCTAATTCCGTCCCAATCCAATCGTATATCTTCCTCTGCGTGTTTACCTTTTACTTGCAGCTTTATAATTATCGTATCACATAAATAAGCTTCGGTGTTCCTTTCCTTCGCACGAAACGGTCGGGCAGGAATGAATTCGAATCGACAAAATGTTCCTTTTTTTCCTTTTTGCCTCGCCCAATAAATGCATCTTGGGGCCGCAAGTACCCTAGTAGCGGAAAAACACGAAATGTGACCATTAATAAAAATTGGAATATAAAATAGCTCCTTTCGAAGCCACCCTTCTCTCACGGGTTGAACTCTTTCACTTGATAGGCGTGTGAATGCGTGTGTTTAGTTCTTGGTAAATGCGTAATTATTTCCATGCGTGTAAATGGGTAGAGAAAAAAAGAATAAACAGACAAAGAGAAAATCGGAATGAAGTGGGTAGTTATCAAAGAGTTTAAAAGGCGGTGATTTGGGGAAAAACTTTGTTTGAGAGGGGAAAATGTGTTTGCGAAGAGGCGGAAAGAGCTAACATTCAGAGGACCATTGCAGTGTTTGCTCTTATGTAAGAAGAGATTTGCTTCTTCACATAATTGCTATTTGTAGGCTCTGGAGCCTGCTCCATTCGTGTTACTGCATTCATAAACAAAGCAAAAATTCAGCACAAAATTTCCTGATCCTGGCTACTTTTTCCAATAGAAATTTAGAGAAAAAAGTTTTGAATTTATAAGAAAAAAAATGAGCTTGCTTTTGTTGATGGGAATTTTGTCTTTTTCATTTTATTTCCCGCCTCTAGTGGTTGACCCTCCTCAAAATCAAATACTCCATTTATTTCTCAAAAAAGGTCGACGAGTTTTGGGAATCGAGACGAGACCATGCTTGTGTGTGGTGCTTCTTTTTCTGGCGCCTAATCAATCCATTTTAAAAGCAAAACAATAAATACTTCAGCACTTTTATCAAGTTCGGCAGATTCAAATAAAATTAAATAAAAATGTGTCAATGATTAACGCCTTGAGTTGGTAGTCACATGGCACTGAGTGCCAATTAGTGATGCAGCTGGCACGAAGTTGATCTGCTCAAGTAATGAAAGTTTTTCGCCTTCTTGCTGAAAATGAGCTACGGACGGATCGAGGAGAAGAAATTGAGTTCATTGCGTGGGAAAATTTTAGCCCTTCTTTGTTCACGTAAAACGTCATTTTTTTTTATATTATCACGTTCCTTCTCACGTCGGGATCACACTCGTTCTTTAAACTTGAAACGAGTAAATTAGTGTGGTGAAACGGAGAAGAATATTTTGCGCATTTCAGAAAGAATGTGTGAGTAGTGTAGAGATAGAAAAAAAGATTAATAAATGTACAGCGTAAGAATAAGGTAAAGGAAACTGAAAGACTTGCAGATGCTTTATCAATGTCTCTTTGTAGCTTGTAGAATATATATATATAAAGAGAGAGAGAGAGAGAGAGAGAGAGAGAGAGAGAGAGAGAGTGTGTAGGAGTACCTTGCCCCTTGCCTTCCATACCGAGGAGGTACTATTTAGGGAAAGCCCTAAAACATACAGTATGTGAACAAGATTGTACAGATTGAAGGCTGTCGCTATCCCATATCTCCCACCGCCTCACTGGTACAGAAAAGATACATGAATATGATAGGGAAAGGAAGAAACCAGGAATTTGGAGAGTAAGGCTATGTATACAGTCATGGCCAAAGTTTTGAGACTAATATATATTTTATTTTTTCATTCGCTTTTAAAATTTAACTAGGTAGAATAATTATTTTAATATTAAAATTATGCAGGTTTATTAGAAAATCAGCATTTCGAAAATAAGATAAAATTCCATTCCGTCGCTGAATCCAAAGTGGCGCTCTGTTCCCGTTCCTCTTGGAGGTGAGTTTTAGTCCCTAGAGCTTTTCTATTTAATCAAAAGGTTAAAATGATGACAAATATGGGTTACATTAATGATGTGGTGTAATTATATTCTATTTAGTACTAATCTATTTTATGTAAAAATAAATGTTTAAATCGTTTTCAAATCACAAATGATTATTTGTAAAGAAAACCGTGTAACCATTGTTTCTCTGCGCCAAAGTGGTCTGCAATGCAAGGAGAGGGTTGCTAAGGGTATTGCATCGAAGAAAAAAAATCTTTAGGATCATTAATAACTTTAAAAAGAATGGTTACCCTCCTGTGAAAAAGTCTTCTGGACGCCTAAGATCTCCAAATGAATGCCAAAATCGCCTCCTGGAAAGATCCCAGCTCAAGGATCGAGTTGCCTCCAGTGCCAAGCTTTCTTCTGATTGGAAAGAAGCAGGTGTTGACGCTTGGTTTTGCGGGAAAAGTGCGGCCAAGAGTTTCGACATAGGTCTTAATTCGGGAAGGGCTCCAAAGAAGCCTCATCTTTCCATGAAAAATCTTACGGATAGGCTCCACTTCTGTAGGAAATATAAAGAATGGATTGTTGAAGATTGGACGAAGTGATATTCTCTGATCAAGTTCCTTTCCGGTTGTTTGGAGCTTCTGGAAGATCCATCGTTAAGAGGAGATAAGGGAAGCGCTTTCACGAGTCTTGCGTTGTGCCCACGGTGAAGCATCTGGACACTTTTCTTGCCGGGGGCTACGTCTCATCTAAGGGAACTTAGAGCAGTACAAATTTTTTTTATACTAAAATGATACCAAAACCTGCTTTATCAGCACCTTTTCACAACAGTTAAGAACCAATTTGTGGATGATAACTATATTTTTCAGCACGATGGCGCACTTTATCACAAAGCAAATGCAATAACAAAGTTCTTGGCTGAAAATATCAAAGTTTAGGACCTTTGTCTGGGAATTCACCAGATATCAGCCCAATAGAGAATTCTGGTTGATAATCAAACTGGCGGTTGCTAAAAAGAAGCTATTAAATTATGATCAGTCGCGGAGGCTTTATTAGACAAAAAGAGAGCAATATCAGTCATTATATCATCATATATTTGGTCTCCATTGGGCCAAAACGAATTGAAGTCGTGTGAAGAACGAGGGACAAGATGGTAAATATTGACTGTGCGCATCAATTGACTGTATTTATTAATAAAATGGGTTTGAGCTCTAAATTTGTGCACATTTCATTTTCAAATTATGATGCAAGCATACATACTGAAACAAAATGCAACATTTGATAAGTTCTATTAAAGGGATAGCACATTTGTTCATTAGAAACTTTTCAAATTCTTGCGTTGAAAATTCGCATTTTTTGGTTTTGTAGGTACGAGTATATCATTTTCTTGCCAATTTTATGCACTTTTTTATGGTATAATAATTTTTTTAGCAACATTACTAGAACATAGTGAAAATTATGATAATACAAAATTGTATACATTGGTGGAAAATTTTTCTTAGATATTTAAAGTTAATTTGTGAAAAAAATACACCATTAATTTTTATATAATTTTATTGCAAATTTTATGCAATTTTTTATAGTATATATTTTGTTTTAGCAAAATGACTAGCACATATTGAAAATTATGATAATGCAAAATTTTATACATTCGTGGAGATTCTCCGTAGATTTTTAAAGTTGATTTGTGAACAAAACGCAAAACAATACCATGTGATTTTAAATATTTGCTAAAAGAAAGGTGCCTGAGAACTGGTTTATATTTTTAAAATCATTCGAATATAGATTGAACTAAATTCCAGGGTATTCAGAACACCACTACTATTCACCTAACATCCCCTTTCCCAACTGAGAACAAAACCTATAGTTGACTTTGTCCGAAAAATATATGTTTTAGTCCACCATTAGATCAAATTTAGATGGAATTAAAGAAAACCGATTTCATATGGTAACTAAATCATTTGTTCCTGGATTGAGTTCGAATGCTTAATTTTTAGTAATTCCATAGCTATTTATATGATATCAGGTTTCAAGGGGGGAGGGGCTCTGAAAGAACTCAAAAACAGCACCGTAGGTTATTATGATTTTGTTAGGAATAAAAGGGCTTTTAATGAGCTTTAATTTCTTATATAAAAACTAACGTAATAAAAGGTTGAAAAAATTAACGTGGTATCCCTTAATTTTCTTATAAGAAAAAATATCGTCTCAACATTTTGGGCCATGATTCTACTTGGAAAAAATGTTAATAATAATCGATTATAAATTTCCCAACATTGCTACTATTAAGCACTTTTTTAGGTAGCTTATCTCATATCTTGCGTTATTCGTACAACATGTCATACCAGCATTAATTATGGTTCTGCGCAGTTTTAAATAAGAAGTCACATGAACAAATTATTAAAGCTATTTCCTCTCAGTTCAAAGAGAAAATGACTGAAAATATTGAAAATATATTTGAAACATGCCTTGGACATCAGAATTGGCTTAGAGTTGCAATGAGGCGAAACATACAGTTAGACACGTCTAAATAAGTTATTTAATATATAGCGTGTCTAGAGACTTTATGCAATTCCTCTTTAACGTGTCGTCCTTTTTAAGAAAAGTTTCTGAAACTATTCTGTGTCAGGTACGTTTCTGAATGTGCCCATCCCCAAAAGGGCCTTCACGCACTTTTTGTGATGTATCCTTCATTCATTCACTAATCACCCTTACTTTGCAGGACATTACAAATGCAACGCCTGTGAACACAATTAGATCTCAATGGGAGTTACAGCAAAGAATATACTGCGTCAAAGATTACTACAAGACAGGTTCGCTCAAGAAAGTGCAGCACACTTTTGTGCATCAGTTTGAGTGTGAAAAAGCCCCCTCCAAGAGCAGAATTCAGGACTGGGTGGACCACTTCGAGAACTATGGGATAGTGGAGAACCACAATGCAGCCAATGACAACCGTCCAAGCCATTCAGGACGCCCCAGGAGGCGTACAGCTGAACTGGTCGAGAGCGTGAGAGAGTCAGTTGAGCAAGCGAAGTCAGTCCCTCGGTATATCCCGTGAGACTTGCAGGAGAGTGCTAGTAATGGATGTAAAGGCCCACCCATACAAAATACAGACAAAACAGACCCTTACAGCCTCAAACAAGGAGCAGAGAAAGGCTATGGCAGTCAATATACTGGAAAAGATTCAGGAGACCCCAACTTTCCTTAACCTCCTCTGGACCTCAGATGAAGTTCACTTCCATCTTGAAAGAAAGGTAAACTCGAAGACAAATGTCTTTTGGGGAGCTCCAGACCAAATGAGGTAGCAACCAAGTCCCTACACTCCCCTAAGTGCACGGTGTGGACTGCAATCTCAGCCAGAGGCATCATCGGACCATTCTTCTTCGAGAAATCTGGCGCGACAGTGATAGTCACCAATGAACAATACATTGAGGTCCTCCCAACCTTCAAGGGTGAGCTGCAGAACTTGTTCCCTTCGCTTATGGGGAAGTTCTGGTTCCAGCAAGATGGAGTAAGCTCTCACACCTCAAACCTGCCCCGAGATTGGCTGAAAGAGAACTTTGGTGGCCTTGTGTTTAGTCTCAAGACTGATTTTGAGTGGGCACCTCACAGCCCAGACGTTAGCCCCTCCAGATTTATTTCTCTGGAGCTACCTTAAAGACAGAGTGTACGCAGGGAGACCAAGGACCATCACGAAACTCAAGCAAGCCATCAGGGAGGAGATCAGAGCCATTAGTCGGCCGGTTTGGACAACTTTGCGCTGCGCCTCAAGAAATACACAGAGCTAAATGTAGGTCGTCTCTAACACATGCTCTAGAAAAAAAGAAAAGTCCAAATACTCTCATGCTTCGATATGATTTTTTAAACACAATGAACTAGTTATCACCAAAGTTTCATTCAATCCTTGCAGAAAATTAAGAAATGAGGTCTATCGAAAGTTTTCTTAGCCGTCCAAGATGATGTAAAGAATGTTTCTGCTGACTCCATCAAAACTTTGACTTTATCTGTAGACAACAGACTGTTCAAAGATATTTCGAAAAGGGGTTCCTTTGTCCAGTAGTTCGTGTACAATTCTTATTTAAAATGGCATCATCTTATTTCACTTCATTGTATTAATTAATTACAATTACAATTAATTCACTTATGTAAGTTGAACTTTTTATTTTTAATTTTAAAAGCAAAGCAATGAATATTCAATCAATTTTATTTAGTTCAGTAGATTCGAATAAAATTAAATGCTCAATGTGTTAGTGATTAAATAATTGAGTTGAGTCACATTGGTATTGAGTGTCAATGTGATATATTTTGTGATTTTATATGTTTAGGTTTAAAACTCTATGTATTCCTACTAATTAAAAATCTTCAAAGTGTAGGCCATGGATGGTCTTTTGCAGTCTCCTTCTTTTCTTATGTTCTTAATTAGATGCTATATATTTACATAATATTTTACCTTCACGATTTTCTTACCTTTATGAAGAACGTTAAACAAAAATGCCACTGTTTTAAGTGAGATTTTTGAGTCATAATTTTTCCATATATCTCTCCACACACTTTAATTTTGAGCATTAAAAATGAATGGTAATGCCACAACTAACGTATTTTGAAGTATATTAAAAAAAGAAAAGGAAAAATTATTATACTAATGATCACTATCATGAAGGTCATTGAACACCTCTCACCCCAAATAATGCTTTGTTCCCGGAGAAAATATGGATAGATCGAAGCAAGAAAATTAAGTGGTTCTTCGACAGTGATAACTTAATTCATCAGGCCTATGACACCAATCTCTAGCTCTTAGAACAGGTCTGTCAAAACCTAGTCCTTGGGATTGATTGAAAGGATAGTCTACTACCTCTCTAGATGCAATTTCACTGCCACTGACTGAAATTAAGTATAAAACGAAACAGAAAACGGATACATTGGGTTGGGTGTAAATTGCGAATACACCAGCCTGGCACCCATTCTCTGATGGTGTGGCTGAAAAACACATACCACGGTAAATTGGCTATGAGACACGGGTCCAACATGATCTCCTGAAAGCAAACAGCTGAAGCGGAACGGAGGAGACGAGCCTCCGCATTACTCCTAATTAGCCTGAAGCCTACGGCAATTCCATTGAAGCAAATGCCATCCATGCCTAGTTAATAGATACGGGTTCCCTCCTCGATGTTTAGCCCCTCACGAGTATCGCCGTAATCTTCCTGTAGGCAGAAATACCAGTGTTGCTGGAAGCATAGTACGCTAAATGCGCTGCTGCCATCTAGGACTTACCCGAGGAGTCTTGGCACGGCGCATGAGCCTTTACTTCTCCTGCCTCAAAACCTTTATCTATCAAGGAGGCTTTGGGGGTCGTGAATCCTTCGCTCTTTGGAGGTGTTTAACTTTCAATGGTGCCACATTCAGTCTTAGCCAGGGGTGAGGGAGTCAAAGCTCCAGTGTTGATACACAAATAATGAGTGGTATACTTTAAAACCCCGGAGTTGGCCTCACCACCACCTTCCGCGGATTTACCCTCTCTAAGTTTCGGAAACCCCTCGTTTTTGGCGAAGAAGTCGCTTGCGTGCGCGAGCGTGTGTGTGATGCGGGAGGGTGAGTTGTATGGGCAGCGCCGTGGCCCATATAAAGGCAGTAGTAGCAGCAAAAGTGTTACGACTGGGCACGATTGGTACCGTGCTTATAGGCGCTACGAAGAGACCGGACAATACATTCTTAGCCTGGTCGACTTAAAAATCCGGCATAAGGAGAAGGATTCTTATCCTTATACTCATATTTTTTCATATTTTTTCTTCTTTGGGAAGGAGGGCGGGTTGTGCACCCTCTTCTCTCCCCGTTGAGGGACCCCAGAAGCCGAACGGGACTGCCTCGGCCTGTTCCTTCACTGAGATGGTAAAGGACCGGGTCGTCTGCGAAGCTCTTCAGGAAGGAGAGAAATCCCTCTCTCTTCAAGGCCCTGGTCCTGTATCTTTTTGGGAGAACTTTTTCAGGGAGACAAATTTGGCTCGGGGGAGGGGGTGGTGGTAGTTCCTCTACCAGGCAAGACCGGCCAGCCGAGTACAATCGGAAAATTTTGAAAGTCGGGCACGGGCACGAAGGAGGAGGGTTTAGGCTAAAGAAACCTGGCCCCTCTTCTCCTTCGAAGTGGGTTCGCCATACTGCTCCCGTTGGGAGCAGTTCGGTGTATAGCATGAAATGAAATTGCCTTATTTCACAGTCAGTGTGGTAACCAAAATGGGCATTTTTGAGTGGTTTTGTCAGGAGCATTAACTTTTAATGAGTATTGCAAGGACTATTAATAATTGAGAAATCTGTTTAATTGACAACTTCAAAAGGATGAAAGGTCCACCATGGGAAGGAGTGTAACGAAAAGAGTGTAATTGTTTATACAATATGAGACAGTCAAGTTTTTATTGTTAAAAAAAGCCGTCTTTTCCTCACCTCACTGTTTGTCCCTCTACTAACTACTTGAAGGTGAAGCATTGAGAAAAGGAAAGAAGATTCCAACAACTTTCGTCTTTTTTCCCCTAAAACATCTTCAGGGAATTAGTAAATATAAATTGAGAGAGCCTTATATCGTGTACCACCCCCTCAAGTTCTCATTTTTCAAAAATATTATCGTAATAAGAGGCAAACCTAAGGAAGGCAAGAATGCAAAAAAGATCCATGAAGGCATGGTTGCAGTGTACACCGACACCACCCCTTCCTATGCAACCATTGCTCGCTGGAATAGAAAGTTCCGCCATGGTCGTGAGTCCCTTGAAAATGACCCCCGTCCAGGACGCCCGTCAGACATGACCAACGAGCACAATGTGGCCCGTGTGGAGAGGATGATCCTCGAAAATCGACGGGTGAAGGTTAAAGAAATCGAGCGAGAACTTGGAATATCACATGGAAGTGTTATCAACATCATCCACGACAATTTGGCCATGACCAAGGTCTCTTCCCGTTGGGTCCCTAGAAACCTCACGCTTCATGATCGACTTCAACGTCTTAAAGTTCGGAGGAGCTGCTGCTTCTGTAAAACCAAGACCCGGTGGGATTCGAGTCACGCATAGTGACAGGTGATGAAACGTGGGTCCATCACTGGGATCCCGAGACCAAGCTCGAAAGCATGGCCCGGAAGCACAGGGGCTCTCCAACTCCCATCAAGTTCCGGACCCAACCCTCAGCAGGGAAGATCATTGCCAACATCTTCTGGGATTCTGAGGGAGTGTTGATGGTGGACTATGCGCCCCGTAGAAGGACCATCACAGGCCAATATTACGCCGAGGAACTGGCTGGGTTGAAGAAGTTCATCCGTCAGAAGCGGCGTGGCAAGTTGACACGCGCTGTTATGCACCTCCACGACAATGCCTCTGTCCACAAGGCCAGACTTGGTCAAGCTGCCGTGCGCGAGTGCGGATTCGAGGAGTTCAACCATCCCCCCTACAGTCCAGATCTTGCCCCTAGCGACTACTTTTTATTCCGCCAGCTCAAGGCTGCACTGCGTGGACGCCGGTTTGGGGACGATGAAGATGTCCAGCTCGCCGTCCAGGAGTGGATTGAACAGCAGTCGGGAGATTTCTGGTTGTCGGGAATTCGAAGCCTCAGAGACAAGTGGCGCAAGTGCATTGAAGTCGAAGGTAGTTATATTGAAAAATAATAAAACACTTTCCCTCATATCTCGTTTCCTTATATCTGAATTGCAAAACTTATTGACCGCTCCTCGTATATGTAATCATTGTTTTGTTGTGTTGTTGACATCATGATTACGGCTGAAAGAATATTTACTCTGTTAACTCTAAACTCTTAATGAGGTTGCCCTACGCATGATATAGACAACGCAAATGGCCAAGCACAGGACTATAATCTATATTTGTTTCAATGGGCACGTTTTTTATATTTGTAAGTTGAGAGAAAAAATAAATAATATCGTTTTCCAATTTCAATCATTATCAGAAATGGCTTTGGTATTTCTGTTTGAATGAGAAACTTTTGGGGTCTTTGATGGGGCAGAAAGTGGAAGAACTCTCTAGACTCAAGGTAAATTCCCTAAAAATGATAACTCTTGGAATCTGCCTTTCTTAACTTCTTCCTTGGATTCAATTATGATTTACTTCACGTAGTATTTTGTGAGTGATCATCATGTTGTAAAAAGTGTTTTGACTACCTCAACATGAAAAAAATGAAACAAGTACCGAAAAAATGATTCTCACCTATTTTCTGAAATTCATGGAAAACTGTTTTAATGGCCATCGTTCATTCAGCGTTGTCTCAAAATACCGCCTCCACACAGCCAAGCAACAAATAAACATCTACCTCCAAATACTACTATAATGACCAACCTGCCGGAGCCCCAAGCCCCTGAACAACACTATGGAAGCACATCCACTAGAGCTGGCCTATATTCATACATACAACCAAACCCCGCAGCATACTAGATTAACCACGCTGAGCTGACCCCCCCTCCAATCTTCAAGAGTGACCCTACTTTGGATACATTCGGAACACCATTCAGACCTTAAAAAAATAGACATATTTCTCAATAGACTTGATCCATCGTAACAGAGTTGTGGCTATGACCCCGAAGGTGTGCCAACTTCCTTTTCTCTGTGCGATCTTTCTGAGGAGCGCCGTATGTAAAGTGCTCTTTCTGCTCTTCACCCTTTGGCAACCGGGCTGGAAAACTGGTAGGGAGGTATCTATCGGCTTTAAGGACCACTAAGATCACAGGGTCTTTGATAGATAATAATTTAAAGTTGTAAGTGAAAATGTGTGGTTAACACACGACCAGGTACTCCCAAAGTTAACGTATTCCTAACGCGATGGATGTGGAGGGTGCATAACTCCACTGAAGATGCCTTCATTTTTGAGGAAGGAATGGCTCCTCGTGCCGGGTCTAAGGCTCCCCCCCCCCAACACCCTGCAGACAGATCTCAGAAATCGCTCGTCAAAATGATTTGATCTCAACTAATGAACAGAAACTTCCTCACACAAATTTGGGTTCACTATATGTTCAGAGGCTAAATCAAGGGAAAATATATTAAAAAACTGTGATAGTAAAAATTCCATAACGATATGATGTATGTTGCAGCATGTTACCTAAATTCATATTTTGAGGGTGGTGGAAGAGAAATGAAAAATTTCGCTAAAAATAAATATCACTATTGTCAACCTTACGCTCGATTCTACTGTTAGTGTTTGTTATTTGCTTAAAATATGAAAACTGAACTCTTTTTGCACTGTGTTTGAAATCATCATAAAGATGAAAGATTTGAGTAAAAAGATTTCTCGACGAGCTATTCCATTTTAGAATTTGCCTTTGTCGTGGTACACCACTATATACCATACACTACCCCTATATTATGTGGGGGGGGGGGGAAGACTTAATCACCTACTGCACGCGAACCGTTTAAGGACTGTTCTCAGGGATTAACGATCGACCAGGAGGTCAAACTGGAGGCGTTGGGTTTCAAATCCTTAACAAATCAGGCAGAGTGCGGGGCTTTAATCCTAGGAGGAAATGTAAAGAGCGGTAGCCGTAGAGGAAAGTGGGTGTATGGAGGGAGGGGGGGGGGGACGCCTCACATATCCCAAGTCCTGTTAAAGCTTTCGAGTCACCCAATTATCAAACCTTCTTTATTCGCACTCGAGCGAGGAGGACTTGCTGCTCCCCGGATACCAGATTTAACAGTTTACACAAAGGCCGTAACAATGGATCTTCTATCCTGATCCACTGAAGTATCACATTTGCCATCTGATGATCGCTTCTGGAGGTTAAAGGGTACATTGGGAGGTAATGTGAGCCATTATATACTTAGGGAGACATTTATGAGGCGTCTCTCCGCCACATCCAAAAGGAGTTGGAAATATATGCCGTAGCAGCGAGAAATATCAGTAAGAGCTCACATACAATGGTTCCCTCCTTTACGAAGAATTTCTTTGAACAATTTCGTGAGCATATTGAAGCAGCACTTGTCCCTTTCATATAGGAGCTCGCAACCTTCTCATGAAGAGTAGCGAAGATCAAGAATGCAAGAACTCAATCTAGAGAGCGTCGCGCCCCCTGTTTCAGCATCTCTCCAGCGGAGCTACAACTCTCCCGTCCACAAAGATAGTATTATTTGCTGGTATCCACGGCCATTTGGTGAGGAAGCACACCAATGTTTGCCCGGCTTCAACGAGAGAAAAACTTTGGGAAACTTCAAGGGTGTACAACAATGAAGGACGTGTCGTTCCTATCTATCCAAAGTCCTGGCGTGCACGCCATCTATCCCCTCACCGGAAGACGATCTTTGAAAGAAACTGGATCCGTTATATCGATCATTCCTGCAACATACAATCATCTACACTTGGAGGAAAGCTACGTCCCACTGCTAACGGCATCATAATCCGCTCTATTAATGTTTGTGATGTCAATTACGCGATCAGAGGTGTTGATCTCTTACTCCACTATAATCCATTGATGGATTTATAAATATCAGTTTTGGTGGACGGCTCGGCTAGTAGTAAGAATGCGATTTCTCATTCAAAATATTTTTCATTTTCAAGTGTCTCCCAAGTGCATTATCTCATCAATCAATATTTTTAATGATAGAGATATGTAAGCCAAATAAGAAATGCAACAGTGATAATCCGCCTACCATACATCCCTCCTATTATCATCGTATAAGAACTGAAGGACCCCCTTTAGCAATTGGGATACGGCGCTTATCTTCCAAATTATTAGCTGCCCCTAAAGACCCCTTACAATCTCGATTGAAGGAAAACAAAATACGCCCGAGCAGCTTATATCATATGGCTGTCTCCTTCATTTGGTCCAGAAGTCGGTGTCAGAGAGAGAAAGTTACCCCTCCCCCCACTAGAACCCAACGTCTACCCGTGGAGCCTGAAACAAAGAATTTCGCGAGGTCGTGTGATCCGTGTTGGGTTCCCCCGTCACATCGCCTGTACGGCGCCAGATCTACGGCGTAGAGGACTTTCGCGCGAGCGTGTGATGCTCGCCGAGAATATCCCCTCCCCCCTGGCGCGCGAAGTCTAATGAGATCTCCGCCCTCCTTTTGGGGGCCTCGGGCGATCCGCTTCCGCCGAGGCAGTATAAATACTTCGTTCTCGTTTGTAGTACTTCATCGTTCATTCCTCAGCGAGGTTAAAGAAGAAGGAATTTTGATAGTTGAACTTTGCAGCGCCCCGCTTCCACATCGTCTCTAAATCCTCCAGTCAATTAGGCTTTACGTGAGTTTCCCCGATATTTGTACTCTCCCATTTTTCCTGATCTCACCGCTGTGTTTATTCGAGTGAAATGTCCTACCTCAAGGGATAAGCAATTCATCGAAAACATTTCAGTGGTACTTTAACCATTTATGGGGTTACATGGATTTCGTCTTTCCTTATATCGATGAACCGCAGACAAAGCTCAGCATTTGCAAAAATTGGAGCAACTCCTTTAAGGTTTAACATTGCCAATTTTCAAATCAACAGGGCAAACTTCGCTTTCTCAGTAGAAAACATCAATACCTTGGACAACAAATCAATTCCCGTAGCATATCTCCCGAAAAGAATAAGATCAATGAATATCTTACACTAAGCACTTTTTAACAGATCTACCAAGTTTCAAAAAGACAACACGCAACCTCACACCGAGAGAGACATCATAAAAAAACATTAACGATTTTCGATTGTGAAATAATGATTCAGCCTCCATACTCACCCGACTTAGCCCCATCGGATTACTACTTTTTTAGAAATTTAGCGAATCGCTTAAAGAGAATAATGATGTTGACAACAGAATCGCTCGAAACAGCCTTAAAACTTTTTACAAGCATGATTTTGAAAAGTTAATAGAAAGATGGAGACTAGTGGTGGAAACTGGCGAGAATTATATTACCTATTAAATTAATAAATATTATATAAATAAAAGGTGTTCCATTAAGACGGATCGAAGTTAGCAGTAAATAAAACACTGTTATTTGTGAAAATTTATTGATTTCACTATTGGATGATGTTAGTTGAGTCATGGCAATTATGTGTGAAAAATAATATCGCCTAAATATCCGCCAAGGCTTCGGCAGCACACCTCCACTCGATGGTCAAAATTTTTGAAGACGTCTCTGCATAGTTGCTCCTCGATCTCACCAATATGCCTTATTATCTCATCCTTCAACTGTTGAATTGTTGTTGGCTTGTTGGCATAGACCTTAATTTTGAGATGACCCCAAAGGAAGAAATCTAAAGGTGTCAAGTCACACGATCGTGGTGGCCAATTGACCTCGCTGTTTCGAGAGATGATGCGACCTGGGAACTTCTCATTCAATAAAGCCATTGTTGTATTGGCTGTGTGGCCTGTGGCGCCGTCCTGTTGAAACCACAATTCTTCGACATCCATAGAATTCCATTCAGGCCATGAAAAGTTGGTTATCATGGCACGGTATCGCTCGCCTATCACCGTAACAGAATTCCCGGCACCATTTTCAAAGAAATACGGCCCAATGATTCCACTATCAATAAATGCACACCAAACGGTGACCTTTTGTGGATGCAGTGACTTTTCAACAATCTTCTTGGGATTTTCATCAGCCCAAATGCAACAATTCTGCTTATTAACGAATCCACCAAGATGAAAATGGGCTTCATCACTAAAGATGATTTTTTGCAAAATACACCATCGGCTTGTCTTTGCTCGTGCACCCAATTGACGAATGTACGGCGCTTCAAATGGTCATCAGTCTTCAGTTATTGTGTCAATTGAATTTTGTAAGCGTGTAGATACAAATCTTTTATCAAAATTTGACGTAATGTTGTTGTGGAGATGTTCAATTCCTGCGCGCGATGACGAATAGAGGTGTCTGGATCTTCGACCACATTCACGCGCACTGCAGCAATGTTTTCTGCTGAACGGCGTAAACGAGCACTCAATGGCGTTTTCATATCTGCCACCGACCCCGTTTCTTTGAATTTACGAACAATTTTCCCAATTGCACTCTCGGTTGGTCGATTATGTTGACCAAAAAAATCGCGAAGTGCCCGAAATGCGTTCAGTTTGAACATCCATTTTCGTAATAGGCTTCGATAACTTTAACACGTTGTTCGATTGTTAATCTTTTCATAGCTGAAATTACCAAAGAGTGAAGTTGTTAAATCTGAAAGAAAAAGAAAAAAAATCATTAGACGCTTAAATTTAACTCACATTTAAAATCGGTTCAAGTTATTGGAACCCCCTTATAAATAACTTCAAAGACTTGTTTGATTTGTATCTAAAAAATAATAAATAAAAATGAAAAAAGGCCTATTACTTATGAGATGACCTAATAGCTCAAGAGCCATTGCAAGGAGTAAAAAGCGACATATATTTTTTTTTTTTGCTATTTTTTATTTGCTATTCTTCAGGGCAGAATGAAATACTCAACGTTCAACGACGATCTAAGAGAGGTAATTGTGTATGAAGTAGAAGTAAAGAGAGGAAAATGTGTTTATAAAGTGAGAGGGTTTGTACCAGGTTGTCTGGTAACCTCAGTCGTTTTGCCTCTTTTCTTTATTATGTTTTCATTGATTCTCAGAAACTGAATCAAGCTTTCAAGCCTTTTTATTCGATGAAAATTATCTTTTATGAATTCAACGAGCTTGTCGCTGCATTATTTTTATTATTAGTTTCGCTTTTGTTATATGGATTTGATATTACTACATCGAATCTTTTAACTTCGTCCACTACGGATCTTTTTATTTATTGCTTTTTATTAAAATTTTTTGTCCACTTCAGATCTTTTTACTATAATTATTTTAAAACTTATTAATTAATTATCCACTACGGATTTTTTTTTATGATTGTTTTTATGTATTATTTTCTTTATTAGCATCATTGTCACCTATAAATCGGGTAAATTGCCTGCCATGTCTGCAGCTGGCTACTTTTAAAGGTTTGTTTGAAACTTAGATTCGGCAATTCTTCATATTAGAGTTTTATTTGTCGGGTCACTTCTTTTGGTAGATATTGGTTAATCTTTTGCCAAATATCTTTTGCGCGTTTGTACAGTCATATTTATGGGTTTAATGTCTACAATTTCGTGAAGTATAGTCGATGGGATTCGGTTTTGAAGTGTAACGTTAGTCATAAATCTTGTGGTCTATTTTGTACCGCTTGAGCTTCCGGTGAATAGCGGGATACATCAGTAAGGGTCTCACTAGTAACATATATTGTTTCCTTTTGTTTCTGGGTGATAGCATTCGGAAACGGAAGAGCGATTCTAGCGTCCTCTTGGCCACATTATTTTTTTCTTTAAATAGAGAGAGAGAGAGAGAGAGAGAGAGAGAGAAAGAGAGAGAGAAAGTGCGCAACATACCCATCTGATGTTAATTTGAGGCCAAGTACTTTGCCATTTCTAGAGTGTGGGTAGAGTTAGTTCCCCTTGCATTCGAACGTCTGCAGTTTTTCATCGCCCCATCGGGATCATTCTAAACTTGATATTTGTTTTTATTTTGTTCCCCCTCTCGTATCTATTTAGGTTCGCAATTTCTCCTCTTGTCCTATTTGCTATATCTCTGGGGTTGTGATAGTTGCTGGTGACGACCTGTGTTCTGTCGTCAGCCAGTTGTATATATTGTGCTGATTCTTGATTAGGGTGGAGCAACTCGCCCGTGTAAATTGCATACAGACTAGGACTGAGGCATCCTCCTTGTGGCAACCCTGGTTCTAGTTTGAATGGCTCTCCTTCAATATCGTTGATTTTTAGGATTGCCTGGCGGTCATCCAGGTAGTCGCAAAGTATACGTGCTATATTTTGTTCCATTCTGAGATCTTTTATTTTTAACTTAAGTGCCGGAAGCCATACCTTGTCAAACGCTGAGGACACCTCGCAAAACACCAAGTCTACGTTGTGGTCTTTGGCCTTGGCGATAGCAATTCATTTAGTAATCAGTGCGAGTGCAGTTTCGGTACCAAGTTTTTTTTTAAGCCCATGTTGTTGATTACTATATAAATCTGTGGCATCCACGTAGTTTGTCGGCCTGTTATTTAAGAGTTTTTCCAGGAGTTTGTCCAAGAACTCCAAGAGCGAAATAGGCCTATAGCTGCCTATATCCTTTTTAGGTTTTCCTGGTTTAAGCAAGAATATTATTTTGGCCTTTTTGAATTGGGTTGGGAAATAACTGACATTAAGGCAGGCATTAAATATCTTCAATAGGGCCTCGTTGATGTTTCGGGGAGCGTTTAATAGATGTTTCTTCGTGATGCCGGTTATTCCTGGAGCTTTTTGTTTAAAGCCTTTAAGGGCAGCCTCATATTCCTCATGGGTGAAGGGCCTCCCCTCCTCCTGTGGGAGACGAGTACCATCAATGTTATAGTGCATGATGAGCTCCTCTCCTAGTTCCCTAATCCTTTCGAAAACGGTTCCCTCATGTCTTTCATCGAAGTTACTGTTTTCTTCCTCATTTATTATAAAACAGTTTCTCCAATACTCTCTGAAGTTGTGTTCAATTTCTCCATCCTCTGAAATTTTATTACCGCGAATTTAATTGTTATTCTATTTTGAGTGGGGGTGCCTCTCAGTCTTTTCAATTGGCTCCAAAATTTCTTGGGATCCCTTTCTGCATCAACTTTAGCTATGATATTATTCCACTTTTCTCCTAATTTCTCCCTGATGAGTTTCTTGATTTCGATTCTTGTATCTCTTAGCTCTCTGTAATCATGTGCGTGTTACCATAAGTATTTATCTGGTTGATGAGGACATCTATTTGGTGCATTTTGTTTAATATATTTGATTCCCAAATTGGAACTTGTAGTACTTTGTATTTGGTCCAGGGGATAGCTAAGCGATCGGCTTCCACGATCTTTGTTATTATGTGGTTCAGCTGTCTTTCGATATATTCGGGTGTGGCTCTTTCCATCTGATCTATCTGTATCTTCGTGAGATACTCCTTGTACGCGGCCCAGTTTGCTTTGGTCAGATATCTGCGTCTTGGGATTTGTACCTGGATTGGAAATGTTGAGACGGTTGTTATCATGCTAACATGATCGGACGAGATATATAGACCTAGAGTTGTCACTTGATTGAGAGAGAAGTTGGGGTTTGTCAGTAGTATATCAGGTATAGTTAAAGACTTTCCTGTGTGAAATTAAGCAAAATCAGAGCCTTCTCTTTGTACGATATTCCTGCTGATTAATAGGCTTCGCGAAGTCCCAGCACCGTTGAACGCAGTGGTGTATCCAGCTTCTCTGCTTCGTCTGTTTAGACCTCCTATTAAAATGGTTGATGTCTCTCTTCCAAACAGTCGGATAAAGTTAAGGATTGGTAAGTATGCACGTCTTGGTGGATGTTATCCCACTGCCACAATTATATCATCGTAGGTCATTTTAATCTTAATGGCTAAGTAGGATTCCTCCAGATCTTGGATTTCTTTGAATCTGATACCTTCCCTGATCTTGAAGGCAACTACTCCATCATACCTTTCCCTTAGTGGCTTGTCATTAGCACCCCATAGTTATAGATCTTTATCTGTTCACTCTCTCCATCAAAACCATGTTCAGATATTAGTACGATGTCTGGGAAAACTGATCTTATAATCTCGTTGTATATACTGCCTTTATTCCTCCACCCATTAACATTGAGGGAGAATATTTTCAGGTTTTTAATTTATCTGACGTCGGTATCCATGTTTAGTTCTTATTAAGTTGTTTACTTTTTTCTCCTTTTTCTGTTGCTCCGATCTCTTCTTTTTAAAATAATTGATCTTGACATAGGTTGTGGCATGATTCTGGGTAAATCTCAATTAGTCCTTGATTAATTGCCTTGAGAAATTCGTCTTCTTTTATATCAGCGTCAAATTCCCATTTATATTTCCCTTTGATTATCCCATTGTTGATATTGTCTGTGTTAGATAATTTCTAAATTGGTGCTGATGGAGATCCATATATCTTCATACATAATTCTTTGGTTGTGTAGCTTGGTGTATATGACGTTGACGGTTGCAATGATACAGGCTCCTTGCTTGTGTGTGTGTGGGGGGGGGGAGGTGCATTTGAAAGTCAGTTTGTTCTGCCGTTTTTGGTTTGTTTATTCGTGGGTCTCGATAGGTGGAGCGCGTTCTTGGTACGGCTTCAGACATTTTCCCAATTTGCGCCTCGAACAACTCACCAGAGGGCGGATTTTCCGAGAACCACATCGGTTTAAAGCCGTTGTGGACTAGCATGCCCGGCTTATAACTTTGGCGAAGTGGGCATGGAGAATGCACATTATTGAATCTGATCTCATAATTTGGTCAATTTGAAAAATCGTCTTTTCCTGATCGGATTATTTCGCCGCCTGCGCATACGTGGTATTGGCCCTTTTGTTTCTTTCCTCAATCATGTGCTTCTTCTTATCAATAATCTGTGTCTTTATATTGGGCAGGCGATTGATAATGTTCGGTGCAGATTGCCGCAATTAAGACATTTTTTATTTGGGTTGGTGCACTCCCTCCATGTATGACCAGGATCAGCACACTCCGAGCAAACTTTGCCCTCAAGCTTACATTCTCTGGCGGAATGTTTCTCAAGAGAATAAAATGAGAAACAGAATTCCAGTAGGACGAAAACCCCACGTTCGATACAAATAGCAAACATTTTAGTGTTAAACATGACCAATACTTTTTCAGTTGCCTTCGCAGCTATTTCTGTGGTCTGAAAGGTCACTTTAAAGACGTGTATATTCTTCATTTTCGCGGTTTTTGAATGTATGTGTCTCGTCTATTTTAACCCACTCCTGCTTAAGTTCAACCCCTCTTTTGATTTCCTCCGCTGAGTGTAATCCAACGTAGGAAACAATTCGTCGACGTATGATCAAACTCTTAGCAGCAAAATGCGGTGGTATTTTCGGAATGAGACCAATTTTCTCTAGTTTTTTTCTTAGATTTTTCGCTCAATAAGTTGTATATATCTTGATTGGTGTCACAGAATGCGCAATTTCCCACTTGGAGTAGACCATTTCAAAGGCCTTCTCTCGGGCTGGCTTTTGGCAACTCTCCTTTACCCGGAGTGGGGCATGTTTGTCGCGGATGGTGTCGTCCATGACGGCCCCATATGCGATGACTCCTTTTTACGTACCTAGCAGACCTTTATCGCGGGGGCGTGTTCCTAAAGCTTCCTAGGTTCACCCTTATCTGCCGAACCTAAATAACTTGACCACTCCGCCCCAAGGGGGCTCCCTTCTTCGCGCCCCCTGTAGGGCTTCCTTCCGGGGTTCGGACACGCCAGAGAGAGGTGGAACTAAAGACCTTCTAGTGGTATAAAGGTTATTTGAACCATGGATGTGCTGCTGTGAGAATAGAATAAGTTTTCTGATCGAGTTCTAAGCCTTCGATTCCTCCCTTGGGCTCACGCGGGCCCGGGGGTGGGGGTGGGGGTGGGGGTGATTAAAAATCCATGAGGATATTCCAGTTGATACTAGCTGGATCCAAGCGTAGCTCAGAAATTCCGGGGCTCCTCTTCACCTACTATTCGTAGCGTTGAAAATAGAAGACAATCGTAGTAGGACCCCTTTGTAGCTTTTCTTCTTTACCAATACAGGTCAAGTCGTTCCAGCAGAAGAAACAGTAAAAAAAATACTGGGTGTGCGTCCAGCCTTATATATGTATAGCTTACGGCTGAGGCAATATAACCCTGAACACATGGCTGAGTGAGGTCATTCTAATCCAGCCATGCGCGAGATGTACCATCTGGGTTACAATGTTTTAAATGCAAATTGGCGAAATAATATAATGAAAATTCTTTTGAATAACAAGGATTGCATTTTATGATGAAATATAAAGGGGGGCTAAATAGAAATTGTTATAATAATATGTATAGTAATAATACTATTAAAATAATACTAATGGTGTTAAAAAATATAATTGTTAATAGCAATAATACTAATAAAGATGACATTAATAATAATAACAATAATACTATTAATGAAATTTTATTTTAGATTCAAAACCTTTATTCTTTGTTACAGATATTCATCATATACAGCCAAACCCAAAGTTTTCGGACACAAATGTTCTTTTTATTTCTTGTGTATATCTATGAATATGTTAGTGTAGGTTTGCACGCATATGTCCAATATATCTAGAAAGTAAAATAAATGTACAAGCTTCCTTAAAACATTTTTGAATTATATAAAAGGGTGATCCTATTTTAATGTATGAAATTGTGGTATCAGTATGCAGTGTTAAGGTGTGAGTTTGTGGAGTGAAAATGAATTTTTGTCAAGTCGTTCACTGAGGATTTTTTAAAATATGAGTTTGGATGTGAAGAATTCAAATCTGCTATTATTTTTTGTGATTGCTCAAGATTTAGTTTGCTAAATCTACGTTTGAAAAAAAAACAACTCATAAATTGCTCTCAGAAAACAACATTAATTAATCTTAACTTCTCAAAATGCCAGGTAATGCCATATACATTTAGTTTCTCTATATAAAGCATATGCTAGTAATCATAAAACATATATTTGTAATCATACAACGTTAGAAAGTGATGACATCAATAAAATAAATAATTAAACAATTTTGCTTTGATTTGTTCTTAGATATCAGTCGCTGACTTGCTTCTTGGACTCTGATATAGCCTTCACGTTTTTCATACCTCTCTATTGACTGAGCAGGACTGGACCACTATGAAACTTTTAGAGAGTTGTCAAGCAACTTCTTGAATTTCACTGTAGTCAGTTTACATGTCAAAGTAGGTTTGAATACCCCCACCTCAGACGCGTCTTTCAGATCTAACAGGGAAGAAGCAGGACAGCAGCTCTCCTCTTCTCACTGTCATCTGAGCACAAGAGTGTCTGGATTATAATTTCGCTGAATGAATACCATGTTGAGGGTTTGGTGTTTGGCAAAACAGCCTCCACTACAGCATTTTTTTGAAGTTTAAGTAGCCGCAGCTAAAACAAGATTTGTCGCGGGCCTTCCACCCAAGAATGTTTTACTTTATTTTTTAACCAACAAGGGTAGTACACACCAACAATGAATTCCACTATCAGTTTTAAGTTTGTTGAGGGTTCTGCCTTTAAGGTCATGTTTTGAAACTAATACGTGACAAAACCTGTTTGCTGTTGTCAACCACTTAGAATAGTTCACTGGACCAATTTCATGGACGAGACAGATCTGTGGGAGGTTCTCCTGTCCTTATGGCCTATGTGATCCTATACCAGTATGCTTTATCAGTCGAGAGATCCCTTACGACATTGTTACTCAGTGAAATAAGAGGCTCTCCAATGGAGAGTTTAGTAAATGAAGGTTAGATTTAAAGTTCGGTTGCAGTGTCTAGCATCTTGCCAATATTTCCTGTCCACTTGTTAGACAAGGTCTTCCCATCCAGTGGTGCGATCAATGCCGCAGGGGTAACTCGTTAGTGTTGAGGACAAAACCAACAAGATCAGTATACAGCTAAGCTTCAAATCTACCCAATGCATGGAACCACCCTCCTAGTTGGTGTTAACCTTTGTAGAATCACCTCCAATACCTGCAGAATTTTAGCAATGCCCTTCCTTTTAATGAAATCTACAAGATTATCAGCAATAACTTCAGCATTTTTTTTACTCCTTGAACCTTTCTCTGTAGTGAAGTGGTAGAGGTATCTTCACCTAGCTCATTGCAGAGAGAAACATGCTCTTCTTTGATGTTGCTTGGGAACTGATGGTCTGAATTGTCTACGGCCGTCATATAAGATGAAGTCAATTTCATCTTTCTTACAAAGTTCATCAAAATCATGATTCAGGGACCTCATAACCTTTTCCTGGTCCCTCTTGACTTTCTTGTGATCAACTATAACTCTCTTTTCCTCTTCAGTGAACAAGCCAGCATCCATAAACGCAGCAGGGGTTAGGGCAGCTGTGGCACGCATTATTGAAAGTTGAAGATGTGCTTAGTATTTTTAATGTTAGTTCATACTTTCATCCTTTCCATCTAGAGCATCAGCTATTTGTCCTTAATTTTCAGCAAGAGGGAAAATTATTTCCCTTGATATACATAATTGGAAAATGGGTCTGCTTACTTGATTGCTTATATTCAGCAACTCTTCTTCTTTCATCTGCTTTCCGCTTCTCCTTTTTGACTTCTCTTTCTTGCTCAGGTTGATCTGGCAAGCCAATGTGATGTGGCAAATAGAACTATACTTTTGACTCTGTCCTTTAATGAAAGTAAGTTCCTTCACAGGGATCTTCATCTTCCTAGAGCATATACAATGAATATGAGTTACGTTGTTGCAATCTGGGCTGCCAAATTCACAGCAAAGAACAATTTTACACTTGAAATTGAGGATGTTAAAACCTTGTCAAGTTTTCCAGTGAAACCCTCTTTGAAATGTAGCTGTCCTCTTCCAAGCGATATGTATTTGGCTAACTCCAAGTTCTCTGGGAACTTGTTTAAAATTTTGATTCGTGAGATTACAACAGGGGATATAAAATTACTGTTTGCTACTTCTCACTTTTCAAGCACTTTAGGGTAGACGTCCTTTGCAAGACTGGCTTGTGGAGTGTTTCTCACATCCTCACTAGTTTGTTTCTGAGCAATAGTCCATTTTTCATAGTTGGGAGTCCAGAAGGCAACAATTCTCGCCATTTTCAATTAAGTTGCTCTTATGTGTGAATGTCTCCAGTCTTGTCCTAATTTAAAAAAAAAACAATGGAGGTAAATTACGACTGATTAGGATGGTAGTACTGATGACCAAGTAATCTTCAGCACACTAACGAATATTTTTCACCTTATGAAATAAGTACCCCCAGTAAATTAGATATAATTATTAATATAATAATTGCCAATCAGTCAAGAAAGCCACAACTTTCAAGTAGCTTAATACCAAGCAGAACTAAATTATATTAAAATAAAAAAATTTCTTTAGAATTAATAAGTCGTGCTGCAACTTTTTAGCACCCCTTATTTATGGAATTTGAAAGTTGATAAGAATGACACACCCTAATGCTTCAAGTTAAGGTAAAAAAATGCCCTCATCAAAGCCAAGGGACTCTCGATACGCTACTGAGCTTCCCATATGAGTTTGGTGTGGCTGTAATTTTCACCGAGCTTCATCTGCTTATGTTATATGTTGTTGATGTTAAATGTTTTGGCAAATTTCCTTAATTCTTGTGATTATTTGGAGCTTATATGAATTATTGCTACTTTTTCCTCTTTATTTCGCTATTATTTTCATATTGATATGCAAGTACAAATTTTACGACCTTGCATTTATCTAATTTCTTCAAACTTCTTAGGTGCCAAAAAAAGTTTTGTTAGTGGATGTACCTTTTTATTCTTCTAGACGCGAAAATAAAACTTTTTCTAGACAAGAATAACCCTCTCGGAACGAATTAGTTACGCCTGTAGTGGCTGTTTTCTGATTGCTCACTTTGATGGATTGATTCTTAGCTGCAGAGGATACGAGATGCACAAATGCAGCAGGATCAGCACTTGAGGGTCACCACGAGGAAGACTGAGTAACTTTAACCGCGGATGATCTGTGCCCTCGAGAAAGCATGCCATTCAGGTATTCTACCACTGAGAGTGACGCCATCATTCTAGATCGCCAGGGAGCTCCACCAAGGCAGCCAAAGCCAACCAAGATTGTTATAATAATGGATAAGTTGTTTTTAGCTTTAGGGTCTGGCCAAGATGCGAATGTTTTCTAGGTTTGTCCTGTAGGGGACACTTTTACAAGAATTTTATGAACGAATCTAGCTGAAACACCGTTTATAATATGCACGTAAGTATTAATAATGTCTTCTCTATAAGGTTTGAGGAACTTTTATGGCTAGGTACTGTCAACTGATAAAAAAGCTAAAGGAAAAGGTAGGGACGTTGCGTTTGTACGTATTCTTCTAAGAATAGGTCCAGGTAATGCTTTCTATGGAATATTTTCATACATTAATGTTACGACTGGTATGGAATATTACACAAGTTTACGGCTAGTAACGTCATCTGTTACGACTGGGAAAGGCACGATGCTCGGAACGTCGTCTGATACGACTGGCGAGGAACATTACGCCAGTTTACAGCTAGTAAATTAGGTCTCATACGACTGGAGAAGACACGATGCTCGACGAACGAGGAGATGGCCATTCACTTGAAGATGTGAATGAGTTATATCGAATTACACGGGACAGAAGGACGTAATGAGATAACTTCAAGGTGGTGGATTTATGTCTGAGACTCTCTTCTCTCTCACAAGAGTTTTTAGGATTTTTTATATGCTAATTTCAAGTGAGTGTGGTTACATAAAATATAAAACATAGTAGGAGGGGTTTTATAATAATGTTCCAGTTATATTTGATTTAGCTACTAAGTTTTTATAGATTTTTAAAAATAAGCATTGAATACAGTGGGATGATTTTACAATAACTATCCAGTTAACTTTATCATAAGGTTAATGGGGAGGAAAATTCTTACAAATGAGCCATTGTGAATATATTTTGAAGATAGAGGATACTGCTATCTTAATATTAATCAATAGTATATAATTCAAGGTGATTAGAAGTGAAGCCAGACAGGGTTTACCTAAGAATCTGTCTTTTACAAAAAAAAACAAAAAACAGTGAAACCACAAAAAATTAGTCACTGGTATTAAAGAATTTTGCTACTTAAGAGGGAAGATTGCTTGTTGATGCCAGAAGGGTTAGCTGAAGCAGGGAGGCGGTTCAGTATCTGGCTGCGTCAGATACTCCACTTTTAGCTTCGGAAGATAATGTACATTTGTGTGAATTTCTGAGTTCTTGTTTCAAGCCTATCTGATAATCTGTAAATTATTACTATTATTTACATTATTATAATAATAATTATTATTATTATTATAGTACACTTGGAGTTTGATAATAGGTAAGGATGTAATCCTAACGTTAACAACTCTCTTGGCGTTCCCTGCCAAAAAGAAAAGGGTGCAATTTATCAAAACATTGAACGAATTTTACAAGCGAATTGACCCATTCTCAAGAGCCGGGGTGAACCTGATCGGTGAGGTTCGACGATTCTGGGAAAACTTTTAACAACTGTTGTTATGTATTTTCTGATAGCAATTTACCAGAGATTTGAGAGGACATATGAAAGTGATGGTTACAACAACGTAATAATCATGCATACAACCAAAGTTCGAAATCTCTAACACGAAATTTGTTAGATTTGAGAAACTTTGAGAAACAAGATCAATGAATTAAATGGCCTCGTTGCGACAGATTTTGAGATTTACGCAATTGCGGAGATATTACTAGCGAATGTATCCTACCTGGCTATACTTTTTTTAATTAGGATAGGGGTAGAGGAAGAGGTGCACCTGTTATTTTTTACAAAAATAATAATGAAAGACATCAATATAGATATTACTTCTGAAATTTCATATATCGACTATGTTATAAATATTAATACAATAAGAACAGGAAAAACGCTAAATATTTCGATAATCGTAAACCAATTAAAGCGTATGGGGCCCCTTCGGATGCCGAGGGTGTTTTTATTGAATACTAGACCAACGGCATAGTGAAAATTTTCCAAAAGGCCATTAACGAGGGGATAGTTTCTAACGAATTCAAAGATGCATAAAGACTTTCCATTGTTAGAGATTGCCTGTGGAACATCTGGAGGTAAATAAATGACACGTTTGCGGCTCTCAAAGTCGACGGTCATGGTTAACTAATTTGTTTGATTGTTTGTCACGAAATGATCGCAAAGTTTGACCATAACAAAGCTGCAGAAATATAGTTTATTTCGATTTCCCAAGCACTTTTGTTACTCCATTCTCCATAAAAACTAAATAAAGCTAAAACCGCACAGGATAAAGGTGAGCTTACTAAAATGGATGGAAGACTGGTGAGAAAACCGTAGACCAAGTTATTGTCAATGGAAATAGTTCATCATGGGCATCTAAGAAGAGATTATAATATAAGGAGGAGGGGGCAATTTTTGAAACAATGCATGTAGCGTCATAAAAGGCCAAATAAGATAAATAGCGAGATATTTATATAAAGCGCTTGGTGCAGAGCTTATTTGGAGTATGCGGTACAATTCTGGTCTCCGTGCACGTAAAATGACATTGATATATTGGAATCATTCCATCGTCGAACGAAGAAATTAATTCGTGAATTTAGGAGGTCAGCATCTTCGCAGCGAATTTAAGTGCTAGGTGTGACAGCAATGTTAGAATTCGTTCAATGTTAGAAATTTCTTCATCAAAGAAATGGGATCACCGAATATAAATCTCCTTAGAAAAAGAAAAGAGATAATGGATATTTTGCACTGTTTTCAATGTAACATGAATAGGAATGAATATAGTTGTAGGAACTCTATAGTTCGTTTTACAGCTGAAAGATGAGGCAAGAATTCCTTAAAATTTTAGTGTGCGTCGAGAAATCTTTGTTCACGCATGGCTTTTTTCTCCCAAATTTCGCGTTAATAACACAGGCCAAATTATAGCTCTTATATTTCCTTAAAAAATATAACCAGTCTACCTTTTGACCGAATTCATGAATGGTAGATATATCATACATACTCGGGATGACAAAGATATTAGAAGTTTTGTAAATTTCACCACCAAAATTAATGTCTTCTTTCGGCATAAAAATATGTACAATTTACTAACAATCTTCGAATCATGGCAATATATTTACGTATCACATTTCAACTAAAGGAAGATATTATAGGATTTTAAAATCTATGACTTCCCCTCGATCATTATCCAACGCGTTGTCACAGTCCTCTATATTTAGACTAAGTCAATTATAAGGATATTGCCATCACTTTTTTATTTTATTTCGACGCAGTAAATTGCCTTTACTTGGAGAATACTCTTAAAATATTCATTACTAATTATCACCGTCATAACTTTTACCTACATAGCCAGCTACATAGATATATGAATGATTAGAAAAATTGCTAAAAGATGGAAATATAAATAAAAGGATAGATAGATAAATGGATAGATAAGTAGATGGGTAGTTTGTTCTATTACGGTAAATAATTAAAATTTGGCTAAAAATGGAAATTTCGGGCTAATGAAGTTTAAAAAATTGCACAAAAATGAATTATTTAATAGGCGAGGTCAATTATTGAAGTCATGTTTTTTTAGAACAAACAATTTATCCTTAATAAAATACAAAATACAATTATTTTACTTGATTTCGGCAACTTTTGGCATAGTGTCCTATCTCGTTTTCACTTGTCCCTGATTTCAAACAATAGAACTACGTTGTTTATGTTAGTAGGCTCTCGCCTTTTGACGATCAACGTATGATTTTGTAAATTGTCATTACAAATATGAGAGAAAAAGGGAATATCAAGTTGTTATTTATATTTTTTAACTTTTTTACCATATAGATATTTGAGAATTCTCTTATAATATTATCTTTTATCGCGTTTTAGATGATATCCCAGAAAATACAACGTACTGTACATCTTGCAGCTTTTTTGCCAGTGGGATGACTTTGTGCCAACATTTTGCGGGTGTCACTAGTTTTTGTAAAAACCGTTGCTGACATTCTCGGTGTCAGTCCAAATCTTTATCATTTTCTTATATATTAGCATGAGTAAACGTCATTTTAGCATTTTGTATATACCGAAGGTCAGCAATATGACCTATTGTGTAAGTGAGTAGGTACGGAACGCCATCGATCTTATGGCCAGGACTAACACCCTGACCTGATAATGAAACAACATAAAGACCAACATGGAAATTGCTGGTTAGCCCGAGGGCACGAGCAGCCGATCCAATTTTGAGAGGTTAGGTACCGGGAAGTATTTTACGATTTTGACACCTACTAGCAATCAGGTGGGCACATTTGTCTCCCAGGGGGAAAGAGGACAGGTTCCTTGTCAGAGGGATATTGGATATAAAGACCCATCGGAAAAATTCGTTGGAACAGAAAAAGTGTGTGAGATCTCTTCTGAATACGGGAGAGGAAAAATAGCGGCGTTGTGATGGGCTATGTGCGTAAGATATACCTCCCCTCACGAGGATAGCCACATCACGTCCAGCAAACCGTGGCAAGACCTCTGCATACGCTCACATTTGTGTATACTCTCGCGAGGGATTAAACTCGGTACCTTAACGTTAGAAAACCAATGACGTGTACATAAGGCGATCGACAGCTCTCGGGGGTGCTGTTGGTAAAGAGTAAATAAAAAGGCTTCTCATGAAGATCACGTTTTCGCCTCTCTTTAAATGGGCTTTGCTTCCTTTTTAAGTGAGTAGCTTGACCAAAACGAAGTGTGCGTGAAAGTAAACTGAATGAGTTTAAGGAAATGAAATGAAAAGACAGGAAAGATGGGAAGTGAGAGTCAGTGAAAGTTTCACCGAGCCTCTTCCCCTTCCCTCTGCTTCCTCCATATCCCTAACAGGCTTCAGAAGGAGCGGCGAGGAAGCAGGGAACAAAGAGGGAGAGGAAGAGTAGAAATAAAAGATAACAAAGATAGAAATATAGGAGTAAGTGTGATAGGTAACCAAAGTGGTTGGTAAACCTACAGCTTTACGTGGCTTCCGAACCACACTGTGTACTATATCCTTCCCTATTCATTATTTACTTCAATACTCCTGTTCCATGTATAATGTTTTCCGTCAGTAAGGTGTGAAGTATAGAAGAAAAGGTGTAGGGAGAAGTGGAAAGAAGTAGTAGGTTTGCAATTGAATGCTAGGTTGCATTGAAGTTATGCGAATCCCTTTTTTTGTAGTATAGTTTAGTTGGAAAATAGATAGTTAGTTTAACAAATTGTTGCCTGAATAACAGGATGTTCCTTTTCGTTATTTCATGTTTGTATTATATGGGTTTTTTTTAGTCGTTAACCATTGTTTTAATTCTTTCTACTAGTGGTTTAGCTTTCTTGCAACTCTTTCTTCCCTTTTCTTTTTCTTTTTCTTTTTCCTACTTTATTTTGTAACAATATCATTCATTTTAAATATTTAAGTAGCTGGTAAAATTAGAGATGTTCACTTACGCCTTTTTTTAGACTTTTTATTGTCGTGATTTCATTGTATATTTCCTCTTGATTTTTTTTATTAATTTCTTTGCTTTTTCTTCAATTATTTTATTTAGCGGTTTCATTTCAGCTTCTCAGTGAATGTCGCGTTGTCTTTTCGTTTCTCTCCTTCTTGTGTTTGTGATTATAATTAATGTTGCCTTTTTTTCTGTTCTTTGTAGTTTAACACTGTTTCATTTTGAGATGGTGTACATAGAGCTAACTGGGTACACCATCTCTGATTGAATAATGCTTGGTAGATCTTCTTTTGGTTCTTTCGGTTGAATGTTCTGAGCCTATAGATTAGTCTTAGTAATCCTTTTCTTCCATTAACTCGTTCCATTACTTCTTGCTTTATACTGTTTTGGTAATCGTTAATCTTAGCACTTTGCTCTCGTTAGAATTCTTGCACGTTTCTTCTTCAACGTAGATATCTCCGAGATATTTTTATGAACATCGGAATGATCTCAAACTTGTTCCTATTCACAGGGATTTTCCATTTTATTTCATATTCATAATCCTCCATATCTCTTCTACCGTGAATCCTGCTTGCAAATCGCCTTTCCTCAAAGGACATACAACGATTTGAGTGATGTCATCGGCGAACTGGATGTTGAGGCACCCTTCAGCGATGAGTAGTGGGATGTCTGAGGTATTTTACACTCAGTATAACGTTAGACTCAAATGCCATCACTGTGGAAAGCCATCCCTAAGTTTGAAATTTTCTCCTTGATGATTTCCGATCTCGATGAATGCGTATCCTTTCATCACATAGTCGCAGGGTAGTCTTTCTAGCTTGTTGTTTATTCCTAGTTATAGGATTCTATCGGGTACGGCAGAAGTAACGCTATTTTTGAGTATTCGGAGAATGTCGAAGAAGATAAAGATGAGACCTTACATCGCACGTGTGCATCAAAGTTTGCATGATGTAGATCAAGATAGACGATTAAAGTTTTGTGAACTTTTATGAGTAAAGTTAATGATGATAAGACCTTTTTTGATAAGATATGCTGGTTAAAGCAGACCGCCCCAGACCACATAATGTACTAATCAGCTTAAGTTGGACCCTTGACCCTAACATGGGTTAAAACAGCAAGATTTGCCCTAAGAGTTGAAATTCAATTTCACCGCATATGCGAAATTAGAGGAGCGTCGTCCTAAAGCCAGAAGGTCCCTTAGGGCTTGCTGAATGACGCTCTGAGAAAAACTGTTAGAGGAGGAGACTTAATGCAGCCTGTCCACGCATTCCCCCCTCTTTTCCCTATCCCCAGTGGGGTGACGAAGTATAAAATCAAATAACTTTGGAAAAAGTGGTAGATTACGTTAGTCATCAAGGCGACGAAGACCGGCAAGAGGCCCGACTACCAACAAAAGGGACACTGAAGAAGCTCATTCGGAGCCAGTTCTTGGTGGTCACACCGAATTTAGAAGCCTGTCAGAGGTAGATCGTTAAAGAGATCTAGACAACGAAGACCGGCATAAGCGCCCGGAAAATCAAAGAGAGGAACTAAGAAGAAGCTCCTCCTCGAGCCAGTTCCTGGTGGTCACACCGAACTTTAAGTTAACTTGATTTAAGAAGCAAGTTTAACTAACTCTCGTCAGAGAAGCCCTCTATCCTGATGTATCCCAAAACACAGAGATAGTACTCGCTCTTGAAGAATACCCCTAAGTGAACTTCCTCAAGCACTCCCCTGAGACAAAGGATTCACGCATTGGCTCATCGCTCGCCAGTGCTAATTATTCCTAGAGTAACCCGAAGAGTAGAAGAAACATTCTTTCCCTGTCCCGTGGTGAGGTCATTTCCTCCATAAGGCGTGCGTCTCTCCATCTGCCACAAGCTCCGAGGTCCTCTGCAGCTGTAAACCATTCGGCCTTCTGCCAATCTGGGCTCTGATCGACACGTCGGCCCGGAGGAAACAACATTCTTGAGGTGACAACAATTGAGTTCAAGGTCAGACTCAAATCCGATTCTCGTGGAATCTTCGTTGAGATCAGTTGCATTTAATATTAAAGTGAGCTGTGGGCCAACCATTATTATAAATCCAAATATGTAATTTAGAAAGCCTCACTTAAAAATTTGTTTAATTCATTTCTGTGTATTTAGTTTGTTGAATTTCATTGGTTCATGTTTTTAATTAAAGTTCTAGTTTTCTTAGAAACAATTTTTTTTATTCAATCCTCGAAACGCTGAGCAAGGCACTAGGAGCCCTCAAAGATTAACGTAATAATAATAATAATGATAATAATAATAATAATCAGAATATAATCAAATATAGCACTTATAGAGAGAAAACGTAATCACGGAGTTTTGTAGTATGTAACCAATTCATACGTACGAACACCATCACTCGGTCCTTCCTATTTCACGACAGTTTGGTATCGTTTTTTTTCCTGGCACTTATTTCCTCGTTGCATCTGCGTATGAGGTGTTTCATCTAGTCTTCTTCTCTTGTTGCTCTCTTTCTTTCCTCTTAAAAACTTCATTCCTTTTTGGGCAGAGTATAGCCATTGACCGGTGGTTTCCATCGCAGATAACACAATTCTTTACTGTATTTGTGCAATTAATGAATGTGTGCCCCTCGCTGTCACATCCAGAGCAAATTATCAGTCCTTTCTTTGGGCAGTTTGTTGAGGCGTGGTCTTCAATTACATAGCAAGTGAAGCATGTTGACCTAAACATCTCTCTATGTTCGCGGGGTTGAATCAGCTCGCTTAAACTTAAGAGTCCTTTTTCTTGTGCGTTTTTGCCATTTCCGTGTTTCTACAAAAATGTATTCAGAGTTATATGACTTTAAAGGCATGAGTGTAATCTTTGAACTTCATCACCTCCTGTACTTTAAGCCACCTTGTCTGATCTTTTCACATGAGCATTCTCCTACCATTGCTTCCACTTTTCACCACATAATGCTCCTGTTCGAAGTGATTTGCGGTGGAATATTCGCTTCGAAATCCAGTTTCCTCAGTGTTATGCTGCCGGCCTTCAAGAGGAGTCGTTCACCATCCTTTCCTTGGCCCCCGTAAGGGGCGCGGCGATTTGCCTTCTCGGCCACTGTGCTGACGGGACTCAGCGCCCCGTCCGGCCCCAGCTTAGCCTCATCTCCTTCTTTCTTTCAGCACACTGAGCCTAAATAAGGACTGCGCGTAAAAAACTATTAAATAATAAAAAAAAACCTTTCATTGGTTGCAGATGACCGTGAATCCATTTGAATTCTCGACACACACAAATAAGGGGATTTTTTGGTCCGATAAAATTGCCTGTGCAACTTATTGAGAGCTCCGTTTATTTCCATTTGGTATTAACGGGAAGGGGGGTCCCTTTAGTTCATCGAGGAGATCCATGTTTCCTTTTCCAGTGTTCTAGTGTGCCCCACTTAGTGTGGGGCTACTAGTTGGTGACGTCTGAAAGTGAACAGATTACCCTGATCGCTAAGGGGTAGAGTCTTCCTATTGTATATACTATTACTAAGTCGCCTACCATCCAGCATTGGCACCTTCTTGGTCACCCGGCTTAGTTAAACCTAACCCAATCCTCAGTCCACATTTGGGTTCGGGCTCGTGGCCGATAACCGGCCACCCTTTACTTGCACCCTAACGGGGTCTCTTGCAGAGGTTCACTATACCCTAGTAACAACTGTGAGTCAATCTTTGTCGGTGACCAAGTTGTGTATTGCAAGGTTGAAAGAATTTGGAGATTGCTAAAAAAAGGGGAAGATGCAATGAGAGGAATAAGCAGCTCCTCTTAGGGGAGCTACTTCGTTCAAAGGAACCCAATGAGCGCATATATCTCTTCTTATTCCTCTGTTCACTTACACCTTTCCCGCTTGCAGAAATAAGTATCTTCTGAGCTATTGACAAATAAAAGTAGCTTTACAAGAGCGTAAAAGGCGTGAAGGCAAACTGATTAAGTGTTTCCTTAATCAAAATCATGTTTAAAGAGTACGGAAATTTGCGCTTTAAATTCATGATTCTTTCGTTTTCTTCCCAATACTTTTACGTTAGAGCTAATCGTTGATCTTTCCAATGGAGATCTAAAAAGCCAAATCAGTAATAATTTTATACCGTTCATCTTAAGCATTTTATCATGTATATTAATAATAATGTCTATATGTCTCCCTATGAAAAGTATTAGTTGCTTGTTTTGGTAAAATTGCAAATACCTATAACAGGTACAATCTCCTAGTTGACATCAGTAATATATGAAGTCACGAGTCGCACTGGCGGAAAGGTATTGACAAACCACAGATCTCTTCAAACCTGGACTGAGCTCAGAATATTGCCTAATTGCATACAGGCCCCAAGACCATTTTCAAAATTATTTGATGTTACTCGAAAACCAAGGGTAATAACTTTTTTGCTGTAGGTTTTGTAGTTTTCATATATAGATATTGAGTCATGACAATGTATAGATGAAATTTATTGGTGGTAGTTGGTGAAATAAGAAAGAAAGTTAATTATATCTAATTTATCAATCTCTTCTACATTGCTGCTGAAGGAAAAAAAACAAACAATATATTATTAGGTTTTAACTTTTTATTTTCTTCCATAGATTCTCAGATCATGAATGAACACTAAATATCAGTACAATGAGAATCCATAAAAATAAATTATTATTGCCCAAATAAACACAAGATTATTACTGAAATTTTACAAAAACAATGTTAACGTTCCATAAAATGTATCTATTTCTTGAAGCCATTCAGTTTTAGTTTCTTATCAGTGCTCTTGTTGCGAGCTACATACATCTGAATTAATTTTGCTTTTAAAATGCACTTCACTGTTTCTTTCTTTGCTGGAGTTAGATGTGAATACATTGAACAGACTGGCTGCCATTTTGGGGTACAATATTTTCAAGAAGCTGTGACCATTAGCACAGCTCAATGTAGCCAGCTGGCCATCTTCTTTCCCAAGTGCAACAACGACCTTCTGGAAGGCCTCCTTTGGTTGTTACGCCCAAACAAGGAGTACCGTGATATTTCCTCCTTCGTGAGCCACCTGTATATGTGGCATACATCCTTGGTGAGACAGACCTTCTTGTGAGGAAGGGAGGGGGGGGATACTAGCCTACCGCGCGACAGCAATTCTGTGAATTATTTGGGTTTGCCCTGTTGGGATACGTCCATATCCTTTTCCACTTAGTCGGTGACACGGGTAAGTTTGTCTGAGACCTCACTGTCTATGAGGATGTCTCGAGAAGACCAGAACCTGTGTTTACGCAGAATCATGTGTGCCATGTAAACAGCCATGTGGACAATTCCCTGATCCGTCCCTTCACTTAGGTAGTAATGCTTAGCATGAATAGCTGCATACACCAGCTCCTGGGTGACCCTGGCACCGTCAAGGTGTCGCTGCTGATTAATTTTCTCGCACACAATAGCATGCATCTGACTTTCACTCGAATTACAACATTTTTGTAGGGAATAAACCTCTTATCTCAATAAATAAGATGATTATTACTGAAAAGTGACAGAGTGATAGTTACATCAACCAGATCAGCTGGACAACACACACTCATTGTTGTGGTGGGGAGTCAAAAACTAAAGTCTCGTCTTTAAAAGTTTCAAAACAATTTTGCCAGAAAAAAACAAGGAACAAGGCACATACCTCTTAAACCTTCTTTAACATTAGAGCAAAAATGATGCAGTTTTGAGTACAAATATACAAAAATAATGTAAACTTACGATAGCTTACAGAGACAGGCGCGCGTGACTTGTGGCTGCACTCACTGATGAACTCAAACTGGCGTTTTCTGCGGCCAGCGGTGCGTTTAAATTCAGTGGGGCCGTTATGCACAGGCGACATTCAAAACATAGCGCAGTGGCCAGTCTAGTGTTAAAGAGGTCTATGGACAAACATATTTTATGGACATTTTATTGAAATTTATTACTTGAAATATATTCTACGAAAGAGCTTTAATTCATTTATATAAAATTAGATAGATAATTACTAATTCTATCTTTTAAAGATCCATTTTCCCTTTCTCTTTTACATGCTGCCAATTCGTATTTTGAGTCTGGTTTGTATTTTAATCTCAATCCGCAATCCGGTAATAGATATTGCGGTCCGCGGCCAGAGTCATTTTGGTGAATTCACGTGAATGGGTTAACTAAGGAGATGTGGGGTATCTGAGAAGTAAATGGGAAGCAACGAGGTCAACAACCTAAGTCGCGTGCTCTCAATTATTCTGACTTATGACAATATGACCTTACGACCCTCAATAATTTCCGGACTAACCTTGGGAGGACTTTGGTAGTTATATAATTTGAAAGGGAATGTAAGAGTTTCAAATTTCGTTAGAATCAGTTAAATGTTTACAATATTATTGTAAAAAAAAAATCATTGAAAAGTAAAATCGTTACCATCCGACCGACTCACCTACGGACCGACGTAGCATCTCATAGATTCGCGTCCTCGCGACTAAAAAAGAGCATTGAGGTGGTTAACTAGTTGTTTAATATAGTAGATCAGGGGAATGTGAATATTGATTGTCTTCGGGATGACGGGGGGGGGGGGATAAATTGGGCGCTGCCTCAGGTAATGGGAGAGATAGACAAGAGGAAGTGTTATAAGAGTTCTGAAAAATAGGAGAAAGGGCATCTTTTGGATCAAGTGATATCGTCTCCGAAATGATAACAACCTTTTAGAAGGGACCATAACGACCGGGGCAAAACTGCCCACTCAAAGCGCCGTTCTTTAAATGTCGCAAAGTCACGACTCTTTTTAAGGCAGCCCCGGGTATTTAGTTAGCGCATTATTAGGGTATAACAGCATATGTCTGCATGTGTGAGTGAGAATTTAATCAAATAGTTATTTGCAAATAAGGTTTGTTGTTTTCCTCTTTTTAATAACAATTTCTAATAAAAGTGGATGCAGTTGTTATTTTACATTTGCCTCACTCTTCTTTTCCTTTCCTTCTGTCCCTTTATTTTCCCCCTACATATTTCTGTATTTTACTGTATTTACACATCCGAATATTTGTGCTGTATAATATAAGGACATCTGAAAATTTCGTGCCACTTGCATATATATATATATATATATATATATATATATATATATATATATATATATATATATATATGTGTGTGGAAAACTCACAAAGTATCACGTAAGTAATCAATAAATGCAACAAAGCCCATAGGAAAAATTAATACGAAGATTCCAATTTGAAAGTACTCGGAATCCTCGTATTAATTTTCCCTGTGGGCTTTGTTGCATATATATATATATATATATATATATATATATATATATATATATATATATATATATATATATATATATATATATATATATATATATATATATATATATATATATGTGTCACCATTGTGTCATACCTTTCTTGTTTTATTGGTTCGGAAAACAAAGTAAAGTAAATTCTTGGTAATGAGCGACAAATGAGGACTAGGTGAGCCGATTTAGGCCTCTAACTAGGAGTAGACTAGCGTAAGTTGAACAGGTTAAAACTTGTTAAACACACTATTGATAGTCTAACTAGTCCAATCTAATTATTTTTTCCTCGCTCATTAGGGGGAGGGTTGTAGAACTTTATAATTGATTAAATTTGTTTAGACTTTATTTTTATGTTTTCCAACTCTGCTAGAACCTTCCAGATCACCTGATATGTTAAAAAAAACATTAACTAAAAGTTACACAATGTGGGCTTATTATCATTTTTACCCTTTAAGCGGGCATAAAAAGGTGAAAGTAGAATCAGGGAGAGCTCTTCAATTATAGCTTTACAGAAATGGGCGATAAAGGACCATTGAAACCAATGTGGTTTCTGTTTGTAAATACTGACTGCAGAGTTTTCCAAAAGGAGAAAATCCTTTGTGTATTGGAAAAGCTCTGACAAAAGCAAAGATTGAATGGTAACTTGAGTGGCTCATTCGATCAACGTTCAACATCAAGGGTTGCTTTGAAGTGCTCCGGTTGATTTGGTTAAGCCTGCCACTGTGAAAATGGCAGAGACAATGCGTGGTAGAAAGAGGCAATACGAGTAAAGTGAAAACCTAAGAATGCAAAAGTGTAAAAGAGATAATATCAAAGTGACATAAAATGTGAGGAAATAAGTGGTTTAATCTATAAAAGAGGAAAGAATTTATTACTTAGCTTGATGAACTTACACACACACACCTGTAGTAATTCGCAGGTGATTCCTAAAGATATTGGCTAAAAAGGTTTCGATTCAATTGATGATGAAATCTTATTTTCCCGCCTCTCCAGTTGTGAGCTCGTCGATTTGGTGTCTCCAACCACGTTAATTAATATTTCTATAGGCAAAAACGTTAGTATAAAGTAGAAATTAGGGTAGGGGGGGGGGGGTCATAGAGTTCGATGATGACGGATGCCCTCTTTGAGGGCATGAACCTGCACTAGGTTTAAACGGGTAGGAATGTGTACAGTCTTTGGGGCCGTATCTTTACCGAGTGGTGAAAGAACATGGTGGCAGGAGTGGCTCAAGACGACCAGGCTTCATCCTCGGCTGCAGGCAGCTGCCGAGACACCGGGCTGTTGGTGCTCGCCTCTAGGCACTGCCGATCCTGGTTGTGATCGAGGTATCCTTCCTCTAGCCTTTGCCTAAAAGTGCAGAACCCAGAAGGCAGTGGGGAAGGGGGGGCAGTGATTGGTACGCGCCAGGGCGTTTCCACACACCGGTGGGACTTCTTGCTTTGTAGCTCCTGCCGCTGGTTAACCCTTGTGGTGAAGAGTGAAGCCGAGTGTGTAAGCCTTCTTCTGTCAATATCTAGCCTTTCCAATACCTGCTGTGCCTCTTCGTGGCCACACACGGTAGTTGGGGTCGCAGATTTTGCAGGAATCTCTTGGTTCTCATCTCGTCTCTATAGATTCACAAGAGGAGCTGCTTCGCAACTTTCCCTTCAGGAGCATGGTGAGACATTCCATCAGGGCATCGCAAGGATGAAGAAAAAATACCAAGGAAGATGTGATAGTGCAACTTTTGCTAATTCATCACTATTCCAAATCAAACGCCATATCTTATAGTCGCACAAAGGACCACCAGTGTTGTTGGCTCATTTGAATGGGTTTGTTTTCGGCTTTTGTTAGTGAGACAAATTAAAAAAATAAGTCGCCCACGGCGAGATTCATTGGAAAGCACTGGTTGGGAAACATTTTTAATTTACACTGGTAGCCATCTTTAATGATATCAACATCTTCAATGATGTCAAAGGGTAAGCAGTTAACATACGACTCTTTCAGGGTAGTGTGGATATAAAAAAGACTGAATATTCAGAACTAATTTATCACATAAAATGTTCTTAAGAGAATCAGGAAGGAGGAGGGAGATCTCAAACATGAACTTTAAACATTTATGGTTGCCTAATAGCATCACTTTTCAGATAAGTTCCCAAGTCGTCTTGGTTGTACAACTTTGACTCGGAGAATGCATTGAACAAAGAGCTGTCAGGAAATAATATCAATGCTATTTTAATCAGAAAGATGATTTGTGTTTGAAAGCTTTTGTATCAAATCCAGAAACTAGGACATGACAAGGTTATGTGTTTTATGAGGATTGTGAAGATCTTCCTTTTGGTCACAACAGGGATCTAGGTTTGAGGTACTTTAGCAAAGTCAGGAGCTGTTCTTTGATTATTTGCAGAGCTGAATTCCTATATTGCGAATTGTGTTGTGAATCTCTTCAACTGTGTAATTGATGATGTGCTGGAAGACGCTAGGGATTGAACGGGGTACTTTTTGAATTTCGCTTCAACAATAAAGTACGTAGTCAATTTCAGAAAAGGCCGATACGCTATTTTTTATGCGAAGTGCATCTAAGACTTTTCAAATTTCCGTTTGAGGAAACGATAGAATGACAATGCCATTTGCAACATACTATCGTCTCTATCAAGGATTTATTACTCTCATAAACTATGAAACAAGGAATCGTTTAAACTCGATGAAAGTATGCAAATTAATTTGACATCAAAAGTGAAAAAGAGATTTATAATTAAATGTCCCTTATTATTTTCTTAATTCATGCATTTTATTTATATTTGGTTATTTTTCATTTTGAATATTACTTTTAATGTTGGTTTATTGTGTATAATACAATTTTTTTAATTTGAATTTGATTATATTATTTTTGTATTTGATTGTATTTTTATTTGATTATTTTTATTTTGTATATTACTTTTAATGTTGATTTATTGTGTATAAGAAAACTATGAATATTCCTTTTATTTTATGGATTATGCTGAATTTAAAGATTTTTCGTATCGCATATGCTATACAAAGATAATATGCAGACAAAAAAACCCTCGCTGATTATTGTCCAATGTGTTATTCAAATATGAGCAGATAACAACGTACACTTTAAAGCTCAAGGGCTGGAAATTGACATCCGTTGATAGTACCTGTTTTTGCAAAAGTTCTGTTTCATTCAGTTTTATGATCTTTCGAGAGTTTGCGTGTGTGATAGAAAAAGTTCCGTTAAACAAATTTAAAGTTCTACTTTTCCAGCATGCGTCATTTAAACGTCTTTTCCATTGTGTGCTGGTGTGTCGAGAGGGAAGTGAATAAAATCGAGATCTCTGCTCTCCAGTGCGCAGGCCACAATGAGACCGACATCGCCAAGCGGCTCAACCACAGCCGAATGGCCGTCCACAGAGGCACAGAGAGTCTAAAAAATAGAGAAGACCTCAAAGATCAACCACGTTCAGGTAAGACCTCAAGTTATCAACCGTTTGGTTGTGAGAAGGGCCTTCCAAAGTGCTCTGAAGCTCAAAATGACGTATCGGTGGTCATGGTGTCCAGGGTCGTCATAGAGGAGGGCGGCAAGAGCTTTAGGTAGGTGGAAAGGCCTCTATTCACAGACCATATGCGACAAAAATATCGGGAGCATTGGCGTAGCTTTCTCAACTACTTGAAGAGTCATGGCAATCGAATTCTCATATTTTTCCGATGAAAAAACCTTCACGGTCGATCCACTTTACAACAAGGAGAATAACCGCGTGGTAAGGTTCGTCCAGGGCGTCTTCGAGATCTGATACGTATCCACGACCAAGCACTCGGCATCCGTGATGAAGCTTAGCGGCATCGTGGCCTCGAATGGCGATAAGTTGTCATCGGTGTGGTTCGCGGCCGTTTGCAGGCTCACCCCGGCCGATTACATGGACATCTTGACTACGAATGTCCTGCCTTGAGGATAGCCACATTGATTAATATTACAATTTAAACACATATTTATATGTTAAAACAATAAAAAACGTGTCTAACTGCATCAAACTACCATTGTCTCCTTTGTTGAGAGCGTAGTAACGAATGTAACAAGACTTTTGCAATACCCGGTATATATTTAGTTCAGAAAAAAAATCTATATAATAGATCTCCTCAGGATTGTTGCAATCAACTTTTGGGGATTATTTTACGCGAAAGTAACTTTTATCCATACCACTTCTCCAATTTCGAAAACAATTCAATGTTGCTACACGACTTATTCAACATTATCGAAGGGTTGGATGCAACAAGTCCCTAAGATTTCGTTTTGGTTGTTCATCTTTTTTTTATGAAAATGCGGCCCAAATTACCGATGTGAAAATTCCACTAGGACCTCTGTAGGTGTAATGGAAATCTGTTTGCAAAATGATTTTGGACTCTTCAACCTGATCGACCAAATATTATAGAAAACTACAATCAAAGTATGGTAAACAGTCATTTAGCCAAACTATTTTAAACTTGAAATTACATGGACGTTACGTCCCTAAATGAACGCATCAATACTGTTGAATTAATACACTTTTTATTGAAATATTTTCTCTATCCAGCTCCGACAAAAAGAATGTGTAATTTAGTAATAAATATTCACTACATTGGTATTAATAAAAATATTTTGTTAGATGAGTTTTCAGAATTTCAAGTGTTTTAAATTGAAATATTCCAATATTCGGTTATCATTCGAGCAAAACAGAATGATTTAATTTTTAAGTGAACTTGATAATCATCAACTTCACTTAAAATTTAATCTGTATATTTTATAAACGGGAAATTCGTTGTTCATTGTTATTTGCTATTTATTGCTATTTGTTCTATTTTTAAATTATTTGTTTTGAAAAGTAAGCCAGCCATAGATGAGATCTCAAACAATGATAATTCGAATCTTATTTCTACGCTTATTGTGTTCGTACACGATACAATTACAGAGTGACTCACTAAATGATTACTTGTTCTTTAGACAAACTCATTTTGGCAATCAAAGTTGAAAGGAAAGTAATAAAATGTAGAAAGGCGCTATGGAGCAGAAGAGCGACCATTTTGATGCAATCCAAGCTATTAAAGTAGACATGGGGAATTTGTGGACGCAAGAGAATTATTTGCAGGGGTAGCTTATGAAATTTAGTATTTTAGTGAAAAGGGGGGGGGGGAATACACAAGGATCATCACGAGTATTGTTTTAGAGGACCATACGTAAATTACGGACCCCAGCCTTGTTTGGGTGTCCGTATATCTACATTAGGGGATGTTTGGGGTCCGTGTTCTCCACAAGGCCATTTTAATTAGGTTTTTATAGCTTCACGTTAAATTTCAATATTTGAAAAGTTCCTTCACAGATATAAACTATTATTCAATGTTTGCCTTGGATATGTATTCGTCATTGGGTTAATTTATTAGGTTTTTATACCTTGTTAAATTTCAATATTTGGAAAGTTGCTTCACCGAAATAAAATATTATTGAATTTTTTTTCTAATATTAATTTTTATTTTAGCTTTTAAATTTTCATCAGTCATTTTCAAGAGAATAATTGAAGTAATACCCTCATCCCATAAAAATATATTTATTATCTTGTACAATTTACTTATTATGAATAAGATCTATTTTTCAAGATGTCGCGTGCCCTCTAATATCAACCTAAGAGACTTTAACGGTGATTAACTGGATGAAACAGCAGCGCCTTCTTTCTATTGAGATGAAGTGTTGCAGCTTTCATCAAAATATAAACTGGACTAAACATTCCTCATCTCTAGACAAATTTGTATGGAAATGTCAAATTACCGACTGCACCAAATACAAAACAAGAACATCAATACCTTCTAAATCTTTTTTCAGTCAACCAAAGCTACCTCTGAAGACACGGGGATATTCGCCATTTATCTTTGGAGTGAAAGAGCCTCCCCCAAAAATGCAATAAATCAGCTTAATGTTTCAGAAAAAAACTATCGTGGATATGCATATATAGTTTTTTTTCAGAGAGGTGTGTTCTAAATATTTTGGAGATAATCCAGTCCAACTTGGTGGTTTAAGGAATAATGGTAGAAATAGACGAGTCATGTTTTTCACACAAACCCAAACACCATCGTGGAAGATTTCCGAGCATGCCATTATGGGGTTTTGGTCTAGTTGACACAAGCAATAAACCTGCTGTAGGATGTATGGAGATTGTGAAAAAGAGAAATGCAGAAACGTTACTACCAATTATACAAAAATAGGAAAACCTGGAACTGTAATTCATAGTAACGAATGGAAGGCTTACAGGCGTATTCAACAAGATATTGGGGTTACTCACAGGAAAGTGAATGATTCGTTTTGTTTTAATAACCCAATTACTCGAGTACACACGCAAACTATCCAAAGCTATTGGAATAGGGAAAAAAGTTGGATAAAATCAATGCATGGATGTAGGAGATTACACTTAAATTCATACTTAGACGAATTTATGTGGCGTGAAAGGCAAATAAACAATACATTTTTTCATTTTTGTAATACCATTAGTTCACAGTATTCTTTTAATTAAACTTATAATAAATATGACCTTTTATATTAACCTTTTAATTAATCAAAGACAACTTTTTTATATCAGTGTAGAAAAACAAGAAAACTAACCTAACCATTCAGTTAAATTAAAAAAATATATATTAAAGTTTGTTTTATTAATTTTAGTTGTTTTGTATTCTTCATTTGGGCAAGAATGGGGTCCGTAATTTACAAAAGGCCAAAGTTGGGGTCCGTAATTTACAAAAGGCCAAAGTTGGGGTCCGTAATCTACATAAGGCCAAAGTTGAGGTACTTATTCTCCATATGGATTACTCGGGGACCATAATCTACATATGATCCATTTTAAATCAAAATTTAGATTTAAAATGAAATGAAGGAGTATCTGCAAGAATGTTTGTTATCAAAGGATCGTAAAGATTACTGGTAGATAGAATGAAAGAATGAAATATTGTGAAGCCCTGGAAATAAGGAGGAAGCGCAACTCTCCTTGTGAAAAAAAATAACGTTTAATGTTTAGGGTGTAATCTAATGGAAGAACGTTCGCTCATCAGCGGAAGAGCAAGCTCAATAAACATGAGAAAAGGTATATAACGATAAAGAAGAGAGAGAGAGAGAGAGAGTGAAAAGAATCTACCGGGTATTGCAAAAGTCCTGTTACAATCGTTACGACGCTCTCAACAAAGGACACAATGCTAGGTATGATGCAGTTAGACACGTTTTCATTTTCTGAACACATAAATATGTGTTTAAATTGTAATAATAATCAATGTGGACGCCCTCAACAGCGAGCACGCGCTCAGGGCTAGACCTGAAGGCCGCGCACACGTTGCGGACGAAGTCCTTCTTTATGCTGGCCCACACGCTGTAGATGGAGGTATTCAGCTCCTTGTCTTTGCTGTAGCGGACTTTGCAGGCTTTGCCATCGACATACGCCCACACGCTGTAGTCGAAGGGATTGCGGTCGAGCGACTGAGGCGTCCAAAACTTCAGCGACCAGAAGTTGAATTTCGACCCAAACCATCCTTGCACGGTCTTGACCGTGTGGGCCGGAGCACCGTCCTGTTGAAAGACATACACCGCCTTCTTCGTAGTTTTTGTCATCCAGGGCAGGACTTTCGTGGCAAACATCTTCCTGTAACCGTCCGCAGAAGCCTGTAACCGGCCGCGAACCACACAGACAGCATCTTCTTGCCATTCGAAGCCACGACGCCGAGCATCATCACGGAGGCCGAGTGCTTGGTGGTCGACACGCATCGAGCTTCAGAGACGTCCTGGCCGAAGCTTAATATACCTTTGTTCTGCTTGTTGATGACCGAGTCGACCGTGAAATTTTTTTTCATCAGAAAAGTGACGACAGCGCCCCTGACGTTGTTCTCGCATAGGTTTGGTGAGCAAAGGCCTTTCAACTCACCTAAAGCTCTTGGCACCCTCTTCCTTGATGGCCCTGTCATTTTGAGCTTTGGGGCACTTTCAAAGGCCTTGAGCTCTGCCTGAACGAGGTCGATCTTTTATGTCATTCCTGTTCTTGATGTCGCACTTGTTGTGGCGTGCGCGCACGAAAGCAGGGATCTCGATTCTTTTGACTTCCATCTCGACAAACCGGCACACAATAGAAATATCGTTTTAATGACAAATGCTTGAAAAGTAGAATTTTTAGCTTGTTTGACTAAACTTTTTTATCACTTACGTAAACCTCTCGAAAGATAAAAAATAACAGTGCAACAAATCTTTTTAAAACCCAGTATTGAACTAGCAAATTACTATGATGATGATGATGTACTCAGTTTTTCGAAAAGAGATGGTATAGTGGGAGATATAGTGGGTGATATATAGGGAGGGCATCGCTTTATTTTTATTCTATTTCATTTTTCCTTTATTTGTGTTGTTATTTTGTGTGTTTTAATGTCTGTTTGTTTCTTCATGTGTTTGTAATGTTCTTCTTATTGTATTTTGCCTATTTTTCTGTCTTTTGACTTTTAGTGTAATAGTGTTGTTTGTAGCATTCAAACCTTTTATAGCTTTCTTGCCGACAGTGCTATTTTAGTGTTGTCTGTAGTCTCATTTTTCGTGAGTATCTGTATGGAACTAGATGTGATGTGTTGTCATTCTTTTTATGTGTATATTGGAGTGATATTTTCTCGTGAACAGAGTTTGGTGCTCGGGAACCGGCTTCTGCATGAGGCTTTCGCCCGTAGCCACGCCAGTATATTCAACCTGCCACCTGCTCGCTGGAGTTCTGGAATGACATCATCCGTTAGAGTAGACCAGATCTTTTTGCCCAGTTTCTGGGTGACGACATTGATGGGCTCCAAGCGTTTCCTCCGATGCAGGACGCTTTGCCTGATTCGGTCCCACCTTCTTGCTTTGTTGATAAGCAGAGAGGCAGTGTTGTGGATACGTTGGAGCCTTTTCATCGAGGTTTTATTAGCCGCTTGGGACACCACTGCGGGGTAGATCAGCATAGCCCGGACATACATCATATATAATTTCCTGATGTTGGCCGAGCTAAGATCTCTAAACCTGTAGAGTTTGGAGATTTCTCTCTTCGCCAGGTTTCGCCTCTTCGTGTGGTGTCTCGAGTATCCATGGTCGGTGATTTTAAGGCCCAGGATGGTGCCTTCGGCGGAGTAGCCGTATCTCCTCCCATCTATAATGATGGGCCATGTCAACTCGCGGTTTAACGGGACAATTTTGAACTTGTTCCTGTTGTTCCTGATTTTCCATCGTCTCTCGAATTGGCTGATGTTGTTGATTTCCGCTATAGTGCGAGGCGCCTGCGCCCTTGCTTTCCTCTCCAGGTACGGGGTAATTTGTGTGACATCATCTGCGTATTGCAGATACATCGTGTTCCTGTGCACCGGAGTTGGGAGGTCGATGGTGAAGACCAAGTAAAGCAGAGGACTCAGGCAGCTTCCCTGAGGGACGCCCGACTTTAATTCGAATTCGGGGCCTCTGTACCCTTCAATCATGAGACACGCCCTTCTGTTCATGATGAGGTCACAGAGGATCCTTTCCAGGATTGGGTCTAGCTGGAGGTTCAGGATCTTGTATTGAAGTCCTTTCAGCCAAACTTTATGGAAGGCCTTTTGCACGTCCCCCAACACAATGTCTACATAGAACCTGTTTGCTTGGGTGTATGCTACTTTCTCAGTTAGGAGGGCCAGGGAGGTGTCTGTGTCCCTTTTTGCGGAACCCGTGCTGTTGTTAGTTATGCGCTCCTAACTCGCTTAGTTGAGCTTGTAGCCTATTCGCTCAAATCTTTTCAAAGATTTTACCCTGCATCTCCAGAAGAGAGATCGGGCGATAGTTTGCCACCTGGTCTGGGGGCTTGTTCCCCTTTGGGATAAAGATGATTTTAGCCATCTTGTATCCATCCGGGAAGTAGCCTGTATTCAGGGCGGCATTCATCGTGTTTGTCAATCCCTGAATAATTTGCCTTGGGGCATTTACGAGGTTGTTTTTCGTAATCCCAGACCAGTTTGGAGCCCTCTGTTTGAAGGACCTTATGGTTTTCAAGGTCTCTTCGACAGTTATCGGGCATCCGTGGTCAACCATCACTCTTTCCTGAGATACTTGCGGATGGGGTTGGGTTCTATGTATCATTGTGCCGAGGTCGTCGAGCAGTTGGTCTTCGAAGTCCTGGTCGAAGTCGTCGTTCTCCTCCGGTGATATAGCGAAAATCTTTTGCCAGTGCGATCTAAGTCTTCTTTCGAGAGTCTCTGGGTCCTCTATGATGTCATCTCCTTCCTTAATTTGGGTTCTGGGTCCGGGAGGTAATCCCCCAATTCTCCGGCTGTTATTCCAGAATTTTACGGGATCACTCTCCCTGTCCAGTCTCCCAATGATGTCATTCCATATCGTTCTTTGTTTTTCTATTATGATGTCTTTCATTCCCATGCCTAGATGCCTCATTCTGGCCGTCCTTTCCCGATTGGTACCTGTCTTGCCGATCTCATCATAGATTGCTCTATGTTCTCAGGCGATTTCTCTCATCTCGTCCGTCCACTCAAGTTGTAGTAGCATTTTATAGGAGATTCTGGGAACACATCTCTCGTCGGCTTGAATGAGGAGATCGGTGATCTTGTTGATCTCCTCATCAATCTCTTCGAGATTAGCGTCTCCCAGTTCAGTTGGTTGGTATGTACTGAGTATCTCTCTATATAGCTCCCAGTAAGCTTTTACGTAACTTTTCCTAGGTGTAACGGGCTTGAGTATTGGCACTAGCAAGATGGTAGTGAGAATCGGGATGTGATCGCTCGGAACCACTGGTCCGGGCTCATTGACAATGTTGAAGAGGACGTTTTTGGATGTCAACACAATGTCCGGCTTTGTTGCCGAACGTTGTGTTATGAAGGTCGGGAAATCTGGCCTGGCCCTGTGGAGTCTGTGTCTTACGAGTAGCATGTCCAGGTTTCTTTCCCTTTGATCGGTGCTTCCGTAGCCTGATGCACGGCATCTGGCATTAAGATCACCACCAAGCAATGTAAATTTCCCAAGCCCGAAGAGGTTGTAAAAGTTGGGGATCGGCAGGTAATCTCGTCGCGGTGGTTGATAGGCCGCCGCTACGGTCAGGTCTTCAACTAGGGTAGGTATTGCTACTGCCATGAATGATTCATCTAGACCTGGAAGTTTTTTATATGTTAGGTTGTTCCGGATCGCGATGACAGCGCTATCAAACCGTTCTTGTGTATGGTTTTTGCTAATGATTGTGTAATTGGGTATTTTTATGCTGTTCATGTTTGTGTTAAATCCGTGTTCTGTGATGAGGATTAGGTCGGGATCCATTTTACGAAAAATGTTTCCGTAAGGAATGTGTTTCCCTACCCATCCGTTAACGTTAATTGTTAAAATCTTTAGTGTGTTGTTGGTGTTTCCCATGTATATGTTCTGTTGTATATGTGTGTGTTGGTTTGTTCCGATTAGTGTTTTCGCTGCATGTGTTTCTCCCGTTCCGAATTCTTTTGAAATCTGCCTCGCTTACGGCGAGGCAGGAGTCCCTGTATATCTTAATCCTGGCCTCCATGAGCGCCGCTACTACCAGCGCTTCACGGTCTAGGGAATCATAAGACCATTTCAATAGTCCCGTCTTCACTCCTTCAATGATTTCCCCCACCATTGGGGCTTTTAGGAAAGGAAGTTTCTTCCGTTCTGAAGAATTTGGTGTTGAGTTCTTCTCCATCAAATTCCCTTACTTTTTTCAGATTTCTGCTTCTGCTCCTCTTATTAATGGGTTGAGAGATCTCCCGTTCGTCCTCGGATGACAAGGCCGAGCACAGAAGATTTCCTTTAGCCTGCTTGAGACGTCTGGCTGCTCTCTTTGTACTCTCTTCCCTCTTCTTCATTGCAGCTAGTCTTGGGTCATTGTTAGGAGACCTCTGTTGGGTAAGCTTCTGCTCCATTTCTTTGGTGCTACCCTTTCTCTCCTCGGTCTCCCGTGGAAAGGGGGTCGCGGGAGCCTTTTTTTGTGTTCCAAACTGTACCTATAGGACATCCCCTGAGGGGGGGGTTTTCCGGAAACCAGATCTCTGCGAGGCCATTGTTTTTCAACATATTGTTGACCTCTCTGGCGAAGCAGCCTGGGCTGGTCAGATTCCTTACGTGCGCATATAGGATGCACGTAAGTATCTTTGTGGCGTTTTTGTCATCCTTGTCTACCTTGATGTAGTTTCTTGGTGCCTGCCTGTATGAGGCGCTTGCTGAGGGGGTGGTTTTAGCCGCTTGGGCATAGGAGGTGTTTGCCCTCCTAATACCTTCCGCCCTCTTTGTTTCTGCTTTTTTTTGGATTATTTCCTTCTTCTTTGGGCATGACATCACCATTGCCCCATGCTTTTGGCTACAGCTTGGACACTTTTCCTCCTTGGCCTGGCATTCGCGCCAGCCGTGTCCTTTTTGGCTGCATCTATAACAGGTTGATTCCTGCTCCTTGCATTCTTTCGTGGTGTGATGCTCCAGACAGTAGCAATTAAAGCAGATCTGCACGGGGGTGTATTCCTCGCGCTCGATTTGCTCACCACTGATTTTTGCGTTGAAGAGAAGTAGTGCTCTTTCCTTAGCCTTGGACGCCATTTCCGTGTCTGTGAATACAACTTTGAATACGTGGGAATACTCCGAGTTGTCTCTTTTGTTTCGAAACTTAATGACCTTGGCCACTTTCGCCCACTTCTGGTTCTCCTCTATTTCTTCCTTTATTTCATCCTTTGTGTGTTGGCCGACCCATGGGTCCAGCCTTCTGCACACGATTCTCCTGTGCGCCTGGATTTGAGGAGGTGTGGTTGGTTGGAGGTTTATCTCCTTAAGGTGCCTTACCCCTTCTTCTTTAGTAAGCGCCTCAATATCCTTTTCGCGTTCGCATACTGCAACGTAACCGACTGGAGTGTCGATCAGCATAAGCACGCCCACGCTGAGCTTACCGAACAGAGTCTTATGGACAGTACCCTTGTCCGGTTTCGCTTGTCCACTGATACACCTAAGCGGGACCCTTGGTGCATCCTGGGCCGTCATTATTCCGGGTGGGCTCCCCTTGAAGAGGGGGCACACTTTTCCTTCAGTATTTGGTCTTTTTCTGGATTCAGGACTCACTATTATATGTTTTATCTTATGGGGGAATTGTAGTTATTTTTCCTAAAAAAAAGATTCGGTTTTTCCTTTTTGGGAGAAGAGGGCTCCCCTCGTTAAACCGCCGCCTGGATGTAAAAAGGGAGTTGCCTTTGGGTGGATGATGAAAGATGGATGAGATGAATCCAGGTGAGATCCTCTCGGGGGTGGGATTGTATGGCGGACTTATTGACAACGCCGCCCCCCAAGGGTTTTGAATCGCGACCGCTTCCCAACATACCATAGAAATGGTTGTATGTCCCTCTATGGTCCTGGAAGGGGCCTTCGCCGTAATGGGCACCGAAGGTTGCAGTCCGTCCCTTGTCCGGAATATTTCTGACATTGTTCTCTACTGTGGGCTAATCTTCAAACCAGCTTCCTCCAATGTCCCCAATTATGCCAATGCCACTGCTAGGCATAGTTGGGACGAAACATGAATGGCAAATCCCTCTCACATCTGACGGCCGTTTACGCAGGGGGGCAGGGCCGGGGACTTAAGAAGTTATCTGCTCAAGTGGGGCCGCTAAAAGAAAGATGAAGTTAGTATGATGGTGAGTGGTGATGAAAAATGAGAAATATCTCTCTTTTGGAAGATTTTGGAGGCGTTTGGGAAATTCTGCCCCAAACTTTCCCTCCTTTGCCGGTTCTGAGATCGCTGTCGGATGTAATATACCAAGAATTCTTCGCCGTCATTACTATGACTATGATGAATTTGACTTTGACTTTGACTTTGTTTAAGTGGCGGTGCATGTGAGGGGAGACGATAGGGTGTGTGGAGAGATAGAGAAAATAGACAAGTGGAGAAGAGAGAAAGAAGTGTGGTAGAGGTGCAAAGAGATGCCTAGGGTCTGGTGATCAGACTTATCACTTAAATTTATTTTCTTGGATGCGTGAATTCATTGTTGTTGTATTCGGTTTTGTTAATAATTATAAAATTATAATTATTATGGCGTTCAAGCCCTTTGTCTTAGCAACTTTAGTTTTTTATGGTTTATGTTGTGCAATGCTTACTTTGTATATGTTTTAAATATATTTAAGTGCGTGCTTATTGTTTTGTTTTATTGTGTGTGTGTGTTTTAATAGTATTATTGTTTCTTCTTTCTTCTTTGGGTGTTTTCTTCTATTGAAGTTCTTGTCGTAATCGGGGGAGTTTTCTTGTCTTGGTAGGGTAGTCTTTTTCGGTAATTTGTCGTAGTAATTTTTCGAGTTTATTCATTTTGCTTAATTTTGATCTTATATTCACAGGTTTCTTTATCTCATTTTACGCATAGAACGGCACTTCGTCTCCGCCAGCCACTCGGTTGGCGGAGCTGGGGAATCTGGGGCGACAATCAGCTCTTCTGTTCTGGTTAATCATCTGGGTGATTTCATCACCCAGTTCACGATTAACCAGATCCTGCATTTTCCGGGTCCGTTCTTCAATGACTTTGTTAATGGGAATAATCCCCGCCTCTCTGTGCAGGTCTTCTTGCCGTCTTCTTTCATGCCTGCGTGTACCCGTTATTAGGTACATGCATTTATTTTGCACTACTTGAAGACGCCTCTTTTGTGTTTTTGAGACACATGAGAGGGTGGAGGCGGGGTAAAGCAACATAGATCTTACAAGGGCATTGTAGATCTTCTTCTTGTTGCTTTCACGTAGATTTCTGAAACTATATAGAGTACTGACAGCGGCCGAGGCTCGATAAATTCTTTCTTCGACGTGCTTTTTGTACCCGGTAGAGGTGATTTTCATACCGAGTACATTGCATTCGTTGGTGTAGGGGTATCGCGTATCCCCCACACGCACGTCTGCCCTTAATGTGCGTCCGATGGGGACCACCTTGAATTTCTCTTGGTTTGTTCTTATCTTCCACTGAGCCTCGTAGTTGTTAAGGTTCGCGATTTCCATCGCTGTCATGCGAGCTTGCCACGGCGCATTCCTCCATGGGGATACGATTATCTGGCTGAAATCATCGGCGTATTGAATATTGAGGGAATTGGGGTACACAGGGGCTGGGACGTCCGCGGTGTATATCGAGTAAAGGGTGGGGGACAGACCCCCCCCCCCCCCTGCGGGAGGCCCGCAGTGAGCGGAAACTTTGGTCCGTCCGTGCACCCTAGACTGACATACGCCGCTCTCTCCATGACATAGTCACAGAGAGTTCTTTCTAAGTTTTCACTTAGACCCAGCCGTAAGATCTTATACTACAAGGGTTGTAGAGGGAGTTTTCTTCCAGGTGAGACACCAGTCTTCCGTTGAGGATCTTCTCAAAGAGTTTCCCGCCAAATTCCAGGAGTGAAATTGGGCGGTAGCTCTCTCTCAACGTAGGGTCCTTTCCGTGCTGGGGCAAGAAGATCATTTTTGCCGTCTTGTAAGCATCTGGAAAGTACCCTGTATTCAGACATGCGTTAAAAATTCGTCTCATTCCTTCGATGATGTTGGCTGGTGCCTTTTCGAAGTTAAGCTTCGTAAGCCCCGATTGGCCTGGGGCTTTCTGTCGGAATGAGCGGAGTGCGCCAAGGATCTCTTCTTCGGTGATCTCGGCGTCTCCGTCACGCAGTCTATCCACCTGGTGATGAGGATGCGTTCGATGTATTTCCGTGTTAAGCTCGTCTACGATGTTGTTTTCGAACTCTATATCAAAATCTTCGTTTTCATCTTCCGATATGCTGAAGAATTTTTCCCAATAACGCCGGAATATCACTTCAATGATATTTTCTGCAGTTTCAATGGATCCATCTTCTTTTTGGATTTTCATTTTCTTCTTTTTTCCAGATGATCCTCTGAGACTTTTGACTTTTTTCCAAAAGTCCTTGGGAGATGCATCTTGATCGAGGCTCTCGATCGCATCGTCCCATTGTCTCTGTTGTTGTTCGAGGATCAACTGGTTGAGCTCTTCCTTGATCTCTCTACTTCGTTGTAGCGAGTCAAACGTTGCATTTGTTATGTTTAACTCGTACATAACTCTCAATTCTCTATAGAGTTCTTTCATATACCCAGTCCACCTGTATGAGGAGATGGTTTTATACTGGGTTTTGGGGATGCAAGCCCTATCTGCAATAATTAGATGTTCGTTGAGGTCGTCGAGTGCCTCGTCTATCTCCTCGAGAATTGCCTCGCCCAGATCTGGTGGGCGATAGGCCTCGAGGAGATCAGCGTACCGTGCCCAGTCTGCTCTCCTGTAGTCTTTTCTGACTGGAGCTGGGACTTGTATAGGGTTCCTATTGATGGTAAGCAGGATCCCTATATGATCACTACATGGTACCTGGACTGGTTCCATGTAGTAATTGAACGGCAGCTGACGATTAGCCAGACAAATGTCTGGTTTTGTGGCACTTCTTCCTCGAGTATAGGTTGGGAAGTCCGGGCCTATTCTATGGACCATGTTTCGGTCCATCATAGTCTCCAGGCACCTTCCGATTCCATTGAAATGATGAATTTCAGGCACCCGCCCTACTTTTAAATGCAGGTTTCGCTTAACTCAAGTAGGAGGGGCTTACCTTGGGAGTTTGATAGGTACGACTGTCCAGAAAGGATATGTCTCGGGAGAGGCAAGTAATCCTACCTAAAGGGAAACAAATACAGAGGTAAAGAGAATGGCAAGTAACCGTGCGTTGGGGGAAAAGGCAAATCAAGGCATTGAAACTCTTTTTAAATGCCAAACTAAATTGTGTGCACACAAATGTACGCTTATTGAGAAATAAACACACTGAATTTAACCTTCAAAGAAGAATGAAAGTCAGTAATGGTAGTTATAGAAATAAATATATATAGAGGCGAAATTATTAGTGGCGGAGTTTGTTTCTGCCAACATTAAAATTAATAGCGCATTTTTTACAAAACACCGGTTAAATCCAAAAGGGATGATAATAGGTCCTTTGACTGATTCTTTTCTATTATAAAAAGAAATACAATAGCAATGTGCTGATATATATATATATATATATATATATATATATATATATATATATATATATATATATATATATATATATATATATATATTATACCAAGTGCATCAGATAAGAAGTGAGATAGCCCATTTAAAGTTAATACAGACTTTCGTTTCAAAAGATTCAAGAACCCACGTTTGGCCAAGTCAGAATTGATTTACTTCTTATTACGAAAGAATAATAGGTGGAAACGTTCGTGTAGATGAGTCACTACAGACAAATGAGCATAACACCAAGTCAGATTCCAAATAAAGGCAACCAAAATAGAAAATGAGAGCGATCAAATAAAAACGCTTTTGAGAAGTTAAAATTTCGATGTTTTCTTCTACGTATAGTCTACTATGTAGAGCCTTGGGCCTATGGCTCCCATAATATGTATTCACTGTAGGGGTGTGTTTCGCTTACTGTATATTCTCTTTTAGTTAGGTAGGAACGCAAGAAACACTGTATATCAAGAAGTGCATTTAAAATCGAAGCAAATACGAGTAATCTTTAAAAAATACCGACTCCGAAGTAAATTGAGCAAGATATATATTGTATCATAGGCTACTCAAGCGGAACTTCAGGAAAACGACCAAGAGTTATTAAACCATCCTTTTTCCTAAATTCCAAACACGAACCTAGGCGCTTCTCTAGTTACGTATGGGATATAAAGACCACAAAAGCCGATGAGGAGCAGATAACTCACTATTGAAACCAAGCTCATATTTCATACCGATTTTAGATCAATAGTTGCTGTTTTCCTCCTATTAGTTTAAATTCTATTTTGCTTAAATTCTTAAAAATGCATATTTAGATTTAGAAGAGTGGGTAATTTTTAGTTATATAATCTAATTATAAACAACAGATGTTTTGACCTTACCTTTGTTTAACTTTTTAACAAAATGATTTGTAACAAAGATATTGTTTGCTCAGACTTCCATAAAAACCTTGGCTACCGTTTTATATAAGAGAGTTTAATAGATCTACGCGCAAAGAGAGAAATAATAATAGTATTCAAAAAAAAAAAAAAAAGCATTAAGATGTAAGTTTAAATAGATCTACGCGAAAAGATATAAATAATGATAGTATTAAAAAAAAAAAATGCATTAAGATGTAAGTTTATATAGATCTATGCGCAAAGATATAAATAATGATAGTATAAAAAAAAACAAGAAAAAAAAACAAGAAAAAAAACAACTATATCTCTATACATGTATACATACTAAAATAAGAAAAAGATACAGTAAAAAAAGTTACCGGAAAATTCTGACTCAGCACTCGAGAGTGCACCTCATAAAAATAAAATTATCTACTGAAATAATAAGAATATGCTTCAAAGAAGAATGAAATGAAAATAAAGGCTCGAATGCTTCCCTCGAAAGAGAAAACAAACAACGTACAAAGAAGTACTTAAAATATAATAAAGAAAAATATGAAAACAAAGGCTCATAAGCTGTAAAATATTAAATATTAAATAAAGCAAAATAAAAAAGCAACATGAAATCGATTGCCAGGCAACCTGGTACACATTCACTCACACACACACACACTCAATCATACCAAAAAAAACAAAAACCACACAACATCGACAGCATTACCCTACCATCATAAGCACATCAACCATCTCTCCCTCTACACTATTATTTCTATCTATCCTATATCATCTCCCTCACATTCCCCACTTTTTGTTATCCCTATCCCTATAAGAGAGTTTTACTGAAACTAAAATCGCAAACAAATAAAATGAGAAATTCTTATTTGGAACAGAAAATTGGCTCTCAAATCACAGAGTTGTTTGTGATAAATGATGAAATTCTTATTGGGCGCCCGCTATGAGCTGAGTACTTCAAAGATCTGCACACGGGACAATTATGTTTAAGACATGCATTAATAACCTTGATTACGGTCTACTTAGTAAAATGACCAATTTTGTAAAGATCTGAAGCTAGTAAACATCTGTTTTTTCATCCGATGCGGCGAACCTACACCGATACCTAAATAAAACGGCCTAATGGAAGGATAGAAGATCTTTAACATACATAAATTCAAAGTAATCCACTTGAGAGGTCGAAATCTAAAATAATAATTACCAAATGAACGGAGAAATTCTAGAGGCGGCTATCCTAGAAAGGTACATTAGGGTCTTAATTCTTTAACATTCAAGACAAGGTTAACAGGATGCTCGGATGCACTGTCAGTAGTTTGAAGTTTACGTAAAAACATACCATTCTGTCTTTCTAAGTAAATCCACTGTCCGCCTCACCTCGAATAGTCAATTTCATTTTGGTATCTCTACCGGAATAAAGACGTAGCTGTTATGACGGGCGCAAGGTAAGACAATTAAACTAATTACCGGGTTCGGGAATAATCCACACGAAGTAGGTGATTAAGTAGCTAACTGTTTAAATTGTGTAAAATGATAAAGATATTGAGTTTTATTAATTATAGAATTAAACCCACCATAGTTCAAAATTCTTCTAGCTATAAAACCGCAATAAGGTGGATTACCCAACCTACCTTCCAAGTAATGTAATTTACGTCAGTTAATGTGCTTGCAGGTCGACTTGACCTTTAAGCTTCAAAATATTTTAAAAATATCGTGATTATATTTTTGATATATAATAGTGTGTAGCAGCAGTTTTCGACTTGTAGTTCCTTATCGTTTAAATGCATAAGAACTAATCTGGGCTTAAAATATGGCCCCATCTAATCTGAAACCCAAGTCTGGCCGATTTAAATGCATGGACTTTTAACTCCTAGGTACCGAGTGGAATCCAGGTGTGAGTGGACGCCGGTTGGTGGACGCCCTGTTCTTGCCCCGCGAGGATATGTAGCGCTCATACACACGGCATCACGCACATAACCAACCCGTATATCGATGTCTGTACTCTTCGTTTTCACACCAAACATTTAATCATTCCTCCGTCCAGAAACATCCTGATGGAAGGGGCACCTCCGCTTTGAGTCACAAAAAGCTACCTGATCGCTGGTTGGTGTCAAACCTGTAATACCTTCGGGGGACCCCCACCCCCCCTTAAGCAATGACAGCGCCCTGGAGATGTCACGCTTACCAGCTAATGCCAGTCGGACCGCATGGAGATTGGGCCACTTCGAGCCTTTGGGATGCGGTGAGAAAATTTTTGGTGGCGAATTTCCAAGTGAACGGTTCGGGCTTCTGATGCAGTTTGCTTTGGATTTCCAACTTCTCCATTCTTTTCTGGTCCATCCTTAGGGCGATCTTAGTCTTTCTGCCAGTCCTCATTCTGCTTTTATTGTTATTCTTATAATTTAATTCTTACCCTATTAATTCTTTAATTTTTCTTCTTCAATTGTCTTCCTAGAATTCTTTTTAATTCTTATTCCTCTTTTTCTTCTCTAATTCTCCGGCATCTCATTTTATTATTCTTCTCCTTATCCTCCTTTAGGTCTCTTCCTATAATTCCTTCTCTACTTCTAGATTTTTTTCGTGGGTCGTCACCCAAATGCTGGACTGCACCATTTATATATATATATATATATATATATATATATATATATAAGTATTGGGAACCGATGTTTTGCGAAACCAGGTGGGGACGGAGACATCCGTCATCTTCAATCAGTGGCAGACTAATGAATACAGAAAGATGCTTAACCAAAGAACTCGCAAATTTAAAAGTCAGAATTTAATCAGGAGGCTGGTATGGAACACGACATTTTCCAACAAAGGCCGGATGAGTCTTCTGCTTATCAAGTGATGTATTAAATTGCCCATCGGAAGAATTTAAGTTGGAATTATTGCATATATATATATATATATATATATATATATATATATATATATATATATATATATATATATATATATATAATTATGATAGTGAAACCACTTTAACTTTTGGCTCCTATACAGTGGTTTGACTATCATATATATATATATATATATATATATATATATATATATATATATATATATATATATATATATATATATATATATATATATTTCCGTTCCTTCGATTTCCTGTTAGGATTGAGGTGGAGGGTTTGGATTTTTTTTCCTGAAATGATTTGAGGTCCGTCTATTTTGATATTAGATAGTTATTCTCATTTTTTTTTTTCGGCATTCGTGGGTTTTATTCCTCTGTTAATAATGTCCTTGATTGTTTTTTCGTTTGCATGGTGTTCTGTGCTCATAGTGTTCTTTTAAAAGAGTTCTATAATGTTTTCCTTGTCTGTATTTCGGTTCTTCTGGGGCTCTGACAGGTATCATCGTTCCATTTTAATTCTTATAGCTGCCTGTATTTCTTTATTGGAGAATCCGTCGTTAACGAGTACCTGGGTAGTTCTCTCGAGTTCATTTTGTTAATATACGATGTGATCACGCCTGTTCGCTAACGTTTAGGGCACTCACTGTCTGCATTCATGCAAAGTCCCGGGTGTGGCTTTGGCATGAACTTTTGTCGTTATTGTGTCATTCATATTGGTTGTGAGGATGTCTAAAAATGGTAATTGGTTGTTTTGCTTCCTTCGATGGTACAGTTGAGGAAAGAACATTGTTTAAACGCTTTCTTCAGCTTATGTATTTCACCTTCTGTTTGTACGAGTACATTAATCTAAATGTCGTCTATGCACCTGCAGTAGAAGTGGGGCTTGAGTAATCTTGAGAAAACCCTTTCTTCGACCGCTTCCACATTGAAGTTACCGAAGTGAACTCTCAACGGACTCGCAGCGACTCCATCAACTTGGCAGTACATGCTTCCATTATGTCCATAAAAGGGGGCTTCTGAAGTGCAGATTTGTAGGAGTTTCCCCGTGTCCACCCTTGTATTCCAACTGGGGACGATTATTTCTGTCATAGACGTCTTCTAATATTATAGCTATCGTTTCGGCGACTGGTACCTTCGTGAACAGTGATTCTACGTTCATGGAGGCTATTGTTTTCCTATGGGTAGTGGATCGAATGATATCGATAAAATCGGCCTAGGATTAGAGGCTGTATTTGTTAGGCACGTATGGAGTTAGTATTTTGTTTAGGAATTTACCCAGCCCATACGTAGGGGTAGGAATTTGACTAATTATGGGCGTGTGGGGGTTTCCAGTCTTGTATGTCTTCACAGTCCCGTAAGCGTATCCAGGGCTAAAATCACCAATGATTTTATTCATATTTATATTTCCGGGTTGTTTGTTGATCTCATCTATAATACGGTTGACTTTTTTATGTCTATGGTGGGGTTCTTCGAAATTTTCAGAAATTTACTTTGGTCACTTAGGATAGTGTCCAATTTTGCATGGCACTGTTCTGTTGGCATGATGGCAAAGATACCTGCTTTATGTGCTTTCCTGATAGTGATCTCTCTGTTGTTTTTAAGTTGTTGAGCACACTCTTTGACCGCGGTGTCCCGACTTTCGACGTAAAGCCTCCTCTGCTTTTTCCTGCCTCTGCAAGGAGTTCAGATGTGAGAGTGGGTGTGGTAGTGATTTTCTTGTCCTCTTCTATCTTGTGTATGTCGCCAAGAAGAATTTCTATTAGAAGTCGTTTTTGATTCGCCTTAAACTTTTACCATAAATATAAATTAAAATTTTAGAAATTATTTAAACTCTAATTTTTCCTATTAAAAGCTAAAACTATAAATGTTATATTTGTACCTTTAGAATTGTGCTTTAGTATATATTTTATAGGCCTAAGAAGATGACCGTAATATGGTCGAAACGTCGCCACTAAATAAATGAATAAACGTCAGCAGCAATTGTCCTTGCCTTGGGATTTCTGTTAAAAAATAAATTCAGACTCTCGAGAAGCAATACTCATCTATATATATATATATATATATATATATATATATACCTGGTTTTGCAAAAGTTATATTACAATCGGATTTTTTTATCTTTCAAAAGGTTTACGTGTGTGATATAAAAAGTTCAGTCAAACAAACTCACATATGGTTTTATTTTTACGACACTAGCGTTCAATCGACTTTTCCATTGTGTGCAGATGTGTCGAGATGGAAGTAAAAAAAATAGAGATATCACCTCTCTTGCGCATGACCAACAACAAGACCGACATCGCCAAGGGTTTCAACGTCACCCGAATGACGGTCCACACAGTCGCAAAGAGGATAAAGCATAGGAAGACCTCAAAGATCGGGCTCATTCAAGATAACCTTGAGTTATCAAACGTTTTGATGTGAGAAAGGCCTTCGAAAGTGCTCCAAAGTTCAAAACGACTGTGCTTGCGCTTGCAAAGAACATCTCAGGGGCTACCGTGTCCAGAACCGTCAAAGAGGAGGGCGGCAAGATCTTGAGGTTCGTGGAAGGGCTTCTGTTCACACACCATATACGTGAACAAATGTCAAGGGCACTACTTGAAGAGTGCTGGCAATCGAATTCTCATGTTTTTTGATAAAAAAACTTTCACGGTCGATCCCCTTATCAACAAGGAGAACGACCACGCACTAAGGTTCGCCCGGGACGTCTCTGAGGCCCGCTACTTGTTCAGAACCAAACGCACGGTCTCCGTGATGATGCTCAGTGTTGTGGCTTCAAATGACGTGAATATTGGGCCGAAGAAGGCGGAGTATGTCTTTCAGCAGGACGGTGCCCCATCCCACACGGACAAGACTCTGAAAGCATATTTGGGGACGAACGTGAACTTCTGCTCCAAAGACTTTGGCCGCTGCAGTCGCACGACCTCATTCACTTCGACTACAACGTGTGGGCGCATGTAGAGAGCCAGGCCTTCAAGATCTACCACAGCAACGCCAGCAAGCTGAACTCCTCTGTTAACCGCGTGCGGGCCAGCACGAGGAGGATTTCATCCCCAACGTGAGCGCGGCTTTCAGGTCTACCCTGGAACGCGCACTCGACGCCGAGGGCGACCACATTGATTAATCTTACAATGTAAACACATATTTATATGTTAAAACAATAAAAACCTGTCTAATTGTATCAAAAATATCATTTGTTAAGAGTGTCGTAAGGAAGGTTAAGAGGATGTTTGTGGGGAAATCGATATCGCAAGGAGCAAACAGACGCTAGTTAAGTTACACAGCGTCAACAGCTACGTGGCATATGGGCCGATACTTTAATCTCCCCTCCCCTTTTGTCTCTCTGGCCCAACAATCCTCGATTTCACTCGCAAGGAAAAATTATAATCAGCAGATGGCGTAGGCCGTTAGTATAAACAAAGGGAGGTGGTATAGCCTTTAGAATAAAAATATATGAACAGGCTAACTGTCCCCTCCTATTTTTTTGCTCTAATTTCGCCAAATAGACGAAATTTCATTTTCTCCGACGAAAACCAGAAGAAACCAGAAGGGCTAAGGGTCACCACGCTGAAAAGGAGAGAGGCTTAAAGGTGGGCACTCATCTCCCCTCTCCTCCCCCTAGGGAATAATTGAGGTATACCATAGAAACCCCGTTACGTGTTTCAATTGTGGCACCCCAGGTCACATTAGCTTCCATTGTCCCCAAAATTCGAGGCTTAGGTCATCCTCGAGTCAACAAGTACACAGCATCCCCGCATCTCTTCCACAAGAACAACATCCTGCTTCGGCGTCTCCTTCGTCCACATCGAATTTCCCTGAACAACAGGTGAACTTTGTTTTTAATAAGAGTTCTCCCAGAGGACTAAAGTTCGAGACTGGATCGGTAAATGGTTGCCGAATCTCATTATTGGTACGCGATACGGGATGCAACTGTATCGTAGTATCAGATAAATTGCTCCCCCCAGTCAGCCCCCAGCACCAGAGGTTCGTGGTCGTCCAGAATTTCCTGGGTAGACCAAACAAGTTCCCCGTCGTCAGATGCCACATCTTGTGGCGGTATTTCACTGGCTGGGCCGAGGTAGTGGCAGCGTCTATTAAATTCTGTTCAGTCTTAATAGGCCAGAGCACGCAGCTCTCCCCAAATCCGGTGGCTCAGAATGTAGTCACACGGATTCAAGCAACTAAGAGGTCCGCAGGCCCTGACCCCTTTATTCCCTCCGGAGAATCCTGAAGACGAATAGCTTAATTCCCAAGCCTTCGCTGCTGCCCCAAAGGACTGTCCGACTCTCCCACCCCTGGGGGAGAAGGCAGCGAAAATTGAAATAAAATCTGTTCGTGGGAACAATCATATAAGATATGGGGTGGAGAATTCACTACTATTCCAGACGACAGCTGAGGTACCCCCCCCCCCCCCCGCCCCATCAGATAAAGTATTGTGCATTCTTCGGTGTTACGCCCCACGGGTAGTAAAAATCGCAAATGATGGATTATTGGCTGGACATTTCAGTCACCACAAAACCTCTCTAAGTAGTTTTAAATACTTCTTTTGGCCCGGCGCCGCTAAAGAAATCGCCGAATACGGCCAGTCATACGAACTGTGAAAGAAGGACATCGCTAAAGGCCAGGTATCTCCGACTCCCCTACTGAAAAGCCCCGTCATTTCCAAACCATTTTTCAGAGTGGCTATAGACCTGGTGGGTCCCCGCCTCCCCCCGTCTAGTGAAGGACCCTCTTATATCCTCACTTTAGTAGACTGCGCTACTCGTTTTCCCGACGCAGTCGCCCTCAGTAAAATTGAGAGTGTTTCCTGTGCAGAAGCTCTCATCTCCATTTTTGTTCGATTCGGAATCCCTAAAGAAATCCTCTCAGATCGAGGCCGTCAGTGCACGTCGGAACTGATGGAAGACGTGAGCAAGTTATTACTCATCAAACCCCTCGTTACAACCCCTGTTCACCCATCCGTGGAAAAAATTAAATGGTACCCTAAAAGCAGTGTTAAGAAAGCTCTGTCAGTCTCAGCCTCAAGAATGGCATCAGTACCTACTAGTCGCCCTCTTCACGTGCCGAGAGATCCCTCACCAAACTCTGAGTTCGGTCCCCTTCGAATTTTTGTACGGACGTAACATCCGAGGACATATGAGCATCCTTAAAGAGCTCTTCACTAAGCCCCCATTAGATGAAGAAGGAACCATAGAATCATTATCCCCCTGAGAACCTCTTCGGCTGGTAGACACGGTGTACGTCGAGTCAGATAACGAGTATCCTCCACCTTCAGTTTCATTTCCCCAGGACGACCCGTCCACTGAGTTAGATGTAAACCCCCACCTTGGGCCACTCATAAATTCACAAGTGTCCGCTCCACTGAAGCAAAAATTAAGTTCACCCCCCCAACCTTCGACTACCCAATCCCCAAAAGAATTTTGGAATCCGAACAGATGCCTGTGGTCAAAGAAGCAGTTGTATCCGGGTACAAAATAAAGACAACAATAGACCTTTTACCATAGCTTATGCAACTATAAAACAGGCAGCGCTAGCCGCAATTTTGAAAATAAAGAAATTCAATTTCTATGTAAAAGGTAAGGAGATTATCGTGGAATTCAAGTAGCGGCCTCTGGCATATTTGCGTAACAGCAAAAACCAGAACAGCATACTCATGCGATGGAGTCTATTGGTCATCGAGTTCCAATTTAATATAAACTATATAAAATGCTACGATAAGTATAAAGCCGATAACTTGAGCCGAAATCCCACCGATGGTTAATTAAACTCTTGTTAGTCTAAAAACCATTTTTTTGTGTATATATTTAATGTGTTAAGGTTTATTTGTGTACGGAATTAACTGCCTAGGTACGGATTAATAGTCAGTTTCTTTTTTTTTGTTATTTGTTGTAAATTAAGTTATGTGATCCCGACCGATTGGCCTCACGAGGTAAGGTTAAAGTCGGCCGTTCACTTACCTATGTACGTTCGCGCATGTCCATACAATGCCAATAAGACTTAGTTTTCTAAGATAGTTGACCATGGTAATAGTAGGACTTAGAATTGCATTCCAAGACATGTATTTTTTTGTCGTTTATGTTTTCTTTTTGCACTGGAGTTCCTCCCCCCCCCCCTCCACACATTACTTTCTTTAGAAGGGAGGAAATGTGAGGAAATCAATATCGCAAGGACCAAACAGACGCTAGTTCGGTTACACAGCGTCAACAGCTACGTGGCATATGGGCCGATATTTTAATCACCCCTCTCCCATTTGTCCCACTGGCACAACAATCCTCGATATCACTCGCAAGAAAATATTATAATCAGCAGATTTCATAAGCCGTTAGTATAAACAAAGGAAGGTGGTATAGCATTTACAATAAAAAAATTTATGAACAGGCTCACTGTCTCCTCCTATTGTTTAGGTCTAGTTTCGCCAAATAGACGAAATTTCATTTTCTCCGACGAAAACCAGAAGAGACCATTAGGCTAAGAGTCACCACGCCGAAAAATGATGCCCTAGGAGAGAGGCTTAAAAGTAGGCATCATTTTCCCTCCCGTCCCCTTATGGACTAATTGAGGTATATATACGTCGTTCTGGAGAAAATAAAGAGGAATCGAGTTAGCGATCGAGAGAAGACGATTACCGGAGTCAACCGGGCATTAAGAAGTACCGGAGTCAATCGGGGAATTAAAAAGAATTCGAACCGAACGGAAAGTTTTCTTCTCAAGGCTGTTCCTTTTGGTCACACCGAAGAGTAGACCATCGGTATAGAAAATCACTCTCATACCCATCTCGTCAGAGAAACACCTATCTCAATTTTTGAATAAAACCAGAGATATCCCTCACCATTGAGGAATACCAAAGTCAAGTTCCACTCGAAAAAAGATTTACCTCTTTGTCAAGTCTTATCATCGAGAAGCCCCAGAAGGTAACCCAAGGATTGGAATAATCATAGATCCACTGTCCCCTCGCTTTTATTGTCAAGTCAAGAAGCATCGGCACGCGCTCCTCATTCACCTCGAAGTCAGCTGTTCTCTGCAGTCAGACTCGCGTCTGCGACACCCTAGACTCGCCTCATATCGACTCGCCTCTCCTTCTCAACGAGATTCACTTTCAAGGTCATTCCCCGCCTGACTTCACCCAGTTTAAAGGTAAAAGGATTCCAAATTAATTACGTTCTATAATTAACATTCCGTACTAAAGTGAATTTTTGCGTCAACCATCGCGTAGTTCTCATTGGTAGTTTTAATTTTTATTTAGATCCTCTTATTATAGCCTTTATATATTTAAAGTTTTATTATTTCATTTCTTTATATAATTAAAAGTATATTTGTTTAATTAAAACCTCGAAACGCTGCATAAGGCAATAGATATAAAATATTACGAATCTTCCCTGGTTAAAGAATCAAATCAAATGATAAATAACAATATAGCACCGTTAGAGAAAAAAGGAACGGAGTTTTTCATGTACGAAACAAACGTACATACATACTCGGCGTATACCACGACAATGTTATGATACATTGTCAGAACACAGAGAAGCTCAATTACATGTGATTTATTTGAGAATGAAAACAAATGTTGCAGGCTTATCGCCCATCTTCATAAAAACAATAAAAAAATACAATAAGATGAGATCAACTTGTTATGTATATTAAACTTTTTAAGAAATTTAATAAACTGTTGAAAATAAATATTTATTTATGCATTAAAGAGTAAGTAGAAGATATTAGGGATTTTACTGCGTTGAGTTTGTATGACATGTCATAATGGCTGAAAAATTTGTTCCAAGACCCCTAAAAGTAGGCTTTATGTATATTGAGGTAGTTAGTTTTTTTTTTAATAATAAGATCTAAGAAAAGAAGTTTATTGTTATTCTCTAATTCATTAGTATATTTGATGCTGGGATGGAACGAGTTTATAAAATTGAAAAGTTGTCTGGTTTGATTCCTGTTAGTAAAAATAGCAAATGTATCATTGACATACCTACGGTAAAATATGGGTTTAAAATCTAAATGGCATTGATTAATAAAGTTGTTTTCAAGTTAAATCATGAAAACTTTAGCTGCCCTTGCTGCGATTAGGGACCCCATTCCTACACCGTCTCTCTGTTTGTGAGTTTTGTTATTGAATAGAAAATAATTCTCACTAAAAAGTAATTCTAAAGTAATCTTGAAGTTTTAACGAGAAAAAGTGTGAAAGATGTCAAATTGTTAAAAATTGTTTAACTCATTACTATCCGCCTACTATTTATTTCAGTTATAGCCAAGGTCAATGAAAAAAGAAAAGTAAATTCATGGAGGTAGATATTATGACCTCCAAGTGTTTGTGGAGCTTAAGAGAAACGTCTACATAGGATCAGAAATCTTCAGAATGTGAGCATCTTCACATACTCGGCCCACGGGTTTGAGGTAGGATTAACCTTGACAACCCGGCCAGCGATTAGGCGAATTTTTCATCAAACTTTGACGATAAAGGATTGTGCCAAAGTATCCCCTTTATATGTGTACTGGAAAAAGGTTAGCAGAGTCGACGGCCCAGCACACCCTGTTCCTAATACTTGCCTTGGCCGCCGGGTTTTCGGCCCTCGCAGCAAGGAGGAATCTTATCGTATCCACTGCCACTCGACGAAGGCCTCATAAGAGGACCAAAGTGTACCGAGCAGCCAGAAACTCTTTGGATAGGAGAGAAGGTTCGGAAGGGGGTAGGCGGATATGTAATAAATACTCATAGAAGTAGAAATAGGCGGTTCCACTAACGAGCGATCCTCCATTATCATCATACATTGGTGCTAGGTGATTCAGGGGTCGTATACAGTCCACCCAGGATGCATGTCTAGCGAACCGAGAACTCTTTCAAAGTGAGAACAGCTCCTCCTGGTACAAAGTTCGGGCAGACAGAAGATTGAGAGGATAGTCGTAACAATAATAAAAAATAATACTTATAAATTAATAATAATAATAATAATAATAAAACTACTACTATTAAAGGTAATAATAATAATAATAAAAATAATAGCAGTAATAATAATAATAATTAAAGTAGCGCTGGAAGGGAGGGAGGGGAAAGCGCATCGGCAACTTTCCGAGGCCCCATCAGAGAGTTAGGTTAACTCAGTGACAGTGCTTCCCTAATTTGCACTCAGGCAAGGAGGAGGTGCAGTTCCTCCAGGTGCCAAGTTTACCAGGCTACATAGGGTACTACCACCTGTGGGTTTTTTTTTTCTTCTGAAAATATTTAATATAAGTTAAAGCAACGCCTTAGACCACTCGGCTACAGAGTGAGAACAAAGATTTCCTGGATACATAGGCTTTAAAAATCTGCTTCGCTGAGTCGATCGGAAGAACTATGAAAGAGGAGGAAATTAATTGCGAATTAAATGAATTGAGAAATAGTTGAACATGCAGCGAAAATATATTGTATATTTCCTCCACGTTTTACTCGATTTTTCGTTTCTCACTTGAGTTCTTTTCCCCTTTCCATCCAAACCATGACATTTGTTGTCGCTTTGTAGACGATATTTCCTTTCGTCTTTGCCGATTGATTACTGTGAGAGACTCTATTCTCTATTTTTCGAACCCTTTAGAGTTTTTAATCCCGATTTTTTTTTTTATAAATGATATGAAAGTATAAGAAAATCGCATTTAAAATCAAATATCTCTTTGATGTTTTAGCTGATGCTTTTGTCTCAGTAAAAGAAAACTTTCTAAAGAAACGAACGTTCACCGCGTCGAATGCATTGGTTACAATGTCCAGCTTACATATGTCTACATTACTCAAATATTTTAATGTTACTGTTACCTTTGGCAATAATTATCTCTTTCGAAACAAATAAAAAATTCGGCTCATAATAATTCTTTTTGAATCTATGATATTCCTTGTAAATCTTGTTTATGTTCTTATAGAGGACAAACAACCAAAGGATTAAACAGGATTATTCAACATAAATACTGCAATTTTCGGCCAGGGCAAACTTCAAATTTCCTCTCTATTCATGTCTACTTTCAACCATGAAAAAAAAAAAATAAAAAAAAAAATATATATATATATATATATATATATATATATATATATATATATACACATATATAACAGGAATATGAAGACCCAGAAAAGGATTCACGAAAACAGTTTTTGCACTAAAAGTTTAAAAATTACATTGAATCATGGTTTAAATTTGAATCGGGGCAAGAAAAGGCAAACCAATAAAATTGGCAAATATTGAGTGGTATATAAAATAAAATTAACATTACGCAAAATTTAATGTAATTTTGCCCCCAAAAAACGGGGAAGACGAAATTTTTTTAATACAAACTAACTTTGGTATAAGAAAAAAAAAAGAAGAAGAAGAGCAAACTGAACGGATTTATGAATAAAATACCGAAGACTGTTCAGTTGGTCTGTTGGATATTGATTGGTTGGTTATTCGCTAAGTAAATTAATTAAAGAGGTATAATTATTTAAATTAGGGTTTATTTTATGGATGATTTTCAATTTCAAAGTGGTTGATGGTGAAGACAAGATGTTAAACGATTCCTGTGGTAAGGGAAGGTCGGTAATTCTCAGAAGGTTGCCTAATGGATGAGGCTTCCGGGTCGAACATGGGAATGCCACTCCTGTTAGACAACCTCAAGTGCTTAGCAATCCTACATTTTAGTTGCAAGCCAGTTTGACCCACATGACGACTATACCAGGTCGTGCATGTATAATATATGAGCTACACTAACTTGGAATCACATAGGACGAAAAATGAAAGCAAAGAATTCTTACAAAAGAATTGGCATTGTGGGAAATGGTTTGTAAGGGTAGAAAGTAGTTGTTTATTAAACATAGATGTTAAATGTTGGGCAATCTTAGGAAAATATTCTGCTTTGGTACAAGTTTTATAATGGTTCGTTGATAATATATTATTAGAGAGAAATTTAGACACTAACTTATCAAAAATAAAAACTGGTTAATAATTGAAATGGAACAATTCCTCTCAGTAATTTATTTCTACATGAAAAGCTAACCAGTTTGACCAAATATGGTAAGCTCTGAAATTTCTACCTTTAATACTAGTTAGCTTAAAGTGATTGGGAGAGCTACTGAAAAAATGAGTCTCCAATTTTGTGGTTGTCGCCTTTCTATAAATAGATGTAATAAAATTCGAACCCACTCGAACAACATTCAAGAAAGAGAATTTGTTTTACTTTTCTGTTTTCATTGAAAACTTTATGTTTGGATTCTGTTGGTTAATAAAATTAAGAAAAAAGGGATCATGAGCTTTGTGCTTGAAAATCAGGAAACAATGATCAATGTATCTTTTAAGGACAATTAGTTTGAATTGTGAAGGACAGCTTTCTAGTCACCGTGTTTCATAATGACACAAATAGCTGTTGGCAGAGGAGCGACCCAATGGAGAACCTATGGCCATGCCTTCATGTTGTAAGTAAAGCTCGTTGTTGAAGAGAACATTGATATCACCTACAGAAAGTCTTAAAGGTTTAAGGAAAAGTTGTTTAGATAAACCTAATATTTCACTCGTACTTTGAAAGAGAGAATCTGGAATAATATTGATAGTTTCTTATACCAGAACATTATTAATTTTGAAAAAATATTTTATCTCAAGATAGTTTGTATTAATTTTTTTTCGTTTTTTCCTTTTTGTAAAATTACACTAGATATTGTTAAGTAATTTTACGTAATGTTCTTTTGTTTTATATACCAGTCAATATTTGTCAATTGTATTGGTTTGCCTTTCCTTGTCTCGCTTTTAATTTAAACCATTATTTAATGTATTTTTCAAACTTCTACTGCAGAAGATATGTAGAAAATATTAGTTTTTTTATATATCATTAGTAAAGCCTTCATTTATTTTTTCTTGTAATATTTAATTCAACTTAGTATAATTGATGCGATGGCGCCAGGATTTCCTAAAAATAGGCTTTCCAATTGTTCAACATTGGTTCATTATTTTGGTTGGACAAAAGGTAAAAAAACATTAAAATGACGGACAATTCAACCAAAACTGGACGCCTGGTCACTACAGTGATGAGTGTGAGATCTCTATTGAAATGAAATGGGAGAAATGCGATATTTTTTCATTAAATTTCGTTAACTCTTCTTCCTCTTTCATTGGGGAAGGGATGCAGATGACAAGAGTTCAGGGAAAAAATTGGCTGAGTGAAAGTGAAAAATGGCAGAATTTTTACAGATATAATGAGTTATGTAATTTTACGAATTTATATGTTGCAGAGGCTAATTTTTATACCTAAAATGTCCTTGTTTATGTGGCTAATAATGTTAGTTAGCGTCGTGGAAATGGATTGGGAGGACCCGTAGGAGGGAAGCTCCTTCACAACGACGAGTTAGTTTCCTTTTAATCTCCACCATTAAAATATTGGACAAAATTTAGATCTATGGAGATGCCATTTGTCTTGATTTTATTTCAAATATACGAACTATCCACAATCTAATAACATCGTAAATTCACTTTCAACATTTAATTAACACTTGAAAGCAACACCAACTAGAGATTCTACTCCATAATGTTTAGGAGAAGAGGGTCATTGAGGGTTAAAGTTAGGGAAAGTGAAAATGCGATAAAGATGCATATAAGAAAGAGTAAGCTACCCCTGGCGCTAAGAACAGAACTCCAATACTTTGTGGTAAAAAATTTATTTCCCTGAGGTTTCCCAATGACATTACAGACAAATTTGTGGCTTAGGTTTGCATTGTGAATACTCTGATGTCAAAGAGAGAATATGTTTTAGCAGAGGACTTTTATTATTATATATTGAAGTATATTTTCGACAGATGTGGGGATAGTAAGAGATGAAGTTAGAGGAGGCGGAATGCAGAAGGTAGAAAGCTCGAATCGCCGAAGAACGATGCTGGTTGGGGCACTTTGGGAGCGAGGCTGAAGGTATCCATGGAGAGGACAGTGAGTGTAGATTGGTTAAGAAGCCTTCATTTAGGTACCGGCATGGAAACTAACAGCCCATCCTCCTCTTTTAAAATCCTTCATACTCAAAATGAAATGCACTGCTTCTGGCTATTTATATCATCAGCATCATTTTCAATCTGTCTTTGGTTATGTACGCAGCAATGCACATAATTTCGTACATTCCACACTTTATTGCTCATTTAAACATCAAATAACCCATACTTTTGTCCTAGCCATTGACGCTTCATAACGATTGGCACTATGTACTGTAGTAACTCGTCAGGTCATGGTTGATCCCCGGTTAGAAGCCCCCAAACACGGCCCAACAAACCAACTCCCTGCACAATTAGTATACGCTGCAACTGGCACTTTTCTCTTTCCATTTTTCACATCCAACAATTAAGAAGCGAGTGATCTTTTGAGGCGCTCAAAATATAATCAACGGCAAACAAAGTGGAAACAGTCACTTCGGCCCAACTTGTGGCAAATTACGATATGAGGAAGATTTAGGAGGAAAATATGCATATTTTCCTCCACTTTAGCAAAATACATCGGATTAAATTAGAAATTGAATTTCAACTTGTGAAATATGGCATTTGTTATGAAATTGGACCGTCGAAGGAGGAAATTAAAATTAAACAGGAAGATGAGAGGAAGACGGTAGTGGTTGCAATGGGAAAGGAATGGAAGATGCGGAAAGAGGAGGAGATGATGCAAAATAGAAGAAAAAGTAGATAAGAAAGCTTTCTTCAGTGGGATGAATATTCCAGCAGAGTTCTCTTGTAAGATTATTTTGCCCAAACAAAGGCAAGTCCCTATGATAAATTTACCAGTAGCATCCGAGGGTTTCAAATCGTAGTTACTGGTCGGGGTTTGCTTTCAAAGGATATAGGTTTGAATTCACCAGTAAGAATAGAGGAAAGCGCGTCGATTTTTCTGTTTTTGTTTTTAACCAAATTGGTCACAAATGGAATCGTTTTGTCTTTTCATCATTTATTTTACTTTACTCTCACTCATTAATTCGATCATATTTCGATTTTAATTCTCTATTTGTCCATTAAATCTAAAACCATTAATTCTACTTGAAAAATGAGTTTTAGATTCCAACTTGTCTTCGATTATATTTGCATTCTTATGAGGTGGTGGTGGAGTCCGAGCCACGTCGTTACTCGTGACTGATGTCCCCCGACCCGCTTTCATGCTGGCAAACCCCTCGTCGATCATCAGCAAATTGCTAATAATCGCCGTGCGAGTCGCTCTTAGGGAGACGCCATTTTATACGGGTGATTTAGGGATCAAATTTGAATGCAGCCAAACTTTGGTTCATGAAGGCACAGCGACCCAAACAGTAACGGGTAGTTTCCTTGTGGAACGTGGCAGGTTCAGGAGAGTTACCCGGCTTTGTATTCTTTAGCATCACAAATTCTCTTCCTTTCGGCACTCCCTGCCTATGGAGGAAAGATAGACAAAGAAAGATTAAGATAAAAGAGAATGAAAGAAGAGAGAAATAAGGGAAATACCAAAATAAATAAAAATGGGGAAAGACAGAAAAGGAAAAGAAAGAAAAGGGTAAAACATAAATAAAGGAAAAGAGAAAATATGAATCAAGAGGAAAGAAGAAGAAAAAAAAGAGGGAATAAAATACAGGAAGACTCAAAGAGGGAAGAGAAAGGATAAAAAGAAAGCGAAGAAAAAGGAAAGAAAAAATTAAACAGATGAAAGAAATCTAAAATAAAAAGTAAATCAAACAGAAAAGAAAAATAATAGGAAAGGAAAAGGAAAAATAAATAAAACGCAGAAAACGAGAAAGAAAGATGAAGGAAAAAGAAAGAAGCTTTGAGTTGACGCAAAATTAAGCCATCCAAATCTTTTTCAATACTAACAGCATTTATTTTTTTTACCAACTCTGTTGTACACCTGCTACGGGTTTAGGTGACATACCTGAATTAATTGCCTTACAAATATCTACGTTTAATTTCATCTGTCTCTGTTCAGTCCTTTGATTATTCGACCTAAGTCACGCTGTGTAATTTTGACATTTTCGATAGTAAATTATTGTCAAGGTCACTATCATAAGTAGACTATAAACAACAGTGGCTCACGATCGGATCGCTGAGGCACGCCACTCGTGAGCGATGGCCAGCTCGAATTAATCCACTCAATCCACCCTCTCGACTTGCGGTCGGTCCCCCAGTTTCCAATCTACCTAAGGACATTTTCCCACAATCGATGCGCTTTTAACTTTATCAAGTGTGTTTTGCGTTACAGATTCAAACGCGTTCGAAAATATAGCGACAAATTTTATGTTGGTTGAAGGATGTGTGACCATTTCGAGGAAAACATCCGACACACAGTGCCCCATCTGCGAGGGGAAATCAACCCTGTTGAGGCAAGATGCTACAGCTCATATGTAGCTCTCCATCGCTCTGAAGGGGCAATGGCGCCAGAATAAGGATTTGTGCTTCAAGGGTAGTTAGTATGAGATGCACGACAAAAATAAGCGAATAATCAACGACGGAATTTACACTTTCAAGTTTTGTGAAGTAGGTGGTGAAATTGTGAACGCGTAAATTCAAGGGAGGTATATAAACACAGGAGGATAAAGAGTAAACTATCCTAGGGACTCGGAACTACTACCTGCCCATCCTCCCACTATTTAAGAAGACCACCAACCCTGCGTGCATTTGGGCCAGGAAGCTATGCGATTCTCCAAATGCCAGCTGCAGCAGATTTAACCCATGCTCTACACGGCACTCCTACACCCAAGAGCTGTTAGGAGAAATTTGGGCGACAATACGAACAATAGGCTCAAGAAGTTACCAAGGACTCTTGTTGTCTACATAGGCTTCGCTTCCCGGCAATCCTCAGAATTCCTTTGCTTTGTTTAAAGGTCTTAAAATTCTCTCTTTGAGTTTGTGTTTGGAAATCTTGCCTTGTTTAGACTTTAAACAGGTTTGGTTGCCCTCAGACTAAGACAAGCCCCAAATATTAATAAGAAAGTGAATATACACAATATCCTAAACACGGTTAAAGAGTTATGAATTAAAATATAAAATGTTTGGGCTGTGAAATAGGTATAGTGTACTTTTCTTTATACTTAGTATAAAAAAATAAAGTATAATATTATATTTGATATAGAAAACGCTTTTATATTCGTTGAAATCGCAGCCAATCAGAGAACAAATGTCATCCAATGACAATGTTCGTAGGAGCAACTCAAGTTCCTGTCAGCAGAACGGAAACCGCGAATGTGAGGAGACCCTCGTGCGATACTTTTCTGCACATATGCTGTTATTTTTCTGCATTTTTCAAGTGTTTAACCCGTTGCATAATAAACAGCCTACTTATGGTACACTAATAGTTTCTACTAACTGTCGCATTTAAGTGTTAAAACATTAAAACTGAGATGTTTAGTATTTAATGCGTTAATAAGCTTTTCTTATTCTCTTGTAACTAATTTGATTTTTTAATTTATTTTTCTTATTTCTTATTCATTTCTTACGCTTAACTTTTTTTCCTTTAGTGTTGTTTCTTCTTTTCAATCTCCTTCCCGAGTAATCGCTGCCAACCTAACGTCTGCTAATGATTTCTGCTGGAATAATCGCCTCTTCTGGCTCCTTGGAGGAATTCAACTTTCACACATTTTTACTTCCCCATTTACGAACTTAATAAAAAATCGTTCTAATAGACATTCTCAGTTTGATTTTTACTTACTACTTTAAATTACTCGTCCCCCAGGCATGTACGTTCCTCATTTTCCCTTTTCTCATCCCTACTCTTTTTCTATCTACACACGACATTCACTTTCACGATCCTTTACTGGCATCTCTTAAAGCACCCCGTGTGTGAAGACACATCGACAATGGATCCCTTTTATAAATAAATAAAAGAAGGCAAGTAAAGGGGCGATCATTGAGGTGCTGTTGTTAATGGAAGTTGCAGAAATCCACTTAAAAATCGGGGCTTCGTCCGCCAGGCCATAAAGGCGTTGCGTGGCTTCCAATTTATTCCCGGGCGCACACCGCCAAAACTCTCGCCAAAAGTTTCATTGTGGCGAGCCGGTTTTTAATGTGAAAACAACGATAACTCTTCGACGTTTTTTATTGCTATTGATTAAGATAGAGTTTAGGTAATCCAGTGGGGACGTATTTACTCAAGAGGAAAGGAAGCGCAAAATTGAACACAATAGATGCATCAGTGCATTACTTAAATCCCAAATACTTCATAAAAGAACGAAAAAACGAACACAAAAAGTTTTATACAATAATACTAATTTAATTTTGTTAGAAAACATATCTTCTTTTGATTAATAGTCTTAACCATTTATATTTGAAGTACTCTTACTATCCGAGCTTAGCTAAATGTTTTAATTTTCACTAAGGATTTGTTTGATAGTAAATAAGAAAAAGATGCATCATTGCATTTTGGGAAACACCATTGCTTTGTGTCTGATTTGTTTTTAAGCAAAGAGAAGAGACATAAAAATGTATATAGTATGCAGAAGATGTCTGCCGAAGTTGGTCAAGAGTCACAATGAGTGCGTCCTTATGTCTGACTTTCAAAATGAATTGTGAACTCATCGAGTCAGGATGCCAATAATTGGTGAGAGTAAGTTCGTTCTAAATTTCTTGTGCACGTTTCAGTTTTGTGCTTGTACGTATATAATAAACAAATTAGGTAGTTGTGTAGAAGTCTCAAACAACTATATTATACTCTTTATACTGCCTAATCTTAGACCTTAGTAGTAGCCATTGTTAGAATACTGGTATTAATTAATCGCTAATTGCCAAGTGATTTTGGACATGGATTTTAAATAGGCTTAGGTTTATTTTATTTTATTTTACTTAAAATCTATGATAGTGCCCAGCTTCTACAATTTGAATACAGTAAGATATTTGTTCTAAATAACCTAAGTGACTCACAAACTAAAATTGAAACTGTTAAAATAATGCATTCCTAAAATATAGTGTTATGAAAAAAATGACTTTATAACGCCCTCGGACGACACCATCTTCACATGCAGCAACTCCAACATGATATGCGGTTCAAAAATCGGGCTGTACTGTCACAACGGGCGCTGCAGTTTCACCAGTTTATCATACATCTCCTAAACTTTCACATTCTGGCTCCAATCACAACACCACGGTGCACCGCCTCAGCCAGAGGGGTAAGCCACGTGAGAGAATGGTGTTTACACTGCACCACCAAGCTAGGCGGAGGAGCTGCCTCTAGCAGCCAACGCCTAGCCGGGTGAAGGAGATCCTCGACTGATCCAACGGCCAAGGGTAGGGGAGTAAAGCTTCTAGATCAGGAGTGGATCCCCGAAGGTGGACCAGTGCGCTGTGCTCACTGACTAATGCAGCTCTTGCAGCCAACCTGGTGCCAATCATATTGCTCTTCATTCCTTTGGATGACACCAGCGAGGCCGAGAGGGGGATCTTGACGACTGGGCAATCCAGGATCTCCATACACTTTGCCCAGGACTGCGCTCCCATAGAGAAATCTCCATTGTCTTCCGAGACAGAAGGATTCCAACGAAATAGCACTTGTGAATTGTGTAAACTCAACCTTTTGGTTTGGCCTAAATGAAAGCAATTATGTTATTTGCTTCTCAATAGGAATATTAATTTTAAAATGAAATAAAACTGTTTTAAAACACTAGATCTCCAAAGACTATCCCTATAGGGTTGTATTTTCTTTAACATAAAACAACTTTAATAATAATAGTAACCAGGCTTGATCTTGTGGATTCCGCATACACATTTTGTAAATATGTGAATTAAATAAAATGCTCTGTAAAAATGCCCTAAACCGATGTGATTCCCAGCGAATCCCTCCCAACACATCAAATCTATAAAATCAACATGGCAGAAAACCAGAATATCATGGAAACTCCCAAAGAAGAATCAGAACAGGAAATCGACGAGGAGTCGATAAAAATCCACATAAATGTTTGAGGAACCGCAAGCTAAATACGGAAAATTTGGAGAAAGAAATAGAAAAAGACCCCAAAATATAAGACCGAACAACTGAACATGAAAATATACGGTTCCCAAAGCAACACACACACCACAAACTATGAACAGAAACATATAGTGGATAGGCTTGTAAAGGGAAAGTTCAAATGGGAATACGATAAAGAAGAAGAAGAAATGGGAATTAATGGCGCTTTAAAACAATGAATGATTTTAATCACCCTGAATGGTGTCAAAACCTTACCAACGAACAGTTTTGAATCCCCCCGGTCCGCACGTACTTGAATACCAGTCAGAAAACCCCACAGAAACAACAGAATATGATTATCATTAAATGTCGTCTATCAATTTTATCTGCTCCAAGACTGCGAACCAAACGAGAGCCTTCGTCCCACTACCAAGCTTTGCACTAAAATCTCCCAATTAACATTGGGAGAAAATCATTGGAAATCAATAACTTCCCCAAAGATCCTTAACGAACTAAATGACTCAATAGAAGCAATAAAGTTTTCCTTGAAGTTATACACACAAGAAGAGAAATTAGTTAGGCTTTTCATTCGGAAAGCCAAAAGTTAAAGGAACCGAAATTATTTTGCAACACAAAAGCTTGGGAAAAATACTTAACGAGCTAAAGCTAAACGTCTGATCAGACAGCTTCTAATAAAGGGATTTTTTATTCATCTATAGTGCGTGCAATTAATAATAATTATTTACACCCGTTTGGTTTTATGGATGAGGTATCTGCACCCTTCATCCAACCATTGCCCTTTTCAGCCTGGTTCGGGACCAGCCATGGCAGAGTTAATAAAAGGAACAAAGAATTGACGTTAGGAGTGGCTCGTTTCCTAGTTCGGAAAGAAAGTGTTTTTTTTTGGTAGGTAATTAAAATAATCATTGGGGAACAATTATACCTTTTCCGCTCGGGACATTTCCGATTAGAAATGAAAAAAAATTAATAATTTAATATGTGAAAGGAAATTTTTGTTAAAGAAACTAAATTATTACATCATATATGACTTTATCAACTTTCCACTAGCTTATATAATAAACTAAATAATAAATAACCAGGCAATGACTTCGCCAATCCCCCCTACGGGGGAGCTTGCGCTTCGCTAATAAGATTAAAATTTAAAATCTAAAAAAAAGCAGCCATGGTTAAATATCTAGAAATTTTCTGAACTTCACCATTTGTAATTCTTTGGGTTTTAAAAAATTCACAAAATTTCGATACTTATATTTATTTCTGAACTTCACCGTTATTTCTATATTATAAAAGAATTATTAGAAATAACTTTAATAAAAAAAAACATAAGTTATAACCAAACTAAGAAGAAATTATTATTCAAATACTCAAAAAAATCCCCTTCTTAAACTATAGAGTTAGTGATGATGATGATGATGATGACTACAGGCAAAAATCTGGAATATTTCAGACAAACGCAAATCTATTATTGACTAGAAAGATAAATGCATCGCAATGAATAAGAACAAGGTTCCCAACCTTCGGTATATAAATACCCCCATTAGTACATTTGCACTTTTCAACAGATGCACGAGGTTCTGTAAGTATTCAACCATTGTGGGAACCAGTAATATTGGGTAACTCTTTAGCTCTTTATACAAGTTTGCATTAGAACAATATTTGCTTATGCTAAGTTATCAACAAGCACTCGTTTTAAGAAGTACTACGGTGAGTGGCACTCTGTGAGCAAGTTTTTGCTTGGCATATTTCAGGTCGGACGTACTCATTTGGCAATTACTTTTTATTATTATTATTTTTACAATCTGCTTTTATATGCGGCAGAAGGTACTGTATTATACCTGCAATAAATCAATTTTAGATGTCATAAGTTTCTATAAAATTAATACAATATTATTCTTATATCTCTAAATTTAGGAGCACATGACAACCTATCGGAATGCGCGAAGGTAACCCACGAAGGTACCAGTTTTCTCTATCAAAACCACAAGAACTACCAAGAAACGCAAATCTTACACCTCTTAAGCTCGCTTCCATTCCCTCCGGGTTCTGGAAAAAGGTTCTAGGCCCGATGGAGAGCGGGTGGGAGACCCTAGCGCCCTTAGTTGATTATAAGAGGATTGATAGCATTAGGAAAAATTCTGCTAAACCTATTTATTACAGATTACACAAAATATTTATTCCTAAATCGTAATTCTGCATCCACAATTCATAGTATTATTTTTGTGATTAATTAATGTCGCGTGTCGAATAGGTCTGCTAATTAACAATCTGTGCAAACCTCAAAGTTTAAAGCAAAACTGGAGCTGCTGTAGAAGGCAGAACACGAACATTAAGAGACAAGATCTGTAGAAGGTAGAGGCTGAATAAAGCAGGATCTGCAGAATGTAGGAGCTGTAGAAGTTACCCTGGTTCATCAATGCCCACACCTTTCCCAATGGAATCGTTAAATTATCCACCGAGGTTATCTTCAGATTAACTACTAGATAGTCACTTGGTCAAAGCGAACCAAAACTAGGGTTCAGCTTGTCTTTGAGAGAAATTGTTATTGTAAGCTACCAAATGCCTGTTACAAGCCCTGCATAGCTATTTGGCGTTCTAGTGCTTACATTGGTTGTTCTTGTCCTTATCAATTTGTTTGTTTCTCGCTTAGTGCCATGCACTCGTTAATGTTCGCCGAGCCCTACTTTATTTACCATTTTAATAGACCTCGCGCTCTTTACAACGAGAGGGCATGTTTTCTTGGATACGAACATTACCTACATGTCACAGATTCACTCGATGAGGTTTACATAAGCATTGCTCATTTGCAAATACATCATTTTTGTCTGTACATATCGTCCTCTCTTCCCAAGAAAAGTACCCCCTCCCCTCTCCTTTCCCTGAATTTAGGCCTTAAAAAATAGTAATTGTATTTATATTTCTGCCCGAATTCGCCGTTAGTCTTTGAGCTAAAAGAAGCCCCTCCGCAATGGTCATGATAGTTAAATACTTTAATTTCCTTTCTCTGTTTATTGTCATCCGTCTCTCAAGGAAATTTATTCCAAATTTCCCACCTACAGGCCTTTTATGTTCCTCTTTCTTTATCCTCGTCCTACTTTCATTACTGACTGCGTATTACACACTTTTCACAATTTTACTAAAGGTTAAATATATGACAAATGAGAAGTGTGCAAGATGCAAATGACTGTTTAAAAATAAAGGTGAGATTAAAGATAGATGGAGATAGTATTTACAGCATTGCTGAGATGTAAATGTAGATGAGTCTGAATCAAATGAAAATACGATGAAGTTTGGTTCTTTTCCTGCGTTGGTCTACGGGATTTAATACGGCGGAAAATCCATTAGTATGGAAGAAGTTAAAAGGATAGTGAGAAGTTGAAAAGAGGTTATATGTACTGTACGGCGTATAAGTGCGGGAGAGAACCTGAGGGCTGGGCAAGAGCAATATTTGTCTTCCTGCACAAAGACAAATGTGAAAATGTAGAACGTAAATTCTCTAGGAAAATTAATTTGGTAAATGTAGCTGGAAAGTTTATGGCATGGTAATGCTGGAGTATGAAGAGAGGGTTTTTGATTTTGGAGAGGCTGGGCAGATCAGTTGGCTCTTTAGGAATGGTTTGAAAAGACGGGAGATTGTAATGCCTTGTAGTTTTATGTATTTTAATAGACTATGATATAAGGTTAATCGTATTACGGGAAGTCATGTTAAGAGGTTGCATTATGTTATGAGGCGTTTCACGATATTAAGCGTAGACGGAAAGTTGAACGGGTTGCTCAGTAGATATTGTGATGTAGAGGGAGAATAAGAGAAACCAGGAGTGGTACAAGGTTCTTTATTACTGACGTTTCGCTCCTCTGGAGCTTCCTCATAGGAACAAAAAATAAGACAAGAAATGGACAAGGACAAGACAAGATACAAAGAAAAGTTGAGGAATTGTTGTAGTCAAGTTATGGCAAACAACACTCGGAGAGGAAGGTTAAGGAAAGAACTTAATAGGGGATAAGAGGGGGGGAAGATAGATCGTTGGCTATACACCGCCGGTGCTTCGTGTGCTTGGTGGTGTTTGTTAGGGTATTGACTGGCTGGGCTGAATGGACCGCAAGGGAGGGAGGGCTCCGGCTGATCGGCGCGCTTGCTTGTGCGCGTGATACGTACGAAGTGTTTTTTGGAAACGTTACTAGATGCTGTTAATTGCGTGTATATAGGTCTAGGTAAAGCGTAGTTGATGGCTGTTTGGAACTTGTGTGCCATAGCAGCCATTTGGATGTTGTGTATTTATGTGTATAATGGGTCCCCCCTAGAGTTTACTTAGTTGTCGTGTCAAGTATGTGTAGAGAGTTTATTTGAGTTTGTAGTGTCGACATTCTCGGGTACAGAGGAAAGCGACAAGAGCGCTTCAGAGCGGACTTCTGAATGCGTTGTGCGCTCCTCTGTTATGTAGGGCTTAGGGCCGTTATAATTATTGGTGCGAATGTTAATTGTGGTTTTATGAGTGTCTTGTATAGTTGTAGCTGCATTTTTTGCTGCTGAGATGAAATTTCCTCGGCATGTTGTTTGTGTGTTTGGCTTTGGATTGAACGTTGTTTTGGTGTGTGTGAAAGTCTAGGCGTTTGTCAAATGTTGCCACGAGTATTTTTGTGGTTGGTTTTATGTGAGTCTTGTTGGGGCTGGGTATCGTAGGTTGGGTGTGTTCTTATATTTGTATGTTGTGTATATATTTGTTAGACAAACCGTATAGTGTCACATGTGTCTTCTGAGGATAAGTTAGTGGTTATAGCCACATATCCTCGTATTCTGTCTTTATGTTTAAGTTTATGTTGTACACGGTGCGCTATAGTGTCTGGGCGAGGACCGGAGACGAGGATAGTCTCGTCATCCGCATACACCAGTGTGTGTGCCGTTTTCATATGGTCGTGGAGTTTCGGTGGTGTATATAATGAAGACTGTGGGTGCCCAAACGCTGCCTTGGGGGACGCCAGCGCGTGGTGTAAATGGACGTGAAGTCATGTTGTTGTACTGTATGTAACACCTTTTTTCTGTAAGGAAGTTCGAAAGAAGCCTTCTGGTGCAGAGAGGCAGCCCCGTGTTGTTGACGAATTGCCAACAGAGCCCATCATGCCTTACTTTATCGGAGGCCTTCTCGACATCCTTGCTGATAGAGAGTGTTTTATCTCGCGTTTGTCGTGCTTTCTGTAGGATGTCGTGAGCGATGGTGACCATCGCGCCGAGTAGTTTTGTTAAGTGCTCTAAAAGAGCAATAGGTCCCTAGTTGTTAGGTTGTTTAAGATTTTTGTGTTGTTTGTACCGGATAATGTTGTTATACGACGCCTTGAATACTTTCGGGAAGTATCCAGAGGCTAGAGAGGCATTATAGAGTTGTGTTAATGTCGGATAGATGTCTTCTATGGTTGGGCGGCCGGAAGGGCCTGGGACACGTTTTGGTTTCTTGCGTATGTTATCGTTGTGTTTCCTCTATTGTGATTGGAGTGGTTAATGTAGTCGTGTTGTCGAGTACCCCTAGGTCAATCAGAGGGGTCAGTTTCAACTCATCGGCATAGAGACAGTAACATTCCTGGACCTCCTGAAAGTGTTCCTGTGCATGTGGTTTTAGGAGGATTGGTGTGTATACTTGGCTCCAGTGGGACCTGAATGCATCGAGGATATCATTCGTGTTTGTGAGCGTGCGGTTGTTTATCTGTAATTTCATGGGCTTTGGTGGTTCCGTGCACAACATTCTCTTGATGCACTGACATAAAAAGGAGGGGTCAGCGCAGCCTGGATGATCTCGCGTGTGCGGTGTATACAGCGTTTTACTAGGATAGCCGATCCTAGTTGAAGCGCCTGTGGGGCTAGATATGTGTTTTAGCCTGCAATGCTGAGCCTAGTATTTGGTGAATGTAGATTAGTAGAGTTCAGTAGTATTATGTCTGGGTGCTGAGTGTTAAGTACCCAGTTGGAGACGGTGTAGCAAATACCGTATCGACTGCGTACTTTAAGTTGCATTACGCTGCTGTGTCCTATCACTGGCGAGAGCGTAGTGCGCGTGTGGCTTTACGGTCCTCCATCTTCTGGACGACGTCGGGTAGGATGTTGGGGGGCAGCGCGATGACCTGCACTCGGTTTTTGTGTGAGGGTGGTTGAGGGTGAATTCTTAGGTGTCATGACTGAGGGTGCGTGTGTTCTTTTGGAGGTGATGGATGGAGGTCCATAGGCGTGAGAAGTAGGAGATGGAGTGGGTGTAGGGGTTGGTGTTGTGGTAGGGGTGGGGTTAGGTGTAGCTTTGGGTATAGGATCAGAGGTGGTTGTGGGGTCAGGGATGGGAGTAGGAGGGGGGTGGGGGTGAGGACAGGTGAGGGAGTATGAGCAGGGTCAGCTGCAGTAGCAGGATTGAGTGTAGTAGAAGGGGTGGGGTAGAAGGGATGGGATAGGAGAAAGAGAACAGTGGTAGTGGGTGCGGAGGCTCTGAAGGGGATAGGGGGCTGAACGGGTAAGGATCAGGAAGGAGTGTTGTGGTTGTGGAATTGTGGGGCCAGTTATGTGTATTGTATGTGGGTGTGGGGAGTAGGGCAGGTCTTTTGTTTCTGTGTTCGTCTATGAGGGCGAATACCCTCTCCGGGAAGACGATACGCCCTAGTCCATTGCAGCATATATCTGGTTCAGGACTCTGTTGTATAGACGTGGGTCGTCTCCTACAGACATTTCATTTGCCACGGCTCAAAGTGTGATGACCAGGGTAACTTGTGGGTTGACCTGTTGTGGCTCTACATGTGTGTCAAGTGTGTTTGGAGCTTGTGTGTTTGTGTGTGCGAGTGGAGAGTGTGTGTGCAGGTGGAGTTTCAGGGGGTATGTGTTCTGTCAAAGTGTGTGTATGAGTTAGGGAGGGCGGCGAAGGACCTCGTGAGGGCAGGTGGAGGTAGGACAGGTGTAGTGTGCGGAGCGGGAAGAAACCGCCTTGGCTCACTCTCCAACGAGGTACGGCCATTTTGAATGCATTGCGGTGTGATTACCGCCACAGTTGACGCACAGGAGAGTTTCGTTTGAACATGCAGTCTAAAAGTGCCCTTTTACATTGCATTTTTGAACAGACCTGATCTGATGTGCATGAGGATGTTGAGTGCCCCACTTTGTAACAGTGGAGACACTGTTTGGGGTGTATGTTATATTGCTGTTCTATGGCGTGTGGGTATGTTAATGTGCTCAGGATTTTGATGCCCTGGTTGAGGAGAGTGTCCACGTGTGTCTTGTCTGAAACGGTTATAATTTCCCAGTGCTAAGAACGGTTATAGTGTATGCCTTTAATTGCTTCCGTGCCGTACTCGCGGCGGAGTTCGGCAAGGATGTCCTCTGTTGAGAACTCCAGCTACAAAAGATTGGTTCGTCGTATGCATATCTGATGTTTTTTGTAATAGCATCTGGCAGCACTATGTGGTGGTGTTTTTCTGCCAGCGCGATCTGTGCGTCTGTGTGAAATTTCAGAGCATCTGCGGATGACCTGAAAACTAGTATGTATGTATTCCCAGTATTGAGTATGTTTGTGATAGGCGTGTCGAGTGCGTTAAAGCGACTTAGCGTGTCTTGTCGTGTTAGTGTGCACGTATTTTGTTTGTTTGTGAGACGGAGGGTGGTCTCGCCGCCCATGGTGTGTGTGTGCGTAGGCACAGAGATTGGGGGTTTTGCTTACTTGAGCAGTGGGGAAGGGGGTCCCCGCCCCGCCGACATCCGCCCCGTGTGTGACTCCGCTGATGTATGAAAAGTAGTGAGATGAGATGAGCCTGGAAGGGTTCCTCAGAGGGTGGAAAAATATGGCGGACTTGATGATAGGTGGAGATGAATCAACGACCACCGCCTTATGGGGCCGCCCCCTCAAACGGGTTTTGGGTTATTTCAGAGTTACGCCCAACGTACATAGAGAGGAGTGTGATTTCCCTCTGTAGTCCTGGCCGGACCCACGGGATAAGGTGGTACCCCTCGTAGGTTGTAACTCTAGTCCAAATCCAGGATGGCTCTGATTTCAGGTTCCGCAGTGGGTTAGACCTCAATTCTCCTTTCCCCGAAGCCTGCAATTATGTCTTTCTAAGTAAAATGCATAGTTGCAACGAGTTTACTTGAGTGGAGTTACATATACAGATCGAAATTCGGTGAGGCGAGAGAGATGGATGGGAAATTTAGGGCGTCATATTCAGTAACTGCCCCAAGTAAAGTGTTACTCTCTTTTTATGGGGGGAGAGGGGTGCGAATATTGGACGACCGGCTGCCAACTAGATATCAGGTCTGCCTCTTGGTCGGATGCTGCTTTGTAGCCAAAGACATTTAGCTCTGCTTGCCAATTCACTTACTTCCTGATCAGGAGGCACGGAGAAGAGCAATTGCTGATACAATGTTGTTCCTCGCAGATCTTGGTGACTTCTTATCAAGAAATGGACTACACCGCCAGCGTATACTCCCATAGGAATAAACATTCCTTTGAGTTCGTTGCTGATTCGTCAGTTTCTTGATGAGTCTAGACCAGTGTATGGGATAGTCCACAGCCGCGAAGTTGTTTCCCTTTATCTTTTCACGGTAAAGGAGGCAAAGGAAAGGGAAAGACCGCTTACTAGTTCACTTTCCGACTTATGTTGAAGAAGCCAGAGTTAGTGTCCAAGCATTTAGACGAACTATGAACGCTAAATCCAATGCCTTCCTCCTCCTTCTGTTGTTAGCACGTGCAACTGCTCTTGCTTCTCTCCAGTTGATGGGGAGGCAAGCATCTCGCAGTTGTTCGGTGACGGCGTTGATAAACTATCCTGCCCGAATATTTTGTCTGTGCTCCCTTACTCTGTTGTACACACCCCTCTGTGCCTCACCAAAGTAAGCAAGGTGCAGTCGCTACAGGGCACCCTGTATAGCACGGAGTTCCTGTTGATCTTCGTCGGTGGTTTGGAGCAGCAGATGTCTCCGACTTTGACACCAGCTTGAAGGGCAACTATGGTGGATAGTGCCAGCCTTCTTGTTAATGAGATGTAGAAGGGTCTAGAAGTGGCTGATATAAGCTTTGTGTTAGGTTTTCCTTTCCCTACTAGTGGAGCACGCTAGCTGATGTTAATGGCTTTGCTCCTTGCCCTCCTGATGAAATCAACAGAGTACCCCCAGCATCTGGAAGGAGTCTTGGATTTACTTCTACGAGTGTGGGATGAACAATGCCAATTTTGGTTCAAGAGTCGTGGGCTGATGAGGTGGGCATGGACAGTCCCTTGGGCCCTGTCTTCGCTGATATCTTCACATCCTGGTTCGAAGATCAACTGTTTAACAAAAATTTGAGGAACATTAGACCTATTCTATACCGCCGCTTTGTAGATGATACATACTTCCTGTTCAACTCCGAAGACTCCTGTGATAAATTCCTACAACTTGCCAACCACATAAATCCAAATATCCACTTTTTCCTGCGAAAAAGAGCTCAATGGTTCCCTCTCCTTTCTTGATATAAACATCTCCCATCCTCCCACCGGATTCTTAACCAAAGTTTTTCGAAAACCAACCTTCAGTGGTCAAGGCCTTAATTTCTTCAGCTTCTGAAATTTTTCGTACAAAATCAGTGCAATAAAAACATTAATATTTCGTGCATATAACATTTGCTCAAACTACATTGATTTTTATAAGGAAGTTGAATTTTTCCGTAATTACTTCACAAAAGAAACAGATTTCCCGTGCCGCTGGTGGAGAAAATTGCAGCAAAGTTTTTTAACATCTATCAACCCAAATTAAAATTTGCAACTCTAAGTAAAGACACTCGTTATATAGATTTTAAGGATATGGATTTCTTAAAAAAAAACTCCCCAAATAAATTACAACAATATTACAGAAATTCTTTTAACATAGCGAATTTAGGATCATTTTAAAAAATAAACATCTCCTTGGACAATACTTCAATTGTAAAGATAGAATCCTGCCAGAAGCAGAGTGCTCCGTCATTTATAAATTCACTTGCCCCGGATCCAATTTGGGGAATTACAGAGGAAGTTCGGTGCGCTCTCTGAAGGCGAGATTCTGTGCTTATATGTGAATTAACCACAGGACCGGAAAGGTTCTGTCAAAGAAAGAGTTTTCGCCTGTTCAGCTACATTCCATCCATTGCAAAACTGATGTATCCTTAGATGATTTTAAAATTTTATAGACCATCCCAGATCCAATATCCTTAAGAATTCAATAATCCATGTTTATAAAAAAATTGCCCCACTCAAAATTCTGACTCTTCCTCCCACCCACTACTTCACCTCTAAAATATAAACGCTCCTCGCACTTTCCCGCCAGTCTTCTTTCAACAGCCGTTTGTAAAAGGTTAGTGATTTCTCTAAAATGTATCCAGTGTTTTTTCTCTAATTAATATAGTTAAATTTCATTTATTTATTAAATTCTCCACCATTTAAATAGCAACCTATTAACCTGTATAGCTCTGCATCCCCCCTCCCTCCATATTAACTTTCCGATTAATCTATTACATCCATATTTTTGAATGCTTAAATTTCAACCTATAATACAGGGTGACCCCCCAAAAGTGCCCCAAATTTGGATAGGCCTCATTTTTTTATTTTCTGCAAGGATTGAATGAAACTTTGGTGATAACTAGTTTATTGTGTTTAAAAATATCATATCAAAACATGAGAGTCTTTGGACTTTTCTTCTTTATTCTAGAACAAGTGTTCGAGATCACCTCCATTCATTTAGCTCTGTAAATTTCTTGAGGCGCAGAACAAAGTTGTCCATGACGTCCTTACAAACCGACTGACTAATGGCTCTGATCTCCTCTCTGATTGCTTCTTTGAGTTCCATGATAGTTCTGGGTCTCACTGCGTACACTCCGCCTTTAAGGTAGCCCCAGAGAAAGAAATCTGGGTTGCTAAGGTCTGGGCTGTGAGGTGCCCACTCCAAATTAGTCTTGAGACTGATCATACGGCCACCAAAGTTCTCTTTCAGCCAATCTCGGGACAGGTTTGAGGTTTGAGGACCTCAACATACCGCTCCTTGGTGACTGTCACTGTCGCGCCAGATTCCTCGAAGAAGAATGGTCCGATAATGCTTCAGGCTGAGATTGCAGTTCATACCGTGCACTTAGGGGAGTTTAGGGGTTGGTAGCTACCTCATTTGGTCTATAGGTTCCCCAGAAGACATTTGTCTTCGAGTTTACCTTTCCTTCAAGATGGAAGTGAGCTTCATCTGAGGTCCAAAGAAGGTTAAAGAAAGTTGGGGTCTCCTGAATCTTCTCCAGTATCTTGACTGCTATAGTCTTTCTTTGGTCCTTGTCTTAGGCTGTAAGGGTCAGCTTCGTCTGTATTCTGTATGGGTATGCCTTTGCATCCATTACTAGCATTCTCCTGCAAGTCTCACGGGATATACCGAGGGACTGACTTCGCTTGCGCACAGAGCGTTTTGGACTCTGCTGAACTGACTCTCTCACGCTCTCGACCAGCTCAGCTGTACGTTTCCTGGGGCTTTCCTGAATGGCTCGGACGGTGGTCACTTGCTGCATTGAGGTTCTCCACTTTCCCCCAGTTCTCGAAGTGGTTCACCCAGTCCTGAATTCTGCTCTTGGAGGAGGCTTTTTCACACTCGAACTTATGAACGAAAGTGTCCTGCACTTTCTTGAACGAGCCTCTCTTGTAGTAATGTTTGACACAGTATATTCTTTACTGAAGCTTCCATTGAGATCTAGTTATGTCCACGGGCGTTGCTTCTGTCATGTCCTACAAATTAAGGGTGATTAGTGAATGAATAAATGAAGGATATATCACAAGAAGTATGTGGGAGGACCATTTTTGGGGGTCATCCTGTACTAGTCTTTTAAGAATTTTGTAATTTTCCAGTACCAGAAAATGGGTGAAACTTACATATACCCGAAACATTGTACCTATTATGTAAACGATATGAACTTCCCGTTAAACGTCCTTTCCCTTATCCTGCAAACTATATATATATATATATATATATATATATATATATATATTGATAAGGGCTTCTCCTATCGAGCCGTAATTTAGATTGCAGGATGAAGGATATGACGAAAAACGGGAAGTTCATTTAGTTTACTCGATTGAGCAACGTTTCGGGTAAATGTTTCACACATCTTCTGGTACTTGAAAAATTTACAAAAATTTATGAAATACAAATAATTTTAAAACTTTCCTCCCCAAACTAAAAATCTTTGAGGTAGTAGATAGGTCGGACTTTTAATATAGGGCAGGGGGAGGTAGGGAATGTAGAATTGTACAGGCTACTGAAATGTCGTTTGAAAGTTAGGTCATTCAATGGATAATGAAATGTAACAATAATAAATGTAGATAACACTGGAAAACATTTTAGAGACAATGAAAACTAACCTTTTGGGAACAGTTGTTAAACGAAGACTGGCGCGGGGTAGGAAGAAGGAAAAATTTTAGGGGGTTGGTTATTTTAGAGAAGAAGTAGCGAATGGGAAGAAACGTTTATTGGCTCTTGAATCCGTAAGGATAATGGGTCAGAGATGGTCTTTAGAATTTTGAAATCTTCAATGGATACATCAGTTTTACATTGGATAGAATGTAGCCGAACAGGGAAAAACTCTTTCCTTGATGGAACATTTCCGGTCCTTGGCCAATTCCCATATGAAAACAGAATCTCGCCTTCAGTGAGCGCACCATACTTCCTATGTAATTCCCCATGCAAATGTAATTCTCCACCATTTACAAATTTACTTGCCCCGGATGCAATTTGGGGAATTACATAGGAATTACATAGGCATTTAAGAGCTCATCCTGTCTTCAGGTTGGGACCTCAGGAACTCCTTGTCCTCATCTGGTATTCTTGAGGTCAAGGCATCCGTGTGGGCCACGTCGAAGATGTCTTCCAAGGAGTCCCTGAAAGTCCCTTGCTTTGCCACCTCTGTCTCTTTTGTGCGATTCTTCAGCTTCCTGATTGTTTTGAAGTCGCTGAAAAGCTTCATGACTTTCTTCTTGACGTAAGAAGGGTCAGAGGTTGGAATGTTGGCCTACTTCCAGAAGTCGAGGATCTTGGGGGCGGTAGAGCCAGCGACTGCCGTAACGAACCCCTTCTTATTGACATAATGGAATAAGAACACGGCCAACACTTCCTTCCGGGAGGGCAGCCTGTTCCAGGGGAAGCCGACCACGTGCCATTGCGTTTAAGCTATCTGAGGAACAGAAGAAAAAACATCATTTCTTAAAGGGGTCAATTTGACTCAAAATACACAAAGTAAACAATTCGTGCTACCAGTAAATATAGCCGAAATTAAATAAAATTTTATAGTATTTACTTTCACACGAGAGGCAACCAGAGCGTCATGTGCTGGAGTGTGTATCACCATCTTGAATTTTCTGGGACAGCCTAATATATATATATATATATATATATATATATATATATATATATATATATATATATATATATATATATATATATATACAGGGGTTGGAGAATGGAGAAAAAAAATTGGACCAGTAAAAATTTAACACCAATATTTCAAAGAGCCATTATATTACGAATATCCATCTATATTTCATTGTGAGTGTTTTGTTTTTATTGTAGATCCATAGTTTTATTTATCAACTTTAATGATCATTCCTATTTCTTTTTGGATCGTGGTATAGATGCTAAATCTAAAAAAATTACATTACAAAGGCTAAAAAATAACAAAATAAAAAACAAAGCAAAATGGCAAGAGCGAAGCGCCCTTGGCGTCGGGAAGGCCCGCCTCCCCCCTCGCAGGAACATGCAAACCACAACAAACCATCAAATAAAGTGGTGGAGGCCAGCCTCCTCCAAAAAAGTCGTAAAGTCCACAAGTCAGTGTGCACTAATCCGTCTCGAGTACAAGGGAAAAGTGGTAGCGACCCCGCTCGTCCTGGTACCGGGACAGGTAACGTGCGCGAAGATCACCCAGAATGGCACATTCAACAAGAGTGTGCTGATCAGTCTGAAGGACAACGAAGTGATCGCAGTAAGGTACAGGAGAAAGCTCCATCAAATGACGGTGTGTCCCGCAGGTATGCCCAATCTGAAGATGATAGAAAGGGACCTGAAGCCGCTGCGAATTGGGTGTAGGTCCATGGGAACAATCACGGCACAATGGTACGCAACTTTATGTTCCGTTCGGCCGTCTCCCATCTTATTTGCTAAACAGTTTGACAAGCTGCCCATATTGCTTTAATGTAATTGGTGTGAGAAAGAGCGAAACATTGGTGCGGTCGGCCAGTCTTAGCGGACTCTTTAGCACCCTTATCGGCGCGCTCATTCCTCGCAATTCCTACATGTCCAGGAACCCAACAGAAGATACTCGACATCCACCCAGCTCGCCCAAACAGTGATGTCATAGATATCGTGAACCAAGGGATGCAGAGATTCCAAAGCCCCAAAAGACTCAGGGTGCTTTGTGAGTCGCTATAAATCACAATCCAGTCTCCGAACCGGGCACGTCGCGTTATTGTCCGTACCAAGCGGTGTATTGCAAACAGTTTGGCAGTGAAGACAGACTCAGCGCCTGGCAGAGCCGCGCTAATTTCAAACAGAGGGGATATGGCGTGGAAACCGACCCCGTTTTGGAACTTGGAGCCATCCGTATACACTGGCACGGTTCCAGCGTGACACAAAGTGTGCTTCAAAAAGGCCGAACGCAATACTCCCGGCGCTGTCGAAGCTTTGGGGGCAGAGGCGTGGCGACAGATAGTAAGAGGTGGTATCCTTCAGGATGGCGTCCGGAAGATGGTTTTACGACCAACTTCAGGGGTGTTGCATGTTGTGAGTTTAACGACTCGGTAGGGGCGCGCGGCCGTTTTGCCTTATGGGAAACGGTCACGGGACGAAGTGGAGGAAACTCTGGTTTTAACTGGGGCTGCTTGTGAGCTTTTTATGCCACCAGCTCTGCCGGGGGAGCGCTTGGGGTGGGTAGATCCCGCAGAAGACGTCCCAGGCATAGCCGAATGCACCACGATAAGTCCTTAGCCTCCGAAATGAGGGACGATCCTGAGCCTGAAGGGCCAGGATTTCCTTCTCAAGGAGATACGCAACACATTGCTTCAAGAAGCAGGTTGCGGCTCTCCATAATTGACACACTTGGCCACACACGATTTCGACTTATCGTATGCGGCCAGGGAGCAACTTACACAAACTTTGGGAAATCCCGTCTTTGTGCGGCTATAGGAGCGATTAGTATGGCCGAAGCGGTGACATTAGTAGCACTTCCAGGGAAGTGTCACGAATGCCTTCACGTGGTAGCGATAGCAACCGGCACGCACCAACTCATGGGGCTTGTCACAGTCGAACGTGACGAAGAGTGTAGGGTGGGTCTCGAGGCCCCTCTCTGTTTTCTCATCAGACGCTCGACCTTGACTCCTCCATGGTCGGCCAGCTCTAAAGTGATTTCATCTATGGAGTAGTCGACGAGTTTCCTCGCATAAACTACTCCTTTCACGAAGTTCATGATAGAGTGCAGCGTCACACTCACCGGCGCCTCGGAGAGATTTGACGCATTCACCCGAAGGCTCCTGTCGAGAAACGGGTCACGTTAAGGCTCTCTACCAATCACGCTAGCTAAAGCTTTCCTCTGATTTATCATGTTGCCCTTAGCCAACATGTTGTTATCAGTAGAGCGAATAAGAGGAAGTGTTTGAAACCAGTGGGCTCGAAAAGGCCAGGTAACTTCTGAATGCGGGTCTCCGATGTAATCGAGGCTCCGCTCTGCGCACTTTTTGTCTTAGTCTGGGACTCTCCAGGCGGGGAAACACCGGGGCCGGACGTCCCGATCTTGGCTTGGTCGCTTACCAAAACGGCAGCAGAACCGTCCGTCGCCGCAGCTCCCGCGGAGAGAAAGGAGCCCAGAGTCTTTTTCGTCTTTTTTTCTATTTTTTTTTTTATTTTAGGGAGAGGAGGGCGGGGAATGAGCCCACTTCTCCTTTCCGCCGACAGGAGCCCCCAGGCTAGATGCACCGGCCTCAGGAAGATCCTTCTCTGAAATGGAGAAGGTCTTGGCTGTCTCAGGGGCACCAGCCGGGGAGATTCTTTCTCTCCTCGTGAGGCTTCGAGGAACCGAGCCGTCTGAACTCGAGCTTGTATAGGGGCGGACACGGGTTCCTTGCTTGGCACCGAGCCCAGGTTCGACCCCATGGAAGATCGTACCGTCTGGAACGGGGTAACCTCAGAGACGATGACCATCTCAGAGGGGGCCTCTATGTGGTCACCCCCCAAGACATCGCAGATCCCATTCAAGAACCCTTTTTTCTTTTCTTGGGCCGCCGGAGAAGAGAAAGGGGCAGGTATACTGACCCCCTGCAAGCTCATCGTGCACGCACTCAGGACATTTGTGGCCACGGACTGGCAGGCCCTGCTATTCTTTGTCCCCTTAATGGGGTCGGCTCTATTGAACCGCTCCCACCGGGAAAGGGCAACTTTGGACCTCCTGTGTGCTTTTTTGGCAGTCTCCTTGGAAAGCAAACGGGGACTTCTGCTTGAAAAAGTGAGTCGCCCAAAGGCAACTCCCGACAAGGGGGTGAGGGGAGTCCTCTGCACCCGTATGCAGAGAAGGGAATAAAACCTCTTCTCCGGTCAAAGAACTTCGAGGGTAACCATTGAAAGCACAGGGGGGTAGGGGCGGACCTCGATTTTCTCCTTGGAGCTGCCCAAAGGCGGCTCTGTGGATGGTGAAGGGGGAGTAAAGGGGGAGATTGAATTTATTTTCATACATGGACATGGTGACTCTGGTCTTTTCGCATGACGCACACGCTAATCACCCCACGCAGTAGCCCACTCTGCGAGGGATGAATACGGGGCCGAAAGAACCAGCTGCCACCATTTGAGGCCACTACTTTCGCCTAGTGACCTGTTAGCCCATCGATACGGCCGCTTCACCTTAGGCACGCCGTAAAATCGATATACTGTGAAAATGACAGACAGTAAGAGGATGCGAAGAAGATGTGGGTGGGTATGAAGCAAATTGTTAAAAATCCACCATACAATAAGGTGGTTCAGGGGTGAAGGAATGTTGTTCCCTCCCCCCACAGCCCCGATTCGGGATAGCTGGGTGAGAAGAAGCTGGTCGGCGTCTACCCTGTGAAATTAGAGGCCGACCAGAGAAAGTTGTGGGAGAGGTTGCAAGGAAGTGAGGAAGTAGGGTAAGAACAGGGTTTCAGAAAGTAGAAGAAAAGGCTAAGCTGGGGCCAGACGGGGCGCTGAGTCCCGTCAGCCCGGTGGCCAGGAAAGCAAATCACCGTACCCCTTACGAGGGGTATAGATACTAAGATGCGTGAACTCACTGAGTCCGAAAAAGGGTAAATTGTTGGAGTTCAAATTGCCAGAGCTTCCTTCACCAGAACAGCTAAACTCCTTGGTTTATCGAGAGCTACCATATTAAGGACCATGACAGAATTCAAGAAGCAGGTAAAAACCTCGAGCAGGTGAAGTAATTCTGGTAGGACTTCGAAACACGCTGAAAGAGACCGATGAGTGTTGAAACGCATTGTGATGAAGAATCCCTGGAGCACTGCCCCTTAAGTTACTGCAGAGTTGAATCAAGATCTCACTAGCCCAGTTTCGACCAAAACTGTTCGCCTTGAGCTCAATAAAGCCGGATATCATGGAAGAGCCGCCATCAAGAAAGCTCTGTTTTCTCATCAAAACATTCACAAGGGCTGGTCGACACACCAATGAAAGCAAATAATATTCTCCGACGAGTCCAGTTTTTCTCTTTTTCTCACTGCAAGGCGAGTTTAGTATGGACGCAGCCCTGGGAAGCTTTTAATCCTGACTGCCTTCTTCCTACAATGAAGCAAGAAGGAGGGTCAGTGATGGTTTGGGCTGCCATATATTGAAATTCTGTTGGTCCAATCGTTGCCCTGCATGGTAAGATCAACAGCAACTAATATCTGAATATTTTGGAAGATCAAGTCCATCTCAAGATCCAGACATTATTCCCTGAAGGTGAGTGTTTTCTCCAAGATGTCAATATCCCAACACAAATCGCTCATGCGGTTAATAATTGGTATGAAGAGCATAGGAGTGAGCTACAACACATGCAGTGCCCCCCCTCCCTCCCCAATCTCCAGATCTTAATATTATTGAGCATTTGTGGTGCGTCTTGGAGCGACAAGTTAGAAGTGGTTACCCTTCACCGTCGTGTCTGAAAACAGCTTGAGCAGGAATTGCAAGAATAATGGCTCAGAATTCATCTCAATTAAGTCAGGAAGCTGTGGATGAATCAGTTCCAAAACGCATCGACGCTATTCAGAAAGCAAATGGAGGACCAGCTCGGTTTTAAATAAATATTCATTGAATTTAACACGTGTTCCAATTATTTTGTCCAACTCATATATATATATATATATATATATATATATATATATATATATATATATATATATATATATATATATATATGTAATTAAACAACATAAGTACTGTTGTCGAACGGGGCAAACTTCAAATGCACTGTTTATTCATCAATCTATTTTGAGCCATCAAATAGATTGGTCTAATACGAAATCCATTAGTTTTGTGCCAATTTTATTGAAAGAAATTTAATCGAATCAACCATGATCTAATTCTCCCAAAACATTAATTTCAATCTAAGTGAGGGTCTATTTAAATTATAAAATTAGATCATGAATAATATTAATTTTCAATTAAATTTAATTTGTTGAATTGATTTGTATATTGTAGTTCAGCGGATGGGCTATTCATTTGTTGTTCGTCAGTTTTTTCCCCCCTAAGCGATTGTCTTTGTTCGTCGGTACGTTTGAATGTCGTCACATTTTTCTGTTTATTAACTGTTTTTCTATTTCATTGTTCTTCTGCCCTTGATGATGTAAACACGAAAGCGAAAGAGCTTGGGCTTATTCTGTGTATTATTTTCCTTGTGATATTTCAAGATATATATATATATATATATATATATATATATATATATATATATATATATATATATATATGAAAAAGCCAAAGTAGCACATGAGCTTAGCAATGCATACAATGTCCCGCAGGAAAAATAGAAAAGGTGTTTCTGAGTACTCTCGAACTTTATTCATTTCCTTATCGAGGATAAATACGAGATAAATTAATATAAGAAATAAAGAAATAAAACACTGCCTCTAAGACAATAAATCACCAATAAAGAAGTAGGGGAAGAAGGTAAAAAGCACATCAAGATTTATCAAGAGCAGGTAGCAAAGTAAAATGAAGTATCATAAAGGGCAAAGAACAAAGCTAGAGGTAATAAAAATATTGATAGAAAAGGAAATTGCCTGAAGATGAAGATTGAGAGAGACACGAGAAGCAGCTAAATGGAGGGCAAGTAGAGCGAAAGAGAGAGGGAAAATAATAAAAGAGTGACTAAATACAAAATCAATGAAATAATTAAAATAGCAAACGTGATACCCATAACTATGAATATTAGACACAGGACTAAGAATGCAAGTATAGAGGGATTTCATTAAAAATAGGGGTTTTTTTATTACACTATCAATTTTGAAAAGGCAAAAGGGGAAATGTGTTAAATTATCGGAATGGCTTATAAAAGAGCATTCAACAATGTTTATTTAAATTGAAGAGATAAATAAGTTTACTGAATTCCAAATAATTAAATGATCATTCTCTAACATTATTTTCACTTCTCGGTAATTGTATTTATGCTAATTGCTACGGACCGACAATTGCTTGCCTGTTTGTCCAAAATATTTACTCAGACAGCCAAAACATTCTACTGGCTTTATTTATTTTTTTTCTTTTATATAACCTTGTTATATTAATTTCTCTTGTATTTATCCTTGATAAAGAACAGAATAAAGTTCCAAAGTATTCTGAAACACTTTTTCCTTTTTTCCTGCGGGACATTTCATATCTCTCTCTGTCTCTGTCTGTCTGTCTGTCGGTCTCTCTCTCTCTCTCTCTCTCTCTCTCTCTCTCTCTCTCTCTCTCTCTCTCTATATATATATATATATATATATATATATATATATATATATATATATATATAGATATAGATATAGATATAGATATATAGATCTCGCGCTCGTGATAGATATACATTATATATATATTACTAGTAAAACAAGATTCATATATTACGACCTTTCGGGCTATACACGCCCATTTTCAGGTACTATAAAACAAAGTAGGAACTTGTAAACGGGAGATATAAATTGAAAGTGTGAAAACTAAAGTTTACATTATAAATTAAAAACACAGAAAAACGAAACAAAAATAAAACGAATAAATGAACTCTAATTAATTCACGTGCACTAAAGCTCACCTTGCAGAATGAATAGTTGAAGAAGACTGAGAAGGTGGAGAGAAATAGCTACGAAGTTGGTTTTCTGTGCGGGGCAAATTATTGGTTGGTTTGAGGTTATGTAATTGGTAGTGAGAAAGAAGATAGTCGCTATTCAGACAAGGATTGCATTGATCGATATATAGTGATTCTAAAATCCTGAGTGATGTGGGGTCTTGAGTAGATCTCAATATTTTATAATTATTGATAGATAACCTCAGTTTTGCGAATTGCTTATTTTTTTATTATTTTTACAAAGGGGATTTAGCTGTTCCAAGGCTGAAGTCTAGATGCCAACAGACAGACCTTCAAGGAGAGCTCGGTGCTACCTACTGTATGTATTTCTCTTGGATAGACCCAGGGCAAGTTAAATTATAATTCGGATAGATAACAGAATTAGTAATTATAATAACAAATTGACATTCATTACAAGTAACATACCCTAATATAATTCAACGGATGACAAAAACCACAAGAGACTACCCACATTCTCTTGATGAACCCCGAGAACAGGGCTCTATGCATCACTCGGGAATGCCATACTTACACGGAAACCACAAGTTCAAGATGATTAAGGGAGATTCAATGCAAATGTTCAAGAGCAAAAAACACGAGTGTCGATTGATGGGGAAATTGGCAGGAGGTGAGTGAAATGAACATGGAACCGAAGTAGTATAATTTGCAAAAAAAAAACAACCTTTGCATTATTGACTGCTAACCAGAAGATACAAAAACGGAAGATGGATATGGTTAGGAACAAATAGGCTAGACATATTGATTAAACACCACAGGAAAAAAAATAGATATATTGGCTATCATCTCCTTCAACTCAGTTAGCGACAACAGATTACTCAAGGTTAAATAATTACATATTTAATTACACTAAAAACTGCTTAATGAAATAAGTAATCAAGTGAAAAAATATTGAACACATTAAATCAGTACAGCAAATAAAGCAGCAACTATAATTTAGCAGACACCAACTGACAACACCAATGATGAAGAGGGAAACGAAATCGCAAACAAAGAAAAGATCATCGAAAATGTCTTAGTAATCTATCAAAAACTATATGATAGCAATGATGACCATACACTCAAAGTCATCAAGGCACTCACAACAACACACTGGGGATAAAACCAAGGAAACGCTCATTAACACATACAAGACAATCAGAAGACCAATACTTGAATATGCCAACACAATCTGGTCCCCAATCACTTCAGAAACGAACACCAAAACTTTCAGACAATACAAAACACAGCCCTCCGCACTGCCCCAGGATGCACTCTTGACAGAAACACCCAACATCTACACCATGAGACGAACATCCTACCAATCGAAAATCCCCTAAACCTACACGCATCATAACTCAGGCAGAAAACGCAACATCCAAATCATCCCCTCCACCACATCACCAGACAACCTCCCAATCACCGACACAAAATACAGACAATTATCGATAACAACAACAACTACACCACCAACTTAGACACAAACCCTAACACAACAGCAGAAGACACAATCAAGCAAAACATGAAAACAATCGAGTCTCAGATCACACAACAATACTTGACACAAAGAACCCACAACAAAATATTAAGTGCACCACCTCCAACGATACACAACTTAGAACAAATAATCACAATGCAGATCAGAAGAACACTAGCACAGAAACGAACAAACAAATCACCACTCCTGACAAAATATCTCCCACGACCCATACAATACCAAACTGTCCCAAATGCCTAACACAGATACACGACAACGCACATCTCTTCAACTACCTACAGATACACATAGACCGGGGCCCGGTGAATCTCTGGGAAAGATCCAGGGAGGCGTTGGGCCTGCTCCTGAGATGGCCCGGGAGCTGGGGTGGGGCCTGGAATAGGTGTGAGAGTCCCCGACCCACTTTCGGGCCGGGGACGAGATCGCCACCACGACCACCTTACGCCAGATAAACTTCGCAATAAATGACTAAGTGCCACTAATAAAAAAGGCCTATATTTTGTATACACTTTAGTGCATGAAAAATGGTAAAACTCATGGTAAAGATGATGTTACAATCGACCTAATACAATCTGGATTGAGTCTTGGTGATGCATGAGCTAGTCTGTTTAGAAAGTTTGTAAGGGAAAGTAGGATTCGAATGGTATACTCCCACACTTCTGCTGTAATTCTTTAAAATAAAAACATGGTTACAAGAAAGACTTAAAAATTCTACAGCCCCTATAATTATTTTCTCAACAACACATAAATTACTTACAAATGTAATATACAATAGACTATCACAAACACGACTACAATTAAACACCAGGATACAGTTTCCAGAAATAACTATAGTATTCATGATCATCTGTAGCCTGTTCATCAATTATCGCAGATAAAAAACGAATGCGAAATACTACGCTACATGGCATTCGTAAACACAGATTCATATCTAAGACAACTACAGAAACAAGTAATTAAAAGCCTACATTGACGTACTCTGTTACATATGTATATATGCATATAGTCAGTCGATATCGTAATTTAGTTTGAATTAAGTCCATAACAAAACACCAATAAATAAAATGAGTAATGCAGGGGATCTCATATCCTCAATCTTTTACAGCAGTACTTGATGGGATTTTGAGGGATTTGGCTTTGAAACAAAAACGAATAAGAATTAATGGAGATATTTAAATTACGTTCACTTTTATGATGACATATCATTTTCTTTATATCCCAAAGAGTTACTTACAATCATTGATTAGAATATTATCAAAAGCCAATTTCATAAAACCTTTACTTTTAAACGACGCAAAGAATGATCAATAGTTTTGCAAAAGCAGCAATACTTTAGCTCTAGAGCGTTAGGAAAACTTATCTCCACCATCAGAAGAGACATGACACTACATATTGTTGAAACTTGAAGTATTTAATTAATACATCTTATGAGTCCTAACTTCTGGATGTAAAACTTGGACACAGAACATAAAAAAAAGCATGCAGAAGAGTGGATGTCAAGAGGTGGATGTTATTGAGCCTTAAATGCAGCAGTTTATTGTGACAGAGCGACTAAATATAGTAAAGTGTGCGTGGATATGTTTCTGGAGGCTGGTTTGTTGTGTGCGAGGTGGGAGAGTTGACAGTTTATTTGTAATATACATAGCATGAAATGGGAGTAATTATAATTTTTATCTGTGGGACGAGTGTTTTGCCATGTAGTGTAGTGGGTGTTCTGATTTGGTGGAGGTTGCGGCTAGTATATGAATGCCTCTATAGCCAAGATAATCCTTGGCCTAGATGAATTTGGTCTCAGAGTATAGGTGGTCTGTTGTTTCATTTACGGATTATGTAAGTCAATCGAGAGAAAGAACAAAGCATGAAGTTAAGTTATCAAGGAAAATTCACAATTAGTCAAAGAAGTTGTTCTCGAAGAGAAAAGGAGGCCATTTAAAGGGAACTAGTCCTTGGGAATATATTTTCGTGATGTGAAATGGATTTTTCTTCTAAATTAAATTTTAGATTAAAAAATTACGACATATGATTGCTTAACTTAACTTGTGCACAACGCAATTTTAGTTACCTTTTCTAACATCAATATAGCCTCACTATTTTTAAAGCAAACGATGAAAATGTTGCCATTTATAGAAGTTTTCAACAAAAGCTCCCCTTCACACAATGAAAAAACTCGCGAATACTTTTCCTTGGAATAATTTAAATTTTGGTTCGCATTTTCGGGGGACACTAAATTTTTAAACTTTTTGTGTTGTCACTGAAGATAATGGTAGGCTAAGATACCTATGGTAAAGACACGTGAATTATTTATCGCAGTTCAAATGGGGCATGGTAGTGGATGCCTTCCTGAATGGACATTTCATTTACGAAACTATGAAGAGATTCAACATCGAGTTTTTTTATTTATGGACTGGTCCATATTGGTTCCATTCATAGTAGCAGGCTATCTTACGACCAAGTGAAAGAGGTGGAGGCGTTTGGTATTCTTCTTATTTTATTTTATCTATGTTTGTAGACTTCTCTTTATGCACATCTAGATATATAAAGGAAGTGTGCAAATATAATTTTGCGTTTTTTCAGATTTGCTTTATGAAGTAACATTCAGTAGAATGACCTCATTACGAAGGATATGTTTGAATTTTCCTGACTCGTTTTGCTACATATGTGGTTGTTTTACTGCACCAACTCAAAGAATGAACAGTAGTATATTTGTGAAAAGATCATACTTGGCTTACTTTAAGATTAAATTAGGTGATCAGGATAAACCGTGGCCCCGCACAATGTGTGTAAACCATGTGTCGAAAATTTACGCCAATGGACAAAAGGCACAAGGAAATATGTTATTCATTAAAAATGACTATAAATTTTAAGCTACTAACTTTATTTGAATGTTATTTTTTAAACTTTATTTAAATTTTAAAATAGTTTCTGTAAGTTTGCACAACCAGCTAGCCAAGATGTTGCGAGTGCAACACTGTTTTAGATGACAGATCAAGTATTGGTCTAGGCCTACCTGCTTTAATAATAGTTTCTCTTCCATTATAAGTCATCACACTGAACTTCATTTTTTAATGATTGTTCAATAATGCAATCGCATTTTCTCCCAACTTAATTTGCATCCATTTTTTTTTAAAGGGGGTTATCACTTATAAAAAAGTCGCGATCCCTCTCACTTATTCTGATTTACTTCCTTACGACTTTGAAAACTTTCAATAATTCCCAAAGTAACCTTGGGAGACCTTCGCAATTCTATCATTTGAAACAGAATGTAAACACCTTAAGGGTTTCAAATTTCGTTAGAATCGGCCGAATAGTTATGATGTTATTGCCAAAAAACAGAATTCCCTGGCTAAACTTGGGTGACTTTGGTAATTATATTATTTGAAAGGGAATGTAAAACACAATGAGGGTTTCAAATTTTGTTAGAATCAGCTGAATAGTTATGACGTTATTGCCCCCCCAAAAAAAACTAATTCCTGGGCTAACCTTAGGCGGACCTTAGAAATTATATCATTCGAAAGGGAATGAAAAACAACATGATAGGCTTAAATTTCGTTAGAATCGGCTGAATAGTTATGATGTTATTGCTAAAACAACATATTTCCCTGGCTAACCTTGGGAGGACTTTGCCAATTGTATCACTCGAAAGAGTGTAAAACAACATAAGGGGTTCAAATTTCATTAGAATTGGCTGAATTGCTACAATGTAATTAAAAAATAAAGCAAAACGTGGACCGACCGACCCATTGAGATAGTGAGATGTAGAGTTGCCCGCGACTAAAAAATCACAACTTTCTAAAAATTATATTAAAATACCAGGCAATGGCTTAGCCACTCCATCCTACGGGGGGGAGCTTGCCCTTCGCTATTAAGATTAAAATTTAAAATCTTAAAAAAAGCATCCATGGTTAAATTTTCATAAATTTTCTGAACTTCGCCAATTATAATAATTTTCAAAGGGAACTCTAAACTATTTTCCCCATTTCAAAATATCACGTTGCTAAAATATAGAGTTATAAATAAAATAAAAAAGCAGCCATGGTTAAATTTTAATAAATTTTTTGAACTTCACCAATTTTAATTCATTTTCCTTTAAAACGTTATAAAGCATCGGATAATCATATTTATTTTTTCTGAACTAAACTATTTTGTTTTTTCAAACTAAAAAGAAATGCTTAGAAATTACGTTGATAAAAATTTAAAATATACTTAAGTCATGACCAAACTAAGATGAAATTATTATTCAAATACTCAAAAAAATCCCTTTCTTAAATTATAGAGTTAGTGATAATGATGATGATGATGATGATGATGATGATGATGATGATATATTTTTAATTAAAATGGCGGGCTTTAACTTTTTGTCACATCTCATTTATGGAATTAGAAAGGCGAAAAAATGGTCACACCCTAATTGCAGTCTAGAATAGTATAGCATAGCACATCATAGCATAGTATAACATAGCATATTATTGCATAGTGGTACTTATTATATTATTGCATAGTATAACATGACATATTATATTATAGCATAACATAGTATAGTATAGCATAGCATAAAAACATAGTATAGTAAAGTATAATGTAGTATAGTATATTCAGTCAGTGTATTAGTTTGATATTGATGTGTTTCTCCCTATGATAGTCTGTTTTGCTTAAGGAATCCTGCAACACAAGGCACTCGCACACACCTTCGGTACTTCAGAGACTTTTCCCTTTATTTTGGAGAGATGGAGAGAACAGAAAATCCAGGGGCGGGAAAGCAACTTAAGTCGAGAGAGAGAGAGAGAGAGAGAGAGAGAGAGAGAGAGAGAGAGAGAGAGAGAGAGATATCCGATTCTAATCCCAGACACATTATTTGTTTAAATAGAAAAACGAATATTTACGAGAGAATTTCCACCAGAGTATTTTGAAAGAAAGTTAGCAAAGGGTGAAATTAGTGCAAGAAAAATGTGTGAAAGGTACAAAATTCGAGTACCCAAATGGGACGAGTACTTGTGGATCCCCTAACCGTTACAAAGGGAGGGGGGGATATTATTATTAGTTATTTATCTTGGATTAGATTAGGGTAGATATGAGGAAGAAAATTGATATTCCTCCTCCTTGAGAAAAAGTAAAAGGATAAAGAAAAGGAAAATGGAAAATGAGAAAAAAAGAAAAGAAAAGTAAAAGGAAAAGAAAAAGAAGAGCAAAAAGAAAAGGCAAAAGAATAATGAAAGGACATGGGGAAATAAATATAAGCAAAAACTGGAAAAGAAAAGGAAAAAGAAAAGGAAAAGAAAAGTAAATGAAACACGAAAGGAAAAGAAAGAGAAAGGCTAAATGAAAATAAAATAAAATAAAAAGGAATGGAAAAGGCGAAAGAAAATTAAAATTAAAAGAAAAGTAAAATATAAAACAAATAAGGTGATTGAGGAAAGGAAAAATAAAATAAAAGTAAAGGAGGAAGCAAAAAGAAAAAGAAAGGGAAGCAAAAGAAAAGACAAAGAAAATAGAAATGGAAAAGAGAAGAAAAGAGGAGAAAGAAGAGAGAAAGTTGCTGAGAGAAACAAGAGAACGAGAGAACTACAGAACTAGGACCAGTAAACACCACAGGGCTCACTCATGGCCAGTCCAAGAGGTAATAGGACTAATACTACCTAAACCTACCTGCATTTATGAAATTGATCAGATACACACATATCTACGGGTGGACTATCATAGCATGTAAGTTTATAAGGATGTACACACTTATCTACGAGTGTACCTTTATATCATGCAATTTATAAGTACGTACACACTAGCCTACGAGTGTACCTTAATATCATGCAATTATAAGTACGTACACACTTATCTACGAGTGTACCTTTATATCATGCAATTTATAAGTACATACACACTTATCTACGAGTGTCACTAATACCGCACAAGTTTTAATATGAATATTACTTTCCCCACTCATATAAGCTGATAGAAGCCTCTTTCTCTCCCGCTGCGCCGCGTCTGCTAATGTTGAAAATAAGAATGAGAGGAAAGCGAAAAAAGAATATGGAAAACACATTTGGACTCATGATTTGCATACAAGTAACACCTGACATCGTTTGGGGTGTGTGAGGAATGGGCCACTTATGTATATATAATCCGTCCTGATTTTATAATGTGATCTTCATCCGTGTTACAACCAGGTTACATTTATACGCGATTAATACTTGTCCAGGCTGGTTTTAAATATATTAACGGACGAACTTTCCACTACTCGGTCGGGTGTTTGTTCCCAGAGGTGGGCGTTGATACAACGAGTTGCGACTTGGCGACTTTGCCGCACTATGAATTTCATGGTCTCAAGGTCGAAAGTCGCAAACGTTAAGAAAAAAGTCGAAGTAAGCAAAATCGCATAGCCAATTTTCCGCGACTTTGAACAGGAACAAAGATGACTTTTTTGAGAGAAATTGCCGCACCCAGCTATGTTTGTCCACGTTCCTCAATCTTCTCCAGCAGCGTCATCCATACGAATGGACAAACATCTGTTTCCGTAAAAAAAAAGAAATTTCAAGAATCTTTTTGTAGGAATATCAATTGCCCTTACTTAACCGCATATATATATATATATATATATATATATATATATATATATATATATATATATATATATATATATATATATATATATAAGAGAGAGAGAGAGATAAATATTCAATATAAAAATAATTTCAAATTATGGATTATATTTAAACTATTTTTAAGAAAAATTTGGACACCCTGCGTTGAACGCTTTTCAACATTTCATAATATTTCCTAAGGTTAGGAGACCAGCATTGAACCGTGTATTCAAGATGCGGTCGAACTAATGATTTATATATGGGTAAATTATGTCTGTAGAGATAAAAAAGATTCTATGCGGTGTATCCTAGCAATCGATTTGCTTTTTAGTGTCTTCCATATATTGTTTGGATACTTTGAAGTCCACTAAAATTACGACCCCAAGGTAATTTTAATCCCACGTTTCCGGGTTCCAAGAGTTGGCCACTCATATAATAATTCGATTTCTGTATCCTAAGTGCATGACTTTGCATTTACTTAGGTTAAACTTCATTTTCCATTTATCCGCCCACTCGACAATTTTGTTTAGGTGTCGCTGCAGTCTCACAACCTGGTTGGTTACTTGGGCAAAGTGTGAGCGATTAGACAGCCAGTGTCTCATTCATCTAAGATTTTTTTCCCATATTCCGTGTGCTTTAAGTTTAAGTAAGAGCCTGTCACGCGGTACTGTATCAAACGCTTTTTGAAAGTAGAAGTAAATTATGTCTACTGCTCTTTTATTATAGTAGATGGAAATCCTTTGGTGAAATGATTATATGAGATTTGTTACACAGGACCTTCTGGTTCTAAAACCGTGCTACCATCCTCTCTCTGAATTATCGATTCCAAGATATTATTAATAACTGACGTTAGGCTATTAATACTAAAATTGTTGGGGTCGTATTTCTAACATTTTTGAAGATCGGCGTGGTATTAACTCTCATAAACGCTATTAGGAATATACCGTCAAATATATAACGATTAAAGATCATGGTCAGAGGTTTTACCAGTTCGATTTTTTAATTGATCAAGGTGCGTCTGGTATACAGTCTGGCCCGGGGCCCTTTTTGATTATTTCATTTTATTTATATAGGCCGTAATTTGGAATTCGCTTACACGCGCGTCATAAGGCATCCTATTTTTACTTAAAACGATGTCACCACATAATGTGTTTAGTTTCTTCATGTCCACAACAGTAAAAACGCTTTCAAAATGATCATTTTCTATCCTAATAGTTTCTTCCAGGTTATCTGATAGGCGCCTATATTTAATCCTCGAATCCTCTAATATTAACGTGGGCATGAAAATGCTTGGGCTCTTTATTAGATAGTCTTTCATATTCTTTCTTCGATTTTCTAATGATTTTCTTTTTTATATAGAAATATATAATATAACTCTCTTCAGTTTTACTTCGTAGTGGGTTATTTTTGTATTATATATCGTCGATTTTGCTTCCGCAGTGAGTTTACAATTCCTTTATACACGTTTGATTAATTTAGAATCTACTATTGCTACTACTCTCTGTAACTCTGAATACATATCCTGTACGTCTTTATTTTAAAAATAAGCTATCCCAATCGTACGTCAGTATACGATCACGACACAAATTTAAGTTGCATTTCCAGAACAACGAAACAAGTTTGTAGCTGACATTTACGGTTACACTTGCCTTTATATTTAATCTTATCGTATTATGATCGTTATTCACCACCGGCTCCCCAACTTGAACGTTTTAAACTAAAATTCCATACGAGGTTAGAACTAAATCGAATATATTAGAACCCATCTTTGCTTCCTCAACCTTTTGAAAAAGAAAATTATCCTGGATAAAGTCCATTAGTCTTTCTCCCTCCTTATCCGATGTGCTTGCTATAAAGTCAACGTTTGGAAAATTAAAGTTACCACATATGATTTTTGTGTTTATTCTAATAACACATGAAATACAAACAACTTATTATCCTCTCCTTTGATTATGGCTGACGGTCGACGAACGTTTTCGATGTCAATCCTATCTGCCTTCGCATAAAGTAGGGTCCCACCACCTCTTGCTGGCTTCTTATTTCTATTGAAGATTATTTATATCTTTCTATATTAAATTCTCCTATAAAATCCCTTTGAGAGGTGTCTAACCATGATTCGGTGATTAGAATAATATAAAAATTTCCCGATCTGAATATTGCTTTAAATTCGGCCATTTGTGCAAAAACAATAAAATTAATGTTAAGTTGACGCGATCATTATTCAAGGGCCTCGATCGCTTTCCTGAATAATGTTCTCACTCATATCGGGGGTCGTGGGGTTTATTGCACTTGGTTCTGCTCCAGAAGAGAGAAGAGGAGAGAGGAGAGAGAAGAAGAGAAAGGATAAAAGAGAAAAAGTAAGGAGAGAGAAGAAGAGAAAGGATAGAAGAGAGAAAAGTGAGAAGAGACAAGATGAGAAAGGAGAAAGGATAGAAGAGAGAAAAGTGAGAAGAGAAAAGAGAAGAGAAGGAAGAGAGAAGATAAAAAATGAGAGGGGAGAAATGTGAGAAGAGAGAAGAGGAGAAAAGGGGAAGGAGAGAAGAGAGAAAAGTGAGAAGACGAGAGAAGAGATATGGAAAAAGAGAGATGAGAGAAGAGAAAAGTGAGAAGAGAGAGGAGAGAAGAGAGAAGAGGAATGAGAGAAGAGAAAAGAGAGATGAGAGAAGAGTAGCACGAAGAGAGAGAAGAGATAATCGAGAGAAAAAAGAAAAGGAGGAGTAGTTAGGAGGAGGCGTTATCCTTTCACTCATAAAACGTTAAGGCGCTTATCATTTATTTTTGTCGAGTTGTGTGCTCAGAGGCAGGGCTAAAGTTCTCTCTCACACACACACACGTGAACTTGATAGATGGCGCTAACGTCTCCCGACGACGAGTGATGGGCTTTGCTGCCGGCTATGAACTTTTTCCTAATCCTTTTGCAAGAACTAAATTGACGCTATGAGATCCGTAAGTGAAGCCCAGACAACGTGCTGTTTATGTCCGAGGTCGTAAAACGAGAGTAGATTGCAATTGAATTGCAAAATCTTTCACTAAATCACTCCCTCGGGGGGAATAAAGTCAACTTTATTCTTTCAGTTCACATTGACAATTTTCTTAATGCTATTTCACTGACGTGTCTTTCTTTCATTCTCAAACAACATATTATGAATGAAAGTTGCCTTTTAAGAGAACGAGTTTTTTATTATCTCAAGAGCAGGATTATTTGGAGCATTACGCATCGTCCTTCCTCTTTACGAATACCAATAATGTTTGAGTCAACACATTTCTTATATAAAAATGAGAAAGACAAATCGAGCAAAAATATAATACAAACAAGAGAGAGAGAGAGATACAAACCATGAAGTAAATATTTATAAATAGGTGCGGCTTAGTTCTATTGGTCATGTGATTCGTACTTCTCGTTTTATACTTCTCTTTTTATATCATGTCAAACTTGTCTCTCTTCGTATAGATAAAGGATGTAGCATGATGCTCCGAAACTAATCCTGTACTTGTGGTACTAAAATGTCGTTCGCTTAACAAACGGCTTTCATTTTCCTTTTAGCTAAATGAAGTTGGCGTAGCGTTATTAAACTGAGAGTATTTTCAAAATAGATGATCAAATTAATTTATTAATGTTTACTTCATCTCATATGCGGAATTTACCACATGAGGAAAATGCCGATTTCCTATGTAGCTCAATGGAGTCCTGTGGAATTTTCTTATATTTAAATTACATACTCTGCTCTCATCTGCGGGGTGCAACTGCATGATTCGAAAAACACATTCTACATGGGAGTCTACGTTCGTACATGCATGTTCTTGCGTTTTTTAATGCGAACTTTTCCCTAGTGGTAATGCGTCCTCTTGCCACCAGTATTTAGTGTTGTCGTTGAATGTTTTGGCAGTTTTTGTCATCCTTATTCATTATTCCCCCTTGCTTGTTTTTTATATCGCTATCCTTGCCGTCTCCCCTTATTCTTTCCCTATTGAATCAAAGTTACCTTGTTGGTTAAGCCAGTTTCCTCTCTTGATGTTTAATGTAACTTTTATTGTTTTAGGATTCCTATAGAGTATTTTTTATAGTACTTATTGAGTACTATGTCCTACTCTTGCCTCTTTCCACCTAATGCTGTATTTCAACGACCATAGAACTCAAATGCAGAAATTTCAGCAAATTTCGTGAAAAGCGAGATATCGAACGTGTGACGTCACAAGCAAAAATGGCTCCTTCTTTCGAAGTCTTCATTTCAGAAGTTGACAACGTTAGAATTAAAACAAGATTGTTTTTATCAGGTTGCAATTAATGTGAAACAACTTTTTAATTTACATAGTTAAAGCAGTGTTGTATAGTTTAAAACTGTTTTACTGTAGCATTACTTGGAAAAAGTGTATACTTAAACGGCAGGCATAACTTAACTTTTATATTAGTTATTTTGTATTTGCAATTTTGGTAATATTGAATTAGGAGCGCAAGCGTTTTAGGATACTAAATCATGCCATACTTCATATCGTTCTAATAGTGTACTAGGGGTAATATTCTGATCACAGAGAGGGTGTATCACCCCTTCAAAGTCACGAAAACTCACTATTTTAACCCTCTTCTGCAACGCTTTCGCCCATCTTATTCAAATTTACCACACCGTTCTTTAAGAAAAATTCTTTCATTCTATTCTAAACCTATCTGAATTGTCTGTTTCTATTTATTCGGTGCAAATATTACTATTTTTCGAGTTATTAGCACTTGAAAGTAGTATTTTCCCGAGTCATGATGCAGAAGGCTAGGGAGAGAGGCTTTTTAAACATTTCGTTTTGGTAGTTCTTTAACCGTGGTTAACCGTGCAAAGGGGAGAGGAGCCCGTAATTGGTGAATACTCTGCCATTAAGCGAAAGTCTTCACATAATAGAAGAAACGATGGACTCAGAGGAAAATGCAAAATTTTAGAAGTCATCTCAGTAGCTCCGCCAGAAAACTCAAGATGGGGAAATGCAAAGATTAGCTCGGAAAATCTGACGTTGGTTCATCAAGGCAGAAAGACATTCGCCTGATAATAGAAATGCTTCCATCTGGGGCTAGAATTACGAAAAATGACCACCACTTTCAATTAATGGGAGCTGTAGTACCTTGGACATGGGGCAGCCACATACCCCGTGGTGGCTTCATGCACCTAGGCAGCACCATTCACCCAACTCTCACTTGTGGCTTCAAGGGGCTGCTAGTCTAGGACAGAGGACACACCCCGAACAACCATCTTGGCTGATGGGCTGAACCGAGTGGGGAGGAGGGGCATAGGAGCTATTGCTCCCATGGCATGGAGTCTTACCAACTCCACTAGATAAGTCTCAAGCAGCAAGCTGAGGCTATGGGCATAGATTTTAGGCCTTTGGTGAGTTTGGTGTGATAGCAAGATGGATGACACATCTAGGGCGAGTCTGGCACATAGAAAGTAATCGGCCAGTCACCGTAGAAAAGGATAGGACCCCTTATTACATACTATCCAAGTATAACTATGGAAGAAAGACAAATAAATAGGTGGCACTCTATGGTTGCCGAAGCCCAGGTGGATATGGCACGTCGGTTGGTAGTTCTTTAGATGAGGGTTTCCTAACCTCTTTTAATCCATGGCCCACTTTGAACTTGGAATTTTTCTGTGGCCCATGAAATAATTTGGTTGGGATTTGATTGATGTTAAGTCCTGCCATAGCCATAACATAAAGTGGTAGAGGAAGGATTATGAAACAGTACGATTTACTTTGTATTTTTTATTTGTTTTCATGTAATTGTTTGTGCATGTATCTAGAATAAAACATTTTTGTATATCTTTACCGACAATTATCAATATTTTTCCAAAGAATCATATCGAATCATATTTTTTATATAGAAAGTCATATTTTTATAGAATCACTTAGTTCTAAAATGGGATTAGACAGCCTCCTTTTTGACTTGGAGTCTGCAAAAGTGTTAATTATATTCTGAAAGTCAATTTCTTTGCTCAAATCTGATTCAATTGTCATTAAGGCGAGATTGCAAAGTTTATTTTGTGACATTGTTGATTGAAGCTGGCTCTTCACTCTTTGTAAACTGAAAGGACCGTTCTCCTTCTGCATTTGCAACTGACAGTTTTAAATACAAGCGAAATGCTATGTCAACATTTGGGAAGGTTTATAGAATTCCAACTGTACGTATATGTCTGAAAGCACAGAGTGGTGTGCAGTTTTCAAGCGGGGCTTGCTTTATATATGCAGAAAAATGAGCCATTTCATCTGCAAATGTTACCTGAAGGTCTGCAGAGAAATGTTTCTACAAATTTGTAGCAACTTCGTTAGTTCTAATGCGAATGAATCCAAAATGGCAAGGTATGTAGATATCTTGAAATTATTCCTGGGTGATAGCTCTGCTTTAGTGTCTGCCTCTTCAAAAAATAGTTTCCTTTTTCTCGATCAGCACTTTAACTGAGGTCCTTCACTAGTAGCTTAGCCTTTTCTTCAAAGTCCTCAAATGTTTCATCATTGCGCAGACAACTGACAAACTGCAACAGGCATTCATAAAGACGTGTACATGTTGCTAGGTCAGTTTCGATTTTCTGGAGACTTGATTGTGGCATTCAATCGACCCAAAATACACTCCCAGATTTCACAGAGACATGCAGTTTCAAAATTCTTCATTTTTGACATCAGACTTGATGCCTTCCCTCTGGTAATTGTTGTTTGGCCCTTATCTATTGCCAACTGAATCAAAGCTGAGCGTCTTTCAACAGAGTTAGCTTTCAAAGCATTTGCTGCATCAGACCTCTACGTACATCTTGTTGTTGATAGTAACTTTATGACATCGCCATGAATGTTTGATTTAAAAATACACCATCAGTGAGTTGAAACAGAGGAGAAGTTGAATAATGTTTGTAGGAATCCAAAGAATGAAATTGCATTGACATAGCACTCTGCAGCACATGATCCAATAAGGTTTGATGAATGTGCTGAGCAGGGCATAAAATCAACCAGAGGGTTGACCTGTTTGATTCGGGCTTGTAATCGATGATATTTGCCACATATGTTACTTGCATTGCCATACCACTGACTACGACAGTCCTTAATGGGAAGATCACATTCATGCAGAGTGTCAGTAACCACATTCGCCAGTGTCTCACCTTCATGAGCTGCCAGAGGAATGAACTTTAAGAACCGTTCTACGGGTTTTCCACTGGAGTCCACAAACCTAATAATCAATGTCAACTGATCCACATGGGATATACCAGAGGCTGAATCTACACTAAGGGCAAAGTATTTAGCTGCTTCCACATCAGAAACTATTTTTGTGAGAACTTTTTTTCCCATCAACACTAGGATTCATTACAAGTGGTGGATGACAGGTAAGAAATATTGCCTTGTCCAGGACTTCCCTAAACGCGAAAGGTGCTCAGCAAGAAACGTATTAAATTGTGCTAACAGTTCCATTATCCCTAGAAAGTTTCCATTGTTGTTAGAACCAAGGATCTCATTTTCACCGCGGAACACCAGTCCTCTCACAGCTAAGAATTTTACCACAGCAACCCCTCTTTCAAGAAATTTCCTCCAATAATTGCGCTCTCTTTCGAACTGAATTCTTATATGTGTATCTATTCTTGCACAAAAGTGAAAGAGTTATACTAGAACTAACACTATTCTTACGGGCAGCACTATTTTCGTGACCCTCAATATTTGGGGCATGTTTCCAGTCATCAACCCTGCGTGAATGCATTTCCTTCATCTTAACATAATTTGCAAGCTGAGCAGGATAATTTTCCTGAGGTTTCAGCCTAAAACATCCATGACGGCTTCACAAATTCAGAATTGGCAAGTTCTTTGAAAAATATAGATAGGTTTAAATACCTAGTTCACCCATCATCGTAAACTCTTGCTTACTTTTTAAAATCTATATCAAGTTTCTGACTTAAGTTTCCTACAATGAATGGTTGTCGAAGTGAATCAAAAACTTTCATAGGCCACAAGTTAGGATCACATAGAACAAAGTCATCATTAAAATATCCATAGTCTCTGAAGTATTGTGTGAGGCCACAGATGATAGTGAAGATGTTGTAGGTTGTCGTGTTTTGGAGTATCTTCACTTTTCGACTCGCCTGAGTGTTCAGATTTAGCTACAGGGCTATTAACAGAAGCTGGTGTAGATTTGAAAACATATCAGTGATCTTTCTGCAACCATCTGAATCTTTCTTTTTCTGTTCATCCTCTTGAATTTTTAGTCGCGTGCGATTCTAGTCGCGGGCGACTCTACATCTCACTATGTCGGTCGGTCGGTCCCCGTTTTGCGTTTTATTTTATATTGTAATGACATTATAACTATTCGGCAGATTCTAACGAAATTTGAAACCCTTATGTTGTTTTACATTATCTTTCGAATCATCACCTACACAACCTACGCTGACTGCACCACCCCACCTCCACCACTACCACCTAGATCACCACCACCTATATCATCTACACCACCACAGCCTACACCACGACCACCACAACCTACACCACCTACTCCACCACCGCATACACCACCACCACATACAACATCTACACCACTACAACATACACCACTCCCACCTGCACTACCACCACATAAACCACCGCACCCTACAAAACTACCACCTACACCACCACCTACACAAACACCAAATACACCACTACGGCCAAACCACCACCACATATACCACTGCCACCTACACAACCACCACCTACAACACCTACACCATCACTTACAACGACACCTCCTAAATCACCATCACCGTTTACACCACCACTACCTACACCCCTCCCACCTGCATCATCTACACCGCCGCCACCGATACTAACGAATTTGAAACCCTTATGTTGTTTTACATTCTCGTTCGAATGGTATATTTGCCAAAACGCTCCCAAGGTTATCCGGGCAATTATTTGCAATAACTTAATAACTATTCATCCGATACTAACGATATTTGAAATCCTTATGTTGTTTCACATTCCCTTTCGAATGCTAGAATTGCCAGGGTCCTCGCAAGTTTAGTCTAGGAATTATTAAAAGTTTTGAAGCTCGTAAGGTCATAAATCAGATAAATGAGATCACGCAACTTTTGGTCAGCAGACCTTGTTCCTTGTCTCTTTTGTGACCCACTTGCATAGGTACAACCAATATTACGTTCACGCATAGCCATACTCATGTGATAAGATCTGTAAAAAACCCAACTCAAAATAAATAAATTAATGGTCAAAATAATATATTAGATACCATATATATAAGAAAGGTAAGAGACAAACATTCAGCCAAGAGCAAACAAAGAACACCAAAAGCCCTTGTTGGCAGCGATGAAAATTCTACATGCCCCAAATTCAACAAGTCCAAAATTCTAAAATAAAACTGCGGTAAATTCATTAATAACTTACTATCACCTAAAGAGTAAAAACCAACTCGCTGTCCAAATATTGTTCAAATTGGAAAAAAAAATAATGTTAAAATGATTTTATTCAGTCCAAATAGGTGAAAAAATAAATTAATTGAAAAACAAAATATCCGGTCTCGAGTCATTTTAAAGGGTGGCAGTAAATTGCCAGGTAATTTAAAATGTGCGGCGGGGCCCCCTGAAACGAGAGGCTCGGAGCCATGGCCTATTTAGCCCTATGGATAATCCGGCTCCGATTATAACTTCCTAAATACTATAATTTTACATATGCATAATATATTCAATAAAAATACCAGTCATGTCATGTCATGCGCATAAACAATTCCACAAGCATCAAAAATATTTTGCATCTCCAATGAAGCAACCATTTATAACCATAATATATTTTCACAATTTTTCTACTATAATATATATATATCAAAATATTTCACTGGCGAATAATAAAATAAAATAACAAAGATAAAATTCTTTGGTTTCAAAATATAAAACCCTTTTCAAATTAAGCAAATATCAAAATTGAATTTCAAATACTTTTATTCAATGAGATCCTTACGGCTGTTGCAGCTTAGCAAGTTTTTCTATGTCAGGATCCATGTTTGTTAAAGACAGATGAAGATAACCTCGACTTACGATTTCTAAGTCGGTATCGTTGTTTTGGTAATAGCTGATAGACTGCTAAAATCTGATTCTACTAGGTAAGACGTTAGAAAGGCAATAATATATAATTTAAAATTCTCCCAGAGCAGTGGAAATTTGGCTGCAATTTCATTACTTGGCCACAAGTTATGGAGTTCGTGTTTAAATTTAGCTCGAGCAGTTTGATTACTCTGCAACTCAACGAGGTTTTCTCGTAGTAGGATGTCAACAACAGCTGCATTTGTCTCAAATGGGTCTACCACCCAACTTCATTTCTAGGAGATCTTTGAACCTAATTTCCATATCATCATGTAGTTTTGTCAAATATCGATGTAAATGAAAATATCTTCATGCAGCTCCTCAAGAGTGGCAAGAGTTGGAAAATGTACCAACTCCTTGCGCTGGATATTAATCTTGAACAAACGAAGCTTTCCAATAAAAGCACAGATAGCCTCTTTGCAAATTAAAAGATTCTTACTTTTTCCTTGTAGCTGTTTGTTCAGCATATTTAGCTTTTTAAATATATCTGATAGGTAGAAAATGTCAAATTTTGCAGCTATGATTCATTCTTCAAGCTCCGTGCCATTCAAGAATAATTCAAACTTTCCCATAGTTCAACAAAGTGACACAAACAATTTAGAGAGCCATCTCACCTCTCTATGCAAAATTAGTTTCTAACCTTTTCATTATTAGCACAAATTTGGCGGAAAAGACGATCTTGAAGTGGATTTAACTTGATAAAAGATTGACAACCTTTATTATAATATCAATAACATCTTTCAAACGTCCTCGCAAATATTTTGCAATTAAATGTTGGTCATGAACCACGTAATGTATGCTAAACACATTAGGGACAGTTTTTTTAAAAATATACATGAAGCCCCTTGTATCTACCTACCATAACGTCAGCACCATCAATTGCACATGCTATGATGTTACCCATAGGAATATATTTTTTTCTTGGAAATAGTCTAATATTTCTTTAAATATTGTTGCTCCTTGAGTATCTGTCACAATACTGCGAGAAAAAAACATTTATTCTCTGAGTTAACTTTTATAATAAAAAGGAACAACATACGCCAATAGAATGGCTTGATTATTAGGTAAAAGTGTTTCATCAATCTGTAACGCAAAATTCCTTACTTGTAAAAGTGCAACTAATGTATTTCCAATATCCTCTGCCATTTTATCGATGCGTCTTGATACTGTATTGTTGCTCAACGGAAAAGAATCAGTAATTTCTTGGGGACACTGTTGCGTAACAGTAGAAGCAGCCACAGATATTGAGGGCAAAATCAAATCTTCACCAATAGCATGAGGTTTTCCAGTTTTTGCTATTAGCTTGGAAATTTCATAAGATGTGATTAAACCTTTGTTTAATTTATTCTGATACTTGTGGAATAAAGAAATAACATGTCATGTCTTTGGAAATCATCACCAAGTTTTGGGAAATAATCTAATAATTTGTCTTTCTACTCTTCAGATGATATTTAAGTTTACCTGATCGCTTACTATCGTTAGAAAGTTCTGTCATACATATGAGGCTGTCATACATATGAGGCACAATGGCTTTGTTATATTGCTTGGAGACGGTATAAAGTCGTATGCTGGTTTCTTCTTATCAGCCATGTGTAGTCTGTGAGGTAAAAATAAATTGATAACTAACCAGAATCTAAATATAAATATATTGTTATATGATTGGAAAATTGACTTAATATAATTAAGGATTTAACTGCATATTTTAAGTAACAGTTATTCAGGAATGAATAAGATCATTTAAGGAAGTAATAAATTTAAGCAACAAATACACAAAACTATCAGGGACGGAAATTCTCTCTGTGCTACCTGTGTACCATTCAGGCAATAAAATAAAATTGTTTTTTATATTAAAAATTAAATTCATCCAATAATATTTTGGGATTAACCAATTATTTGTAATTTACCTATTATGCCGGCTCTGGTATAGAAGCACAGCCTAATGCAAAACTCACGGTACACCACTGAAAACTATAATTTACAATTTGTTATACAAGATAACTATAACTAATATCAGAGCTGAGAAAAACAGTTGAAATACAAGTTGCTCACATAATATAATAACAAAACAGGGTAAAAAAAGTTATAACTGCAATAGACAAGATTGTCACAGAACTGCAATGGTGGTGCAAATCAATTATCAACCTTGAGGTAATAACTAGAATTTTTTTTTTACAGTCAAAGAAAATGGTATTTACAACGGCTGACTAATTAAAAATCATTAAAACAATAAGTAATTCGTAAATCACCATAATTTATATATATATATATATATATATATATATATATATATATATATATATATATATATATATATATATATATATATATATATATATATATGTTTTAATTATATACATGAATTTAATTTCATTAATCAAAAGACTTGGAGTTAATGAAAGTTTTATGTTTCAGTTTATGAGCTGTGGCCCATATATTAGCCTTATGGCTCACTAAAAATTATAAAATTTTTGTGGCCCACCTGAAATTTACGATGGCATATTTTGCCCATGTGGCCAAAGGTTGGGAACTGCTGCTTTAGATTAACACCCCCAAAATCGTATTACACCAATTAATTTACCATAGTAGCCTGGGTTCGTTTAAAAAAACTAAAAAGGCCAAGTGGACCATTGTTAGGGAGCATTTTTGAAAAGAGGTTGCGGCTGAAAGTACTGAGTTTCTGGGAAGTGAAGATGTTGGGTAGAAACAAATTTCCAAGTACCTTAAAGAGGAGACTACATGACGAGCTAGAGACTTGAGCCAGAACATATTGATTGAGATACAGCGTTGTTGGTTTTACAACATCTACAGATGGGACGATGGGCTGGCGTTAATGGCATTGCGCATTATGAGGTATGGTGAACATGGTTGCTCCTTGAGCACAATTGCTCACAATACTTTCCATCGAGTCCTGTGTACCTATCTTACCCTTACTGAATCTGCTATAAATAGGGTTTCCTTTTATTCTTGACCTCCCTATTAGGTAAAGATGCCCTCGTCGGAGCAGCAATTAAGCGCATCGATGTAATTATACGGTAAATCTATTTGCCCCAAACTCGCCCATTAAAGTCGCTCTTCCACAAACAGAATTCTGGTTTCCTTGTTCTTTGTCACAATGGACCTATTCAAATTCCTTTTAAGGTCTACAACTTTTCTGTTTATAGTTCTCCTCTTTAGAGATTATTCGAGACACCATTTAGAGACCATTCAAGATACCATGGAAAAAACATTAGAGACACCTTCTAGAAGACATTCAATTGCTACTGAGAAACCATTAGAGACACCATCTAAAAGCCATCTGAGACACCATCTAGAAACCAGTTGAAACACCATTTAGAAACCGTTAGAGAGATCATCTAAAAACCATTTGACAATACCATCTAGAAACTATTTGAGGCACCATTTAGAAACAATTAGAGACACCATCACGAAACTATTCGAAACACCATATTTAGAGAACATCTAAAGCTCATTCGAGATAAGACACCCTCTAGAAACCATTCGACGTACCGTCTAAAAACCGTTCAAAACATCCATTTAAACCATTCGAGACACCATCTAAAAATCAATAGAGACACCATCAAGAAACCATCTAAGACAACATTTAGAAACCACTCTAGACACTATTTAGGAACCATTCTGACACCACCTAGAAACCATTAGAGACACCATCTAGAAAACATTCGAGACACTTTCTAGAAACTATTCGAAACACCATCTAAAACCATCTGGAGCACCAAATAAATATCATTGGAGATACAATTTCTTAACGATCCGAGACACCATTTAGAAACCATTAGAGACACTATCTAGAAACCAATCTGGGCGGCATGCATCTAAAAAACATTCGAGATCATATTTAGAAACAATTCCAGACAAAATCAGAAACAATTTGATACACCATTTAGAAATCATTAGATACATTACCTAAAAACCATTCGAAACGCTATTTAGAAACCATTCGAGGCACCATATAGAAACCACTCGAGGCGCAATTTAGAAATCATTTGAGACAACATTCGAAACACCATTTAGAAACCACCTGACACCAATTAGAAACAATTCTAGAAAACATTTAAGAAACCTTTGGAACACCAACTAGAAATCATTCGAGACATCATGTGGAAACCTTTCGAAATACCATCTAGAAGACATTAGAGACACAATCTAGATGCCATTCGAGACACCATTTCCAAACCATTCTAGAGACCAGTTGAAACCAATCGAGAGACCATCTAGAAAATATTCGAGACCATATTTAGAAACCATTCAAGACACGATTTTCGAACCATTCTAGACACCTTCTAGAACTCATCCGGACACCTTTAAAACCCATTCGAGTCACCATCTAGAAACCATTCGAGACACCATCTAGAAACCATTTGAGGCACTATTAAGAAATAATTCTAGAGAACAGTTAGGAAACTTTCGAGACACTATCTAGAAATCATTCGAGACACCATTTAAAAACCATTCGAGACAACATATAGAAAACATTAGACACAATCTAGATACCATTCGAGGCACCATCTCGAGATCATTCGAGACAGTTTTAGAAACTATTCGAGTCAAAATTTAGAAATCATTCGAGCCGCCATCTAGAAACGATTAGAATTACCATCAAAAAAATCATTCGAGACAACACCTAAATATCATTCCTGAGCCTCTAGAAACCATTCCAAACACCATTTAGAAACGATTTGACATACCATTTAGAAACCATGCGAAACACCATCTAAATATCATTTGGACCTCATATAGAAACAATTCGAGACACTATCTAGAAACCATTCGAGAAACAATCTAAAAACTATTAGAGACATTCTAGAAACCATTCGAGACACCATCTAAATATCATTCAAGAGAAGAAACAATTAGGAAACCATTCCAGGTATCCTCTAGATACCATTTGAGACACCATTTAGAAATTAGAAACCTTTCACGACATCATCTATATATCATTCGAGACAACAATTATAATTAATTCGATACGCAATTTAGAACCCATTCAAGACACTATCTAGAATACTTTCGAGAAACCATTTAGAACCCATTCGAGACACCATTTGAAAACTATTTGAGTGATCATCTCGAACCCATTCAAGAGATTATCTAAATATCATTCGAACCACCATCTAGAAACTATTCAAGACACCATCGAAATATCATTCGAAGCGCCATCAAGAAACTATTCGAGACACAATTTAGAAACGATTCGAGGTACTATCTAGAAACAATTCAAGACACCAACTAGAAACCTTTCGAAACACCATCTAAATATCATTCGAGAGAAGAAACCATCAGGACACCATTCCAGGTACCCTTTATAATTCATTCGATGCACTCTCTAGAAACAATTCAAGACACCAACTAGAATCCTTTCGAAACACCATCTAAATATCATTCAAGGGAAGAAACAATTAGGAAACCATTCCAGGTATCCTCTAGATACCATTTGAGACACCATTTACAAACAATTCGAGACGGGATTTAGGAAGCATTAGAGAAACCATTTAGAAACTTTTCTAGACCTCATTTAGAAACCATTCAAACACCACTTAGAAACCATTAGAAAGATCGTCTCGAAGACAACATTCGAGACACCGTCTTGAAACTATTCCAAACACCATCTAGAAATTATTCAAGCCACCGTCTAGAAACCATTCAAGACATAACATTGAAACCACCAGAGACCATATAAAAACCATTAGAGACCATATAAAAACCATTCGAGACGCAATTTATAAACCATTCGTAACACCTTCTAATAACTATTCGAGATATCATTTGAAAACAGTCGAGACACCATCTCGAGGCCATGCGAGACTATTTAGAAACCATTTAAAACGCAATCTCTGACGATTCGAGACATCATTTAGAAACAATTCGAAAGAACTATGTACCTCCCATACATTCCCACTTCTCCTAATTTTACCGTTTTCGTTACCAACATTTTCTGACGAGATTTCTTTGTTAGTTTTCGGTCTCTAAGCCCAAATGGGTCTATAGAGGTATGTGAGTGCTAAATAATAAACGCCTCGTTGGTCTTCTCTTTTTAATTTTAAGATTATCTCCTCCGGAAAATTCGCATCGTAGTGGGAAAAAACAAAACAAATATTTTCAATTAGCGTTAATTACTAAATTAGCGCCATTCTGTTTAACAATGTTTTACTCCGTTCTTTCCTCTCAAATGTCCCCCGGCGAAAGATTTCCCTAGTCCTAGTAAATAGCCTGAACAATTCACTCGGGTTAAAGCTTCCATTCATTCAAGGAAGCGGAACGTCATTTAATTACTTTTTTCAACGCGACAAAATAACTTAATCACGAAGGAAAATATAAATTAGTACTACGATAGGAAAGGTCGTGGAACAAAGTGGTAACTACATAATTAAATTTACGTAAAAATATTTTTTTCCTAAAATGGTACGAACTTTCCGGGTTAATTTTGCCGCTTTGCTTGCAGCCCCCCACCCCCTCCTCCCGCCGCTCCCAAAATAAATGTATTTTAAAATTTTATAAATAGCCGCTAGATTATGGGTGTGAGATAACAGTTTACTGGAAGGAGTATCCCTCAGCTTCCACCACAGCCTTAAGACGGCTTCGAAAGCTGCCGCATGTGTTCCTCACTCTGTCCCTGGGAAAATCTTCGCACACCTCATTGACCTTGGCTACCAGCTCGTTCTGGATGTTACGGCATAGTGGTCCGTCTCTGCCTCAACCGCACCCCACACATAGTAACTCATGGAATTAAATTCCAGGGAATGGGAAGGTCAGAAGGTTGCGTGAAAGATGACGTAAAAATTCTCCGACAACAACTTCTGACTCTTTCCGTAGGTAGTGACTTCCAGCAGCACCTTCACCAGCCAAGGTTTAACCACAATCTTCAGCAGCTCCAGATAACCGTCTGAATTGTGTGTCCATCTCCACGATGATCCGTTTAACCAATCTTATAAAATATTTCATTTATTCAGACTTATCACTAATGACCAAGACCTCATCCATATCTTAACGGGCAAGATATAATAGATTTTCAAAAGGACATTGACCACATAGCCGATTGGTCTGAAAAATGAACTTTGAAAAATGCAAAGTGATGCACGTTGGCCACAAAAAAATCCGAAAGCAGGATACAAACTTCTTCAGAAAACAACAGCAGAAACAGAAAACGAAAATGATCTCGGTATTTCTGCGTCAAATAATCTCAATTTTACACAGCACTCTGTTGACGTAGAAAAAAGAAAGCGATAAATATACGAGTACTCGGTTATATTAAGCGACAGATCAACTATAAAAGCGAACCGGTATTAATAAACTTGTACAATGCCTTAGTAAGACCATAACTAGAATACTGTGCACGGGTTAGATCGTCCTCCCTCAGAAAAGATAAAAATATTTTAAAAAGTAAAAGCTAAGGCTACGAAATGGCACCTTCATTAAGAAAATACGCTTATGAAACACGGCTGGAAAAGTTAAACCTTTTTAAATTAGAAGAAGAACGCATACGAGGTCAACTAATTGAGGTATATAAAATCTTAAATGGAATCGAAAATGTGGACTACTCCATCTGGTTCGAATTCAATAGAAACATTAGACGTAATAACAGCATGAAACTCGTTCCAAAAAGAACAGACTGAATGTATGTGGTTAATTTTTCTCATATAAAATTGACAATCTATGGAATCAATTGTCGGAAGAGATTGTCACGAGTCCCACAGTTAACACATTTAAAAATCGATTAGATAAAGTTATAAGGAATATTAACTATTAAAAATAATACTTATTGCTAAATATAAAAGTTATCGTAAAAGTTATCTTTTCTATAAAAATTCATGAGTGGGCTCTTTTATTCCACACACCAGGTGTCTTTTCCGAAATTATCCATGCCCGAATGATTCGGGTGGGAGAGGTGGGTGGGGAGAACCTTCAACTTTCTATATTTTCTCTTAAACTATGATGAGATAGTCTTCCAAAACATTACCTCCTCAGTATGGACAATATAGTCTTTTGAGGTACGAGGGACAGTCAATAAGTTTTGCAATTTGCATATAAGGAAACGAGATATGATGAAAAGTGTTAAATTATTTGTCAATATAACTACCCTCGACTTCAATGCACTTGCGCCACTTGTCCCTGAGGCTTCAAATTCCCGACAACCAGAAATCTCCCGACTGCTGTTCAATCCATTCCTGGACGGCGAGCTGGACATCTTCATCGTCCCCAAACCGGCGTCCACGCAGTGCAGCCTTGAGCGGCGGAATAAAAAGTAGTCGCTGGGATCCAGATCTGGGCTGTAGGGGGGATGGTTGAGCTCCTCGAATCCGCACTTGCGCAGGGCAGCTTGTGCAACTCTGGCCTTGTGGACTTTGACGACGTTGAAGTCGATCATGGGGCGTGAAGTTTCTAGGGACCTAACGGGAAGAGACCTTGGTCATGGCCAAATTGTCGTGAATGATGTTGATAACACTTCCATGTGATATTCCAAGTTCTCTCTCGATTTTTTCGACCTTCACCCGTCGATTTTCGATGATCATCCTCTCCCCACGGGCCACATTGTCCTCGTTGGTCACGTCTGACGGGCGTCCTTGACGGGGGTCATTTTCAAGGGACTCACGACCATGGCGGAACTTTCTATTCCATCGAGCAATGGTTGCATAGGAAGGGGCGGTGTCGTTGTACAATGCAACCATGCGTTCATGGATCTCTTTTGTATTCTTGCCTCCCTTTGTCAAAGATTTGATCACTGCGCGGTGCTCAACCTTCTGCATTGTTAAAAAATTTGTGACTGAGGATCTGCGGTCAGCTACTGCTTCTTAAATAGACGAGGCAGGAGCGTTCGGCTGCAGGTCCTGACTTGTCATAACTTGTCCTAACAACCCCACAAACAGCCATCCCCCTTCCTAGGTGTTGACCTAAAGATAGATCCTGCCAAATACAGGACCCTGGTGCTTTATAGACCTCCTGCCCAACTCGTTGAAAAGGACAGAGATCTGTACCAGCTACTAGGAGAACTTGTCGAAAACAGAGTGTATATCGTCATGGGTGATTTCAACACACAAGTTGACTGGGAAACCAGAAAACTCTGTGGCGAGAACGCACTACTCCTGGAGTTCGCGAACAACGAGTTCCTCATTCAATGGGTGAGAGAGCCAATGAGAGGAGACAATATCCTCGACTTGGTTTTCACATCTAAGGATGACATCGTTACGGACCTCTCTGTTGGCGAAGAGCTCGGTGGCAGTGACCACCGACTAATTAGATTTGTTGTCAAAGTCCCGAAGGCAGGGCCTGCAACTAGTAAATCGAGGAAACTCGATTTGAAATGAGCAGACTTTGCAGGTCTTCATGCTGGACTGACTGACGCAAGGCTAGAAGTGTGCGATGTTGTTGAAGACTCGTGGAACAGCTTCAAAACCACATTCATGAGTCTTCAATCGCGTTTCATCCCTCTGAGATGTCCCCGTCGGTCTTCTGTTCAACGAAAGTGGTTTAATCGAGAAATTGGCCAACTGCTTAGGAAGAAGAGAACTGTGTACCGGCAATCGAAGATCTCGGGTGACTTTGACGAATACCAGAGGCTAGCCAGGAGAGTGAAGCCTAGCATAAGGGCGGCTAAGCGGTCTGAGGAATTCCGAGTGGTGAGATTCTGTAAAGAGAATCCCAAGGAGTTTTTTAAATATGTGAACAGCTGTAAACCAATCCGTCGAACGATTGGCCCTTTGAGAAATGAGGAGGGGGCATTAAAGCACTTAGATGCAGAAAATGCTAACCTCCTCATCGACTTCTTCTCTTCAGTGTTTACTGAAGAGTGTGGTCCCATCCCCCAGCCAATGGATTCCTACTCGGGGGAAAAGCTGGAGGATATGGACTTCACCGAAGGGGAAATAAAAAAGAAGATCAGTGTCCTAATGACAAATAAGTCACCTGGCCCGGATGGGTTTCTACTTAAAGTGTTGAAGGGGAAATAAAAAAGAAGATCAGTGTCCTAATGACAAATAAGTCACCTGGCCCGGATGGGTTTCTACTTAAAGTGTTGAAAGAAGTGCGCGATCAAGTGTCACGACACCTGAGCGCAATCTTCCACATGTCAATCCGGACCGAATGCGTTCCTAGAGACTGGCGTAAAGCGGAGGTGACTCCTATCTTCAAGAAAGGAGACCGAAGCCAACCGCCCAACTACCTACCTATCAGTCTGACTTCGATAGTCGGTAAACTCATGGAAAACATGATGGTGGACAAAATGACGTCGTATTTAGAGTCAAAACTGCTACTTAGGAGTTCCCAGCACGGCTTCCGAAGGGAACGGTCATGCCTGACGAACCATTTGGAATTCTTCCACCTTGCCTTCAGTGAGCACGATCGGGACAAGGCGGTGGATGTGGTGTACTTAGACTTTCAGAAAGCCTTTTATAAGGTACCACATCGCCGCCTTCTCCGGAAAGTGCTAGCGCTGGGCATAGACGAAAAAGTAGCCGGCTGGATCGAGAACTGGCTAAGTGGCAGACGGCAACGGGTGGTTGTGAATGGACAGGCTTCTGAGTTGGTGCCTGTGACTATCGGGGTGCCTCAAGGTTCTGTCCTGGGACCACTACTATCTATCATCTACGTCAACGACATGGACGGTGACATGGTTGCCAAGATTTCCAAATTTGCTGACGATACCAAGCTTGGTATGAACGTTGCAAAGGATGGAAATACTGCCCGCCTGCAGAAAGATCTTGGGAAGATTGGGGAGTGGTCGGACACGTGGCAAATGCCGTTTAACGTGAACACATGCAAAGTGATGCATATCGGCCACAGAAACCCCCAATATCAGTATATCCTTAAGGGCACTGCTATTGAATCCACCGACACTGAGAAGGACTTGGGTGTAACAATCACTAGTGACCTCAAGTTCTCGAAACAGTGCATTGAGGCGGAGAAAAAGGCCCAAAGGATGCTAGGTTATATAAAGCGCCAGTTTGGATATCGTAACAAGGAGATTGTACTGTGTTTGTACAACTCACTTGTGCGACCGCACCTGGAGTATTCCGTACAATTTTGGAGTCCTTCATTTCGTAAGGACATCGCGAGATTGGAACGCGTACAAGCCAGGGCAACCAAGCTGATTCTCTCTATCTGACATAAAAGTTATGAGGATAGACTAAGGGAATTAGATCTGTTCTCGCTGGAAACCCGTAGACTGCGTGGTCAGCTCATCGAAGTTTTCAAAATACTTCGAAGGTTCGACAATGTTGACTACCGGGATATTTTCACACTAAGTGAGAACAGAACGCGCAATCACGGCTTCAAACTTGAACTGAAGCGTTACAACCGCAATCTGTGTGGAAATCTTTTCACCGACAGTATTTGCGGTAAGTGGAAGTTGTCAACAGTGAATCTGTTGACCAGTTCAAGTCAAGACTAGACAAAGTCTTGAAAAGTGGCCGTTTATGGACGCAAAACAATTGAGCAGCCATGTGCCCGCTCGATTGCTAGTCCAAAGGTACCCTCTTTGAATGCACCGTAAGGTCTCCTAGGGTACTTTCTTTTCTTGTAACTCCTTGTAACTCTGTTTTGCCGTACCGATTCGCAAAACTTATTGACCGCCCCTCGTACTACTAATCCTTGTAACTCTTTGCAAAACAATGTTCAAAGAGTTAGCGCTCCATGAGGTCACTATGACTAGAGACATACCAAAAGATCATCACAGTTGAGGGGGGAACTTGGTCTTCATGATACATGGAACGTCACATGGGTGCTGTGCAATTTGTCCTGGGAGAAGTTACTTTCGTCTGAGAAGGACCAGATCGTCCCTGACTCAACAGGATGATTCAGTTTGTTCAGGAACTTCTGTTACTTCGCCAAGCGGTTCTCTTTAGCCTTGGATGTCAGGGTTAGCTTCACAGTGGCGACTACAACACCCATCTCTCTCGCCAAAGTCCGGATTCCCTTACTCTGGTCTTCTACTATCTTCTCCTGTAGTTGATGCCGAATTACGGCGTGCGGACGCAGTTAGAATACATGTTGTGAACTTTTAGGCTGGTCTCTGATTCGTAATCTCAGTTGCAGCTGTCCATTTCACGTCCTCCAACCTCTACAGTGTCAACAGAGCATTGAGCATCAATCATAAAGCCGGAGTTTTGATACTCTGCGCAAATCATCATGATATCATTAGATATCTTCCCATCCCTGCATGCTAGCTAACTTTTTCGTACCTAAGACTTTACTCTTTTTGCTCTTGAACGTCGTTGATTGTTTGCATATTCGTGAAACTGTTTCTGAAAAAAAGAGACATTAACAATAGTCAAATTTACCCCAAACACCCGGCATATATTTATAATAATGATCATAATAATAATGATATAAATATTCTGCTAATGCTTCTTATTCTTATTACACTGTCCAACAATCATTTTGCTACAGAAATGAGAAACTAGTTTTCTATTATAGTTTTTCGCGTAGATTACGAAAATGACCTTTATTTTTCAGGAAATGACTTGAGTTTTTTTGTAATCTGCACATTTAATTTTTTATTAATATTAGATTATTCAGTATATAGAGGTATGAAATGTTATTATTTTTTATTTTATTTGACAAAAAGTAGAAAGATAAGTGGAAACAAAAGGTTTATTCAGCAGAAGAAATTAATAAATCCTTCTAATACATTTCAGTGTGGTATTATAACAATATATTTAAAAAAATAATGGAGATTTAAGATTTTTTCAAAATTGCTGAAATCTATACAATACAATAGTCATATATTTTTAGAATATTTAGGCTTCTTTTTATGTACAACATCTTGTCTGTCTCTGTGAAGGGTCCAGCAGAAGTCAGCAGGCATTGCAGGACTCCATTTTTTTTTATAACGATTTTCTATAATAGCAATATCGAGGTGGAATCTTTCACCATGCTCATCGCTGACGTCTGCAGGATTCTCTGGAAAGAAAGACATATGGGAATGCAAAAAAATGCACCTTAAGGTGACATACTATATTCCAATTCATTATAAGATCTAATCAAATTCTAAACAAGAATGTGGTAATTTTCTGATTTGTGCATTCCAAGGAGACCATTACAAACACCTTTGAAACTATGTCAGGCCTCAAATTCTGGCTTGCTCAATTTTGCCTCAAACTCACTATCTACCATAAGTTGTCGAATCTGAGGCCCAACAAAGATTCCTTCATTAATTTTAGCATCACTAATCTTAGGAAATTGTTTTTAAATATAAGAAGAATGGCTAGTCATGCTTTAAGGTTTTCAAAAATTGTTTCATTAAACCTAATTTTATGTGAAGTGGTGGAAAAATTATGTTTTCCTTAGGAACCATGGTTCATGTATGACATTATGACAATCTACTTTTGTCTCTTTTCTTAAAGGCCATTCTGAGCATATGTAATGTTCTTCCCGAGCTCTACCGTCTTACTGGCACTAAAAACACATGAATTTTGGGTAGCCTGACTGCAAGTTATTTAAAATGGCTACTACCTTAAGGTCAGCACAAATCAACTATTTATGTTCACTGTATTTAATGCTTTTTAAAATGAATCTAAATTCTCACATGTTTCTTTCAAAACAACAGAGTGAACTACTGGTATCGATGGTAGTTTATTTCCATTATGCAGAAGCACGGCTTTACTACTATATAAAGAAGCGTCAATGAAAAGTCTCCATTGACTGTGTTCATAATGTATATCTAATTCTTCAAAGAGACGTGAAATATTATACAGTAGCATTAATTGTTGTCAAATGAAAATTTGTCTTGTAAATTGTTTGATCGAATGCGAAACTTAGTAATTCGAACATATTATGCTACTAAATTTCTTTTTTTCAGTCTCGAGGCCAGTAATTCACTCTGTGCTTTGTTAAGTTTAGATCTCTTACAAAATCATCTAGATCAAGTTGTGAGGAAGGTTTTGGAGTAGTATCAACAGTTTCAGGAACATAAATTTCAGTTTCTGGTTCACATGATTCCATATCTGATTCATCAAAGTTAGACAAAACAATTTCTGCAGGTGATTGAAGTACTAGAATGTCTTTTGATAAAGGTATAGGCCGAATAACAGATCTAATGTTGGGATATGCCACAGCTGAAGCGCACTTCGTTGTTTTACCTAAAAGTATGGAAATTATATGCATAAAATTTAAGTTATATACATATGAGTATGTGTGATTACAATAAAGTGGTTCTAAACTTAATTAATATTATATTATAAAAAAATAATATTACAGTATGCTACTTCAAAATATATGCATAGTGGACAATAAACAATTACTTACTTTGTATGTTTACCAAACAGAAATAGCAGTCGGTGGCATGAACTTGGGGCTCTCGCCATACCATTGGAACACCAAATTGAAGGCTTTTTATTTTTCCTTTAGACCAATTTGATAAAGAATTAAAGCATGTCCTGCAACACATATGTGGTACCCATCGTTTTAGCTGGGGAGCCAGAAGAGATAGCCTACACCCCCCTGGAGATAAACTTCTAATTGACATTTTCAGACTGAAAAATATGCACTGAAAACGATTAGCCATGTTCCCATTACGAAAAGTGTGCCACGTACCCCTTTTCGGCCCCCGAAAACCCCGAGGTGGGACGTTCGGAGCCTCAAGAAAGTGATTTTCCAACATCACTGATTTTGCCTAGTGACACATCATTTTAGGGGTTTTTGAAGGCGCTGAGTCCCCAAAATGACTTACTTTTATGATTACACTGTAAGATTATTATCAAATTAGAATCTCAAAATATCTAATTATGATTAAATTAGAATCTAAAATATCTCTGCTTGCATTCATTGGATTTCTTGATGGAATGAAATGTATTTTTTCCATGTTTTTATGTCTAAATATTTTATTACCATATACATACATTGTAGATGCCAATTTCACCATTTAATTGTGATTTCTTTCAATTTCAGATAAACGGGAACGAATGAGGCAACCGATCATGACAAAAGGAAAATATAGTGACAGCGCTCATCCTGAAACCCCTGAAAACCGTTCCTCAAAATGCATTCTTCACACCAGTTCTATTTCAGACTATGGTAATTTTACACCACCAACCTCAGTAAAAGGTGATGCAAGTGACAGACTACAAGAATTAAACAAGATTCGTGACCTTCGCCTCCAGCACTCACATGACTCTCCTGATCGCATGCAATCTGTGTGTGACCAGATTCCCACTACTCTTCCCACTGACATGCAATATGTTGGGTATCACCGTGGATGCTACCAGCATTTTACTAGACATCTATAGCACCTTCAAGATGATCAACACGCAGCAACGACATCACTTCCCTCGTAAATCGATTTCAGCAGCTTCCCATGGACCCATATTTCCACCAGAGTGTATTTTTTTGTGAGAAGCTAGAAATCAAAGTTGGTCGGAAAACTGAGAGAACTGAAACCTTCTCCTCCTCCAGAAAGATAAGAAATGCATGGGAAGAAATCGAACAGCGAGCCTAAAAAATCGGTCTTACTCGGGTTTATCGTCAAGTGAAAGACAAAAATATATTTGCCGTTGAAGTCAAGCATCATCCATCATGTTTAAAATTGTTTCGCACATTATTCTACAACTACGAGCCCGGGATTCACAGAGCTGAAGAACCCCAAGATTCTGACCAGATATGCTTTGCAGCTGCCCATGAGAAGGCCTTTGGCACCACAGTGGATCATGTTAAGGCTCAGGTTGTCGAGAAAAATGATGTGCTACAATTGCCTTCACTGCGGTTGCTATATGTTGACGAACTGAGACGGAGTGGTTTTGAGGACTTGCTGAATCGTCTTCGGAAACACCCAATAAATAACCACCTCAGCTTCACAAAAGTCGACAGAGATAAAAGTGGTTCTGTTTCATTTTGGTTGGTCTACAGCTCAAACATCACTGTTGCACACGCTCTTGCCCAGACCTATGCTCTCAGAAGCACAGATAGATATCAAGATGTTGCATTTCTTCTTCGAGACCTCAACAGCCAATGACATGGAGCTAAGTTCTGAAGAAATTATACCTCCAGACCTCGTCCGATTTCTCAGCATTGTCATGGCTGGCAAAGAGGACACAGAGACAATTGAGAAGACTAAGCGGCTGGTGGTTTCCATCAGTTAAGATCTCTGCCGTGTGGTGTCAGATAGAGAATGGAAGCTGCCTAAACACATACTTCTCTGTGTCACTGTCAGGCACTTGTTTTGAAGCAAGCAGTTAGCCACTATTCTAAACAGACTTGAACATTCAGAGACCTACAATTTTGGCTTAGAGATGGAAACTGCCCCGGCCAAAGCTCTGGATGACGTCTCAACCCATCTCACATCGCAGATCTTTACTGGAGATAGAAACGTTGTGTTTCACTGTGAATGGGACAATTTGAACAAAACTACAACAAATGTGCACGGCAGTAACATTGTCAACAGTGTTAGAGGCATAATGGTGCAGGAGATCAAGCCTGATTTTGAAAGCACACACATGCGAACGCTGCCTCTTATCGACAAGACTAAGCATAGAAGTATACACGTTGACACACCAGAAACTCTTCCATCCCTATACTTCACCCGCATTGGCCCGGCATTTCCACAGAATGCATCCTTCACATCCCCTGCTGAAAATGATGCAATCTATGCCTCTCAGATGCAACTGTATTACATGTGGCTTTTCTGCAGATACATCGGAAGTGGTGGCACGCAATCCATGCCAGGACTGGGAGGCTTTGTCTCAGCAATTGGAACTGTTCCTTACAGGAAATCAACAGTGGATTACTTCACTCCCATACATCAACCAATCACTGACAATGCAGTCGTACATGAGCTACTGAAGCGCTCCAAAGCAGCCACAGTTGAAGTGGGGCAAAAGTGGGTCCTTAATACATTCGACTTGGGTGTATGTAGGAAAGACCAGCCCATCATCTGGAGAGGGCTAGACGAGTTTGCCCATCATGTGGACACTAATGGGCCCTTTCACACGTCAATGGATTATATAGGGATGATCACAAATCACAAAATGCGTAGCTCTGGGTACAGAGAGATCCTTTTAGAGGCTCAACTAGTGACAAGCGGCTCACTGAAAGGTGTTCTGAGTGGAAAAGCCTATGCCAAGTCCCTCTTTTGTCTAAAAACTGTGTGTGAGGCAATGGAGAGGCTGCTGATGGAACATTTCATTGAAGAAGAGAATGTACCTATAGCTGATCCTGCTGCACTCCTCAACTTGATACAGTCATGTGATCGAAAACATATGGAAGAAGCTATTGACGACCCTTCCATAATGACCCTCATGGAGAGGTACTGTAACTATGAGGAGAAGGTGCGCAAGGGTCACCTTGGGAAAACGGCTACCTTTTGGATGTATTTTGTGGATCATTGTCATATCGTCTTTATGTTGAGTCTTTCTATCAAGACAAACAACCTGCAGCTGTTCTACAAATGTAATGGAGACATGGCAGTCCTGTTCTTTGCTTTTGATGGGCACAACTACTCAAGGTTTGTACATTTGAATGTCAAATCTGATCATAAATTAGATCATATTCACACTAATGATTGCAATTGAGTTTAATAAATATAATAGGTAATAATATCATGCCTCTATTTGCAGATAGCTAACATGGCTGGAGGTACACCTAAAAAACCTGGAAAAGAGTCACCCAGGGGCAAAGGATCTTCTAACCAAAGGTGCAATTGCTGTGGCCCACTCGATGCTTCCTGGGGCACTCAGTGCTGTGGACAAGACCATGGAAGAGACGTTCATGCGCTTCGCGAAATCGTCAGGTACATATAATCTATTTACACCGGTGTTAGCATGTAACAGTAGCAATAACTAAATAAGGTACACTATTATTACAAAGCTAGCTTGCATCCCTTCACTAAAATGATGAGAGACAATTTTTGGTTTAACTAATTTCAAGATATTTTTTCAATGTTTGCAGGGGGGTTCATAGGACTGTACAGAAAGTTTGGGGCATACCAGAGATGGTGTCGTACAACAGCGGCATGAGCCCAGTTCTATGAGAAGACTCTGGAGATGGTGGGCATCATCGACGATCCAGACTCCCCCAAAGGGGAAGACATCGTGAGCTGGAGAAGGCAGAAATCAAGAAAGGAGAGGAGGCAGTTCAGAGAGTCATTGCTGCTGTCAACAACTTTACCAAACCATTCAAAATCATGGACAAGGACCGGTTCTACTTCTTAACATCTGGAGTCCAAGTCTCACCAGACGTTGATGCACAGGTCCTCCAGGCAGAAGCTTTTGGCAAAGTCGCCAAATCTGACTTCATCTTCCGCCTGCAGAGCGGAGAGGCAGGATGAATCTTTGACCCTATCAAGCGGCAAAAGCTGAAGACTATGGAGGCGTGCAACAAGAAGGTCACCCTTAAATCATCACAGGGAAAGGTAAACTGACATTACAATACCTTGTTATTTGATATGTTTCTTGCATTTTACCATAACCAACAAAGTTAATGTCAAAACAAGTAGCCAAAGCAATCAAATTCTCTAATTGTAAGAGCGACTGCAAACATAAGATGCTATAGTGGGGATGAAAATAGTGAAACACAATTTCTTATTTTCATTTAAAATAAGCATGTTATGACATATAACTTGGTTACATCAATATTAATACCATATGATTATGTTCTCACAGGTCATCCAGTATCAGGCGCAAGGCAACCTAGTGTTCACACTTCTCGTCAAGTCACAGAATCAAGATGAACCGTTGGATCTGGACAAGCTAATGACATTCAGCCTGATGCCGGTGCCTCCCAGCCTCGCTACCCCAGACGGCTTTTCCTCAAAGACTAACAAAGCCACAATGCTGCGCTACCTTTTGGAAGATTTCACCACAGATCTACCATACCCTAAGGAAGCCCTGTACATCCAGGACGGCATGGCGCTGCTTCATACCCTTCCTAACCTTCTCCCGATATTTAGTGAGCTATGTCTGCAGGTGTTAGATCAAACGGGATCCAAGAAGCATTTCTTGTTCTCGACAGACAGTTATCATCCATAGTCTATTAAAGACGAGGCAGATCAGAGAAGATCATTCTGGATGGGCCAGCAACTCGCAGATCATGTGATTTCAAGCTGTTTCTGGCTAACAATGACAACAAAAAGCAGTTTTGCGACCTTCTCCTGCGAGTGTGCAGTGGTCAACAGGTTGCTTCAAGGTTGGGGAAAACCGAGATGGTAGTGCTGATTGTTGAAGGGACGGCTCATCAACTTTTCTTTTTAAATGGACAGGTGAGTAAAAGGGAAAAACAGCAACAGACTTTCAGATAAAAATATACACACATTTGTATAAATATGTTGTATAATGACACAAACATTACAAAAATCTCAAATAAATGCATAAATGTATTTCAGATATTGCACATACACACACACAAACCTTGTCAAACATGATACTTACTCTATCAAAATGTCACACATGTTCGTTAGAAAAGGCTGAATTCTTGCTATTTCTTCTTCTTTTCTCTTTTTTTATTATAGGGGTGTTGTGTTTCAGGCTGAAGTTCGAGATCTTCCCACATCTACAGCAACCAGGAAGAGAAGGACACTAGGGTTGTACTGTATCTACACCATGCTGTAGCACTTGGGTACAAGAACGCTGTGGTTAGAACCCCCTGATACAGACATATTCATGATTCTTCTCTACCACGCTCATGCAATAAAACTAACTGTATACCTTGATACGGGATCAGGAAAACATCGACAACTTGTGAACATCTCTGAGCTTGCAGAGTCCCTTGGTGAAGATTACTTTGCTACTCTTCTTGGGTTCTACGTTTTCACCGGAGAGGGCTGTACCAGCGCTTTCAAGGGGAAGGAAAAGATCGGCCCTCTGAAGAAGCTGGAGAAGAATCCCAGGTTTCATGTGATCTTTAAGCAACTCGGAGACGACTGGAATGTCAAACCTGAGGTGCTAAGGCAGTTGGAACAATTCACCTGTCTCATGTACCAACAAAGCCATGAATCATCAGTTAATGTGGTTCGTGCCAAGCTGATATGCACTATGGTTGGAGAGGATAAGCATCTCACTTCCAAGTCAAAGGTGGATTTAGCTCGCCTCCCTCCATGTCACTCTGCTCTGAAGCCACATATCCAGCGTGTGAATCACCGAGTGGCCTTCTACAAGCGCGCCCATGAAGCCATTCTGGAGAGGCCCAAACCATATGACGATGAACAAGGATGGATCATGTATGCTGACGGTGTGCTGGAACCTCTGTAGTCATGCAGTCCTGTATTACCAATGTCACTAATTGATCTTATGACAGCAGATGACCATGGATTGGAGGATGTGGAAGAGGGAGGAGAAAGGGATGTAGACTTTAATGCCTATTTGAAAGCGATGATGAATTCTGAGAAAGTTCTAGTGCTTGCTTTTTCGAAAATAATGACCTCCTGCTTTTTGATCATATACATAGGATGTTTTCAATTATGTTTTTTAATCATTTTGAAGTTATTGTAAATTTTAACTTCTGTATTAACCAAATTTCTCAATAAATTATTGGATTTTTGTTATTTTTTTAAGCAGAATTTATTGAAAATGACCTTCAGATACCATTATCACGTAAAATAAGGATCTAATCATAAAAATAAGCCATTTTTCGGACTCAGCGCCTTCAAAAACCCCTAAAATGATGCATCACTGGGCAAAATCAGTGATGTTGGAAAATCACTTTTTCGAGGCTCAGAACGTCCCACCTCGGGGTCTTCGGGGACCGAAAAAGGGTACGTGGGACACTTTTTAATAATGAGAACATGGCTAATATTTTTCAGTGCATATTATTCAGTCTAAAAATGTCAATTACAAGTTTATCTCCGAGGGGTGCAGGCTATCTCTTCGTCCCACTAGACCCTAGATTCCCAATCTGGGGGCCATACAGCAAAATTTAGGGGGTCACAAGCTGAGGTTATGTACACATTAAAATCCCAAGCCCCACTAGACTAAAATAGCCAGTCAGCAGCTGAGCCAGCCAGAGGAATAGGTGCGTTTGTACATGGTATACGTTTGAACAATGCTAGTAGATGCATGAGTAATATGCCTCATTCTTTCTTTATTCAGTGTAATTCCATTTTTATATATGATTTTGTGTTCTCGATAAAATAATTCATTGAAAGGCATTTCGATACCAAACAATTTTCACTGAATAACTTATTTAATACTTCCTATGCTATGGTTTCCGAATGAGAACCTAGTCTTGAATCTTGAGTATCAACCAGTCCACAGTCCCATTTTAGAGGCCACAATTTGTGAGTGTGTGTGGCTCCCTCAAGTAATCTGTTTGCGCCAATTTTAGTGTTATTGGTACTTAAGCCCCCATCAATACCAATTTAATGGTAAGTAAGCTTTGCATCATGAAGTGTATTAAGAAGAAGGGAAAAAAATATCTGTTGTATTTTTGCACAATCCATGAAATGTTTTTGTTTTTTTTGAGAATTTAATAACCTGAAATTTTATTTACTTCCAACTTCTCATTGTTATGAACTACTTGAAAATGTTGTTTAAAGACGGTTTTACTCTTTTAGAAACTTAGAACATTAGGAAAGTACAGATAATAAAAAGCCACTAGGCTAGAGCCTATTGAAGTCATCTGCTTTTGGAAAAAAGTGATTGGTAAAGTAAGTTGATGAATGCCATTTTCTGGTCAAATGGCAAAGTCAAATTAGCTAACACCTGCAATAATCTCCCCTCTCATAGGGTAGTCCACTGGAATACCAAAGACATTATGTTCAATATAAAAAAAAAATAAATATAAACACAAATCAATTGCAATAATCTTCCCTCTCATGGATAGTCCACTACATACCAAATATTCCTATATTGTGAAGCTTCATATTGACCTTTTGTAGGCTCATTATGAGTAATGTCATTTAGCCATAGCAGTATTTCTTTCCGCTTCAGACCCCTCTGTGATGGCTTCTAACAAGAAACGCAAATACGATGACAGCTATCTGGATTTGAGGATTTCAAGCATTAATGATAAAGGTGTACTGAAGCCTCAGTGTGTGATTTGTCACGAAATACTCTCCGCTGAATCACTGAGGCCTAGCAAGCTTAAATTACTCCTGGTACCTACACATTATAAACATGTTGGCAAGGATCGTCTTTCTTTGGTCGACAGGAATTGAATATGACGAGACAACGACTTGGTGCCAGCGGTCCATTTACCAACAAAATGCTGCATTAGTAGAGGCATCATTTTTGGTATCCCTTAAAATAGCAAAGAAAAAGGAACTTCACATTATTTGAGAGGAGTTAATTTTGCCATGTGCAAAAACTATAGTCAAGCTTGTTTTGGGTGAGAAAAGTGCTGAAAAGCTGAGTGCTATTTTTCTCTCAAATGATACAGTGCAACGCCGAATATCTTATGTCCGATGATATCAAAGAACAGGTGATACAGAAAGTTAAAGAAGCTGGATTTTTCAGTATTGAACTCAACCAGTCCACTAACGTCCAGTCTTGCTCACAACTCATGTTTTTTGTTGGGTATGTTCATGGTGAGGATATGAAGGAGGAATTCTTGTTTTGTGAAACTTTCGAGCAATCTACAAAAAGTGAAGATGTAATGCAGAAACTTTTAGAATTCTTTGGAGCAAATTGTCTCGACTGGGGCAATCTTTGTGGGATATGCACAGACGGGGCTCCAACTATGTTAGGTTCTAAGTCAGGTTTTGTTTTAAGAGTTATACAAAAATCACCAAATGCTTTACCTCTTCACTGCATGATCCACAAGCAAGCTCTTGCTTCAAAAACCCTACCCTTAGAATTACAGACAACCCTGAATATCACTATAAAGACAGTTAACATTGTAAAAGGTATTGCTCTAAACACACGCCTTTTCAAGCAACTCTGCCGTGATATGAATGTAGCTCATGAAATCCTCTTATTTCATACAGCCGTTCGCTGGCTATCCAAAGGAAATGTAGTTCAGCGTGTATTTGAACTTAAAGAAGAGATTAGACTCTTCCTTGAGGTACAGGACAAGCAAGATTTGTTGTCAGCATGGTCTGTATATGGCTTCGAAATACAACTAGCCTACCTTGTTGACATATTTATACAGTTGAACACACTCAACTTTGAACTCCAAGGGAAAAGAACTTTGATAATCGATTTTGTGGGCAAAATTAAAGCTTTCATTCGTAAGATGGAGAATTGTAGGCGGAAAGTTTGAATGGGAAACTTGGCAATGCTGGAAACAGTGTCAGACATTGAAGAAGAGTGTGATGCTGCTACCTAGAACTTGATTGTTCAACATCTTAAAGCCTTAGTGGACGAATTTAAAAGGTTCTTCCCAGATATCCAGGGCAAACCTCTCGAGTAGTAAGGTTCCCCTTTACTGCTCCAGTGACATGCATACCTGATGATAATGATGGTGGTCAGACTGAACTGCTGACACTTCGAGAAAATACAGGAGCCAAAATGAAGTTTGAAGCAAAATCTCCCACTGTATTTTGGTCATCAATGGCAGCTTCATACCCAACCTTATGTAACTTAGCTTTCCGCCAACTACTAACCTTTGCATCAACTTATTCCTGTGAGGCTGCATTTTCTCAACTTTTGTATATTAAATCAAAATATCGCAATAGACTTGATGTGAAGCATGACCAACGATGTGCTTTGAGTGAAACAAAGCCAAGAATAAGGATGCTGGTCGATGGCTTTCAACATCACCCTTCACATCGAGTTTAATTGGAGTTTGAACAAACAAACTTACATATGAAGGTTCTTGCTTGGAGAAGAGAAGGTGATGTTTCCACTAAAAGTCTTGGTTTTGTTATTTATGACTCTCTATGATAGGATTTCGTTCAGAATTATTAAATTTGTGAGAAAAAAACGATAAGATTGCTTTTGAAAACACTTTTTTATGCAGTGAAATTTATTTTTTCTACTTTTCTATATTGGAGAAAAGTTTTTGGAAATTATTAGTTTTAATTACAGGTAAGCCTACTCTCAAATTCTAAAATTATTTTATGTGTATCAAATTACTTCTTTAGTACTATTTTAATGTTTATTTGAGATTAGGCAAAAAATAAATTGCAAGTTTCCATGACTCAGTATTAAGGGAAAGGAAAAATATGGGGTTGAATGAATAAAATTACAGGTATCGCAGGAGTTTTTCATAATAGACATAAATAAATGTAGGAATAGAGACAGTCACTGTTGTCACGAGATATGGATTGGAGAGGGGGAGCCAAGGATAAGGATCTTATATGAAAAGTGGGTAAAGATCAGAAAAAGTTTAGGAACCACTGCACTAGACTATTAATTTTGGTCGCCAATTTAACATATAAAATACAAATTGTATATTTTTTTCACTAGAAAAGAAATTTTTCTTCGATTTTTTTAAAATGTTACTGAACCACATATGTAGCAGAATTTATCTGGGCTATTTTTACACTGTCCTCTTGGCATTTTAATTCAAATTGTTTTTGTTTATTTCAAATTTTATTTAGTTAAATTACCTGAAAATAAGAAATAAAAGAATGAAATTCGTTAAAATCTTCAAATTTGACAAAAATACTAATTGGCAACTTACAATAACTGGAGTCATTTCGATAAAAATGACTTCCATTATTGAAATCTATACATAAAACTACATTAATAAATGTTATTCTAATCTTTGTAGACGACGAAAAGTTAATTTTTGTTAGACTGTTATTATTATATAGTATTTAAATTAGGTATGGTGCCAAAATACGGACAAGTTCTGATGTATTTGCATGAATAATGCCTTTTATAGGATGTAATTAAGAAAATGGATTGGATTAAAGCAACACACATTAAATAACCGGGACCAACTTGCCACCTAATTGACACGGTTTATTATAATGTTTTAAAAGTAAACGGAGACCAACGAAGGAATGTTGATCAGAGAGTTTGTGATATGAGACTTAGGGATGAAGGTCTCGGGAGAATAGCCTGATAGCCAGAAGAAGAGACTACTTGGAGAGATAAATGGCACTAGGGTGACAAGGAATGAGTTTTAATTAAAGAAGAAAAGAAAATGGGGCGACCAACGACAACATTTTCATTTAGAGGAGAGAGAGATGAGGAGATACGACGGATAACTAGAGGGTAGAGACTACTTGGTGCGTTTCCCTCCCACCGAATTTCGGTGCAATACCAACGAGGGCATTTCCTGCACAAAATTTGTAAGGAATGATTTGTTAAAAAAGTTCAAGATAGGCAAAGGTCTCTTATAAAACAGCTGCAGTTTTGTGTAACGCTTCTTCCTGGACAAAAAGTAATCTAAATTGATGAACTCTAAATGCCATATGAGAAGAAACAGACGAATTATTGATGGATTGACTATTAAACTATCAAGAGACCATTTTCACTTTTATAATTATAAGAATGAATAGAATTTTTAACCTAAATATACAAACATACCATATAACAAGGTTAAGCAACCTATATGAAGCAATTTTAAGAAATACAATGAAGGCAAATTTGATAAAGTATAATTTTAAATAATAATTGTACAAGAGCTACTGGACAAAGGAACCCTTTTCGAAATATCTTTGAACGGTTTGTCGTCTACTGATGAAGTCAGTGTTTTGATGGAGTCAGTAGAAACATTCTTTGCAACTTCTTGGATGGCTTTCCAAAGTTCATTTATGTCGTCAAATTACCTGTCATCAGCGTAAACGTCTCTCTTTTGAAGGACTTCCAAGTTTTCTTTTATGTTTAGGTCCAACTGTTGGGAGGCCAATCTATGCTTTAGTTTCCTACAAATCCTTTCGACTCTAATAAATTATCAGAGAACTTAGGAGCATGAGAAGGAGTATTATCCTGCATGAATACAAGTGACATCCTCATCCACGCTGGGCATTTCTTGAATCAAGGTAGAAAGGTTTTCTCCAGGAACTCTCAGTAGTCTTTCAAATGCTGTTTGATGGCGTCGTCCACTTTGAAAGGTCCTACAAGCTCGTCTCCAACAATTTTACCCCGAATGTTCAATCCCTCTTCTTGTTTCTTGATGAAGTGATTCCCCTGATGTATATTGACATCAGGTGGCTGAGCCGGATGGCTGGATAAAACCATTCGGCTCATCCAGACTGATTCTTGGTTCGTTAGTGAAGGTAACTTTGTTATAGTCAGTTTCCATGTATTTCTGAGCCTCCAATAGACGTTTTTCTTTGTGTGTTTTTGGTTGGAACAGCTTTTTTTTATCTTATTCGTAATGGTAGAAAATTTCCCAAGACCCCTACCTCTTGTTTATCTCAAAACGGAAAGGGGTTCCAGGAGCTTTAAAAATGGCTTTTTCTTACTAGCATAAAGGTTTTTAGCCATTTTCTTGGATTTGAAAAAAACCCTAGGGATTTGAGCTCAAAATTTCAGTTGGAATCTTTCTTTTTTTTTGCGGAATGCCATTTCTCTACATTCTTCTTCACTGTGCAATGATCGCACTTCAAGTTATTTGCATTTTGCAGAGAAGAATTTCCTTTACTTAATTCCTTCACGATATAATTCTTATTTTCTTGGGAAAACTCTTTTTCTCTGCCATTTTTTTTTCAGAAAATGCTTTTTAAAAAAGATATATAGACGGTCGTTGTAATCGAGTTGCGGGGAACATCGACTATAAATTATGTAATACCCGAGATAAATAATGTACTCGTAGTATCTAAATTGTATTTATTTCATTCATAAATTATCTGAAACAAAAAAATCATAAGCCTTTTCCGGAAAATGCTATAACGCTAAAGAAGTATTGCATGTTATCTCGAGACACGCTTTAGAGCCTCTGGTCACTGATCCTTCTGTAGGCAGTGGGGCGGGACACGAAGCCTATTACTAAACATTTATTAAGAAGTTTCTTGCATCGAGCACAAACACACTAACTGAGTGCTTAGTGCGGATTGCAATTAACAAATAGAAAAACACTTTTAAATACGAGGGACATCAAAGATAATGGCCTTTTTAATTTATTTGCTTTTATTGAAGAAACTAAATAATTGACAGCATTTTAAGCCAAATGATACATACTTTATCAATAACAACTAAAAAATAGTTGAAATTGAATTAATTTTGAGTTTGGTCTCAATTGACCTTAAAAACTGTACACTAATAAATAACCTACATCTCTTATATTTCTTACACTCATTCGTACTTCTCTCAGTACCCAATTAATATAGATGTCAAATATCCATGACCATTTATATCAACCAATCATTCTGTCCATTTTCCAACCAAACGCAAGCCTTACTTCCAACATAAATAATGATCCTCTCCCATAATTTTCCCCAATCATCAAACAAGCATACCTTTTCATTCTCATATCCTTTGGGTTTTTTTTCACGTAACGCTCTCAGTACAAATGCCAGAGTCTCACATGAGTTTCCTGTTGTTCTCAATGTTCATTACGCATCTTCCATGAATTTCTCAGATACCCTTTTCACCTTCTTGCTCATTACTTTTATAGATTGGTACTATCACAACATTATTCTAGTCCCCAGTCACTTCTCTACTTTCAAAAGCTTTACAAGTCAACCACCTATTCCAGCTACCTTTCTATTTTTAAAACTTCTCACACCACTAACAACTTCTTGCTTGTTTGTCGCTTCACAACCTTGATACATCTCACGTCTAGACTCGCAAAGGAAGTCATATAACTTATCAATGCAAACTCTATATTCACCATTGAACTCCCCATTCCCCATAAGCCTTTCCACCCCTTGTTCTTGGTGTCCACGCAATTATTCTTTTCTTGGTTTCTCACCTTTATCAATTCCTTCCGGAATATACTTCTGTTCACATCCCGATCTTCAGTCTTTCTTCATTTAAATCTTTTATTTACTGATTTCTATTTCTGCTTTCTACTTTCTCCTCTGCATTAATAAGCATTTGTAAGTATGCCTCATTTTGGCTCTCCACAGCACGTTTTACATAGTCATTTCTCCTCTCGGTGCACTTTTTTATAATTCTACCATACCCATATACAGCCCTTGCACTACTCACTATCGCTCACATAAGTTTTTTTCACACTTTCATCATCTAGATGTTCACACTTACTTCCTTCTTCATATTCGCGAACATTTTCGCATATTCTTTCCTCTCTCTGATTCAGCAGAAGTTTGTTTTGAATCTTATTTTCTTTCCATCTTCCTCACATTTTCTCAGCCATACAACAAACCGTTAAACATTACATAGCGCATTCATATGGTCGGATAGTTCAACACTCCTAACCACTACAGCTTATACATCAAAAATATGCACCCCGCAGCGTATTTATTTGTACTAGGGCACACATCAATCATAAATTTATATTCTCCTTCTCTTTTTCCAAACTCTTGTGTATTTTTGTACATCCTTGTGCTGAAAGAATGCATCTGTCTAACAAGTTTCTTTCGACATAAATCCTTACCGCTCTTCTCCATTCTCATTCTTTACAGGTGTACTAAAATATCTCTCTCTCTTTATTTATATATATATATATATATATATATATATATATATATATATATATATGAAATGAATGAATGAACTGAATAAAGTTCGAAAGTACTTGGAAGCACCTTTTCATTTTTTCTGCGGGACATTGCACACACACACATCTATATATATATATATATATATATATATATATATATATATAAATATATCATATTTTAAGCTTCCACGCATTCGTTCATTCATATCTCCTACAACCATCATTACAGGGTGCGTACACTAGAGTCACCCACAATTTCACCATTTCAAATTTCAACTTCACCCACAAAATTCTTGATTCACAGCTTCACCCCTTGCATCATGCGGTTCCTCACTCAGAAGTACTACTACACCCGCTTCTCGCCGACCACCACGATCCACACCTGATCGCTCTCACTCACACACTTTTCCTTTCTCTTATTGTTGGTCTCGCATAACGTAATTATCTGCAACTTCACTCTTTTAAACATGCAATATATCCTCCCACCTGCCCCTTATCCCATATACACTACCACCCATTTCCCCCCACACACTAGTTCACACTCTGATGCAGATTAACCATAATCACTGACCAGTTTCTATGACAACCCTGCCCACTACCGTGCCAGATAGCCCCTTAAATAATAAAATAAAAAAATGCCCACTAGCGTCATTGCTTTTTTTCGTTCACAGGAACAGAACTAAAGTGTCTGTCAGGCCAGGGGCTCCTCTACGGGTTTAGCCAACTTTGACGACAATAAACCAACTCCAACTTTATTGTCTACCTGTTTTTAGCTAATTTAGAACGACTTTGATGTGCTGAGCCCCCAAATCGCATTGGATTTGCTCGATCAGGTCAACCTTTTGATTTATCGCCACACAATGTTTTTTTTCCGTTTCTTTTACATGAACGGCGATTTTATATTTAGACGATGCAAAAATCCTTCTTATTTCTTTAAATAAAAGAATTTTGAAGAATTAACATGCGGGAATTCTTGACTAAATGCTACTTTTGCGGGTGAAAAAACTGGATTCGGTAGGAAGATCTTGCAAAAATAAGCCCGATGTATTCTGCCACATCTACGGTGAATACATCGTTGTTCCTAACAGCAATCCAGTGGCAAGTTTCATAAAGCGTGCTTAACATGCTTATTTTGGTATGAAAGTTGGTGGCCAGGAGAAATAATGGGCGCCGCACTTGGTATGCACCGAGTGTCTGCATCGTTGGACGAAGGGCAACAAGAGTTGTCTGAAGTTTGAGGTTGCCATGGTTTGGGGGGAGCCGACAAACAACGACGCTATTGATTTGATTGGAATCAACAGAAAGAAGAGGAGCAGCCTTAGGTATCCTGATCTTCAATCAGGTTAGTGTGATGAAATTCCAGATCCTTTCTTTGGAGAACTTCCTGACATAAGTGACCAAGATTCCTCCAGTGTTGAAGAAAATGAAGAAGAAGAAATGGTTTGTGACGATGATGCTCGTCAAAAGGATCCATATGATCTATTTCACAATCTCAGGTTGTAAAAGTCCTCTACCGAAATGTCGGCATGCAGATTGAAGGAAAAATCCTCATCTTTGACAGTGGTCGCATCACCTTCTACCACAACGGACATCAAGAGTATTTCCGGGGTTTTTTCTCTCTGAAGAAAAGGACTTGGAGTAGTGCGCAACTTCTGCACAAGCTTGAAGACTGCTCATTGACAGCACAGCAACCAATAGCTGAAATGTGTTCTGTTGTACAATGTCAACCAGTTTTCCTCTGTACCTTTCACTTAGTCGACTACACTGAAGGAAAAGTATGTAGCGGTGAAGTGCTGGAGAAAATTTGTTATGATCAGCATGAGTGGTTGATTTGCGTTGACTTGTAGATGGTAAACTTTTTGTTGGGACAAAAGCCCAGATTCATCAAGCATCCTTGCTTTTTGTGGAAGCGGGATAGTAAGGATCAAGCTCAGCATTACACACGGAAGGACTGGCTTGTAGGGGAGAAATTTGTGCCTTGGAGAGCAAGGAGCGTCATAAACGACTCCCTGGTGGACATAGGCTGGATACTCTTCCCACCACTGCATATCAAGCTCAGCTTGATCAAACAGTTCACCAAAGCTCTGTAGAAGGTTGGTAGTTGCTTCACTTACTTGTGCCATGCTTTTCCGGGGTTTATCATGAAGCAGTTAAAAGCTGACGGTCCTCAACTCTGACAGATCATCAGAGATCCAAAGTTTGAAAACACAATGAACGAAGCGTGGAAACTTTTGTTCTGGTCGTGACAAACTTTCTTGGCAACAAGAAGGCCATGAACTACATAGAACTTGTTTCCAATACGCCGACTGATTTCGCAGCCCTTGGATGCAACATGATCCCTAAAATACATTACTTATCCTCACATATGGATCGGTTTCCTGAGAATATCTGATCAATGAGCTACGTCCAGGGGGAAAGATTCCATAAAGACATGAAAGATGGATATCTGGTATCAGGGAGGCTGGGATGCAGTCACGATGGCTGATTACTGTTTGACTCTGAAGATGAGTCCTAGACTGCTGAGCAGTGTAGGAGTGCGAAGAAACGGAAGTTCATGCCCTGAATTCTGATCAATGATGGCTTAATATACAATTTACATATACTTAGCTTTATCAATGTCTACTACTCAATATACACAAATCAATTTTTGTAACATTAAATTAATAAATTGTGTACGCAAAGGATGTTTTGTATATTAAAATCGTATTTTGGGCGAGAAATATTAACAAAAGTCAATCGAAAATGTCATCGAAATGTAATCGATTTAGTTATAAGATCAGATTTTAAAAAATCGATCGGAGGAAGTGAGTTATTTCAGCGGTGCGAAATTGCCCTAAATTAATTGCTTAAAATTAAACGACTAAAAAAGTTTTTTTTAACCAATTGTTATTTTATTATTCGTGTCTCACAATATAAAACTATAAAATTAGTAAAAAAAAATACTGTATAAACTATAACGACACAGTTAAAGTATCGTTGGAAATATTTTAGTAAAATGATTTAAAAATAGTGAGAGAGGTTACTTCTAGTCCACATTGTCTGAATATGCACCGCGTTGGGAACCCAACTCTAGAGGAAAAGAAGAGCAAGTTGGGACCAATGGTTTGGAAGCTGGTTCACTAATGACTTCGGGAAGCGACGTCCCCGGGAGTCAAACCCGAAAGCCTCTAAAGGCTGACCCTCTATGATAGCCATGTCACTAAAGCGGAAGATGCGAACTAGAGAAAGTTTCCCTCACGTCGTGAATACATTTGCTCATTCTATTTCACGATGTTACTGACTGGAGGTTTAATGGCTACTGTTCGCAACGCAGCGGATTGATAAAGCAGCCAGTCAAAGGAATGGCCTCTCTGTATCAATATCAACTGCTCTCATCGTCGGATCCGTCCTTTATTGAGTTGCTCACTCAGACACTTGGACCCCTCTCCAAATGTGAGGTCCTCTCAGCCTTTGTCTTTCGTATATCGTGACAGGATAGGTCCCCGGCATCCTATGATCTCGGAATAGATTAACAAGTGATTCAGTCCGGACACCGATGCGTGCTTCGGTGGTCACCCTCAGAGAATTAAAACTAATTAAAGAGAGGTTTGTATATAAATTAGTGAAGTTAAAGGAAGTGAAAATATCTGGAAGATGCATGGTTCAATGTGCTATGGAATGTGAAGGCACGCAGCTCTTTTGATCTTGCCTCCCTTCTCCAACGAAGAGATGAACTCCTGTGATGAATATATGAAAATAGTGAATGGAAAATATCTCTTTCGATTTTGACTCAGAAAATGTTTGAGGATTTTGGTAGCGATGCGAAGTGTGATTCTTTCTCTGTGGATTTAATCTCTCTGATTATCGAAAGATAAATCCTAGAGGTCATTTACCCAACCAGAATTAGAAGGATTGGGGGGCCGGAAGGGAGCTTTCCAAGCCTCAAAGTGCAAGGAGTACATAGAGTACTATTCTAACTTGTTAACTTAAAAATCTGTCTAATGAGTCTTTTGCCTAAACATTTGTTTACTTGACCAAAAAAAGTAACTTTTGTAACCAACAAGAGAATTTTCATTGAGTACTGAATAAATGAGTACAGGAAGTAAGAGGTAATGGTAGCTATCAGGTACATCTTTGGTACCAAACCCTTCAGGTAACTGAATAATTAGTTGCCATGCCAAGGTTCGTTGTTTGCTATGGATTTTGTTAACGATTCACAACGTACGATGTCGATCTCAGTGGGGTCTTGCAGCTAACGTGTAATCTAATCTAAGGGCTTCTACCTAATATGGTAACCATAACAACTACCAGACGACTACCACTCCCCTACCTTATCATGTATCCATCATGTTAAATATTACTGTAAAGACACCTTGCACGGAGTCTTTTATGAAATGTGGCATAAGGAGTCTTTGTCATTTACAACTTTATTGGGGTGCTCTCCCCACATAACTCAAAATATGGGGTGTAAGTTTAGAATAGAGCCCGAAGCTTAGAGCTACCTCACTGTATTTCACGACGTGGGTGTATCAATAAGTGATGAAAATATTGCCATTATCTTTTGAGTGATTTGTAGTCAGTCAAGGGTTATATTAACTAGTGGAATAAATTTAGTTTTAAAGAACAACAGAACTTTTCAATAAATCTGCTGCAAGATTATTGTAGTCTGGTGGCAAGTTTATATTTACTAATATCTGAATTGAATTTCTCCCCTTTTACTCATCATTTAATACATTTTCATTGTACTTTCATAATCACTTTTATCAAATGTTAAAAATTAATTAAATTCCTTTTTTAATATTTCAGAGTTTCTATGAGATAACGTCTCAGAAGAGGAATCAATTTGGTTTCATATCTGGGTGTGGTCAAACATAATTGAACCATGTTTATACATATGACCACCAAAATTAAGCACAACATTCTGGCAGTGACATAACAACATATCTATAGAGTGGTAATATAATTCCTGTGCATTTATTGGTAAAGTTCTGATGACATCGAAGAATTGGAAAAATCAAAGAGGATTAAGTCAGTATTATAACCCTGGTCTAACCAGTGTGATTTGGTTGTACGTTAAGATAAGTTGGTCTTCCGTAGAGCAACCAGACCTAAATCCAAATTGATCTGTGGTTAGTATATTATTAGATTCAACATATTCGTACATAAATTTAGTCAAAATGCGTTGCTTGGTTTGTTCACATGTAAAGGAAATAGGTCTGTACATTAAAGGATCATATCCTGAACCTTTCTTAAAGATGGGAATCACCAGGGATTTTTTACAAATTAGAGGGAGAGAACCACACTCAAGGGAATGTCTAAAAATAAGTAAAAGTGGCTAAGCAATGGTGGACTCACAGGACTTTAGCAAACGAAGATGAATGCCATCTGGTCACATGGAAGATGTTGCGTCCAGTTGATCTATAGCCAAAATAATAACATTAAGAGAGATATCCAATTCAGGGATACAGAGGTCGTGCGTCTGGTCGGGAGAGGGAGAAGTGAGATTTGTAGTGGAATACACTGAAACAAAGGCTGTTGTAAAATACTCTGCCATAGCTCCAGGATGATTTACGACCTGGCCCATCAGGGATTTTAGAGGACCCTCGGATGGAAAAACAACTTTTTTCCTGCGAATGTAAGCACGGAATACTTTATTGTTGCTAGCAAGAAGGTCAGTAATCTATTTTTCGTAGTTGGATTGACTGGTTACGGCAAAATTTCGATATTGGTAATTTGCATTGAGATAAGAAATGAGAGCTGTTTCTGCCTCAGGGGAAGTTCTACCAAATAAATGTCGTTTGGTTTATAATCCTTCCATAAGTCAGCCCTACGTTGTTTTAGTGCCGCTGGCGGTCTGACCTGACAAGGGGTTTTTTCAAGGAGTGGTTGATAGGTGACTAGATGAGACAGACCTACTCAAGAGGGGATCTGAAATTTTAGTGAAGCGGGTGAAGATCTGGTCTCGGCTCATATGGTCAAGTTCAAAATCCCAGTCGACTGAGCTGAGGTGGTGATTAATTGCCTTATAATTTAAATGTCGCCACAATTTAATAGCTGGGATAATGATTAGTACTATTCCCCAACTGTGGCCACAGTTGGGCAAAGGGTAGTAGGACTTCAGTGTCACCTGTTCGATCGGACTCAGAAACAAGAATTAGATCCAGTGTGTTTTCGGGGGAATTATAAGTTGGTTCCAATACTGACTGGGTGAGACCAAGTAAGGTAAAACAGCTTAGGAATTGGGAATCAGTACAAGATAAGCCTATATTAGGAAGCGCCTGAGCCCACTTGATTGAGGAAAGGTTAAAATCCCCTATGATGATAATTTCCTTATTTGGACATATTTTATTAATAAAATCATGTAGAAACCGGTTATCCAAAAAAATGTTAGAGAGAGGGCGATATAGAGCGACAAGGTAAACATTGTTATGTTATGTTATGTTATGTTATTGTAATCAATCAAATGGACAGCTAAAGTATTGGGTACTTTAGTGTCTATCTCAATGTAAGTTAAATCTGACTTATTATATATGCAAACCCCATGCTTGGCCGTGTCGCTTCCAGTGTCCTTTCTAATTATTGAGTAATTAGTAATGTTAATTATAGAAAAGGGCAATGAAGGCAACAGCCAAGTTTTACCCACACCTAATACCGAAACATTATGTTGATGCAGAAGGGAGAAAATATAATTAATCTTATTCACTATTGAATTTACGTTTATATTAGCTATGCACAGAGAGTAATAGCAGTTGATTACCTCGAGCAGTGACCGGAGAGTTTAAATGATTGTTACAGTTACCGGTAGCTGCAGGTCCCGGAGGAGCCTGGGGAGGAATGACAGTAGGTTGAGCGTGGGTAGTTACTAAGAGAACATTTTTTTTTTTAAGAGCTCACTGAGAGAACAGAAGGGACCCCCTCATGTATATTACGTACTCGACCTAAAGCCACTCCAGGACCTGTAGTAATAGTGGTGTTGTTAGATGACCGTCTAGTGGCTAAATTTCTCTGTAGGTCAAGTCTTTATGTATAAATATATCCTTGAAGTTAGTGTCTTTTAATGTTTTGACCTTGGTAAGTAGCAACTGCGTATCAGGATTGAGTAAGTCACCTCTGATATAGCGTTAGGCATTAATTCTTTATTGAACAAATCATGAGTGATATCTTTGAATTTATTATAGACAGTTTCATGGGTTGCATTAGGAAGGCCCCTTATGACCAGGGAGTTTTTTCTGCGCTCCTGATCCCTCATTTCTCTCATCTCCTATCTACTAATAGCCAACTTTAGTGCCCCATCATCAGTAAGAGATGAGGGTACAGCAAAATAGTAGATGATTCTACAGGAGCAGACTGTCAACATTTGTAAGGAATAGCGGAAATTCATTAATTAGTTATATTCAGTATTTAATTCTATTCACTGTGTTACAGAGAAAACCTTGCTCTGGGCGAGAGGTACAGAATGAATGATGCTTCCAAATAATCTCGAATTAACAATAAAATTCTCGAATTGAACAATGCAAGATCGAAAAATTAAATGAATGACATTTGACGCAATTAATAGTACAGTAAATTGGCAGGAATATTTGCAATTGTTGAATAATTAGTTTTTAGGAACAAGCGAGCAATAAGTTATGTGGAATTCAAATAGTGCGTTGATATGACAGAGGGGAAATTCCAGTGTAATTAAAGTCATTATAGGTTAGGCCTCAATAAGATAGACGTTAGCAGAATCTGTTTTGTGAATTCCTCAAGATAGACAGCACTTAGTGTTAGAGTGTTGATGACACCAGACCATACGACAGTCAGCATGTGTCAGGGCAAAACTGGTCATCAGATGAGAAGTGGATGGATTTAGTTCTTAGAAGATATGGTGGAAGAGTAAGACCATGATGTTTGCGACTAACAGGGACAAGAAGAAATTTTTTCTTGGATTATGCCGCGAAATGGTCATCTGCGAGGGATGGGATAGCGATAAAATCAGGGATTGCCAGACGTGAGAAAAGGATGAGGGAAGTTGTTGTTGAAGTGGGATAATTAAGGATTTGCTAAAGATATCTAGGACGAGAAGTATAATAGGGGACTACTTATGGACCGAAAAATCGAGAGAGCAGGCAATTCTACTGAAATAAACAACTCCGTTCTCTGTTTGGTCGTGAATGGCACTAGAATAGCGAGATTACAACGGGGATGGAAAACAAAATTGATCACAAACTCCCATTATTGAAACTAACTGGAATAATAAAGGATTATATATATATATATATATATATATATATATATATATATATATATATATGTACCACGGAAGGAAACTGAATAAAAGGCGGATTGGAGTTAGTACTTTCGTCTATTCGACATTTTCAAACTCACAATGGTGAGAAAAATAAGACACACAGTATTTATACTAAGCGCGTTTCCCTGGGATGAGGTCAACATTTTAATGCTATCAGATAAGTCGGATTTTAGAAAAAGTGATGAAATTGGATCTAGCGAAAACAGCCCTGGGCTAATGTTGAGATTACTCTCCTTTGTGTGGGAGATTAAAAATGATTCCAGGATATTTCTCTTTATAAAATCATTACTATGGATTATAGTATCAGTTTTTGACCAGTTAACTCCATGTCCCATCTTGGAATTGTGGACAGCTAAGGCATTATTCAGATAACCCTTAATTACTGCATTTTTGTGTTGTTGGGTCCTTATGGGAACATTTTTGGAAGTTTGGCCTACATAGAATAAATTACAATCTAAACATGGAATTCAGTAAATTACATTATTATCATTATTGGGGCTATGCTTTATTAAGAGATTTTTTAATGTATTATTGTATTTAAAGGCTACCTTAATATTAAGTTGTTTTAGAATGGTCACTACAAACATAAAATTATCATGATAGGGTAAAATTAATAGGTTTTTACGAAGTTCTATTGTCTTTAATTTACAATTATAAAATGTTTTTTGAGCTATATTCATATATTTTTCTAGAAAGTACTTTGGGTAGCATAAATTAGTAGCAATATCTTCAATTTTTGTGTATTCTTTATCTATATAGTCGGGACTACATATTCGAAGGGCCCTAAGATACATGGAGGAAAAAATGTTTCCATAAGGACCCAACAACACAAAAGTGCAGTAATTAAGGGTTATCTGAATAATGCCTTAGCTGTCTACAATTCCAAGATGGGAAACGGAAGTAACTGGTTAAAAACTGATATTATAATCCATAGTTATGGTTTTTATAAAGAGAAATATCGTAGAATCATTTTTAATCTCACAGCTAGCAAAAACTGCACACCAAACAGTGACCTTTTGTGTCTTTTCAACAATCTTCCTTGGATTTTCATCAGCTCAAATGCGACAATTCTGCCTATTAAAGAATCCACAAAGATGAAAATGGGCTTCATCACTAAAGATGATTTTTTGCAAAAAATCATCATCGGCTTGTCTTTGCTCGTGCACTCAATTGACGAATGCACGCGCCTTAAATGGTCAGCAGTCTTCACTTCTTGTGTCAATTGAATTTTGTAAGCGTTTAGAGACAAATCTTTTGTCAAAATTCGATGTAACTTTGTTGTGGAGAGGTTCAATTCCTGCAGGCGATGACGAATAGAGGTGTCTGGATCTTCGGCCACATTTTCGCGCACTGCAGCAATGTTTTCAGCTGAACGGCGTAAACGATCACGCAATGGCGTTTTCATATCTGCCACCGACCTCATTTGTTTGAATTTACGAACAATTTTCCCAATTGCACTCTCGGTTGGTCGATTATGTTGACCAAAAAAATCGCGAAGTGCCTGAAATGCGTTTCTGTTTGAACGTCCATTTTCGTAATAGGCTTTGATAACTTTAACATATTGTTCGATTGTTAATCTTTCCATGGTTGAAATTGCCAAAGACTGAAGTTGTTAAATCTGAAAGAAAAAGAAAAAAGCATTAGAGGCTTAAACTTAACTCACATTTAAAATCGGTCCAAATTATTGGAATACCCGTTATATATATATATATATATATATATATATATATATATATATATATATATATATATATATATATATATATATATATATATATATATATATATATATATATATATATATATATATATATATATATATATATATATATATATATATATATATATATATATATATATATATATATATGAGGGGGGAACGAATTACTTATAGTAGTTAAATGAATTAAGTGAAGATTAACCAGGTAATCTGGAGTTTACCATACACGATCGCTTTACCATCAAGCGCGGGCGAATTGGATTGAGGGGTGGGGGGAGACAACGGCGAAGGTCTTCAAGAAGATACTTCGGGGAGTCCTGACTAGGAAGACTCGAAGATGGGGTTGGATTACTTCGTAAGGAAGAATGAGATTTTCTTTGCTCCAGAGAGATGTATTCTTAACTCGAGACGATTCTGCTGGTCGGCAGGGAGTCTCAGTCTCGAAAGAACAGGAATCTTGAAGGGGTGGTGAAAATGAGAGGGCCGCACAACTCTCTGGGAATAAGGTAGCTCGGTTGCTTTACTCTGAACAGGGGCCAAAGCTTAACGAAGGTAGATCTGCTGACGAGATCATCGACGACGTACGACGATGAGTTATGGGGTCACGAGAAACAAGCGTCAGTATGGATGAAGTGAATGGCAACCTTTCAATCTCTTCCAGAGATGGTGAGCTTCGGGTTAAAAACCTGGGTGGCTGCTCTGCTAGACGCCTCAGGGCCTTGCGGTCCCCGAGGAATTCTTGGCGCCTTTCTAAGCAAACAAATTCGTGATACCGCGCCGTTCCAGACGATCAAACTCGCTTCGCGATATGAGGGTAGGCGTTATATGGCCGCGCACGGCGTTATCACAGGGCAGGGGAGGGGGACGATCGGCGTCTGTAAACAAGCACAGCTGGGACTGGTGATTAAGTGAGTGACGGATTATTCCTCGACTTTCTAAACTTCTCACGCTGGCTCACGATTTCTTGAAAGAATAGAGGGGTATTTCCAGGGGCTTTCTCTCACGGTGGTCCTTCGAGGGCATTCCCTTACATCCATCTTTTATCCTATTCGATCATTTTATTTTAAATAAAGCCCCTGGAATATCATGATAGAGCTTTGGTTGCTTTTAGTCAGACTGAAGACTTCATACTTTATATGTAATTCTACTATATAATATTTTAGTTTTCAGGCTAAAGAGTAGTATTTTCTCGCTTTTTTGCCCTTCTACATATTCTATGAAGTTTTTGCTGCTTGCTCTATCTCTTCTTAACCCTACTTAGGTATGATGTCTCAATGAGACTAGATCTTCGGTTTCCTTTGAACCGGTTTTCTCCAATAAAAGATAATAGATGCGTAATATATTCTGATCGCTTCTTGGCGGTAATTGCACAATAACGCGGTAATCGCATAAGCAATATGGGCAGAGTATCCTGCAATAGCGAGATTTCCAGAAATAAATAGAGAATTCTCTCCATAACATTGCGAGAATTCTGTCATTTATTACGGGACACCCCAATAATATCGAGATAGCCCCGGGGTGCTTAAGTTTATCGGGTTTATTAAATTGACTTCAGATATTCAGTATTCATGGCGCAAATATCACTTTTCGGGCGACTGAGGGAATATTTATTCACTATTCTCTTATACAATTCATTGCTTACACGAACATATTCCAATTTCTTCCAGAGATATCAGGCCCTCTAACCAGAGCCTAAAGAGACATTAACTTCGTACTTTAGATGGCGAGTATTTTTGAGTGAGAAATTGGATGAAAGGTCTGGAATATGTTCTTCTTTCGGAGTTGACGAGGTGTAGTATGATCTTTGACGTACTTGATCTATTTTAATCGCAATTCTCTTTTGTAACCTAATATGTCTATTTGTAACTAAGATGGATTATTCGGACTATTCTTTTAAGCTCCGTTTTTCTTTTTATCCTAATCTCTCTCTTAATAGGAAGTTTTTTTTAACCACCGCTTTTTTATTTTTATCAATCATTTTATTTTAATTTTTAAGATATTTATTAATTTCTTTCATTATTATATCATTTATTTTATGATTGTTTTAAAAATATTTAGTATTTTCTCATTTTTTAGATTTTTTTATTATTTATGTTGTTATTTTTATTATTCTTGTTGCAATTTTAATCGTGCCTCGACAGCTGGGAGAGGCAGCTCATATCTGTTCTTCATATCTGACGAAGGATGTCGCCACATTGAGAAAGCAGAGCGAAGGGCAACGAAACTTATTCAGGAGATGCGAAACAAACCCTTATGAAAACGTGTTTTAAGAATTGAATTTGCTCTTGCTTGAAGAAACATAGGCCAATAGATGGAAGTCGTCGAAATTACGAAGATTGTGATAATATAACTTTGATTCACTTTTTGAACGCGCGGAACACATCATGCGAACAAATGGTCATAGATTTAAATTAAAGCTTTATCAGAGGAATATCGTGTGTTACACTTTCACTTCTAAAATCGTTTCGACTGGAACTCTCTTCCAGTTAATGTAGTTCAAAGTACGCCAATCAACATGTTTAAAAATAAATTGGATGAGCGCCTAAAACCAAAGTATTAATGTATTTTTTTTTCAATTCTAAAGACCATCCCAAGACCTCGTTAACTTCTCGTCCTCACTTCCTCTACGAATGACCATAGAGCAAATCTAAGGGTCATTGCCCCTCTTGAATTTTTAATTACACTATTTTACTATTCGTATCATTCTTTTACCATTGTTATATCATTTATTTCATCATATGCTTTAGGATATTAATGCCAATATAACAACGTGATATGCCTCTTATTTTGATGACTAATTTAGAAACTCGCCTCACTTTCTTCACTAACCCCTCCCCCCCCCTCTCCATCTAGTCTCAAAGAAAACAGCATCCCTCCCACTACCTCGAAAATATCTAAAAAGCAAATTCAAAAACGTGAAAAGCGTCTGTGAAACAGCGGGACCCGCAACTCTCCTTAACATGACAACACCATGAGCCGAATTTAGGGGGATCAAAGAAGTGAAACGAATTAAGAAAGCCGGGGTTGAGTTGTCAGGTCATGTCAGGTCGGGGAGGATTTGGACCTGTTTTTTCATGACAAATTCGTCCCATTTGATGTTTGTCTCAAAATTACAGAGCGTCAAAGACCCTCAGATCCACTCAAGGCGAGTCCAGGTAAGAAAAAAAAATGTAGGATAGAGGACAAGAGTGGTTGGAGAAGCAGCCATAAATTATACATGTTATAACAATGTTACTCTTCACTAACTCTATAATTTAAGAAGGGAATTTTTTTGAGTATCTGAATAATAATTTCATCTTAGTTTGGTTATGACTTATGATTTTTTTATCAAAGTTATTTCTAATATTTTTTTTTATAATATCAAAAAACAAAATGGTGAAGTTCAGGAAATTTATAAAAATTTAACCATGGCTGCTTTTTTTCAGATTTTAAATTTTAATCTTAGTAGCGAAGGGATTGCCTGGTTATTTTAGTATTTTTTATGGTATAGTAATGTTTATCATTTCTATTTTTAAACGTAATAAATGAATGGTTTCAACGATTTAAGAGGGTAAATTATTCCATATCTTCGTAATTTTATAAGAGAAAAATCTGCCCAGTGTTAAACCATTTGTTATTAAGTTTTAGTCGCCATTTCTAGTGACCTCTCGGTTATCTAATTAAAGTAGCAACCGATACTTAAAATTATTGAACCCCTTTAGTATTTTAAAGACCTAGATAAGTTTACTGCGCAAACAACGAAATTAAGTTCCCTCTGTCTGGTTTATATGCTTTAGTTATAAGTTCGGGAATTAATCTTGTTGTTCTTCGTTGAACGCGTGCGATGGTTAAGATTTCTCTTCGCAGCTAGAACAAAATTGACCTCATATTCCCAGGGAGGTCAGACCAGGCGTTTATTTAAGGGACTAACAAAACTCGTGGCTATGTAATCGCCAATTCTGTTCGCTTTGGGTGACTGCTACAAGAGTAAATTGAAACTTTTGTCCCTCGAAATTAATACCTACAAATCTTTTTCCGTCTAAATTGCACATTTCATACACTTTCCGCGGATTTTGGTGTGTGCGAAGTGGATTACCTTAAAGTTATCTACATCAAACTTCATATGCCATTCATCCATTCTATTCCTCTATCCAAGTTATCTTTTAGATCTATTAGACTACAGTGATAATTTGCACTTCCTCCTAAATTTATATTATCATTAAATTTTGCATAAAAATTACGATCAAAATTGTTAATATAGAATTTAAACAACAAAGGATCAAGAACTGATCCCTGAAGAACACCGCTGAAAAACAACTACCGGTGTTCGCTCATCAGCAGGGGATCTCCGAGCAGCAGTGGGCCCCAGAGTTACGGCGTGCAGGTCCACCAGTGAGAGGACGTGTGGACACGCCCTGGCGCCTATCAGCCACTGCGCATCCTCCCCTTCCCCTGGTCACTGCCTTGTGGGTTCTGCCGTTTGAGGCAAAGGCTAGAGGAAGGATACCTCGATCACAAACCAGGATTGGGAATGCCTAGAGACGAGCCCCAACAAACCGGTGTCTCGGCAGCTCCCTGCAGCCGAGGATGAAGCCCGGTCGTCTCGAGCTTCTACTGCTACCAGGATCCTTCATCTCTTGGTCAAGATACGGGTCCGAAGACTGCATACATTCCTACCCGTTTAAACCTAGTTCAGGTTTGATGCCCTCAATATGAGGGCATCCGTCATCAACGACGTCGATGGACTACCCAAAGCAGTAATCGATGCCCAGCTTCAGTCAATCCCATTCACCATGACTCTGTCACGAGCCGGACTATTTCTCGGTGCTTTTATACCATACACTTTCCACATTATCAGAAGTGTCTCATACAAAATAATATCGAATGCCTTCTTAAAAATCGAGATAAACAATATCAGCAACTTTTTGCTGGCCATAAGTTTATATAATTTAATGAACCAGGCAATGGCTTCGCCACTCCTCCCTAAGGAGAAATGTATGCGCTTCGCTACTAAGATTAAAATTTAAAATCTAAAAAAAAGCAGCCATGGTTAAATTTTTAGAAATTTTCTGAACTTCGCCAATTATAATAATTTTAAAAAGGAACTCGAGACTAAATTTCCCCCCTTTCAAAATATCACGTGGCTAAAATATAGTTATAGAGAAGAAGATATATAAAAATACATTTTCTGAACTTTACCATTTGTAATTCTTTGGGTTTTAAAAAATTCACAAAATCTCGATATTTATATTTATTTCTGAACTTCACCATTTTGTGTTTTGATATTATAAAATAATTATTAGAAATAAGCCTTTGATAAAAACCATAAGTCATAACCAAACTAAGATGAAATTATTATTCAAATACTCAAAAATATCCCCTTCTTTAATTATAGAGTTTGTGATGATGATGATGATTATTTGATTAAATGAGGTTCAACTTGTTTAGACTTAAAAAATAAAGTGAGTGATTTCTTATATATTTTCATTATCTTAATTTAATTTAGGGTTTCATGTCTCGTGTAAATGAATACAAATGGGCTACCAAATGTACAGGAAGTGACCGCCCTATTTGAGGAGAGCCTCGACCAAATTGGACTTCTAATTAAACTAGTCTAAAAAGAAATCCCCCATTTTCCTACCAATTTCCAAATCCACAATTTATTTTCGGCAAAATCTTTATACGATTTCTTTTTACCTCGTCCGTAATCGGAAAATTTCTCCAACCACAATCCACCGCACAAGGGGGGTAGGAGCCAGGAGGGTCCTTTGCGCCCTTTTCAGGCTTCGTGCTCTTTGAGCGAGCTTACCTTGGCAGGGCTTGAATAAAAGCCTCGTCCTATCACTTTTAGGTAAAAGAGACCACCTTATTAATCTTTGTAATCCTCGGTCTTTTCTCCTATTACTCTTCTTATTTAACTTGTTTGTGTGGTATTACGCGTTCTTCCCCCACCTGTCCCTCCTCGTTCCGTACAACATGCCCTCGTGCAATCACATCCTTTTCCTCCGCAGGAAGCAGATTCGAATTAGTGCTGTCACTGAAACACGGATTAAAAGCTGCAGAAGGAATTTCAGGGAGAGTTTCTCTTATTATGTTATAAGCTATTTAATAAAGATAAGATAAAAAAAACGGTGTGCGAGTTTTATTTTATTTAAAAACGAACTAAACCCAGACTAAATAAATATATAAATATCAATACACTCCATTGATTGCTGAAATCCAGATAAATCGCACCAAACTTAATCTTGGCACCAAATAACGGAAAATGACGATAGTATTGTTTTTTGATACTTATGACGTTGGTTAGATAAAGAAGCACATTTCTATTTCGTGACATTAATTCTCGAACGTAAATTCTGATAACGAAATGCCAGGCAGTGAAGGAAATTTCTAATACATATATTATATAAAGGCTAACTTTATGCGTCAAAGAATTGATAAACCGACCAGAACGTTATGAATTTAATTTAGAGCAGTGATGAAAGTCTAGAGGAAAATGAACATATGGGGAATCATTTGGTAGAAGCTGGTCATCATATAATTTGACCCAATATAAATAATAGTCAAAATTTTGGAAGGAAAATTCTCAATTAATTCCAGACAATAAAACTAGAAAATTTGGTCTTTTCCGCGATCTCCTCAATCGCGTAAGGTGGATCAATTCCTCCCCCCTCCCCCTATCCTGTTAATGCACACGAATGTATAAGTAATATATAAGTATTTTAAGTAATGAAATTTTGTGTTAGGAAGATAAATTTGGGTAAATGGAGGGAATAAAGAATACATGCGGGAAGCAACCAGAGCTATAAAATTTTAAAGGTTAGAAATACTTGAAAACGAAAGCTGATCTATTTTTGCCGTTGTTTTATAAACAGTGCCATGAAGAGGAACCATGAAAAGTAACTGGAGTTGGCCTCGAAAGGCCAACCTAAGAGGTTTTATAGATACGTTAATAATCGTAAACCATTGAGAAAATGCATCGCTTCTTGGAGGAGATTTGGAGGAGGGAGTTGGTAAGTGACGACCGAACCCATCTAGTGAACCCATTAAATGAACATTTTGCAGACCTTTTTACCTAAGAAGGTACGTTAAATTTACCAGGAATATAACCAAAACGAAATGTTTTTAGGCCAAAAAATTCAAAATATCCAAAGAATTAGAAAACGAACTAGAAAAACAGTTTCGTAACATTTTTTTAAGAAATCCATTTATAGTTAATGAAGGAATAGTTAAAAATGAGATTAAAAAGGCAAAGGTGACTTAAGGTGCATACACACTGCGCTGATGACACGTGTTAACACGCCATATGACGTGTTAACACGTGTTAGCAAAAAATCTGGAACATGCGTTCTCATAATGAAGTTCACACTGGTCTGATATGTCGCGTAACACGTCAGCTGACGTGTTACGCGACATATCACGTGTTAACACGCATCAGATGAAAATCAAAACTCCCAGATATTCGTCAGAAGGAAATCTGCGTCAGATAGGTGTAGTAGGCACATATTATTGTATAGTGTTTTAATATTATTGTATGTTTTGAAGTATTCTATAGTGTTTCGATATTATTGTATATTTTGAAATTATTCTAGTGTTTCGATTTTATTCAACGGGTACTATTGTATGGTGACAAATTGATAAAATAAAGTAAAAGCGTTTTCGTTATGGAGGAACAGTTAATAGAATATGTTAGAGGATACGATCACTTATTTAATCCACAAAACAAGGATTATAGGGACCTGAAGGCCAGAAGAGAAGCTTGGGAGGAAATCAGCGAACGAATTGGTATTTCAGGTAAATTAACATTATATTTATTTTATTTATTGAATACAATATATAAAGAATACAGTTCGGTAGCAGTTTCAAATAGCTTTTTAAGCAGTAGTATACTAATTTCATTTGCTCGCTTGTTTGTTGAGAATTTTCTATTTTTAAAGGTCACAATAATTCACCGTTGAATTCCTTTCTGGTTAATGTGTATTCCTGCCTTTACGAATAGCGTCCCACTGCCATGGGCATTTTAAAGCTCCTTCTTGTGTGACAAAATGCTTCTTGAAACTTTCTCGTACTGCAGCAGCTTCTCGCACATGATTTCTTCTGACTGATTGTAGATCTCCTAATGCCTGAATTTCTGTCTCGGATGCCTGAATACCTTCTTCGAAATTCGTATTCCTGGAAACACGAAGCATGTTGTGAAGGCAGCAGGAAGCCAGTACAATTGAATCAACTGTTTCTGGTTGAACTTCAAGCGGTTTCAGGAAAACCCTCCACCGCCCAGCAAGAATGCCAAAGGCGTTTTCCACAACTCGCCTTGCTCTCGACAACCTATAATTAAAAATCTTTTCTTCATCTCCATTGATTGAATTTTTAGCGATAGGTCGCATAATGTACGTTTTAAGAGGAAACGCTTCATCTGCTACCATGACAAAGTCACATGGATCACCAGAAGCGTCAAGTTTTTCAGCTTTAGGAAAATTAAGCAGATTTTTGGCACATTTTTTACCAAAATTAGACCTTTCAAATGTTCCACCATCACTATTCCTTCCAAAAGCTCCTACATCAATCATAATAAATTTATAATTGGCATCTACCAACGCCAGCAAGACAATGGAATGATTTACTTTATAGTTGTGGTAAGAGGAATCCCCCATTGTAAGGGCATCGCATTTGAATGTGTTTACCATCCATTGCTCCCAAGCAATGTGGAAACCCCCATATCTCTTCAAAATCTTTCGCAATTTCTTTCCACTTTATTTGTTCTGGCTCTGGAATATGAATAGATTTAAGTGATTCCCAAATAGCTTGGCAACATTCTTTCACTATTTGTCCAGCCGTACTGAAGCCCATTCGAAAGGAGAATCCAAGTGATCTGTATGAATTTCCTGTCGCCAAATACCTGAAAAAGATAAAATAAAAAAATGAAGCTTCCTTTCTTATAACAATAATTATCATAATAATAAAATATGAATATTTTTAATTTCGTTATTAATCATAAAGTTATCTTTTGCAGCTGACGCATGCAAAGACACATGGACAAAACTTCGGAATGCTTATACAAATGCCAGAAAGAGAAGGAACACAAAATCTGGTCAAGCAGCTAAGAATGTTCCTAAGTGGAAATATGAAGACCAAATGTCATTTTTGATCCCAACATTGGAACCACGAAGGTATGTATGATAAATCATTTAAACACACTAATTTCACGTGAAATTTAATCATTCTTTTAATGTCCTTTGCTGCAGTGGTTGGAGGAAAGCCCCAAAGTTGAAAACAATTTGTGCTTTTACATACTTTTATTAATTGTTTTTTATATTTTTCTATTGTTTCAGTACCCATGGCAATGTGGAACCACTTTGTCCAAGTGTTGATGATGTGTCTAATGCGGTCATCAATGAAACTACTGAAGAGGACTTAAACAGAAGCCAAGTAGACAAAAATGCAGCATCAGAGAAGGGTGCCGATGACAATGGTAATCAAGAAACTACAATTGAAGATCGTACATCAACTCCCAAACCAAAATATAGGAAAAGGCAGACGGTGGATTCATCCATGAGTGAAATAGTTAACATCATGAAGAATAACAGCCGTATGTGGGCCCAAACTCTTCAACTTTCAGAAGGCCACAAAACGGATAGAGACGAAACGGAAATGTTCTTTTCAAGTATTGCCAGCTCTGTTAAAAAACTTAGTGCCATTGAACAAGCCAGAATAAAGATGGAAATAAGCAATATGGTGTTCAAGGCCCAGATTCGGGAGATGGAGCAGCAAAACCTTTATCAAAACACTGCATCTGGCCCCTTTCATCCACCCGTAGTACCAATCCTATCACCCTCTCCCACATCCTCCATTACATCCTTTGGTGAATCAAACCCCAATTGCTATTCTACCTCGAGTACAGCACCTTCTACCCCTTTACCCGAAATGGAACATTCTACATGTCCTACAGGAATGGCCACACCATATTTTTATATGTAATATCTTACATATTTATGTGGTTCATGTACCTAATTAGCTGAAAATAAAATTAAGACATCATTGTGCAAGTTTTACTCACCTCAAGCATACAGCAAGTCTCTCTTCTGCTGGTATACATTTCCTTAGTTGAGTGTTGGATTTTGTAATTGCTGGTTTTATAATGTGTAAAAGGTTGTAGAACTCTTCTTTTGTCATCCTAAAGTACATAACAAAACGATCTTCCTCTGACAGTAGTTGAGGAAATAGGTGATGAAACTGACCTAAACTTTCCCTTTTGGCGTTTATAACATTTGTTTGAGTTTTTTTCCAGAAGTAACAAGCGCTATAGCTATTGTTACTAACTGCTCCTCTTCTTCATCGAGTTCATTTAACATATTATGATTCATTTTCAATATCTGCAACACAAAATTAGAGAATAAAAAAGAAAGAACGTGCTCACTCCACAAAAAATCAAATCTTTCTGACGTAACATGCATCAGATAAATGAAAACGTTGTTGTGTTATATGATGCAATCTGTTGCTTTGTGTTAACACGTCATATGGCGTGTTAACACGTGTCATCAGCGCAGTGTGTATGCACCTTTAGAGTTTATTGTTAGAGGCAGAATCGTGCTATGGACTCCCCAAACCTAACGAAACTCAACATTGTTTTCGGCGGAAGGCTTCACGTTTAAGTAACTTGTTAGACTTTTTCATTAAATTAAGAAGGCGATTTTTCTGAGTATTTGAATAATAATTTCGTCTTAGTTTGGTTATGACTTATGTTTTTTTATCAAAGTTATTTCTAATAATTCTTTTATAATATCAAAAAACAAAATGTTGAAGTTCAGAAATAAATATAAATATCGAAATTTTGTGAATTTTTTAAAACCCAAAGAATTACAAATGGTAAGGTTCAGAAATGGTATTTTTATATATCTTCTCTTCTATAACTATATTTTAGCAACGTGATATTTTGAAAGGGGGGAAATTTAGTTCCTTTTTAGAATTATTATAATTGGCGAAGTTCAGAAATTTTTTAAAAATTTGACCATGGCTGCTTTTGTTTAGATTATAAATTTTAATCTTAGTAGCGAAGCGCAAGCTTCCCACGTAAAGGGGAGTAGCGAATCCATTGCCTGGTGTAACTATAAAAAATAAATTCTCAATTTCTTACTTGTGTTGCTATGAATTTACTTAAAGCAAGATTGCTCAGCCTTATGAGATCTAAAAACGTCCTTTGACTGGTACAAACCAATAAAATGATTAATCAAACCTATCGATAAACGTTTACATAGTTACATAAATGTTTTTTAAGGTACATGTGCATATTATATTTTCACTTGGTATATTTATTTGAGATGATAATATTATTTAAATGATTGGTGAAGAGCGATACCTAACAACATTCGATTACTCAATGAAAACGCTTCTGTTAAAGTTCCGCAGGAGTATTTTAATTTAAATTAACATATTTATTTTAAATAATACAAATTGGAATAGAGAAATGTCGTTTACACATAACGATGGAGTACAATGTTAAACTCTTGCTTCTCTTATTAGAAAATACGATAGTGGAGAATCTCGAGGTAAATAGCTATCTAAATAAAGGATTTAGAGCACGGCTTCGACAAGGACGTTCATGCTTCAATAATTTGCTGGATATCTTCACAACGTATGAGCCGGATAAACCAGTAGATGTAGTTTACCTCGATTTCAAAAAGGGGTTAGACCCCGTGCTTCATAAAAGATTGTCGATAAAGCTAAAAAAGCAAGGAATCGGGGGTTGCCTACTAAAGTGATTGGAAAATGGCTGGAAAATGGCTGGAAAACCGTAAGTAGAAAGTTGTTGCCAATGGAAATTGTGCTTCCTGGACATCCCGATCTTATCGTGGGACTTTCACTTTCACTTTTTCTCTTCTTTACTAACCTTAATGGAATCTTAGAGTCTTTGCTACTTCGAAATTTATTCCATTTTTCCACATTCAATTGACATGGGGGTCGGGGGGGATGGCTTACGTGTGGCTGTGAACACAGGTGTTAATACCCAGCAAAACATGTGAGGGATCCGTTCACTAATAAGAATATAGTGAACAAATATTTATAAATATTTATGGGCCAAGTCTTTGATGTTCTCTGAAATCTGTTCAGTGTTTTAACTATGTGTATTTAAATGGGTCTTGACAAAAAATTTGGCCAATAATATGGGAAGAAAGATAAAAGCGAATTAAAGTAGAAAAAAAAGGAGTGAATAAAGAGATTAGAGATGACTAAAGGTGCAATACCAAAACAGGCCAACAAAAATCGCATTAAAGGGTTTAGGAAGAAATTAAGGAAACCTAAAGCACTCAGAAGCTTAAACTTAAACTTAACTGTAGGGTTGAGTGTGTGGTCACTTAATCCCCATAACAAAAACGACAGATTCTCTATTATATGGATGCCGATTCGACTCGAGATCAGGAATGGCCGCCAACCAATTCCCGGAGTTTATTGAACTTTAAAATTCTCCGAAAGGAGTAACTTGAAGACTTTTGCTGGTTTATCCTCCCTGTCATGATGGTCCTTTCATTCACCAGAATTTAATTTCCCCTATCTTATCCACGATAGCCCGGTACATATGTATCTTAAGGGAGCCCAAATATTTCAACTTAACTGACATATAGAAGATTATGTTTGGTGTCGTTTACAATAAATAATTTAATTGTGCTACTTGTTCACCTGTGAGAAACCACACCTTGAACAAAAACACACCAGTGCTAAAATATTTGTTATTTTCCTTTGAAAATTTGACTTTAAAATAATCTTTACTATATTCGTATTTTTATTATAATTCAAGGAATTTTTTAACCAAATTGGCGCATTTTGGATGATAAACTTATAGGACAAATTGAAGCAGGCGGAAAAAAATGTTTAAATGGAAAGTGGTTCTTAATAGTCAGACAAACAACCATTGCAGCAAACTCAGAATCTTATAGTTGTATATGTAAGATGTGGAGGAATTATATTTGCATGTACGCAGGATAACCAGCAAGATGAACTAATTGAGATTCACAATTGTTTTTGATGGAGAGATGTCTTTGAAATTTCCTTTGCGTTCGGGGGAGCCTCTCACACAAAAGCCTTTGTGACGAATAAATTTACCTGCATTTACTCGCAGAGCTTCATTTCACACAGAAATAGGTCAAACGGGGAATCTTTTTTCTTTACTACTTTTTAGTTCGATCAACTTGAATTTGCCATTTATTTTCCTTTGGTTTCTCACAAGTGATCCTCGGCGGGTCATCATGCAGCGCGAAACTAAACACTCCTTTGCTCTGGAGGGAAAAAATTGGGAACTACTGCAAGATAAGATGTCCCAGACCTCTATTACTCAGCGTGAAGTCCTTAAGCTTCTAGTAGCTTGAATATTGAAGATTATTACCAAAATAGAGCCAATTCAGATGAGAATCATGTAATTCGCTTCTCGATTTCGGAAACTGGTTTCAGGAAACTTAGTCTTCCATCTCTACTACGTCGCTAAGAACATAAAAGGGAAGATCATCGCCAAATCCGTCCTTTGCTCCAAAAGGACTCGCAAATTAAGTCTCTAATCTCATTCTGTTATGGCAAAAAATAAATTCGTACATTTAACCTTACTCAATAGACTTAAAAAATATTAATGATGGGTGTGAAATAGATGAGGAATGGTGGAAGACGTGTTCTATCTAGTACTAGTGGCTGAGAATGAGAGGAGGGAGAGCGTATTGAAAGGATTTGTGTGAGGAAGAGGCAAACAGTATGATAAATGCTGAAAAGAGTAAAGTGACGCTATTTTGGGAGAGGTGGATAAGGTAGTTTGAGATATCAGAATCAATGACGTCACCCTTTAAAAAGTGTTAAGGATGTATCGTGAATGATAGTGGTGAAGATGAAACAGATTGCGACCGCAAGGTTTGGAATGGTAAGGAAGTCTCAGGGAGTGATTAGAGTATTAGTGAATGCTAACAAGGGTTTGAGTGCGGAATCTGCCAGGAAAATTTAGAAGGGTATGGTGATGCCAATGTTAATTGTGTGTGAAAGAGAGACTACGGCTATGAGAGGAGAGAGGAGAAAAGGGCGATTGGACAGCTTGAGAGGAATTCATGACGGGTGGAGGGTGGAGAGAGGGAGGAACGTGTGGCTAAAAGATCTTTATGGCATAAAGAAAGAAGGGTGTTGATGAATGTGTGAATTAAAGTGTCCTGAGGTGGTATGGGAATGTAGGAAGAATAGCTGAAGAGAATATACGAGAGTGAGTTTCAAGGTTATAGAAGGGCTGGAAGACAGCGTATATGGTGGGTTGACTGTGGGAATGAGGGTTTGAGAGAGAGAGAGGGGCTGCAAGAGGAGGAAGTGGGAGAGCTTGTGTATGGTTGGTGTGGATGGAGGAAGGCTGTGAGGGGTGTGCGTGCTTGAGGCCTTTTGCCCGTGAATTAACTCTGACTGGACGTGGGGCTCGAGCGCTATTGAGGGGCTGAATTGGTGCTGGAGAAATGGTAGATGGGTTTGTGTTTTGGAAGGCCTAAATTGGTGTGTGGAGGCCGAGACTGTTTTAGTGGCGTTGATGTTCGCCGACCTATCTTTGTAAGAAAGTGGTTGAAGATAAAGGATTATTATTATCATTTATGTGGTGAAATTTTATAATTATATCTAGTAGTCATTTGTTCACTTATTAAAGTTCACTTTGCTAATAATGATGATATTGCTAATAAGTATTGTTGCATGGCGCTCTTTAATGCTATGGGCCTTCGCAAAGCGCCAGTATATCTAATAAGGAGTGGATAGAGAGAAGTCTCTTCAATGCACGCTAGAAAGTACCCGAGAAAGGTGTGAACGTATCACAACAGGCAGGTCATTCCAAATTCTCGGAGCAAATACAGAGAAAGCACAATAACCCTTGTAATACAGATGAATACGAAGTAAAGATACTCGGTAGTGAAAGAAAATGAACAAAGTTATTAAAAAGACCCCATCAAAAATATGAGGGAAACGTAAACAAAAACATTAGTGCGGATAAATTTATCCACAAGGGTGTGGAGTCATTTTCTCTTGATGAAGCTCGGCTTCAGAAGTTATTCCAGAACTGCTCTGTTGAAAGTTTCGCTGCATTTCTACATTTCCCTTGAACGTGGGCTAAGAAGATTCCAAGGGAAATAAAATAAAATAAAACTAAAAAAAACAGAAGGATATTACTGTCTGTGATCACTTTCAGAAATAGTGGAAGTACAACATAGTACGTATTTTGATCTTTTTAATTGATCCATCTCTTGAGAGTATATTAAAGACCAGGGGAGAAAACACATTTAATATCCACCTTTAATATCTTGTTAAGCAGAAGTAGCAATTCGTTGAATGGTCCTTTGGCTCTTTCCAGACCATTGGTGCGCCAAACATGAGACCAGACACTTTGCCTTTCACCTAGGCATAAAGGAAACTTGTACACTTAGCACAACATAAGTGTGGTGCCCAGCGTTTGTCCTGGTCACCCACTTTATATCCAAAGTACACCTCATAAAGTTTCTTGACATAGTTAGTCAACTGTATCTTGAATTGTCTTAATGTAACTGATCCACATGTATAACAGAAACTGTATGGGGGATTTTTGCATTCTTTAGGCATTTTAGCTCTGTCTCCTGGAAAGAAAAAACACTGATGTGAAAAATAATATAAATAGTAACAGCAGCAAATATTAAATAAAAAAGTCAAAATAGGAAGAATTTATAGTAAGTTACAAAATTATCAAGCGTTACGTAAGAGTTACCACGGATTTGGACCCATCTAACTAAAAATATATTGAGTATACTTTCATAAATTTCATAGATTAGGTTGACAAATACATTTGGAACACCCCATTAAAATTATATCAAAATCCGTTTAGAACTTTTAGAGTTGTCAGTTTCGGCCCAATCCCGTTTGCATTCAATCCCTACGAAACCATCCGAGTATTTAACGAAAGTAAGATGGTCATTTACGAGAAATTGGAGGGTCGCAGAAGGAGACGAATGTTATATTCGTGATTTACGCAAAAAAATACCCTTACAAAAGGTTATTCTCATTTCCGGCTTTTTTTTCATTGTTGTAGAATCAAAGACCTGCATAAAATAGCGATAACCAACGAGGGTATCTAGCCAGAATAAGAAAAAATGGATTGGTACGAAAGTGGTGCAGTTGGGGTAAGTAAAACGGAGTCTACCCTAAGCGCTGGAGTCTAGAAGGGTGCCTGATTCTTTTGCATCGAATCCCGCCCCCTCCTTTATCAACAAATAAGATATAAATCTTTTTCTTATGGGCTTCAGGAGGTTATCCCATGGTGCTCCCCCGGGAATTTAATGGCTTTGAATGCTGCCTCATATCGCCTCGACGGGGCTCACCCCCCTAGGGGTGCAGGGGGAGGAAGAGAAACAAACGCGAAAATTGCTCCGAGAAAGTTCCTTCTTTCGACTTCTTTTGAGGAAGAAAAGAAGACTTCGGAGATTCGAAGGGGGAGGAAGCTTGAGGTCAATCTCCAAATGGGAAGAAAGGCCTTGAAGGAATAATGAGAATCTGTTTTGGAGGGGGAGGGAGGGGGGGGGGTGCGGACGAGGGGCATGACCTTGAAACAATGAAAGTCAGGTGGTCTATTTAATTAACCCCAAGAGGGCTTAAATCTGCACTCTTGAGCGCATCTAACCTTCAGCACTGAGGAGAATATAGGAAGAGAGCAGACTGAAGATGACAAGTGGGACAGCAACAATTATGAAATGAAATGAAGAGGTAAATATCCCCCGCAATATAACCCATTTCTCTGAATGCCCATTTTTACGAACTTTTTCGTGACTCTGAATACCCTCCTTATACGAATGTAATCAGGAAAAGGAGACAAGAACTCGTAAGTAAGAGCTAATAACAATGTGTAACACGATTTTTGTCTTTGGGTACCAACTGTTATTTTATATTTGCTTGTGTCTAATATACATAAAAAACACTGTTATTTGTTTCAAACTTTTCTTCTGTGTCCAGGATAATGATATTTATATGAAATTTACCTATTCCCCCTGGAATTTGAACTTTGGGGATTTGAACTTTTATTTGCATAAAGTAGAAACGAAACGACATGATACAAAAATAGCATTTATTCATTCTAGAATTACATAAGGGAGACAATTAAAATATTAGAAATGAGTAGTTTTCCGTGATTTACGCTTATACTGCAAATTAGTTTGACGAATCAGCACCCAAATAAAGTCTCCCATCAGATTTTCACTATACGATCGTTGATAGCGGCGTTCAAAGTCCAGTAGATCCTGATGAAAGCGCTCACCATGCTCCTCGGAGTACGCTCCCATATTCCTCTTAAATTTATTAAGATGAGCGTCAAGAATATAGACTTTCAGGGACATCCTGCAACCCATCTTTCTGTAGTTTCCCACCAAGTTCTCAACAAGCTATACATAGTTTTCGGCTTTGTGATTACATAGGAAGCCCAGAACCACTGCGATAAAGCTGCCTCATGCTGCTTTTTCCGAACTAGTGAGCTTCTCGGGAAACTCCTTGCACTCCATGATCTTTTTTATTTGTTGACCGACGAAGACACCGGCTTCCACCTTTGCTGCAGTTAGCTTAAGAAAGAAATCTTGGAGATACTTGAAAGCTGCAAACTCCTTATTTAATTGTTTTGTAAGGCCCAATTTTAAGTACAGAGGATGAAACAGTACTTTTCGGGGTCCAACAAAGGCTCCCATTTGATGTTTCTCCCCACACTAAACTCAGTCTGTTGTGGCCAATCTCGCTGATAGTAGTGTGCCACAGTATACCTGCTGTCCCAAAGGCAAAGATAACAAGGAAACTTGGTAAAGCCGCCTTGGAGAGCCATCAAGAAGGCCACCATTTTGAAGTCTCCGATAACCTCCTGCCCGTACTCTTCATATTTCAATGCATCTAGCAAGATCTTGACACTGCTGCATTCCTCTTTGATCTGTACCAAGTGAGCAAGGAGAAGAGATAGATACATGTTCCCGCTAAGAAGCAGCACTGCTTTGAGGCTCCTGGACGAGCTGTCAATGAAGAGGCGCCACCCGTTGGGGTTACAGGCGATTCCGATTACCTCAAACAGACCGGTCACATTGTGACAAAAGCAAAGCTCATCTTGACGTGTAAAAAAGCTTGAAAAACTCTAGTGACGCTTTCTCTGACCTGATATTTACACACTCCCATCTAACAAATTCCACTGCTCGAGTCTCGAAGTTAAAAGCTCGGCATTGGATTTTGTGAGACCAAGATCTCTGACAAGGTTGTTGAGATCTTTTTGGTTGGGGTAATATGGGTTTCTCTCCTCAGTTGCACCTCTGTAGTCTGGATCAATGAATTCATCCTCTTCTGAACTGATTTTCCTCTCTAAAAACTGCTGCTCTCTTTCTGGAAGAGTGGATACGGGAAGCTCAGAACTGTGTGGCGCTGGCGCAATAGATGACTGAAGGACTGGATACATGATAACAGGCGCATTTTTTCCTGCTCGACGTTTGGAAGATTTCACAATGAAGAAGAAACAATTGCTTGAGTGGTCAGTTGGTTCCCTCCAAATTCGTGGGATTGCAAAATCCATATCTCTCTTTTCTTCTCTGTACCATCATGTAAAAAAAAACAAAATGAAAGCAATACAAATACTTTTTACTTAGTGTTATTAGAAATGTTAAAAAAATAAAAAATCCAGTATCCAAATAAATAAAACACATTATATATATATATATATATATATATATATATATATATATATATAATCTTCCAGAGCTTGCAGGCGAAATGAGGTGCTCAAGGTGTGTCTTGATCTCGGACTGGCTTCCGCCGAAATATACTTTGTAGGCCTCACACATTTTAGCAGATCTCTCTCTACAGAGTACTTTTTCGCTTTTGTCTTAATAAATTCGCCGCAGACATAGCAAATGCGTCTGTCGGATGCTTACAACATCTTGATGCTAAGTGTGACGAATGCTTCTATCAATGACGAGTGACGATGTCTGCGCTATGACGGCTAGAGTTAAACTGATCTGTTGAGTAGACATTATTTGTATTTATATCGCCATCTACGTCGCCAGAATGTTCTAGAAATTCTCCAAACATATAAAAAATTCTCGAAAGTTCTAGAAAGCTCTACAGTTTATTTTTCACCAAATTATTTCTGAATCTATGTGGAATATAAGAGAACTGCCATTGCTGTCCAGGTCGCAAAAAATAAAATATAAGGGAAATAAGAGCTATTACTACTGTTTCTATAACTTTTTAAATACAGTATATCATGTTTATACCATAACTGAAAAAAACAACCCTTGAAAGTTTTATATATATTTTTACTATTTGCATCAAAATAATGTTATTTACCATAAATGGGGTAATTTAAAAATTCAATGTCCTAGCCACAAAGTCAAAGTTTGGGGATTAAAATTGAATTTTGTTTATTTAATAAAGCCACAAACAAGACAAAAGTGAAAATTTGTTACACAGCGTAATAATTAATCTAAAGCATTGAATATTCAAGCAATCAGTGTGAGGTCTTCACCGGGGAAAGAATCACCTCCGCCGATTCGTTGAGTAATCGGAAAAATAAACGTGAATTTTGATCATTCTTCTTCATGCTTCATCTTTTCTTCCCCCTTCCTTCTCCAATACATACCCAGCTCCGATAATAGGTGGAGGAGATTGTTTAACCTATTCTAATAATAGCTCCTTATGTTATGAGCCACACTACTGGTCGATTAGCATTTCGTGTATACAATATGCATTCTTGCCATCTAAGTATTGAGAGATATGTCTTCGTTGATTTTCTCGTTCAATTAAACAAGATTGTCTATCCTATTGGGTCTGCATGGCGTCACTTGACAACGACAATGCCTGAATTTGTTCCGTAATATATCAACAAATGTTCTCCTGCGTTATTCAACAATATTCAAACATACCATAAAAGAATTGTCGGAGATATTCGAAAATTTTCTCTCGTTTAGCCAAATATAATCGGAAAAATAAATTTCCTTTCCATAAAATTTGTGCAAATCTAAAATCCTTCAAAAAATTGCTCACAATTTGCACCCAAACTTTGATCAATGTGCATTCTCATATTGTTTAACCCACCCAAGGGCAAATCCCTAAAATTATTTATTGAGGCGTTTGCTACAGTGAGGACCAATAGCTCTCGGCGTTTGCTACAGTGAGGACCAATAGCTCTCGTCCGCGTTACCAGAAGAGGCTAAAACGAGGACAGAGCAGTGAGAACAGGCCATTCATTTCTTTCGGCATTTTATTCCTCGTAGGGTTAAATTATTCGCAGCGTTTGTTTCTCAAGTTTTTCACTTCTTCACGGCATTTTCTTGGTGCCATTCTTTAACACAATGCATTCTTTTCCACGCGACATTCTATTTCCATCGCGAGGTCTCCTTCTTGCAGTTACACCTCATTAATCGTCGCCGATTTGTCTGTTTTTATGCCATCTATGTTTTATTGTGAGAGGGAAGGAGGGGATGGGGTGGGATCGGGGGTAGGGGTCAATTGGAGTGGGTAGGGGATGCTTGGGGAAGAAAGGGGAGGGTCAGAAGTTGGCTTGGAGGGTCTAAAACAGTGGTTCTCAACCAGTGTGCTGCGAAGTCTTCTTAAGTGTGCCGTGAAATTTTGAACGGCACACTAAGAAAATTTAAAAATCCACGTGATCCTAACTGTAACATGTTGCACCATTTAATTATGTTCATTTTGGGATGAGCGAAATGTTTCCATATGTCGCAATGCTAACAATTATATATTTTTTATTGTTTCGTTCATCATTAATATTGATCATGTGACTGGATATTGTCTTAAGTTAAAATTCAACTTAACTAATCTTGTCACTAACTCTATAATTGTATAACGGGATTTTTAAAGATGGGCGAATTTTTTTTTTTCCTTAGTGGACAAATGACATGTTTTTTATCAAAGTTATTTCTAATAATTCTTTTATAATATCAAAAAACAAAATGGTGAAGTTCAGAAATAAATATAAGAATCGAAATTTTGTGAATTTTCTAAAACCCAAAGAATTACAAATGGTGAAGTTCAGAAAAATTATAAAAATTTAACCATGGCTGTTTTTTTTTAGATTTTAAATTTTAATCTTAGTAGCGAAGCGCAAGCTCGTGGCGAAGCCAGTGCCTGGTTTTGTATATAATTTAACTGTTAAATTTTTATAAAAACAAGATTAATTTAACATAATGTAGATATATGCTTTATAAATAAATTTCCGATTGCCTATATTGGCAAAAAGGTTGAGTTGAACGAAGTATTTGTCTGCACAAGTAAATATTTCAGAACGTCTTTAATTTGAAGCAGTGACCCCTTTCACGATGGCTAAATATTTGAAAAGAAAAGATGTTAGTGAACAACCTCCAGTATCAAAAAGAGAAACATTAATCGACAATATTGGGTTAATTATTTCAAATTGGGATTTTATTTGTCTGGTGACATTGATAAACCAAATCCATCATTGTGCTGTAAAATAATGTCAAATGAATCCATAGTACCAAGTAAGTTAGAAAGACATTTTATTTTTAAACATCCATCTCTGAAAAATAAAAACTTGATTATTTTCAAAGATTGTTAGAGCAGAAATCAAAACAGCGAAGTCATTTTGAAAAAATAATGACCGTGTCTGAGCGAGTCCAACTAGCGTCAATACAGGTGGCTGAAATAATAGCATTAAAATCTAAATCCCACACGCTTTGCTGAGTCAGTCATCCTCCCAACTAGCCAAAAGATGGTAAAATCCATGCTTGGTGAAAAGGCTGAGAAAGAATTGAACAATATCGCGCTTTCAAATGATGGACTACGTAGGAAAATCCTAGATATAACGAAAAATATTGAAGATACTGTTCAGAAAAAGCTTAAAAATTCTAATTTTGCTTTAAACGTGGATGAGTCCACTGACATTAGTAATAAAAGTCAATTGCTGGCATTTGTAAGTTTTATTGACGGCAATGAAATAATCAATCAATTTTTGTGTTGTAAAGAAATGATCACAATTACAAGAGGTAAAGATATTTTTAGTCGCGTGCGAGTCTAGTCGCGAGTGACTCTACATCTCACTATTATGGTGGGTGGGTCGGTCACTGTTTTACTTTTTATTGTTTTTCTAATAACATCATAACTATTCGGCCGATTTTAACGAAATTTAAAAACCTTATGTTGTTTTACATTCTCTTTCGAATATTATAATTGCCAAAGTCCTTCCAAGGTTAGCCCGGGAGTTACTTTGTTTTGGCATAATATAATAACTATTTGGCCGATTCTAGCGAAATTTGAAACCTTTGTGCTGTTTTACATTCTCTTTCGAATGATACAATTGCCAAAGTCTTCCCAAGGTTAGCCCGGGAAATATTTTGTTTTGGCAATAACATCATAACTATTCGGCCGATACTCTGCTAGACTAGACTAGGCTATAATATGCTATACTCTCCTAGGCAAGCTTAGAATAGGCTATACTATTCTAGGTTATTATAGGCTAGGCTTTATTATGCTAAGCTATGCTAGTTTAGGCTATAAAATGTTATGCTAGGATAGCATATAATATTGCAGGCTAGGGTATAATAGGATAGTATGGGCTATACTTGTCTAGGATATTTAATGCTAGGCTAGGTTAAGCTAGGCTAAGCTATCCTAGGCTAGACAGGGCTATACTATGCTATGATAGGGTAGGCTAAAGTATAATAGGCTAGGGAGGGCTATGCTAGGCTATGTTAGGCGATGCTAGGTAATATTATGTTAGGCTACGATAGGCTAGCTAACCATTGCTATAATAGGCTAAGCTACGCAATGTTATTCTAGTCTACGGTATAGTATGCTATACTATACTGTTAGCTTTCGAAGTCCAGTTTTAATTGGTAGTGTTAATTTCTAGTAGTTCAAAGTAATTTGTTGTCTTTTTCGACCGTGATTCAGTCCATCTTTGGTCGACATAATTGGGGTGGTTTATTCAGAGTGGTTTCGAGAAATCGTTTCTCATTTGCTACTAGCTTCACTTTGGATTGAATTAGTCCATAGTCATCTGAGTGAACGAAGGTTAGAACGCGAATTCCTTAATCAAAGTTTTATTTTTTAAACATTTTGAGTAATCTGCCCCTAACCCCCAGTCCGGCCTCTCGCATTTCCTTTTCAGTAGATTCTCTCTCTCGGAGCACATTAATAAGGGAAAAAGAATGTTTACGGTTATAAGGTGTATATGTGCCGCTTGCACGTCTCCACTTTTCTAACATTCAACTTAGTTAATAGTTTAACTCGCAGTAGTATATTTTAGATCACTCATTACAACAGATTCCTATCTTGTAGTTTCTCGAAATCTATCGATTTGATCCGTCTCAGTATGCAATGGTGATCTTTCATACCGTCATGTTGAATATGTATGCTCTGTTATGCTCTCTTTTCTCGTGGGGCTGTCCTGGGGAGAGTGGCTATCACTCACTAATGTTTCATTGAAGCAAGTACAGTAAATTGGTCAATCATTCCCTTCCTCCAACTTCACCTCATATGAAATGGGAATGTTTTTAAAGTACTCACTATATTGTTATCATTTAATAGTTTATTATCTAAACTAAATTAATGGCTTAACCAAAACTTTTATTACGGAATTACAAACCAGCAACGACCAAAAATGCTCAAAGACCACTCGATGCTCGAACTAAAACGAGGGAAAAGGGTGGAGGCCAGAGGTGAAGGAGAGATAAAGGAAGAGACGAAGTGAATAAAGAATTATGATAGTTTCATAACTTTCATCTCTGCAATGGCGCATTTTAAAATAATATTTAGCGACTCTAATCTTGAACATATTTACTCTTGTGTTTTTAATTTTGTACTACCAGTTTACTAGTTTGAAACCGTTATTTCTAGTTGTGTTTGGTTATCTAGCAAAAATATAGAGTCGTAATTTATATTAGACAACCCGTTTACTCTTTATTACTGGTCGCGCCGATGGCGATCTTCCAATGGCATTAAATTGAGGCGCCTCCGTCTTTCTTCGTACAATCTATTTCTAATTCTAGAATGTTCGACGTTAGATGCCTTTCAAAATTACAACATCCTGTAGGATGGATCGAGACCAAAATTGCACCGCGTATTTCAAATGAGATCTTACCAACGCTTTATATAAGGCCAGAATAATATCCTTCGATTTAAACGCAAAATGTCCATCGATAGATCCGAGACCTTATTCACCTTCTTTGACGCTAAAGAGCAACATTTTATATGACTCGGGAGGAGGTAAACTAAATCCTGTTCCAGGTTGACGCTTTAAAATTTGATCACTCTTAATTGTAATATTTTCGGATATCACCATGACCTATTTTCATTTCCTTACATTTGTCCACGTTAAATTGTATCGCTCATCTTTCCGACCCATTGCTATTCTTTTTAAGTTTTATTACAAGTTTTTACGTCCTCCAGGATATTTTGCTCTCGTACTCTTGTCAAATTTTGAAATTTTACGCAATAAATTCATGCTAAGATAGTTTTATATATATATATATATATATATATATATATATATATATATATATATATATATATATATATATATATATATATATATATATTATTTATTATAAGTCGCTAAGGACCGATACACTTAATGAAGTATTTTCATTGAGTACAACTATCTGCCTACGTTTTTCCGGCCATTTTTCAAATCACTTTATTATGCTGCCCAAATTGCATCGACTTTTTTATTTTTATTTAGTTTCTTATTTTGAAATTTTCAAAAGCTTTTTTTTAAATAGAGATAAATTACATCCCAAGAACTTTCTTGATAAAATCTATCGATCATTTCGTAAAAAATCAAACTAGTTTAGCATGAGCGTTCGGGTAGAAAGCCATACGCTGTGCCATTTATTAAGTTATTTTTCTCCACATGCTCCATCTTCCTATCTTACATAGGACTTCAAGAGTTTACCAACAACCGAAGAAAGGAAGATGGGCCGATAATTTCCAGAATGAGTCTTTGTATTTTTTTAAAATTGTTATTACATTTGTCCGTTTGACCTCCTCAGGCACTATTTCTCTCGTTTTTTTGAAAATTGCACAAAGAGGGCTTAACAACTCGTTTCTTAATTCTTTAAGGTGAATTAAATAGTTTTCATTTTCCTAATATTTAAACTATTTTTATTGTCAGTTATGTCAATATTTGAAAATTTAGTGTCCTCGTAAAAATTTATTGCGCCTTGTTTAGTAAATTATTTGTATCTTCGACGGTAAAAATCATTCACAAAATAATTATTCGCTTCCTATTCATTCATAGGCAATCAATTTCGATTTGAAGTAAGAAGGAGATTATTACCAAAGAATGCTATTATAAAGATTCCGAGATTCTATTTTGTCCAGGGGTCCGAAATTGAAATTATTTTATCTAAATGAAATATCTACAATTCTTTTTCTCAATTTGGTGCAATCACGAAGTTACCAAATCCGGCCGTCATGTCATAACTGCACAATTTCTCGGCTAGACATTAAATTTGCACAAGTTTTGCTGTGAAGGTAGAAGCAGCGGCTAATTGAAATTTCATCTGATTCTGCGCTGAAAACCAAACTTAGAGAAAGCCACTCCCGTTTGGGGTATTCAGTTATATGTAAGATGAATACTCAGAAAGTGCTGCTCAAGCTTTTATGTTGTTCATGTCTTTATCAACAGCATATCTCGGGGATGCAGCTACAAAAACAAAAACTTGAAATCTACTAAATGAAGAAAATGATATAATGCTGCAAGTTGCGTCTATTATTTGAGTCATTAAACTAAACGTCAATTAAAGATTCTTTGTAACATTAAATTGCAAAAGATGAATGTTGTTAATTTTATTTATTTTCTGTTGACTTTTGCCAAAGCTCCGAAAAAGTTCGTTCTCAAACTAAGCCTTTTGTGTCATTTTAATTTGGCGATCATTAATTTCCCTCTGCTTTACTTCGATCGTAAATTCTTTATTAGTTTCAATTCTCCAAAGAAAATTGAGATTTTATCAATCAATCTGATTGGATTTATTATCATAACCGTTGCTTTAATTTAAAATATTTAACAGCAAACAAACAGAAGCACAAGTTTGGCCTTTTAAGATTTAGATTCAAGGGTTAGCCCAAACAAGTAATAATTTGAACAATAATAACATAAGAACATAAGAAAAGAAGGAGACTGCAAAAGACCATTCATGGCCTACACTTGGCAGCTCCTGTAATAATTTATGCAAGAAATTTAAGGACGATGCCTAATCCACGGAACACAATATCGGATTAAATTAGCATTATTTTAATTAAGATAAAACCAAGATTAAAAGAGAATTAATACTCTTTTATGCCGTCATTGATACCTGTAGGTTTATGCTTTATGAGTGCAACTTAGTTTTGAATCAAAGTGGAAGATTCATTTGCGATTAATTTTCCTTTTACCATTCAGATTATATCGGGAAAGTGGATAATTTACTTAGATAAGACCAGTTAATTCTCGATTTACTTATGGCGGCTTTTCCCAATTGGGTTTCAACGGTATTTGTTGACCACCAATATCACTCTTATTCATGTTCTAAAGTAATAACTGGCACTTAAAGGTTAGTTATTTTTGCCTGCATTCAATTAATATTTGAATACGTTTACCAGGAGGTACATCCTCAAAAAACGTGAGTGTGCTTTGCTTTGTTAGGATCAGCATTTTATCGCCGACTGTTGAGAATCGCGGCGATCATTTGCCTTCATTTGCGCTCGGCCTCGTTTAAGCAGCATTCCACGGCGACATCACTCACGTATATGATCACCGAGAGGCGATTTCTAAGAGTCTCTAATTCACACTCGTGTTTACTTTGACTCTTATCTTGGTACGTTTGAGGCGCTGTAGGGTTGTTCAAGGTGACGCTATTCACAATTACTATCCAGTGTTGTAATCCAACGCAGACGATTCTAATTCGAGGGTTTTTTGTTATCTGTCTGATTCATTCAATTTTTGAGTTCTAGGATTGTAGTAGTAAATTTAGATGGCAATGACTAATTGAGTAATTCCATGACCACTAATCATTTTATTGAATTAAACAAATGAATTAAATTTGCTCTTTTCCCGGGCGACCTCTCAAAAAGGAGGAGCGCGGCACTTTTGACTAATATCAGGGTGGGATTTTTCCGCCCATCATGGTTACCACGGCAACTGAACCCGGAGTCATGTATTGAACGGGGAAAAATTCACTCCAATGATCAAGTAATCAGTGAACAGAATCTTCCCCTCTGATTACTTGCGGCGATTTAGCTCACTCCAGTTCATTTTCGTTTCCTTCTCCACTTTCTAATCGACACGACCTGTTATTTCTTTGCCTGCGGCCATGTTAGCCCGACTCCTCTCTTGGAGACACGATAAAACTTCTCTTGTTGCTTTCACCCGTTTCCGTTTAATCGCCTGTCTTCGCTGGAGAACGAAGACAGGTGCCGGGAGAGTTGCGCGCACTCACAGTGCCAAAGGCCACTAGCAATTTCCTTGATGATTTGGACGATATACCTCCTAATTTTTTGTAACTTCCTAACTTCACCACTTTCTCTGCGAACCTCATTTGAAAATGACATTGGCGAGAGTAAATATAAAATTTTCTATTAGACAGCCATTAAAAGGTAGCCTCATCTCCTACCAGAGTTGGAATGGGTGCGGATGAGTTCGTAGTTCTGAGTTTGCGTATTCTTTTTTACGAACTCACTCCTGAGTCCCTTCGAATGCCGAATCACAGGCTCGAATTCCGCCTGATGCGGTGGCATAATTTCCATTCAATTTGAAGGTCTTCCATTCATTATTTGCTTCCCTCGTTTCTCCCTCGCCCCACTAATAATCCCCCCTCCCTCCCTCCTTCCCTCAAAATATAAAGTCGACAGGGTTTGCCACAAGATGTGGTGAGAGTGATTTTAAATCCCTTTTTTTATTCTTCTACCTTTTCCAAGTTAGTTACACTCCCTCGTTGGGTTAGACGAATTCCCAATTTCCATGTTTTCCTTATTGACGAATATGAGTTCCCTTTGTCCTAGCTATGATTTTCCGCCCTTAAGGATGATCATTTTTCCTTTAAATCAGAAAGGAAAAGCCCCCCTTCCTCTTAAAACATTTCTAATCCTCGCCTTCGCCTTTAAAGTAGATTCCACAATTGTGGTCGTCTTGCGGGAATTGCGGTCGAATAAGGCGATGTCATCACAACCTTCGGACGCTCCATTGACATCAAACAATAATTATTTTAATCTATGTCAGACAAAATGGAGAGTTTATGTTCGGATTTCAAAGTACATTAGATGAAAGTAATTAATCCTTGGAAACTCTTCTTGAGAAAATTAAAGGGCTTCCTTCACTGTAGCAAAAAGTGATCATACCATTATAAGGGAATGGAGACAAAGAAAGACCATTGGGTCCATTTCTAAGCTGGTTTCTCTTCAGAATATTCCTATTCATTTAAAGTAGGAGGCCAAGAGGTTTTTAAATATACTTATATATGATGATGACTCGACGACGTTAATTGGCAAACGACTTTAGAAATTGACTATTTTATGCGTAAAGTAATTCTTAGTTCTATTTGTCTCAAATCTGTTCTCCTTCAATTTATAAACGTCACTTCGGATTCTTTCGCGCACGTCTAACTCGAAGAAAGATTTCGCTTTGTCAAAATAAAAACCAGGCAGTATCTTATAGACTTGGATGACTTCTTCCCCTAATCTTCTTGTCTAAAGGTGACTAAAGATTTAGAGCTTTCAAACGTTTTTCGTGCGGTTTTGGGGGAGACTTGTAATCGATCTTGGTCGCACGTCTTTGCACCCTTTCCAACATATCGATATCTTTCAGCAACTAAGGGCACCAGAATTGTACCACATGTTATAGATGAGGCTGAACTAACCATTTGTAGGGTGGGATTAAAATATCCTCCGATTTATATGTAAAATTACTCAATATAAATTCGAGGCTCCTGTTAGCGCTTTTACCGGCTTTAACGCATTGTTTACTAACTTTCAAGTTTTTACATACGATCACGCCAAGATCTGTTTCAATGGTTACTGTATTCAACGTTCCTCAGGGTATTGTTTAGCTAACACTCTCACGCCTCTTACCTCTATGTAATACTTTGCATTTATCAACATTAAACAACTTTCATTGATATATAATTCGGAACAACAGCAGACCCAAGCACAGAACGCTGAGGCATACTGCTAGTAAGGCATCGCCACTCTCTATGGTAATCCGTTGATGATTGTTCGCGGTTTTCTTCTGCTTAGCCATGCTTTTATTCACTATAATACCTAACCACCGATACCGTGCGCAATAATTTTACTTAACGTTTTTGTGGCTCTTTCTGAATAGTTTTTGAAAATAAAGATAAATCACGACATTTCTACTATAAATCGTACTCATTGATAATTTTATGATAAAATTCTAAAAAGTTTGTGAGTTAGGACTTGTTTTTCATAAAACCATGTTGCATTTCACGGATATAGTTGTGGCTACTGAGATGTTTGGCTACTTTGTCATCGCGATAGACTCAATAATTTGTCAACTATAGATGCTCGGATTATTGGTCTGCAGTTTGTTGGTGATTGTCGAGGGAGAGCTTTATTGATTAGAATTACATGTAGCTCTGTCACTATTTCTCATAACTTTTATTAAGTGACTTTTTTTAGCTTATCAACGCAGCTATTTACATCCTCCTTCTTCGCCAACATCGTGCTTAGAATTGTGCTTTCCTCTGTGCGGGCAAATGGAATGATATCTAGGATAGTTTTTCGGATCTTCATTAGTAAATACAGATGCATCTTTGGGTTTTCTTCGCTGTTTAAGGCGAGTTAAATTTCAGTTTATTTCTTCGTGAGAATTAGTTTTTTTAACAGCAAGTCTGAGCTCTAAGTACTAACTAGAGGACAATCTTCGGTCCGATTTCCACTTCTTGTACGCAAGATTCCTTCTTGTGATTAACTACTTCATTACATTGCCGCAGCACCTTTGTCAGGGATAGGTTCACGCTTTTGACTTCTGGGCATGCATTACTGATCTTTCCCTTTTCCGTTTTTACAGTCTTCGACGGAGCCTGCTACGTTGTCCACTCACGCCCCTACGTAGCAGTACCTTCTTCTTCTCTCAGGTTCAGCGATAAATTCATCCAGTTTACCCTTCAGCAGAGAAACTTTTAGTATGATTATCGGAAGTCTTCTCATTTGCGTTCTAGGCGCAATTTCTCCTCGATGAACAGGTATGAAACTCTCTGTAGCGCAAGTCTCGGTCGATCGGTTTTCGTCGTGGAGGGGCTCTTCAGGCAACTGCGGTGTCAGAGTACCAGGGCTCATGCTGCTTTCCGCTTCACGCTGGAACGCAGGCACCCATTGCCGTTTAAAGGTTTCTACCTAGAAACGGAGGCCTAACAATTCCTACCTCGTGTCCAACAGCTCGAATTCCAACTGGCGACGACTCGCACATCTCCTCGAAGTGGTCGTAAACAAATCGACCCTGATACCTATTACATCTTCACTTGGAGGCACCCATCTGAAAAAAGTCTCTCTTTCATCAGCAGGGGATCTCGGAGCAGCAATGGGCCACAGAGGTACGGCGTGCAGGCCCACCGGTGTGTGGACACGCTCTGGCGCCTACCAGCCACTCCACCACCTCTCCCCCCCACAGTGCATTGTGGGTTCTGCCTTTAAGGCAAAGTCTAGAAGAAAGATATTTCGATCACAAACCAGGAACAGGAGTGCCTATAGGCGAACACCAACAGACCGGTGTCTCGGCAACTCCCTGCAGTCGAAAGTGAAGACTGGGGCGCCTCGAGCCCCTCCTGTCACCATGGTCCTTCTTCCCTCGGTCAGGATACGGGCCCGAAGACTGCACACATTCCTACCTGTTTAAACCTAGTGCAGGTTTGCCGCCCTCAATATGAGGGCATCCGTCATCATCGACCTCGATGGACGACTCCCACCCACCCCCAAAAAGCTAGAAATAAAAATAGTCCTTGTAGATACGCCAAAAGAAACTAGCTCTAAAAAAATCGAAAGTGAGGTTATTCAATTTTAAAGGGAAAGGAAAGAAATATTAATTTTAATTACTTGGCTCTGGAAGACGTAAATATTGTAAGAAGAGGATTAGAAAGCTTTAGAACACAAAAATATTACATAAAGAACCAATAAACGTAATCAATAAGTAGATAGCCAATAAGAGTTATAAATGAGTAAGGAGCAAGATATGGCGGAAGGATAAAATAGGAATTATAAGGAACGATTACTTTTAAAAGATAAAGCTTGTGAGAACGGAGAATTTGCTATCTTTATAGATATAATGTATAATTAATTCGTAAGTGAAGACCCTCCCCTCCCCACCGAGTTCTGAAATAAAAGAATAAGGTTATCAATATGAAAGGGAAAGAGAAGGATATCCGGTCGGTATTTATGACCATGTCTGAAGAGCTCTTTTTCGAGGACCCATTTGGGCAATCTAGAAAATCAGCTTAGCTCAGCGAAGTTGGTTTTTAGTTATTTTCACTGAATGTCTCTGAGTGTGTGTGTGTGTGTGAGAGAGGTAGGATATTACAGGATATTCTCTGAGGGAATTATCCCTCATTTTGTAAATGAAAAGATTCACTCGGGTAAAAAACTTTGTGGGGAAGAACGACGTTTGTTTTCATTCTCGGGAAATCTTTGAGGCTCAATTAAGAAAAAATCAGCATTCCAATTAGATTATAATGAGAGGGCATTAGGCCCACTCTAAAAATATGATGTGCTATATAGAAACCCGATAGATACGAGTCCTAAGTTTGGGTGAAACTTCAAAATACCTACGCCGTGTTTTTACTATTGAAAACAGTACTAATGCTGTTTTTATGCATTGTACTCGTCATTTATGGCTTCATTTAGGCGCGGAAAGTATATATTTTAAGATACTCCACCATGATGGATTCAAAATGAAATTCAAAAAAGTGCACCTTGCCTTTTTTTGATGTGCAAAAGAAACCATGATTTCAAACCTTGGCAACCCTGATTTCAACCTAATGCTAGGCTTTCGAATTGTTAATATTCCTAGGTGATTAAAAATTGCGGAGGGCGGGGAGTATGTGGGGCGAAGCCTTCCATTTCAAAATAATTACCTTAGGGTTCAAAAACAATGGGAAAGCGAACCCTTCCGAGAGTAAGGACTCTACATGGCAATGAGGAGGAGTTATGTGTTGTTACCTCTCGCCGCTTCATGGAGCCGGCTTGCTAAGTGCTGTAGCATAACGTCTAGTCAAGGTAAATACCCAATAATAAAGCCCACCTCTGCCCCCACACAAACTATTCCCATGTAAACCCATCTTGCAAGATCTTATCTACTCTCTTCTCTCTCAATTAATTCCAGGGAATTTTTGATGACACCAATTTCCACTTTCCTCGCACCATAGTTACCTCGTATCTATTCGTTTCTCCTCATCTACCGTTCACACACTAAACACCCCAATCAAAATTCTCATTTCCACTGCCGTTACTTTAATATGATTCCTTCTTCAGCCATAGCAAATTTTACTCATATACAATAGAGTGGGGACAAACACACTCTTTCAGCGTTTTGCTCATTTAATTCACATTTCAACCGTTGTCTGTAAAAAAACTACCTACCATCCATATGCTAGTTATCGTACTCTAGCTTATCTTTACTAGTATCATTTTAGACATACCTATCACATTTTAGCTACATCCTCGCACTTATCCTTTTGGACACTTCTTCACCAGATTAACAAAATAAAACTTACTCTTCACCATATTTCATCAACCTCACCCGTACTCGGGTTCCTTCAGCACACAATTGACGAAGACATTTAATGTAAGTGTGACATCACATGCCCTTACATCCATTTTCCCTCCATGTACATGCATATTTTAAAACATTCAGTAGGCCATCTTCGACCATGATCGACACTTTAGCTCTCACGTAAAAAGATCCATCATCCATCACTTTACCAATTATTTCATGCCATAAAGCTTTCCTATTGAAACGACCATGCGCTCTCTCCAGTTCAACATACATACCTATCATTCACCTCATCTCATGCTTTATTCCTCGCTTTCTCAGGTAGCTGTTTCAGCGCAAAAATTTGATCCTCGCAATACTTTTCCTCTTTAAACCCACCACCCTCATTCATCCTTCATCATTACTTCTATTATTCTTCAGACACACTTAATAGAATTTTCTCCCTAGACCTTTTAAACAAAACTAAACAGGCCTTGTATACCCCGTAATTTATGCTTTTACCATCACCTCATAACTGTTAAACATTACTATCACAACATATTTTCACTTCTCAGATCTAATTCTAACTCAATTTCACGCATTTTTTTAAATCATATTCTTTGCTTTAACGTCCATTTCAGCAGCCTTTACATTTTCCGGACTTTTCTCATGGCTGAAGACTTTTCTTTCACTGTTCGATTCCACACACTCCTCTACAAAACATTCATATTTGCTTCCTCTTGCAGAACGATACCATTCAGCTCATCAAACTACTCTACTTATAATTTTAAAATCCTCATCGCTCAGTAGTCCCGTCCTATTTTTATCCTATATTTTCACACCACTCTTTCTCACCTGCTGCCAAAGTAATTCAGTATTTCCATCTTAATTCTCATCCCCCATCCTCCGAAACACGTCATTTGCTGCTCTTTATTGATTAATCACGCATTTTACTGCTTGTTGTTCTGCTTCCATGCATTTTCCTGGCATGTTGTTCTCCACTAAGAGGATTCTGCAAGTACACCTCCGCATTCATTCCCATTGGCCGTTCCTCAACCTAATTTCACCATTTCTCGTTCAAATACAAAATTTGCAGTAGCGATCATAACTTCCTTAAATTTGTCTCAAATTTGTTCCATTTTCATGCTTACACTTTAAGTTTCTCTCCTGCTCTCAAGCAGCCTCTTGTACTTATCTTTTTCTCCTTTAGAAACCTTAAACTTTTAATTATTCTTTACTGCGTTATTCACGGCTTCCTATCTACCAACGAGCCTATATATCTATAGAAATCAAAACCATATACTGAAATAGTCCACACTCATCCCTTTGATAGTTTTCATATCAAACACACCTCAAAATATTCTTTCTCACCGCAAGAAATTCAATTATACTCTTAGATATACACTTTCCTCTCTCTAACACATGGAGGCTTATGTATATCTTTGTTACGATTAAGCTTGTTTGCCACACACAACTTCATTTAATTATAGTAAACTATTACACTTTTCATTCTCATTCTCGTTTAAGAAGCAATTATTCCATCTCTTATCGTCTCCTCTTTGCGTGTTTATATTCGATATCCCCCCCCCCTCGTAAGGGGCACGGCGAGTTGCTCTCCTGGCGGCCGTGCTGACGGGACTCAGCGCCCCGCCCGGCCCCAGCTTGGCATTCTTTTCTCCTTCCGCTAACCTCTACTTCGTCTTCTGTATTAATTCTCCTTCACCCATCATCGTCCTTTTATCTACGTTTGTTTGTCGATCTCGGTGCATCAGAGCTGTCCGTCAGGGGGCGCCACCCCATAGCTAGTCCTGCCTGTGTTGGTTGGTGGTTGCCTGAGCTGGAGTGGCGCTCTTGGGGGTCTTTGCTTTCCCGACCGGTGAATTTCCGAGGCTGGCCGACCATTTTTAATACGATGGTTGGGTCAGGGGTGGACGGGCTTACCCTCCTGGTTGGGCCGGCGCTCCTTGTGTAACTAAAATGTCGCATAAATTTGCGACACTTCCATGTAATCGGTGCATATACGACCGAATGACCCAAGGATACACAATAGAGTGGAAGGCCTTCCAAAAACTTCCTTTCTCGTCCCATCGTATAAAGGAAATTGAAAAGCTGACGTTTGGTTCGTATTAGCGAATCCTTGTGTAATTAAAATGTCGCATAAATTTGCGACACTGCCATGTAATCGGTGTGAGGAAAAACGAAATGCTGGCCTCCTCTTGTGGGAATCATGAATGTTGCGCAAATTGTGGAGGTTCCCATAGCGCGGCTTCGCATTCTTGTCCTGTATTCCTTTTTGAGAAGGAGGTCCTGGCTCTTCGGGACTCCCTTAGGCTGGACTTCCGTGAGGCCCGTCGTAGGGTGCGGGGGCAGCTCGCCCTTCCGGATGTCTCTTCTCTGATGTTGTCAAGGAGGCGGAGTTCCGCCGTCCTCCTCTCGGTTGCCCAACTCATTTGTCTTCTCGCGGCTCCTCTGTTGCTCCTTCTCCTCTGCCTTTGGTCCCTCCGTTGCGCCATCTCCTTTGCCAATGGTCTCTTCTCATGTTCCTCCCTCTGTCCTACAGTCGAATTGTCAGGGATTCTCCCCAAGTGGGAGGAACTCTAGCATTCGGCCCTCGGTTGTCTGTTTGAAAGAAAATAAGCTTGGGGCTCGCCCTTCCTGGCACTTCCGCACTTCCGGGAGTTTAATTCCATCTCCCGGACAGGGGCGTGTCCCATGGTGGTGCTTTGCTTTTAATTTTCTCTTTGGTATTCTCTGCGTCACTTCCCGTCCGTACTACCTTGCAGGCTGTTGCTGTGAGGGTTTTTACTTCCAAGCTTTTAACCGTTTGTTCTGTGTACATCCCCCTTGATTTTAATTTGAGTCCATCTGACCTTTTAGAGCTCACAAGTCAGTTACCTACCCCGTTTTTATTACTTGGTGATTTTAATGCTCGCCACCCATCTTAGGGTGATGCTGCCCGTAATCCCAAGGGCGGAGTGGTTGAGTGCCTCTTATCCGATTCCCTTTTCTTTTGAATTCCAGCAACGTTACTTCTTACCGTGTTTAAACGGATTCTTTTAGTGCTGTAGACTTGTCCTTATGTTCGCCCGACTGTTTCCTCGACTTTCGGTGGTCAATTCGAACGACCTTTCCGGGAGTGATCACTTCCCGATAGTCCTGTCGGCCGCCCTTCCTGGCCCGTGCTTTTCCCTCCCTCCTCATTGGGATCTGCGGCGAGCAAGTTCAGTTGGGTTTCGGGAGGCTTCATTTAGTGATGCCTGCCGGGTTTCCTTCGATACCGTAGATTCAGCGGTCTCATATTTTAGAGGCTGCTGAGGGCTTCGTTCCACGGAGGTGCCCTGTTGCGGGGCGCGCCACCGTCCCCTGGTGGTCGAAGGATTGCTCGTCGCCTATTCCTGCATATCAGTTGGCTCATTCCCGTTATAGGCGGAACCTGACCATCTCGAATAGGGTCGATCAGAACCGGGCTCGTGCCATCCGCCAAAGGACCCTCCGTCGTACCCGCCGTGAGTCTTGGTGACAGTACGTTTCTTCCATTTCTTTGACCACGCCGCTGACTCGGGCGTGGTCATCGGAGGCTCGCTTGTATCCGATGGCCGGTTGGTCAGCGAAGCTCTGGCTAACCATTTTGCTTCAGTGAGTAGCGCTGGTAGCTATCCTCGACGGTTTCTCGATCATAAGGTGGCCATAGAATATCACCCTTTAGATTTTACCACTTGCGCCACCTACTCTTATAATGCTCTCTTTTCCGTCTATCTGCTGCGGGATGCTTTGTCCCACTGTGGCTCCACCCCTCCCGGTGATAATTGCATTCACTATGACTTTCTCCGTCGTCTCTATCCCCACTAAGTTATTTTTGGTTGACCTTTACAACCTGCTTAGGGTAAATTAATCTATCCGTCCTCCTGGCGTGTAAGGGTCGTTCTGCCCTCTCTCAAGTCCGACAGGGACGGTTTGGACTCCAGTCCCTATCGCCCGATTGCTCTTACGAGCTGCCTTAGTAAGTTGTTCGAAAAGATGGTCCAAGTTCGCCTCACTTGTTTTTGGAGTCCAACTCGCTCCTCTTTCCATTTTAGTGCGGGTTTCGCAGCGGCCGTAGTACTTTTGCCTTGACCATCCTATACGTTTGGAGGACTCCGTTTTACGGGCTTTTTCCTCCGGGGATTAGGTGTTAGCGGTGTTCTTCGACATTCAGAAGGCCTACGATACCACCTGGAGATATGGTGTTTTACGTCAGTTATATGATTGGGATATGAGGGGCTTTTTACCGGTTTTTATTCAAGAATTTTTATCGTCCCGTAATTTTAAGGTCAGTATTGGGGATGCTTTCTCAAGCTTGGGGATTCAAGAGGAGGATATTCCCCAAGGGTGTGTTTTAAGTGTGACATGTTTCGCCGTTGCCATTAATATGTCCCCGTTTTAAAGTTCTTGGGTTTAACGCTTGATAGCAAGCTCACTTGTGTACCCCATTTACGGCGCTTGAGGGAGTCCTGTTCGAAGGCTATGGATTTTCTTAGGGTTTTATCCCACACCACTTGGGGTGGTGATAGGCGCATCTTGTGGTCGCTTTATTCGTCACTGGTCCAATCTCGGCTGTACTAGTGTTGCCAGGTGTATTCTTCATCGTCTCTTTCAGCCTTGAAGATACTTGACTGTTCGTTTGCTTGGGGCCCGTCTTAGCCTCTTTGTTGAGGGTGGCGTGCTTTCCTTGCGATACCACCAGCTGCAGGTATGCCTATCATCCCCTTTCGTGTTCAGCAATACCCTTCATCCCCGGTCCATGAGTGCCTTATTGCCCCGCCCTCTTCGGCATCTTTGAAATGGGCGGCCATCTCTACCCCAGCCTCTGGGGCTCCGAGATGGGAACTATTTGGCCTACCTGGGTGTTCCCAGGGTGTTGGTCCTCCCATTCCCACCGGATCCGTGTTAGAGCGTTTGCTCTCCTGAGGTCTGTACTGCATTTTTGTATTTCGAGAAAGGGTCTACTGACCCCCGTCTTTTAGAGTGCCTGTTTCTTGAACATGCGTGTCTCATGCTCACTAGCATCCCATCTATACTGGCAGATCAAAGTTGAACCTCGGTGCTGGGGCGGCCGTGGTGTCCTCTACGGAGTCTCTTCGGTCCGCTCTTCCTCCTCTAGCATCCGTTTTTATCACAGAGTTGTCGGTCATTCTTTTGGCCTTTAATTTGATTTTATCGCTCAATTCTTCAGATTGTATTGTTTTTAGCGATTCCGGTCTGCTTTGGAGGCTGTTCCTTCTTTTATGTGCACATACCCTTCGGTTTTACGGATTCGCTCCTGGCTGGTTAGAAATGTCTCCGGTTACAGGGTGGCGTTCTGTTGGGCTCCGGCCCACGTTGGGGTCCGGGACAACGAGGCGGCTGATCGGCTGGCCCGCTCGGCCGCCATTGAGGTGCCAGATGCAGCCCCTCTGCCCTTTAGGGATTCCTACCCCGTAATCAGGGCGTATGTCTTTTGTTTGTGGCAGAGAGAGTGGGATTCTTTCTCCTCTTCTAAGCTGTCCCTTATTAAACGCTCTGTCCTTTCCTGGACCTTTAGCTCTCAGCGACTCCGGTCTTGGGAGGTTGCTCTTTGCCGGTTGCAAATTGGCCACACGCGACTCACCCATGGCTATTTAGTTTCGAGTGGAGACCGAGTTTCCCCTGGTTGTCCCTTTTGCGGTGGCGAGCTGTCTGTGGCTCACATTTTAGTAGTTTGTCCCCGCATTGCTTCTCTTCGAAATTCTTGCTTCCCTACCCATTTTGGCGTCGCCTTCCCTTCCCTTTCTGGCGTCGCCTTCCCTGCTCGACTTTGCTTCATTATTTTATCAGAGGACACTTTTCGGTTGTACTCCCTCCTTACATTTCTATCACGAAGTGGCGTTTTATCCCTCTTATGTATTCTTTCTATTTTTGCGTTTAGGTTTATTGTTTTATCTTTTATCCTGTGCCCTCCCCTGGGGCTGGCGCATGTCATTTGTTTATTGCTCCAGCCGCCCTTTTTTTAGAATGCGTGCTGTATGCCGTTAATTTAAGTGGGCGTTTGTGCGTTGTACTGTTTTCTTCTAATCCTTTGCTTTTCCCCATTTTTATTGAGTGTCTCCCACGCCTCTTGTGATTTTTTTGGTTTTAACAGTGCTGCCATTAACAATCCATTAGGATTGGGTGGCTGGCACTTTGTTTTCCCTTAAACTAAACTAAACTATTCGATATTTCTTCTCCTCAGCCTCAATTCTATCATGGCAAGAGCCATGCAATATATTATGGGCAGTTTGCAATTCACAGATCCACCTACAGTACATTTATACGAAGCCAGTACATCAAGCCACAAAGTCGCTCAATACCACATTCTCTTCTCCCAATAAAAATTCTCAAGTCCATTTGAAAAAAAATGGATTTTGATATTTAGAATTGCGCCCATTTTTAAAATTTAGGATAAAAAAAATGTTTAATAATTTTATTTACAAAATTCAGAAATTCCTTTTGGGCGCTAACTAAGACGACTAGGAACCGAAATTCTACACAAGACATATAACCTCATTAAAATTGATACTTTTGAAGAGATTACTATTTTTAAACCAGCAATTTTATAACATGGCTACAGGAGGACTTCAAGCATAGATCATTTATCTGTTTGGTAGATTCTGGTCGGTCTCGAGGAATATGGAGACAATAAAGAGGACGTCCACTGCGCTCCTAAGATGAAAACAGACTGAAAGAGAGGAAAACATTGGTGAGAGATACGGAGGATTGCAAAAGCAATTAAGATTTCTTGATTTTCATCGGATTACCCACGATTCATAGGCTATAAAGAATTTAACTTAGACGGGAGTAGAAAATGTTAACAGATAAATGAAGAAATGGGCGTCGGGGAAGTAGCGGAACTCGACTACTTGGTTCTTCGGCGCAGCTTTTTTTGCTCTCGTCAGCCGCGGCAAATTGCTCCTAATTTTAATATTCAACCAAAATGAAGATTCATTTTTGTGATAAACTTAATTTAAATTTTTAAACTTGTACCCTCTTTCAAGTTTAGAAGTATAATTAAAATAAAGATAAATTAAACTGAACTCTCCCCTTTAAGATAGAAGTAATTATATATAGTAATTTAAAAAAATATTAAATCAGAGGAAATAATAATTTTTAAATAATAACCAATGAAAATAGATTCATATATAATTTTTCCCCATAGAATGCCTTAAATTTTCATGAAGGCCAATATATAAAGGGCTAACTGTAACTATTGGCGGACTTTCAACAAAACCTTTTGGTCACTGTTCTAATTTTATGGCTATATTATTTCTACCGATGTTTTCTTGTTCTCCGCCGTTTATCCTGCAGAAAATTACTGAAAAGCAAAGAAAAATTCTCTGGCTTATTATCTATCAATCTTCCTATCTATCTTGATAATTACAGAACGTTAATATTGGAACGAGGAAAGTCCATTACTAATTTCCAAGAGGAGATAAATAAACTCCCACCTCTCGTTTACATCGTACAATCGTTCAATACACCAATGGGGGAGTATTGGGCTCGAATCCTCATAGTACATCGTCTAGGCTTCATGGAGGAAAGGCATTAGTCATTGACTAAATACTCCCCTCCCCCCTAGATGTCCTTGATTATGCCGATTTTACAGCCCCTCACACTAACATTTCCTTTACTATGGAAGAAGATAATACCGTCGTTTTTTGTCCTCACTACAACCATTCCTACTCAATTCACTACTTGCAAGAAAAGCAAAAAAAACGTTGACCCTACTAATTTAAATTTTCTCTCGCACCGAATTTCCAATTATTGTCAAAGATTTGTTGATATTTTGCGTCTAGTTAGTCTCGTTGCAGATTTCCTAAACTCAAATGGCTTTCCCAAACTACAACCTTCCCAACGCCTTGGATTCTACCTAAACAGAAAATACAAACTTCGGTCTTCTAAAACTGTTATGAAAGACGTTGGCAGGCGCGGATCCAGGAGGGGCTAGAGGGTTGAAGTCCAGCCCCCAGATTTCAGACCTTTTACGCTTATATTTCTTTTTGAAACCATACTTGTATGCTGCTATTCAGAATGAGTTATGTAATAATATGGAATATATATATAAAAACAGATTTTTAAACTGTTGCGATCGAATGTACCTTATCATCATCACTAACTATAATTTAAGAAGGGGATTTTTTTCAGTATTTGAATAATAATTTCATCTTAGTTTGGTTATGACTTATGGTTTTTATCAAAGTTATTTCTAATAATTCTTTTATAATATCAAAAAACAAAATGGTGAAGTTCAGAAATAAATATAAGTATCGAAATTTTGTGATTTTTTTAAAACCCAAAGAATTACAAATGGTGAAGTTCAGAAAATGTATTTATATATATATATATCTTTTTCTATAACTATATTTTAGCAACGTGATATTTTGAAAGGGGGGAAATTTAGTTCTTTTTTAAAATTATTATAATTGGCGAAGTTCAGAAAATTTATACAAATTTAACCATGGCTGATTTTTTTTAGATTTTAAATTTTAATCTTAGTAGTGAAGCCATTGCCTGGTATGATACATTTTTGAAATACAGATAAATCTCAAAAATAATTATTAAATTCAGTATGAACTTTATGATGTGAGGAAAAAAAACAGATCTAAGAGAGTTCGTGCTCACTCCTTTATGAGATGCTGTTATTTATTATCAATACTGTCTATCATAACCCTTATTAATCATTAATGGCCTTTTCCCAGACTACTAAGAGAGGGGGAATTCAGGTTAGCCCCCCTCAAATCTTTATCTTGGATCCGCTACTGGGCGTTGGATATATATTCAATCATTTACTAAGTGAATTTAGTAAAGAATTGATCTTCAAACTAAACCTGGCACCCACCCACACATTTCCTCCTCCGGATTTCTTTACTAAACTTTACAATTACATTTTGACTTTGAGTTGAATTTATTCTTAGAACGCTCCTAATGGTTAAAAGAGTGAAGCTTCATTACAGTGATGGCCAAAGGTCTCTCTAAGGAACTTTCAGTGACCACAGTCAAGGACATGTCTGCCCCCTTCATCCCGCCTTGTGCGAATTTCATTTTCCAACTTTTCATCTTTTGATTTTTTTAAAATTTAATTATAGGATCCCATCTCGCGACTGGATACCTAGGCATAGGTCGCCGTACTCACGACACCTAGTACTAGGCTAAAATAAAATATGCAAAAAACAAATAACAACAACAATAAAAAAGGAAAGACGCAAAGGGCAAGAAGCACGCTAGGGCGTCGAGGGGAGTCCCCGGCGTAGGAACGTGCCACTCACACACTAAAAAAAAACCAGTTAGATAAGGTGGAGGAAGCCAGCCTCCTCCCAAAAGTAAAAAAAGTTCACAGGTCAGTGTGCACGAATCCCTCCTGTGTACAAGGGATAAGCAGTAGCGACCCCACTCATCCCGGTACCGGGACAGGTAATGTGCGCGAATATCATCCAGACTGGGACATTCAACAAGAATGTGCCGAACAGTCTGGGGGGCAACGCAGTCGTCACAATAAGGGGCAAGCGAGCGCTCCATCGTCAAATGGCGGTGCGTACCGCGAGTGTGTCCAATTCAGAGACGACAGAAAGCAACCTAAAGCCGTCGCGGCATTGGGGGGTAGGTCTATGGGAACAGTCGCGGCGCAATGGGACGCAAATTTAGGTTCCCCTCGACTTTCTCCCATCTTCTTTGCCAAGCAGCGGGAAGAGCTGCCCGTATTCCTGCCTGTAGGTATCTAATTATCCCACTATACAAGTTACACAACGCTAAAGCCAAATTATAAGCTTTTGTGCTGTTTAAGGAGAAAGAGGCACCTAATCCTTTAAGTTTATATTTACCAATGAATGGGTTAAATATATACGTGTCTTAGTATTAAATGATATTTACACTGATTAAATCTAATTATATACACTTTACACAGAGTTAATTTTACGCGCAGCACAATTGATTATATAATCTAAAGTTTTTAGAATAGGAAAGGCGAACTAATGAAGATCACAAGAACAAAATAAATAGACTTAATCAAATGTGATAGAGTAGGGATCAAATCGCGAACGCATATACGACCGAATGACACAAGGATACACAATAGAGTGGAAGGCCTTCAGAAAAACTTCCTTTCTCGTCCCATCGTATAATGGAAATTGAAACGCTGACAGTTAGTTCGTCTTAGCGAATCCTTGGGTAATTGAAATGTCGCAGAAATTTGCGACACCCTGAGGAGGGGGGGGGGCGAAAAGGAAATACAAACAAAGTAAAGTGAAAATTAAATTAAATACAAATTAACATATTTGTGGGTCTACATTTTGACCCCGCATAATTGCCTTAATCACTCGTCGTGCCTCTAAAGCCTAGCGACGAGTAGAACTATGTCAAAAACCTGCCGGAGGGTTGTCAGAACGTAGAATAGATCCCTCGAGTGGAATACCCGCAAGTGGATCCGAATACGGGCTTGCGGAGGAAATATCCGCAAGTGGTTGCACAAGTTTTGAAGTAGATCCTTAGGGTGAAACATCTGCAAGTGGATTCGAACACGGGCTCCCGGAGAGAAAATCTACAAGTGGATGCGGAAGTTCTGAATTAGATCCTTCGGGTGGAACATTTGCAAGTATATCCGAACATGGGCTTGCGGAGGGAACATCCGCAGGTGGATGCGGAAGTTCCAAAGGAAAAATCTTCCTGATGGGGGCGACTAATGCGCCCCACCTTCGTCTATAGGGTCACAGACCTGGACTCTCCATCGTGTCCTTGATGGAGCTCTACTGTTAGCCACATCTTCCATCGTAGACAAGGAGAGTCTACCTTAATCAGGACCACATCGCCGACATGGGGAGACAGGCCCCGGGTTGATCGCTCGGTGTATTTCTCCCTCGGTGCTACCAGATATTCGTTTTGCCAACGTGTCTAGGCCTGATGACGTAGCCATTCCATCTGCTTTTGCCAACTATTCAAGGCAAAGGGGCAGCCGAATCCAGCATCTTCATCCTCGAACGTCTCCTGTAGAAGGAACTTCCGATAACCTTCCTTCATAAACATAGATATCTGTTTAGTTCGGTTGGAGCCACTATCTCTATGACCATTCGCAAGCTCTTCCCATTCTTTTGAGTATTTCTCCTTCGGCGCCTTTTGATCCAGAAGTCCATAAAAGCTCTTTGCTTTTCGCATTTGATGTTATGGCTGACAGGTTCTGCCTGGTAAGATTTAGGAGTCACCTTACTTTTGACCAGAAGTAAAAACCTGAAAATTAAGATGGTTATTTTAAGCAGTTTCGCTAAGGAACTGTATCTGTTTATTTCAATGGGTGAATCATCACCCATTGCGATTGGAAAAACGTGGGTAGGAGGGGGCAAGATAATGAATTCAGGCCAGATTTCGTTATCGAGAATCCATTCAGGACCCTTTACCCATAAAGGGTTGGTAAATTGCTTGCTGGATTGGCCTCTGGTTAATGGGTCGCATTGATTTAATTTGGATACATGTCTCCATACGTGCCCGTGCGATAAATTTATTATTTCACTTACTTTGTCCTGAATGTAGGGTTCGTATGTTTCATCAGACACGAGCCAGTGAAGAACTCTTTGGCTATCCGTCCACATTAATATTAACATCAATACTCTTATCAAGAGCTGATAATAATTTGTTCACTAATGTGGCTGAAAATAAGGCAGAGGTTAGTTCCAATTTTCGTATAGTTATAGATTTTCCGACTATCTTCGCGTTTAGCCATAACAAAACGTATATTTTTTTTCCAAATACGGAAAACACCATTCCCCAATAAGTCTTAGTGCTACTATCACAAAAGCAGTGGAGTTAAAAAATTGTTAGATGGTAATGTTTGCCGGGGGAATGTAATCCCCAAACCTTGTTTTAAGTGTGCAACCAATTTATTCCATACCATTTGGGAGTCCAGAGGCCCATCCCAATCTTTTTTTCTTTTCCCATACTCTTCATAAACAATCTTGCATTAATGGTTATTGGGAGGAGGTAGCCTAGTGGATCATAGATAGAAGCCATGACTCGTAAAACCTCCACTTTACTTTGGGCTGCAAAGGGAATTTGCCGATTAGGAAAGTATAATTCATCTTTTGCAGTGCCCCAACCTAGACGAAATACCTTCAATGGCTCTTTGGCTAAATTACCTGGTTTTCTGAAAAGAATGTTACAAATGTATCCCTTTTCAAGTTGCTCCTGGAAATTATCATTATACACCTGCAAAAGTGAAGGGTTACCCTGCCTCAATTTGGCTACCATATTTAATAGACGGGACTTTGATATGCCATAATTATTAGGGAGATTAGGGTGAATTGTTTTCTATGGTAGCCCTACAACGAATCTACCATCCTTGATCTCCGCAGAGGCCTTAAAAGCTTTGTAAACCTTTTCCTCTGCAACAGACAAAGTTTTAGGGATAAGTCCCAATGAATCCATATCCCATATGACCTGGATATCATCTTTGGGTGATATAGCCCTTGGGTCATAGAGTTCCTTAAGGTCTTTTACGCTTGCCTTTAATACAGCTACTCTCCTTGTTAGGAAATTAGAGGTTTAATTAGTAGGATTTAAAGGACCAACAGGCATAGCACCCACATTAGAGTTTAAGTAAGTTACATCTTTCCAATGAAATATTCCATTTAAAAATTCATGGTAGAAATCTCCACCTATCAAAAGGGAAATATTTGAAACCGAATCCCTGAATGCGGGTCGGCTAGTTTCACCTTTAATTCTGCAATTGTTGCATTTTATTTGCTCAACCCAGGCATATAAATGTCATGAGGAACCTTGTCGATTACCAGAACCTTAATATTTACTGGTCCGTCATTAGTTATTACATTACACGATACCTCGTCAAATACGTTTGGTAGGCCTCGTTGGTTGAACCCATTTATAGATATCGTAACTTTACGACAAATGGTTAGCTGCAAGACCTTTGCTAAATTTTTATTAATGAAAGTTTTGAGAACCTTGGTCAAATAGAACCTTAGCATAGGTTTTTTCCTTAGACCCTGCCACCATTACTTCGGATATTGGTAGGCCAGTAGCGGAGAAACAATTAGAGAATAATATATTGGAATTCGATTCTGTTTGCTGTTTGGGCTCAATTGTATTAGATTTATTTTTATCCTCATATAAGGAAAGACACAAACTTGTATGGTGTCTTTTTTGACATCTCATACACCCATAGTTAGATTTACACTCATTGTAGTGATTCGACCGTAAACAATTAGTACATAATTTCAACCTTTTGCTATGATTAAGGTGATCGGAAGGAGAAACATATTTCTGGCATGCATATACCTTATGGGGATTGTTACACAGTGCGCACCCTTTGTGGGGAGAAAAGTTGGGGGGTTCAATAGTAACCTTATTCCACCTATTATTACCTTGAGTTAGATGTTGCTCCCTAACGCTAAACGTGGAAAAATTGTTTTTTTTTCTCGGAGATCTAAGCGTTTTTTTAAATCCTAATTGCTTGTACTTATGCTGTAACAATTTAATCTCTTCTTCAAAGGCTTCTCGGAATATATTCAACTGCCAATACTCAAATTTATTTTTAAGCGACCAATTTATTTGATCTCTTACGCCAGATGTCAATTTACGTGTCAATGGCGTTATGATGAAAAACCCTGCAGCGTCAATGTCCAAACCAAGAGCTTTTAGGCTCTTCAAATGACACTTATAAGATGCCCTAAAGTCTGAAAGGGACTTAGAATTACATTTTGGTCCTTCGCAATCTAAAATTGAATAAATGTGAGTTTGAAGGATTCGCAGTTTATCGTTCTCCGTACTTTTGAGCAACTCCTAAGCCACTTCATAATGATCCCCAGAAATGGTAAACCCATCAAGTAGGCGCAAGGCGCCTCCGCTTAATTGAACCAGAAGATATGCAAAGTTTTGTGAATTCGAAATATTCATAACATGAATGGTATTATAGAATAAATCTTGGAAGTTTGTCCACTGGAGAACGTCTACTGAAAATATTGGTAGGTTAATTTTACGCAGCTTAATTTCGCTCGCCGAACTAGAAACCTTAGATGGTTTAACTTCGTTTGAGTCTTTCAAACATTTTTCGCCTATATAGATTCCCCGCCTAATCTCAATATTACGCGTGGAGGCCTCCAATATTTTCTTTTCCAGATCATTCTCTCAAGTTCTTTAAATATAAGTTCATCTAATGATAAATTTTGGCAAAATGCTACTTTAACTTCTCTATCTGGGAATACAAAGTGTCGTAATCCAGAGACTTATCAACAAGATGTGTACTTAGAGCCCTATGTCCCCCTCTAGTTTGAACCAAACTCATTTTTGATTAAAGATCCCTGGTCTGTGGTTCCAATGTAGGAATTTAATTATCCCGTTATACAAGTTTACACAGCGCTAAAGCCAAATTATAAGCTTTTGTGATGCTTAAGGAGAAAGAGGCACCTAATCCTTTAAGTTTATATTTACCTATGAATGAGTTAAATATATACGTGTCTTAGTATTAAATGATATTTACACTAATTAAATCTAATTATATACACATTACAGAATTAATTTTACCCGCAGCGCAAGAAGTATGGGAACAATCTCCGGCAATGGAAATTGATTATACAATCTAAAGCGTTTAGAATAGGAAAGGCGAACTAATGAAGACCACAAGAACAAAACAAATAGACTTAATAAAATGAGATAGAGTAGGAATCAAAGCGCGAACGCATATACGACCGAATGACACAAGGATACACAATAGAGTGGAATGCCTTCCAAAAACATCCTTTCTCGTCCCATCGTATAAAAGAAATTGAAAAGCTGACGGTTGGTTCGTATTAGCGAATCCTTGTGTAATTAAAATGTCGCATAAATTTGCGACACTGCCATGTAATCAGTGTGAGGAAAAACGAAACGCTGGCCTGGTCGCCCAATCCTCGCGAACTCTTTGGCGCTCCTATCGGGCGCTCATTCCCCGCAATTACTACATGCTCAGGAACCCAGCAGAAGATAATCTCGACATCTGCCTGGCTGGCCAAAACCGTGATGTCATTGATATCTCGAACCAGGAGATGGGGAGATTCGAGAGCCCCAAGAGCACTCAGGGCTATTTGTGAGTCGCTATAAATCAGAATCCGTTCTCCGACCGGGAACGTCGCGTAATCTCCCGTACCGAGCGGTGTATTGCAACCAACTTGGCCGTGAAGACACACGCAGCGCCTGAAAGAGCAACGAAGACTTCAAACAGAGGAAACAAAGCGTAGAATCCAATCCCCTCTTGGGATTTGGAGCCATCCGTATACACAGGCACGGTTCCAGCGTACCACGAAGTGTGCTCCAAAAAGACCAAACGTAATACTCCCAGTGCTGTACAAGCTTTGGGAGCAGAGGCGTGGCGACAAATAGCCAAAGTTAATACCCTCCAGGGTGGCGTTCTGGGCGAAACCAGGGGCGCCACCAGCCTGAGACTATATCTAGCTCTCAAAGGAGTTTCCTATCCCTAAACCCAAAGGGCTTAGAGTATGACTGGCGTCTCTCGGCGGCATAAACACCGTCGAGATCAGCTGCAGATGCAGTGGTAGCTGTTGGCGATTGACACAGGCGCCAGACTAGCGCGTACAGGCAAATAATGCACTGTGCACGGCGCAGAGCGAGGGGAATCTCCCCAACATCGACAAGTAGGCTATCAATGGGGGACGTGCTAAAAGCACCGGTTGCCAGGCAAAGGCTGGTGTGGTGGATTGAGTCCACCTTCCACAATATGCGGTCGGCTGCGGAAGCATAAAACTCTCTATCTGTAGTCGAGCTTCGAATAAATAAAGGAGCGATAAAAAATAAGATAGTAGCCCTATCAGCAGTCCCAGGTGCTGAACGTCACGAAGCGAAGAATATCCATGGCGAAAGTACAAAAGACCCGAAAGCTGCGAATATGAGCCTCTCAGATGAGGCTTCGGTCAAAGACAAGACCAAGAAAACGGTGCGAGTCCACCAATTCCAGGCGAACGCCATTTAAAAACAAGTCTGGGTCAGGGTATATCTGTGAATGGAGGCAGAAGTGCACCACCTTACTCTCGGCCAAGGAAAACCGAAACCTGTGTGCTTCGGCATAGCGAGAGATGCGGTTCAAGGCCGCGCCAAAAGAGATCGAAAGGTCGTCCACGTAGAGCGTAGCAAGAAGATCTTCTAGCAGCACCGAAATGATGCAGTTGATGCTTCAGGCAAAGAGTGGGACGCCCTCTTCCGGCTCAATGGAGTGAGAGAGGCTTCCCCCCACCCGTATGCGGAATCAACGATCTCGCAAAAATTCAGATATAAAGATTGGGAGGCGTCCCCTCGCCCCCATCGTGTGGAGAGTCTCCATGATAGGTATCGCCATGCGGCATCATAGGCCTTCTACAGATTAAAAAACACAGTTGCGTAGTGCTGCTTGGTCCCCATCTCGTGGTTGTGGGGTAGTAAAACCCTTATACCTCTGGAGGATGTGCATGTGGCACGAGCACAGCATGGTCTCCTGCAAAAAATAGTTAGAGAAAACGGGACGTGATGAGCCTCCACAGCTCTTCCGAGTTGGCCTGGAGGCCGCGGCGATTCCATTAAGGCAATATGCCATCCAGGCCTAGCTCGGAGGAGATGCGGAGGCCCTATTTGAAAAGAATACCATCACGGGAAAGGCTGTACGCTTCCCGGAGGCAGAAATCATGGCCCTGGTGGCCGGACAATACGTTGAAGGCGCTGTCGCCTTCGGGGGCTTATCGGAGGAGGTTGGGCTCGCAGGGCAAGTCATTTCCTCTCTTCGTCGCCTCGAAATCTTTAGCAGGAGGGGCGGCTTCAGAGGCGGGATCCTTCCTTTAGAGGATCCACCGCTTTCGATGCATCCAGCCGACCACTTGGTGTGGGCGTAGGAGCCGAAACTCCATTAGTGCTATCCTTCTTTCGGGATACAGCTTTAGAAACCCTGGAAGAATGCCTCACGACTAACTTCAGGGGTGTTGCCTCCTGAGAGTCTAACAACTCGGTGGAGGCGCGCGGCCGTTTTGCATTACGGAAAACGGTCACGCTGGGGGAAGGAGGGGAAGCCCTTGTTTTATCCAGGGCTGGGTCTGAACCCTTTATGCCCCCTTGCTGTACAAGAGGAGCACCAGAGGTGGGTAGGACCCGCAGAAGGGTTCTGAATGGGCGCGGACACGACCGTGCTCGTAGATCTAGAAGGGCCAGGGACAGAGAGTGTATTTCTTAACATTGAGGCATAAGACTTACCAGGAGCCCTAGGCGCGCCAGAACCAAGTTCTTAGCCTCGCGAAATGAGAGGCGATCCTGGGTCTAAACTGCCAGGATTTCTTTCTCAATGAGATACACACTACATTGCTTCTAAGAAGCCGGGTGTGGCTCTTCGCAATTGACACATTTGGCCACACACGATTTGGAGTTATCGTGTGCGGCCTTGGAGCAACTTAGACAGGTTTCGGGTAACCCCGACTTTGCACATCTACAGGAGCAATTAATATAGCTGAAGCGGTGGCAGTTGTAGCACCTCCGCGGCAGTGGCATGAATACCTTCACGCGGTAGCGATACCAACTGCCACGCAGCGACTTAGGGAGCATGTCACAGTCGAACGTGACGAAGAGTGTAGGGGTGGATCTTGAGGCACATCCCTTTTTTCTCATCACACGTTCAACCTTGTTCGCTTCATGGGCAGCCATCTATAAGGTGATGCCATCTATGGACTAGTCCACGAGTTCCCTCGCACTAAACACTCCTTTCACAAAGTTCATGGTATAGTGCGTCTTCACGCTCACCAGCGTGCCATTAGGTGTCCGAAGGGCACTAATCATGTCCGCCTTTGAGTGATTTGACGCATCCGCTAGAAGGCCCCTGTCCGAGAAATGGGTCACCTTCGGCTCTCTACCAATTACGCTAAAGCTCTCCTCTGATGGACTATTTTGCCCTTAGCCAACATGCTGCCATCAGTGAAGTGAATAACGAGGAAGCGTTTGAAGCCCACGGGCTTGAAAACGTCAGGTAACCTCTAAATGAGGGGCCTCGACTTATTCGAAGTTCCGCCCTGCCCACTTTTAGTCTGGGACTCCCTACCCTGGGGAGTAGCGGGGACGGACGTGCCGATATTCGCTCGGTCGCTTACCGAAACTGCAGCAGACTTGTCCGTCCCCGCGGCTCCCGAGTATCCTTTATCTAGTTCGTTTTCTTGTTCCTTTTCTCATTAGGAGAGGATAGTGAAGAATAAACCCGATTCTCTCTTCCGCCGGTAGCTGCCCCTAGGCAAGATGGAACGGCCTCAGCATAATCTCCTCTGAAATGGATAAAGTCTACGCTGTGATAGGAGCACCAGCCAGAGCAGGAGATCCCTTCTCTCCTTGTGGATTCTTGGAGGCCCGAGTTGTCTGAGGAGAAGTTTGCACAGAGGCGGACTCAGGTTCAACTCCATGGAAGATTCTATCGTCTCGGGCTGGGTCACCTTAGAGACCATATCCATCTCTAGAGCGGCGTCCATATTGCCATCCTATCATGAATCCCATTAGGGGAACATTTTTTTGTCTTGTGCCGGTGAACCTGCATCCGTCGGGAAGAGAGGATGGTAGGTATACTGACCCCCTGCAAGCTTGTTGCACACACAAGTAGGACATTATTGGTAACGGGCCGACGGGCTCTGCCATCTCTTGCTCTCTTATGGTGGTTGGTCTTATCGAGCCGCTCCCAGTGCGGTCAGTTATGGGCTGCCTGCCTGTTTTCTTGTTGGCAGTCCGCTTGGAAAGTAAAGGGGGGACTGTCACTGGAGAGAGTGAGTCGTTCAAGGGCGACTCAATAGAAGGGGGTGAGGAGAATCCCCTGCACCCGAAGTCACAGGAGAGGAGTCAGCCTCAAAGAGGCTTGGACAGGCCCCTGTGAAAGCACAAGAAGGGTATCTCCATTTTTTTCAGTGGGGGTGGTCAAAGGCGGCTTCGAGGATAGTAAAGGGTGAGGTGCTGTTTTTTTATAATCTTCATCATTGAGCATGGTGACCTTATTGTTTCAAGGGATGCGAACGCTGTCACCTCATGTAGTAGCCCGCTCTGCGAGGGGTGAATATGGGGCAAAACCAGCCGCCGCCATTTAAGGTCACTCCTCCAGCCAAGTGGCTTGGCAGCACATCGGCATGGCGGCTCTACCTTAGGCACGGCGTACAATTAATAGGCTGTGAAAAGCGTGAGAAATGGCATGTTAGGAATGTGAGGGTAACAAGGAGTAACAAGGAAAGTAAGTACCCTAGGAGACCTTAAGGTCCATTCAAAGAGGGTACCTTTGGACTAGCAATTGAGCGGGCACATGCCTGCTCAATTGTTTTGCGTCCATAAACGGCCACTTTTCAAGACTTTGTCTAGTCTTGACTTGAACTGGTCAACAGATTCACTGTTGACAACTTCCACTGGAAGTGCGTTCCACTTACCGCAGATACTGTAGGTGAAAAAGTTTCCACACAGATTGCGGTTGTAACGCTTCAGTTCAAGTTTGAAGCCGTGATTGCGCGTTCTGTTCTCACTCAGTGTGAAAATATCCCGGTAGTCAACATTGTCGAACCCTCGAAGTATTTTGAAGACTTCGATGAGCTGACCACGCAGTCTACGGGTTTCCAGTGAGAACAGATCTAACTCCCTTAGTCTATCCTCATAACTTTTATGTCGGATAGAGGGAATCAGCTTGGTTGCCCTGGCTTGTACGCGTTCCAATCTCGCGATGTCCTTTCGCAATGAAGGACTCCAAAATTGTACGGCATACTCCAGGTGCGGTCGGACAAGTGAGTTGTACAGGCACAGTACAATCTCCTGGTTCCGATAACCAAACTGGCGCTTAATATAGCCTAGCATCCTTTGGGCCTTTTTCTCCGCCTCAATGCACTGTTTCGAGAACTTGAGGTCACTAGTGATTGTTACACCCAAGTCCTTCTCAGTGTCGGTGGATTCAATAGCAGTGCCCTTAAGGATATACTGAGATTGGGGGTTTCTGTGGCCGATATGCATCACTTTGCATTTGCCCACGTTAAAAGGCATTTGCCACGTGTCCGACCACTCCCCAATCTTCCCAAGATCTTCCTGCAGGCGGGCAGTATTTCCATCCTTTGCAACGTTCATACCAAGCTTGGTATCGTCGGCAAATTTGGAAATCTTGGCAACCATGTCACCGTCCATGTCGTTGACGTAGATGATGAATAGTAGTGGTCCCAGGACAGAACCTTGAGGCACCCCGCTAGTAACGGGCACCCACTCAGAAGACTGTCCATTTACCACCACCCGTTGCCGTCTGCCACTTAGCCAGTTCTCGATCCAGCCGGCTACCTTTCCGTCTATGCCAAGCGCTCGCACTTTCCGGAGAAGGCGGCGGTGTGGTACCTTATCAAAGGCTTTCTGAAAATCTAGGTACACCACATCCACCGCCTTGTCCCGATCGTGCTTACTGAAAACGAAGTGGAAGAATTCCACAAGGTTCGTCAGGCATGACCGTTGCCTTCGGAAGCCGTGCTGGGAACTCCTCAGTAGCAGGTTTGACTCTAAATACGACGTCACTTTGTCCACCATGATGCTTTCCATGAGTTTACCGACTATCGAAGTGAGACTGATAGGTCGGTAGTTCGACGGTTGGTTACGGTCTCCTTTCTTGAAGATAGGAGTCACCTCCGCCTCACGCCAGTCTCTAGGAACGCATCCGGTCCGGATTGACATGTTAAAGATAGCGCACAGATGTCGTGATACTTCATCGCACACTTCCTTCAACACTTTAGGTAGAAACCCGTCCGGTCCAGGGGACTTATTCGTCTTTAGGTCAGCGATCTTTTTCTTTATTTCTCCTTCGGTGAAGTCCATTGCCTCCAGCTTTTCCCCCGAGTAGGAATCCGTCGGCTGGGGAATGGGACCACACTCTTCAGTAAACACTGAAGAGAAGTAGTCGTTGAGGAGGTTAGCATTTTCTGCATCTGAATGCTTTAATGTCCCCTCCTCATTCCTCAAAGGGCCAATCGTTCGACGGATTGGTTTACGGCTGTTCACATATCCAAAAAACTCCTTGGGATTCTCTTTACAGAGTCTCGCCACTCGGAGTTCCTCAGACCGCTTAGCCGCCCTTATGCTGGACTTCACTCTCCTGGCTAGCCTCCGGTATTCGTCAAAGTCACCCGAGATCTTCGATTGCCGGTACACATTTCTCTTCTCCCTAAGCAGTTGGCCGATTTCTCGATTAAACCACTTAGGTTGAACAGAAGACAGACGGGGGCATTTCAGAGGGATGAAACGCGATTGAAGACTCATGAATGTGGTTTTGAATCTATTCCACGAGTCTTCAACGGCATCGCACACTTCTAGCCTCACGTCAGTCAGTCCAGCTCGAAGGCTTGCAAAGTCTGCTCTTCTCAAGTCAAGTTTCTTTAATTGACTGGCAACAGACCTTACCTTCGGGATCTTGACGCTAAATCTAACTAGCTGGTGATCACTGCCACCGAGCTCTTCGCCTACAGAGATATCCTCAACGATATCATCCTCAGAGGTGAAGACCAAGTCGAGGATATTGTCTCCTCTCGTCGGTTCTCTGACCCATTGAGTGAGGAACTCGTTGTTGGCGAACTCCAGGAGTAGCGCGCTCTCGCCACAGGCTGCTCTGGTTTCCCAGTCAACTTGGCTGTTGAAATCGCCCATAACGATGCACACTCTGCCTTGAACCAGCTCACCCAGCAGCTGGTACAGTTCCCTGTCCTTCTCAACAGGTTGGGAAGGGGGTCTGTAAAGCACCAGGGTCCTGCATTTGGCAGGACCGATCTCTAGGTCAACGCCTAGGAGCTCGTGGTCGGATATAACGTTGGAGTTCGTAGATTTGATTGTATCCTTGACATACAACATTACACCGCCACCCTCTCTGTCTGGCCTATCTTTGTGGAAGAGTTGGTAGCCAGGAACCGTGAATTCGCCTTCAAAGTCTCGGTTTGACGTTTTTATCCACGATTCTGTTATGGCTACCATTTCGGGTTCTTCCGTCGCTACGAGGCCACGGAGCTCAGGAAATTTGTTCCTGATTGACCTCGCATTGAACAGAAGAACCTTCAGGGAGTCCCCTAATGTAGGACCCCCTATACTCTTCCGTTTCCCGGCTTCTTGTTTGTCGTGGTGGCACCATTTTTAACAACCTCCGAGAAGGTTGTTTGGGGAGTGACTCGGGCGTACTGGCGTACGTCCGCCTTCCCAATGGGCCGGACACTCCTTTGGGTGCGCTCCACGACATCCTGGATGAGGTTGGCTAGGAACGCCTTGCCCTTAAAGGAGAGGTGCACCCCGTCCCTTTGGTAGAGGTCTTTTCTACCATAGAACACGGCGTACGGGTCCACAAAAAAGACACCCTCAGCCGTACAGAGGTCTGCAAGGCGCCTGTTTAGCGACATGTTCCTCAAGCGGGCAGTCCGGCTTGGACCCCACCTCGGGAGCATCCCCACCACGACGCGTCTGCGGGTTTTCAGTCCACAGTCGTCGACAGCGCCCATAACTGTCCTCATAATTTCACCTGTAGGGCCTACCCTACCTCCTCTGAGGTAGAGGTCGTTGCCACTTACCATAAGGGCAACGACTGAAGTCTCTGAAATCTGAGACTTCTCGGCCTCAGCTCTTACCTGCATATTCCCACAACCTGGGATGCAGCTCACCTTAACGCTTGTGCGAAGGCGGGCCGCTAGCAGGGGCTTCAGACCCCGTGCTTGAGAATCACCAATAAGGGTGACTCTTGCACATTTGACTGCGGACGACTTAGTCTTTCCTTTCGGAGGCGACTTGCCGCTTTCCTCTTGTATCTCTAATTTTTTTTTCTTCTTCTTCTTATTCTTCCTCTTATTCTTCTTCTTGACCTCCTTTGCTATCTCTTCGTTTGTTTCCCGTTTCTCTTCTTCTGCTTCTACTTTCTCTTCCTCTGTTTCCAGTTTCTTTTCTTCTCTTTCTACTTTCTCTTCTTCTCCTTTTACTTTCTCTTCTTCTCTTTCTACTTTCTCTTCTTCTATTTCTACTTTCTCTTCTTCTATTTCTACTTTCTCTTCTTTCTTCTTTCTTTTCTTCTTTTTGGCTCGTTGAGGAAGCCCTTCAGCAGAAGAAATCGGCTGTTGGACGTCCGGAGCCTTCTCGCCTGAGCATCTGCATCTCTCTGTTTTTAAGAGTTGAACTTCCCTTTTAAGGAGGGAGTTCTCCTCTCTCAGTTGAGCGATGCTCTCGCCCAGGCGCTTCTCGAGTTCGCAGAAGTCACAGACACTGACGCCATCTGTGAGTTCCTTGCAACTCCTTCCCCCGAAGTCTTCACTCCATCTATAGACTTTGCATATTTTGCAGGTTAGCTTTCGAAACGGATGAACAGGTTGTTAAAAGCCGACCACCCTAAACCGGAGCTCACGGGTGAGGGATCGTTGTCCCCTCCCCCTAACCCCCGATCAGGAATAGTTTGGTGAAAGGAAGATGGTCAGCGACTAACCTGTGAAATTAGAGGCCGATTAGAGAAAGTTGTGGGGAGGGGTTGTAGGGAAAGTGAGAAAATAGGGTAAAAACACAGGCTGTCAGAAAGAAGGAAAAGAGGCTACACTGAGACCAGACAGGACCCTAAGCCCCGTCAGCAGGGCGGTCAGGAAAGCAAATCTTCGTGCACCTTACGGGATCACCCGATGGAACTCAATCTACGACTCATCAAGCCAAAGATAATGAATCGGAATTTATTTCAAAATATTTATATGTTCTAAAACCAATTTCAGCAGCGTTCAACCAATTCCAGGCAGAGGAAGAATGCTAATATGGTTGTCTTCTTCCAACACTCCTAGTGACTCAAGAGCCCTCGCACGACTGGAACCTATCTAACTAAACGACCTGTGCTTGAGACATTGCACGCCATTACTGGCAGTAGTCGTCTTTGGCTTCACTGCCAGATTTGGTAATATTTTTCGTTGAGCCTCGAGGTAACTGCTGCCGTTTTGGCCTCAGTATCTAACCCGTGTTTCAAACTTAAATGGATATCAATGTTGCAAGGGTTTAATATCGGCGATTATAAAGCCATCAAGAATAAAGTAAAATAAAAACTGCAAATGACTGCAAAAAATTGTAATTTAGACAGCAAGGAACTCAGTCTCATCATCTGAAAAAGATTTCTTTCAAACTCGCTGCTCCTAACAACAAGGAAGACTTAGAAATCCTCAATTATATGCAGGCCACCCGTAAGGCACTTGACTCTTTAGATTGGTATTCTCCCATAAAAAACATCTTCAAGAAGTATAACACCAGGTACTTTCCACTGCGCCAGTGGAATGGCTGTTTTCGATTTCTGGCATGGTTAATAGCCCAAAATAAGGTCGTCTCTCGGATGGTAACTTTAGATAATTGGTTTTGTTCAAAACCAATGTTTACAGCTGTTGAACATTTCAATTAACACTCTTAATTTGCGGGTTTTACTCTACCCTTGTAATCTTAGTAATTGCGTACTGCAGTAAAACTAAAATTAAATTCTATGTAAAAGTGTTTAATTTTATATGCTGACCATTAATTGATATAGGTTATGGACCTAGTGAAATGGGAATTGAGAAAAATAGAACTAAGACGTATATTTAGGTCATTTAATAGTTTTTTCTTTGCTGGTAATTTATGATAATACTAAGTTTTAATTTTACCAACTGAAAGGGAAATCTTCAGTCCCCGCAGTTTAGATCAGGTGACATAACATAAAGCCAAATGACCATTAAAGTTGCAAGTATATATAAAAAACTGCAACAAAAAGACTAAAAAATGCAAAACAATCGAAAAAACAAGAATTGCAAAGTGACGATGGTGAAGCTGTGTCGATGGAAAAGACAATATGATGGAGAAGACAACAAGGGGTAAGGCTTCATGAGGGCGAAGGATTGTCAATAGCGATAACTAAATTCAAATTGTCTTTCACTGATGTGGATGGCGAAGAGGTGACTACGGCGAAGACCATAAGGAAAACATTGTGATGTCGATGGCGAAGGCGTGACGATGGCGAAAACATAACAATGGCGAAGGCGTGATGAGAGCGAAGACTTGACGAAGATGATAACTTGAATCAGTTTAACTGGCAATGATGTGACGTCTTTGATTTTGTATGTGACGATGGCGAAGACGAGGTGAAGGTCCGACAACGGCGACGCACGAACTTCTGAAGAGCTCGAACGAAAAGGTTTTGACAGAATCCCGACCAACCCAACGAGGGCGATGACAGCGGCTACGCATACCTCTTCAACATTTGACTGCGATGATCAATTTGAGCAAGCAAAGTATCAAAAATAAAGAGTGAGGACCCACCACACGAAGCAGATGTTGACCTCGATCGATGACACAAACCAATGATTTGATCATGAAATATACAATAAAATATGTAGAATGTTACTTATTTGCTTATATTTTTCGAAATCTTTTAGAAATCAATATTATTAAGCTGCCTATAGTAATTTTATTAATATTAGACATATTTGAACTTTATTTAGATACTTTTATTCAAATTCATTAAAGTCTGATTTATTTATCATGTAATTGTCAAGCTTATTCTTAAAAGTGTTTAAATTGTGAATAATGACTACTGATTTAGTAAGATTTCCACCTATGTATTATTCTCACTGTCAAATTTTATTACTTTGATTAGAATGAGAGTAAGGCTTTTACATTTTGTATTTATGACCTCATAGTTTAACTGTTAAACTTAAATAGATCATTTTCATCAGCAGAATGATTTCCGTATATAGTAAATGGGTGAGATGGAATGCTAGTATTGCCTCAGCCCTCAGAGGAGTAATATCAGTGATCATTTTTAATCGTGATTAACAAAATAATTTGTTTTTCTTTACTCTACAAAACCAATTTTTTCTATTCCTATAAAAGAGATCTTAAAAAGTAATCTTGAAAAGTGATCTTTAAAATAACATTTTTCTGATGACCAGAGTTGATGATCTGGCCTCTCTTCGTAGCCAATAAGAGGTGATCTAATCAAAAAAGTTCTCTGAGAGGAAACGTAAGTTGAAATCAAAGTAAAGAAGAGCCGAAAACAATAATAGATCGTCCACCACCGAGATTCATATGATTGCTAATGTACCGCTCCATTACAAAATGTCATGTATATTTATTACTAGTTACAACGTATTAAAAAATTCTCTCATATAATATAAATTCCAGATTATTTCTTATATACCCTTTTTATCTTCCTGGCTGACCGATTCCCGTCCCATACATACACTATCGAGCAAAATAAGAGAATAATTTCCCTCTATTAAAATATTTTAAAAAATATGATGAGTAGATTAAATATATCTTATGAAGATTTCATATGATAAAGTCATATTCAAGAAGTTCTACTAAATAAGCAAACAAATCAAATATTGACAAGTGCAAAATAAGACCAAGATCATTCACAGAATTGCTTAGCATCAAATACACTAGAAACAAAGAAAGGTTTCACAACGATGCAACTAAACACACTTAATATGAGGTGTTAAAACCTTTTTCTTCTATTATTTCGGCGCAACGATGACTACAGGACCTAACCAGCTTCTTGCAAAATTCTGGTGTTATTTTCTCCCATTCTTGTTCAATTATCGTCCATAAATCCGTGACAGTTGAAGGTTGCTGGTCTACAACTTCGTCTCCAATGATCTTCCAAAGGTTCTTAATTGAGTTCAGGTCCGAATCTGAGCAGGCCACTTAATTGCTGCGTTATCTTCCTGTACGAAATAGTATTTTACTCGCTTGCAATATAATATGGCGTCTTGTTCTGCATAAATACTGCTAGATGGTTCAAAGATGGTCGAAGTGCAGGAATAACATGTTGTGGTAGGAAGTTTAGGTATACATTAGCATTTACCGTGGCAATTATTCGCAATAGCGGACCAACTCCTTCAGACGAAAGTATCCCCTATATCATGACTCTGCCTCCTCCATGCTTGGAAGACATTTTGACACATTTTGGGTTTAGTCTTTTCCCTGCAGCCTATCTAACGAAGAGTCTTACTTCAGATCCAACTAAATTAAATTTATTTTCGTCGCTGAAATTGATTCTTTCCCAATCTTCATCCATCCAAATAACATAATCATCAGCATATACAAGTTTCACCTTCTGGTTCTTCTTATTGATGATTGGTTTGGTTGCTGGAGGATGAGCTTTTAAACCAGATGCATTGAGGGGACGGGGAACTGTAAAACGGCTCTCTTTTAGCACTAGTAGTTTTAATTTTTCGAGAAATTCCTGCTGCTGCCTCAAAGGGATCCTTCAAAGAGAAGCGCCTAATTGTTCCGTCTTCTTGGACAGTGGTTATGTGGGGTCGACCAAATTTTGTAGGAGATTTATAGGTTTCATTTTCATTGTGTAGCTTGAAACGTGTGAACTTACACTCTTGGACCTTCCTACCTCTCTTCAAATCGCAGAAAGAGTACTCTTCGAAATCTCAAGCGAACGATTCTCTGACGGAGCGCAAGAGTCACTCTCACGTTCGTTTGATGGCATCTATGCAAAGTGAGACGACAAAAATGGCTGATCTACAGCTCTTACCTTTCTCACCATCCTCCTGGTAGATAGCAAATATCTGTCAGTCTCAGAGCTATTAAGGAAATGTCTCTATTCGAGCTCATACGAACTGAGGGAAAAGTTGGCAGATGATTATAAAAAACTTTTAGAATGTTCTGAAAAAATCGTTCACTTATTTTGCATGTTTCGATACTTTATTTTGTTAGTTTATTTAGCATAATTTCTTGAATATAAGATTGCATCATATGAAATCTTCATAGAATATATTAAATGCATTCTTTTATGACCCATGGAAATTTCAATTACCTACGCATCATATTTTTGAAAAAATATTTTAATTAAGGAAAATCGTTCTGTTATTTTGTTCGGTAATGTATAATTATCTCTTTATTGGCGCCCTACTGAGATAAAATTAACATTGGACGGCTGCTGCTACGAGCCTTAAATTTATTGTGTCCTCTCCTCTGGGCGCGAATCGAACTCGGTAGCTAGACAAGGGAAACTCAACCCCTTAACCACTAGGGTAGAGAGGAAGAGATAAAGAAAAAGAGAAAGAGAGAGGGAGAAAGGGAGGGGGGGGGGGGCGCTCAGAGATCCACTGTATACATCGCACTCCATAATTAGAGTAATATACTGAATGTGGTTCAACCTAAGTACAAAGATCCATGAGGATAGTTTCTTTTTCATTAGAGGAAGGCGGGTGATAGCATTGAATTCTTTTCACTAAAGAAAGATGTGTCATAGAATGAATTCTTTTTCACTAGTTGAAGATGGGTTATAGCATGCATTCTTTTTCAGTAGATGAAGATGGGTTATAACATGCATTCTTTTCCAGTAGATGAAGATGGGTTATAGCATGCATTCTTTTTCAGTAGATGAAGATGGGTTATAGCATGCATTTTTTCAGTAAAAGAAGATGGGTTATAGCATGAATTCCTTTTCAGTAAAATAAGATCGATCATAGGATGAAATATTTTTCAGTAGAGAAGATGGTCCATAGCATGAATTCTTTATCAGTAGAATAAGACGAGCCATATGATGGGGTTTTTCCCAGTAGAGGAATATGGGTCATAGCATGAATTCTTTTTCAGTAGAGGAAGCTGTGTTAGAGTAGGAATTCTTTTAGAAAAGATAACTTGAATGAGTTATTCCAATGTATGAACGAACGATTTCAAGTTGCAATTTTATAGCAAAAGGAATATAAAAATAATTCTAAAGAGTTCAAAGATATGATTCTAAAGAGTAAATGTTATAAAGTTTCAAAAGATTAAAAAGATCTGTGAATGTTTTAAAAGTGATCAACGATAGAAGTTTTCAAAGGAATAAAAATGGAAGTTTTCAAAAACGTACAAAGAGAGGTTTCAAAATACTACAATTTTATGATAAGGTTTCTAAATCGTACAAATATAAAATAAGGTTTCCTTAAGAGTAAAAACTATGGGGAAAATTTTTCAGATGAGTCCACAGATAAGAGAAATTCTTAAAAGAATAAAAATATAGGAAAAGGGTTTAAAAGAGTACAAAGATAGGAGATAAGTTAGTGAAAGATGTTTCTTAAAATCCAGGTGAAAGAGAACTAAAATAAGGAGGGAGTATTCTATTTTGCCATTGAAAACCAAAGAAACGATAAAGCTCTTAAGTTATTGGCGTGTTTTCCCCTCGATAACAAACAAGAGGGGGAGGGGGGGTCACCAAGTTGGTCGCATTTTGAAAGGATAAAAAGAATTTCTGCAAATTGGAAGCCAGATTTTCCTGAAGGAAAGTTGAAGAGCATAATTATGGAGGAAATCTCATCTTTGTTTGAATAGCAGCCGTGTGTCAAGCTCTCTGCGTTATTGCTAAGGCAGGAAAAAGTAATGGAGAAAGTTTCGCTAAAACAACAACGCAACTAAGTATAGATGATGTTTTTCAAGCGCCAGAGAATGGCATTTCTCACTTTTGAGATGGGTGCTTTGCTAAAAGTAAAATCATAAGTGTCAATGAAATGTTAAAATGTAAATAACCGTAAAATTATGCGAAAAGTAATGTTGAGTGTATGCAAGAATTAAGCAAAATTTGAGGATGATACGGTGAAAGCTTGGAAGTTGTTTCCATTTGGGGAAAGATATTTACAAGTCTGCTAAAGATCTAGATTATTGAGAGAGGGAAAGCAAATATTTATAGATGCGTGCATAAGTATAAGTAACATGAGACTTGGTCTAATGTATGATCTCATTTATAAATTCTTTAAGTTTTAATTCGTTTTTTTGTGCTTATATTGTAGCAGGAATATTCTTTTTCACTCATTGTATATTTAAATAATTTAGAACAGGAGATTGAAGTAAGTAAATGATCCGTTTCTTAATAAGTGTCGATATTATGCGAAAGTAAAAGGATAGGCAACATGGAGGGATTTTTTTTGTTTTAATGATTACGTTAGCATTTTTAAATATAAAGCGACACTCCAGAAATTTTTTAAACGTTTTCAAAATGATTAGACTATACTTGAATGTTCCAGAAAGATAGGTTAGCTGCTAATTTACGCGCGAGATTTGTCATTCTTTGTCACGATTTCACCAAGAAAATGTGAAGACCACTGAGCATTCGGAATCTGCAAAAAAACATTGTTAAACTGCACGAGGTCATTCATGAAGGTATAAAAATTTCCCTACATTGTGAGCTTTCAAATTTCTTCTGTAATGAACAATATTTTAAAGTTAAACTCTAATGGTATCACAGTAAATCGTCCCTGTGAAAGTCGAAAGAAAATTGAAACAATTCTAAGACCTTTTCAAATGAGTTGCGAGCAAATATTGCAGCACACTGCATACATGTATGCGCTTCAACAGTTAAACATTATTTACAGCGGAAAGGATTTCATGAACGTGTCCCTGGTAGGAAGCCTCTGCTGAAGACAGCTTATAAAGCGACCCATTTGGTACTCTCTAAAGAACATCTGGTAGAGTACAAGCTAAATTAAATAGAATAGTATGTTCAGATGAGACAAAACTCGAAGCCATCATAGAAAGTAACATCGTCCCTAGTGTCAAACATGGAGCAGATTCAATTATGTTGTAGAGATCTTTAGCTGCTACTGGCACTGCCGCGTTAAAAGTGATAGATAGGACCATGAATTCTGAAAGCTATCAGCGCATAATTGATGAAAACATGATTCAATCGGTAAAGAAACTGGGACTTGAAAGGCATTTCACTTTTCAACAAGACAATAATCCCAAACATAGGACTAAATCTTCTAGGAAATAACTAGCAGAACACCAGATTACTGTACTCAAGTGGCGTTGTCAAAACCCAGATTTGAACCTTATTGAACATCTATCTGTGGAAGGAGCTGAAGAAGCGTACGCACAAGAGGTCCTCACAACATCGTTAAAATAGAAAAGATTTCTGAAGAAAAGTGTAATAAAATTCCACCAGAAACGAGCGCGAATCTTCTACAATCTTATAAGAAACGGCTTAAGACTGTTATTGAGGCTAAAGAGGGTCATATCAGATATTAATTTCATGTTATCATTATTTATGTTTTTCCTGTTTTCCGATAAATAAATCTTTGTCATTGTTAGCCCCGCTTTTATGTTACCATTTTTATTGATATGTAGTCGAATTTGACTAGGAAGCTTGGGTAATACATGTATATTATGCAAGTGAAGCCTAAACCCAAATATATTTTAAAAATTTGAATCCCATAGGTGTTGCTTATAATTATTCGCGCCTCTGTATTTGTGAACAGTGTTGTAATAATCTTCGCTGTTTGGGGATAAATGAAAAAGAAATATTGATTCAGAGGTAGAGAAGATAAGGAACGAAGGGCAAAGAACAAGGGATAAAGAACAAAGAATATGAGCCCAGAGGAGAGTGAAATTGTCGATGGCGGGGAAGAAAATATATCAAATTGTCATGGGAAAATTTATACCAAGAAGAGAAAAAAAACAGGGAACAAAATAATTTTCTTTATTTATCGATTATACAGTTTATGAGAGGAGACTAATATAAAAAAATTGGAGTTAAAGGAAAGCGAATTGTGTGAAAGATATAGCCTGAGGAGTCTAAGGTATGAACAACTACTCGTGGCGCAGGGGTTGGAAACCTCTCTTTGAGCCATAGAGTTGAAAAGCATTTTAGAGCCGAATCTTGGAAGAATTTGATCGCATGGATAATAAAATACTACTTCACATTTGTTCTTTCTGGGTGAAGAAAGGTAGAATAAGTGAGGAGGTGACTGCCAAATTTGTTATCTGAATGTGTTATGGCAAAATTTCGGTTAAGTGATGTCATAAATACGAAATGATTGTGTAATTTAATGTTGGGTTTTGAAAGCCCTTGAATTGATTCAGTTTCATGCCGTCGTAATTTGGAACACTCTCCCTCTTCTTAAGAGCTCGAAAAACAAAATTTGGCTCCAACACCCTCATTCTATAACTCGAGCGCGTACTATCTAGTACTCACACTTCCCCTACCAAATCCAGCTTGTTCTGTGGAGGACCCGCCCTCATCCTACGGATGATAACTATCAATTTTGGGTACCCAACCTCCACATGCATACTTGAGTTCGTTGTTTGGAAAACCCGACCTCCTTCTACGAACTTTAGACCTGTAGCTTTCATCCTTCGAAGGAGAACTCTTAACACTCCTTCTTTTGCAAACCTCCCCAATGCAGTGGATGGTGTAGCAGGGTATATATAACCCAGAGGAATAGCATGCCACCCTCTCCCTTTCCCAGTGTTCTTGGTAGTCTCAAAACCTTGGCTTTATTCCTATTTCACTTTGTCATACTTTACGAAATCATTATCGCCTATTTTCTTTTGCAGCGAGTTAGCGACCAACTTTTTTTCGCTCATCATGCTCGGGGCATGGAGGGAGGGTCGGGGGTGGTGTGATTTCCTCCACAGTCTTTTTGTCCCAATTGGGAATGGGATTTTTAATATATGGATTTATCAACAACCATTTCCGTTTTACTACTCCCATCTTTTCCTCTATTTATTTTCATGTTACGCCCAAGTCTGCGATGGCGCGTTATGCCAGAAACTTTTTTCTACTCGGAGCAAATAGTTGGACTCGAATTGTACCGGCTAGTCCAACGAGTCCTCCATGTACCCAATCCGTATCCCACTCCATAAATAGGGGTCTAAAGGTTGTCTAAAGTACACTCAAAGGAATCATACCCAATCTTTCTTTCTTATACTGCAAGCGTTTCCAATCTTTATATGAGGTCAATGTTTCTTCTCAGTCTCTTACACACCCTCCATAAAGCAATGCCAGGACTCGCCTTTGGTTATTGGCATTTTTCTGTCAAATAATATTGTGTCAAACCATGTCTGACATTAGAATAAAACCGTAGTATAGAGAAAGCTTCATGAAAAGACTAGTTTCGAAAGTGCAGAGACTTCCATCTTCGGTTCAACAAAAAGCTTGGGATCGCATCGAAACAAAAAAAAGGTTATTTCCTTATCATATTCCACCAAACTTAATGGATTTAAAAAAGTTATTCCATGCAAATTTTAACATTTTTAAACTACGGCACAATAAAAACGATCACCTTGCTCGAAAAATAGAATAGGAGGACAAGGCCTACGTTCCTGAAACGGGCAGAAATGTCACAGACTCTAAGTGAAAGCACAAACATGGCATCAGTTCATTTAGGAAAAACTCCAGTCGCATCTTGTCTTTCGGGCTTTCCCTCTCCCCTTTTCCCTCTCCGTCTCTTTCAGATTGGGAGGGGAAAGAAGGGGCCACCACAGATAACATTTCTACAGTTCTTTCTCTAGCACATTGTAGGAGAAGAGATACCCTGTGTAGCCTGTTAAACGTGGTATCTGGTGAAGCTGCACGTCCTCCTGGTAGGACTGCAAATTAGGGAAAGCACTGATCACTGGATTGACTTGAACTCTTTGACGAGACTTGGGAAGGCTGATGTCCCTAGTTTGTCCCATCCAGGACCATTTTTTTCTCCTTATGACAATTCCCTAAACCTTTTGGCTACCTGAAAGTAAATGGATGGTGTAGCTTGGGGCGAAACCCCGTGCTACAACTGAAACCTGGAGGAGAAACACGCCCTTCCGTTCACAATACAGCACGGGGAAGTACCATGAGCAAACTTTGTAACAAGGATAGCAGTACGTCTTCCCGGCTACAGTACCCGCAAAGATGGATCCGACCACAGAGGGATGCGCCATTCTGGGTCTTTGACCAGGCGAACTGTGAGTTATCTAGGTCCCTTATGTTACCTTTACACACCGACTCTCCCTTTCTTTACCCATTTCATTGAACCCATCTTCTACTGCCTTAGTCTTTGGAATTTTCTTTACGTCCTCTTCGATTGGATGCCATACGTGGTGACCAACAACTTACAAGGCCTGACACCAAGCCAGATCCACCATTTCGGCCTGTCTACAGCGTTTATTTTGGATTTGATCTAGGGTTCACAAGAAGTGGCGGTGATGGCCTATTCTGCCCCTCTCAGCAGTATCGGCTGATTACTTTTTTACTTTTAAGAAGTCATCTGGCGACTGCCTACTTGGCCATAAGTCGCCGTATTCCACACGGCCTAATACTAGGCTACATTAGAAAATAAATAACAAAGTAAATAATATGTAACTAACAAATAAATATAAAAAATAATGAGAAAAAGCAAGAGGACAAGAAGGGAGTAAGCTCCGGTGGCGGGGATAGGCCCGCCTCCTCTTGGCGCAGGAATATGCAACCTAAAAAAAGAAGCACAAAAAATGGTAAAATAAAAGGGGATAAGGCAGGTCTTCTCCAAAATGTCATAGAGTCCATAAGTTAATGTGCACGAACTCGTCCCGACTACAAAGGATAAGCGGTAGCGATCCCGCTCGTCCCGGTACCGGGACAGGTAACGTGCGCGAAGAATGCCCAGACTCGAATATTCAACAACAGTCTGGGGGACAACGCAGTCTTCACAGTAGGGGGCAGGCGAGCGCTCCATCAAATGACGGTGCGTCCCGAAGTGTGTCCAATTCGGAGACGACAGAAAGCAACCTGAAGTCTTCGTGGAAATGAGGGGAGGGGGATGAAGGCGAGGGGTAGGTCTATGGGAACAATCGCGGCGCAATGGCACGCAACTTTAGGTTCCCTTCAACCGTCTCCCATCTTTGCCAGGCAGCCCGGAGAGCTGCCCGTATTCCTGCCATGTAGTCGGTGTGAGGAAAAGCGAAACGCTGGTCCAGTAGCCCAGTCCTCGCGAACTCTTTGGCACCCTCATCGGCACGCTCATTCCCCGCAATTCTTACATGTCCAGGAACCCAGCAGAAGATAATCTCGACATCCGACCGGCTTGCCAAAACGGATATCGCGAACCAGGAGATGCGGAGATTCCAATACCCCGAGAGCACTCAGGTTGCTTTGTGAGTCGCTATAAATCACAATCTGGTCCCCGAACCTGGCAAGTCGCGTAATCTCCCGTACCGAGTGGTATATTGACACCAGCTCTGCGGTGAAGACAGACGAAGCGCTTGGCATAGCCCCGCTTACTTCAAGCAGACCCCTCGTCTTGGGACTTGGAGCCATCCGTATACACTGGCACGGTTCCAGCGTGACAAGAGGTGTGCTCCAAAAAGGTCGAACGCAATACTCTAGGCGCTGTAGAAACTTTGGGAGCAGAGGCGCGGCGAAAAATAGCCAAAGGTGGGTACCCTCCAGGGTGACGTCCTGGGTAGAACCAGGGAAGCCACCGTCCTGAGAGCTATACTTAGCTCTCGAAGGAGTTTCCTATCCCTAAACTCAAAAGGCTTAGGGGTTTTAGGCACTATCGAAATCAGCTGCGGATGCAGCGCGGAAGGCACCGGTCGTCAGGCAAAGTCCGGTGTGGTGGGTCGAGTCCACCTTCCGCAATACACGCTCAGCTGCGGATGCATAAAACTCGCATACATAGTCGAGCTTCTAACGAACAAAGGATTGATAAAAAAGTAAGGTAGTCGCCCTATTGGCAGTCCAAGTGCTGAACGTCACCGAACGAAGAATATCCATGGCACGTCTACGAGAGACCGAAGGCTGCGAATACGAGCCTCCCAGGTAAGGCGTCGGTCAAATATAAGACCAAGGAAACGGTGCGATTTAACCACTTCCAGGCGTACCCTATTGAAAAACAAGTTTGGGTCAGGGTGGAGCCATGGATGGCGGCAGAAATGCACTACCTTATCCTTGGCCAAGGAAAACCGAAATCTGTGCGCATTGGCATAGCGAGAAACGTGGGTCAATGCCTGTTGGAGTCGACGCTCCAGAGTTGGCATCTGGGCCGCGCTAAAAGAGATCGAAAGGTTGTCCACGTAGAGCGTAACGAGAACATCTTTCGGCAGCACAGAGGTGATGCCTTTCAAGCTCAGGGCAAAGAGTGTGACTTTCGTAGGTTAGCCGAGATTATATATATATTTATTTGTTTTATTAATTTTTAATAAACCAAATAAACTTTGACTTAAGGCGTAGGTTCGTGCCTCGGTGATCGCTTGAGGATCGTTCTCTAAGAGTGCTAATCTTTATTTTTATTCTAGGGAATGAAGAAAAGGAGTTTCTTTCTTGACTTTATCAATATTGCCACTTTAACTCGTTCGAGGATAATTAAAACAGTACTTTTATTAAAACAAATAGACTTTAATGAACATAAACCCTCCCACTAAATAACATGTAACAAATACAGATCTAATACACTTAAAAAAAAAAATAGGATTACTGGGTGAGCTTTCAAGGCTCGATACGAGATAGAATTTTACGGGGGGAACAATTTTTAAGTTAATATCTTTGTCCTTGGCTAGATATCCAATAAACTAATTATTATGCACGGGGACATAAACAATCGGATTATTCTCTACTTACATAAGGTAATGGATATTAAATACCCGCGACCAGTTAGACTATCCTCAGAGATTTTGTTCCGGAGAAGCGTAGCTTGAGTAGTTGGTTGTTTGCTCAATAGATGGCGTTCTTCGACCTGCCTGTCGATTTGACGGTGATGTCACGAGGGATCTGGTTTGGTTGGATGCTCAAGCGAAAGTTTAGTCCTTCTACTTTTTCTAAACCTTAACCTCGTTTTCTTACAAACGAGATGAAATCGTTGTCTTCTTTTTTTTCTATCTAGTTGGGGTTTGTCCAATTCACATAGAGTAAGATTTGGAGTCCTCAAACTGGGTAGATCGATACTCAATAATCTTGGGGCTCGAACAGCGCCGAGCTTCCTTGGTACAATCTGGTTTTGTAAAAGGACTGCAAGTTCTCCTTAACTTGCAGAAAACATTCTACCGGTGATTTATCTGTTTTCTTCTCAAACTCGAAAAATCTCTCAACCAGTGACTTTCTTGTCTCTTCCGTTACAACGAACAAAAAGCCCCGTTCCCTCGGGTCAACCTGTTATACACCCAATTTACTTTCGCGGGGCAATAGGGAGGTGGAGGGGGGACTCGCAAGGTAAGACCTCAGGTTGGTCTCCCGTGCTTGGCGTCTTGTAGCTCTGAGAGAGTGTAATACGAGATCAGCAGTTTGCAATTTTGAATGGATTGTTTATAAGTACACCCTTTTGAGCTGAGGTCAAGAATCTGTCTCGTAACATTTACCCTTTTGCCCGTTCTCCTATGTTACCGAAGACCGTGGGAGGGGCAAAGCTAAACCCAGCTGTCTTTTGTTATTATTTCCTAGGCCTTGATATATATATATATATATATATATATATATATATATATATATATATATATATATATATATATATATATATATATACTAAACTCTTATACCTCTACAGTGACACTAAAGACACTTCCCTGCGGGATACCCATCCTGCTCCATTGGGCTGGAGAAGGCTCCCCCCCACCCGTAGGCGGAATCGACGATCTCGTTAAAATTCAGATGTAAAGACTGAGGGGCGTCCAATCGCCCCCAACGTGTAGAGTGTCTCTAACTGTATCGCCATGCGGTATCATAGGCTTCTCCAGTTCGAAAAACACCGTGGCATAGTGCTGCCTGCGAAGGAAGGCCTCGCAGAAGGCATTTTCCAGTCGGAGCAGAACATGCGACGTGGAGTGGAACTTGCGGAAGCCTCACTGTGCAGAAGACAGATGGCCTCCACTGTCTAGAAGAAAAGGCTAATCTAACATTTACTAATTTCGCCATAAACTTGCTCACGCAGGAGGTTAGAGAGATTGGGTGGAAACCGGTCAGAGTAGAGTGATCTTTCCCCGGTTTGTGACAGGCAAGCACAGTAGCGATTCGCTAGGAATCTTGGAGGAGACCCTCCACCCAGATCCTGTTGAACAAATCTAACAGGAAAGCCATGCCTCGCTCAACCAGGTATCTAAGCATGGCGTACAGGACATCGTCCGCGCATGAAAAGAGAGCGGAACACAACTCATTCAGAGTAAACCTGTCGTTGAAGGGTTATCCGCCTCTGGAGCTTAAGTCGAGTCGGCCGCCTTCCGTGACATCATGAAGCACATTGAATGCTAGCGGAGCAGTATCATGGCTAGAGAATGCGAGAAAAAGCGCTCTCGAAGGATTCCACCACGTACGTGGGGTCCAAGATTGCGTTCCAATTCTCTTAGAAAACGTGAGGGGGGGGGTCCTGCGAGAACTTGCCAAGAATCTTTTTGACTCACTTCCACACTTCTGCTAGAGGGATCTTTCCCATTAAGTGAAGACACGTATGCCTGCCAAGAAGAGCGGCGGGTGTGCTTCGAAATATACTGAAACCTAGCCCTAGCTCGACGAAATTCAGCGACAGTGAATTCGTTCGGGCGGCGCTTTGGCGCATGTAGGCATAGCGCTTCTGCTTGAGGACCGTCTCACAATCGGCTGACCAAGACGAGAGTGGTCGGCGTGCAAAACGGCCAGAAATTCTAGGAAAAGTAGTCAGGCCCGCGGCGATGATGTTGCTGGATAAGAACTCAACGACCTCATCTACCGACATAAACTCCTCAACTGAGTTAGAGAATTCATTCATTTCCTGAAATGCAGACCACCGCGCCCGCGCCAAGCACCACTGGAGCGGGCTTTTGGGATGCAGCGGTCCCGGAAATGATATTTAAATGGGAAAGTGATCACTACCATGGAGGTCAGTGACCACCCCCCAATCAAAATCAGGCTGTGCGTCCGGAGAGCACAAAGATAGATCGAGGCAGGAAATCAAGCGGCTTTCGGGAAGTGATGCGTAAACTTATCCATATTTAGGACAGCCATCTCAAGCTCGTCGATCAGGTCAGCAAGGTCAGCTCCCCAGAGGAGGTCTCGACCGTTTAGATCTCCGAGCATGAGAAAGGGCCACGTCAACCGAGCCACGACGCGGTGGAAGTCACCGCGTCAAAGTCAGCTTACGGTGGAATGTAGGCGGAAATAACAGTATACTTCCTATCAAGGTACAGCTGCACATCTACTGCCTGAAAGGAGGGGTCTGAATCGAAGAGAAGAACGGAAACATCATGCCGGGGGGAAATCGCATATACTCTCGCCTAGCCCTCATCACGTGGTGGTAGGTTCGCAAAACCCTTATACCCCGAGAGGGTGGGCAGGGGACATGCGCCCAGCATGGTCTCCTGCCAAAAGATAGCTAACGGGGAACGGGAGGAAACGAGCCTCCGTAACTCTTCCCAGTTGGCCCGGAGTCCGTGGCAACTCCATTGAAGGAATAGGCCCTCCAGGCCTGGCTCGGAGGAGATATGGGGGCACTCTTCGAAAAGAAGACTCTTACGGGAATGGCCGTCGGCTTCTCGGAGGCAGAATTCCGGGCGCTGTTGGTATGACAATGCGCTGAAGGCTCTGTCTCATTTGAGGACTTACAGGGTGAAGTTGGGATCGCCACGGGAGTTTTGTTCCCCTCCACCTCAAAACCTTAGGCGAGCGGGGCGGCTGCGATGACGGGAGGTCTCTTTTCGAGGATCTACCGTCTCCGAGACACTCAGCCTATCACTGGGCGTGGGTGAAGGAGCCGAAGCTCCTCTGTTGCTGTCCTCTTTTCTGGGGGCAGCTTTAGGAACTCTGGAAGATCGACTAGCGCCAACTTCAGGGGTGTTGCCTCCTGTGAGTCTAACGACTCGATGGAGGCGCATGGCCTGTATCATCTTGTGGTTTTAGCCGGAGCTGGGTTTGAACTCTTTGTGCCGCCAGCTTGACTAGGGAAGCGCTCGGAGTGGGTAGAACCCACAGAAGGGTTCCGAATGGGCGCGGAAACGACCGTACTCGTAGGCCTGGAGAGCCAGGAGCAGAGAGTCTTTTTCAATATTGAGGAATAGGACGTCCCTGGCAGCGCCGGGGGAGGGGGCAGGAACAAGTCCTTAGCCTTGCGAAATAAGAGACGATCCTGAGCCTGAATGGCTAGGATTTCCTTCTTAAGGAGATACGCACCACATTGCTTCGAAGAAGCGGGGTACGGCTCTCCGCAATTGACACACTTGGCCACACACGATTTGGAGTTATTGTGTGCGGCCTTGGGGCAACTTACATAGGTTTCGGGTAACCTAGACTCTGCACGTCGACAGGAGCGATTAGTATGGCCGAAGCGATGGCAGTAATAGCACCTCCGTAGCAGTGGCACGAATGCCTTCACGCGGTAGCGATACCAACCAGCACGCACCGACTCAGGGAGCTTGTCACAGTCGAACGTGACGAAGAGTGTAGGAATGGGTCTCGAAGCCTGCCTGTTTTCTCATCACACGTTCGACCTTGACCGCCCCATGGTCAGTCAGCTTTAAGGTGATGTCGTCTATAGAGTAGTCAACGAGTTCCCTCGCATAAATTACTCATTTTACGAAATTCATGGTAGATTAAGGCCTCACACTCACGGGCGTGCCATCAAGTGCCCGAAGGTCAATAATCATGGCCGCCTCGATGCATTCGCCAAAAAGCTCCCGTCCGAGAAACGGGTCACCCTCGGCTCTCTACCAATCACGCTCTAGCTCTCCTCTGATGGATCATGTTGCCCTTAGCCAACATAACATGCTGCAATCAATTGAGCCAATAACCAAGAGTCGTTTGAAGCCAGCGTGCTCGAAAACACCGGGTAGCATCTGAATGAGGGGCCCTGACATAGGCGAGGCTCCGCTTTGCGCACTTGTACTTTTACCTTCGGTCTTTATCAGGTACTCCGCACCCGGGGGAGGGCAGCTTGGCCGATTTTGGCTTGGTCTCTTACTGAAGTAGCAGACCCAGCCGTCTCCGCAGCTCCCGCGGATAGAGAGGAGCCTCGAGTCTTTTTCGTCATTTTCTTGTTGTTTCTATTCTTTTTAGAAGGGGAGGCGGGGAATAAACCCGCTTCTCCATTCTGCCGGCAGGAGCCTCCAGGCCAGATAGACCTGCCTCAGCAAGGTCCTTCTCCGAGATGGAGAAGGTCCAGGCGGTCGCAGGGGCACCATCGGAGGAGGAGATCTCTCCCTCCTTCTACTGCCTTGGAGACTTGAGCCGTTTGAGGAGGACTTTGCATAGGGGCAGACTCGAGTTCGGTGCTTGGCGCCAAGCCCGGGTTGGCCCCCATGGAAAGCCCTACCGTGTGAGGCTGGGTTGCCTCAAGGACTATGTCTATCTCAGGGGAGCTCCATTAAGCCATCCCCCCCCCCAGGATACCTCAGGTTTTATTAGCAGCGGTGTCACGAGTCGAGTATGGGGAGGCACAGGCCTTGACCCCCGCTAAAGTTAGTATACTAGCCAGCAGGTCTCTGGAGGGGAGTGGCCGATGGGCCCTATCTTTCCTTTCCCCTAAGGGGGTTCGCCCTACCCATCCGCTTCAATGGGAAGCGGTCGGTTATGGGCTGCCTGCTGGATTTCTTGGTAGTCCCCTTGGAAAGTAAAGGGAGGACTGCCACTGGAAAGAGGGAGGCATCCGATGGCACCTCCAGACAAAGCGGTGAGGGGGAGTCCCCTACACCCGTAGGCAAAGGACAGGAGTTAGCTTCCTACCCGGTTAAAGAGATTTAGAGGGTCCCCTGTGAAAGCACATAGGGGGGAGATCTCATTTTTTTTTCGGTGGAGCTGCCCAAGGGCGGCTCCGACGATGGACGGGGGAAAATTGAGGGGATTTTTTTAGACTCACCATTGGGCATGGTGACTTTTTATTCACAGGATGCAGACGCTAATCACCCCTCACAGTAGCCCGCTCTGCAAGGGGTGCGCACGGGGCTAGCAGAGCCAGGTTCCGCCATTTAAGGCCACCCCTCCCGCCTGGTGATCTGGCAGCTCTTCGGCATGGCGGTTCCACCTTGGGCACGGCGTAAAAAGGATAAAGTGTAAAGTGAGAAGGAAAGGGGATGTGAGGAAGGTATGGGTGAAGATGAAACAGGTTGTTAAAAACCCATCATCCCAAACCGGAGCTTAGGGGTTATAGAACATTGTTTCCTCCTCCCTCAGCCCCGATCCGGGATAGTTTGCTTAGGAGAAGGTCAGTATCTACTCTGTGAAAATAGAGGCCGACCAGAGAAAGTTGCTGGAGAGATTTTAGGGGAAGTGAGGAAGTAGGGGAGAAACACAGGTTGACTGAAGTAAGGAAAAAAGACTATCATGGGGCCAGACGGGGCGCTCAGTCCCGTTAGCACGGCGGCCAGGAAGGCAAATTGCCGCGCCCCTGACGGGGCAGTATCGACTAAGCCAACTAAGAGGCACTACTTGGCTTTCTTCGTTTGAGGAAGCATCGCCACTTGAGTCTTACCTAGATATCTGTTTGATGGGAGGTTTGTCACCTTGATAGGAGCTCAAAACCCTCTATACGGTAAGAGATAACACCAAACTGGAGTCTGTTTCTGTGCAAGATCCTCTTGAAACAGTATCCCCTCCCGACACCCGAGGGCTCAGAAGGAGATGATGGACATCCTAATCTGGTTGGTGCACCCTTGCTAGCCAAATGCTTATATATCTCGGATTAAAAGACATGCCTGTGGCTGGTTTGTCCGGTCTTGGGGTCTCTTCCGTGGGTATATAAAAACAGGTTTATTCAACGCTCTCCACTCCTAAAAAAAGGAAAGGTGGAAAGAAGAACAATAAGACTAGGGGCTCCTCTACTTCCACGAGGGCTCTAGGGACGAACGGGTCTTCTGTCGTTTCAAGAGGTGATTAGGTAAAAACTGGCATCACTCGACCGCTGTGTTCCAGACAAAGACCAAGGTGGTAGTGTGGGAATGGATCTTCGATGACCACGGGGTGCCTGATTAAGAGACTATCTGGCGTATTCGAGCACGGTCGCTTCAAATGCTTTTTAGTTATTCGCTCCACTGCTGGCAGCAGGTTGGCCAAAGGAAACATGTTCCATTAGAGGGTAGCACTAGCTAGGTAGGGTAATTAGTAGAGATTCAAAAGTCATCCGTTTCTCGGACGGGACCTTTTGCTGAATGCAGCAAACCCTTCTGAGAAGGCCATTATTTGCTCTCTTCGGACACTCCATGGCTCTCCGGTTCAGGTGTCACCGCAATATACCTTGAATTTCGTAAAAAGGGCAGAGCGTTATACAAAGGAACTAGTGGACTGCACATTACAAAACATCAGAAAAAGGCTGGCTGACCAAGGAGCGGTCAAGGTCGAGCGTGTGATGAAAAAATATGTGGGAGAGGCAGAGAACGAGACCCACTCTACACATTCATTGCGTTCGATCATAACAGACTCATTAATTCACTGTGTACCGTTTGGTATCAATATCGCGTAAGGCATTCGTGCAACTTCTACAGTGGTGCTACTACTGCAACCACTTCTACTACATGAATCACTCATGTAAACGTGAAAAATCGGGTCTACTCAAAGTCTTTGAAAATTGTTCTAAGTGAATACATGTGACTGGTATCCCCTGAAAAAGGAGATCTTGGCCATCGAGGTTGTGGACCGACTATTTTCGCGAGGCTACGGACTTGGCCCTGTTCGGCCATGTTCGAACTGGTACGGCCTATGCCTTAAATGTTAAACAAGCACCCTATGCTCTTCGCCATTCTAGGTCTACGGCCATGGTTTTTTCCGCGCCAATTCGGAACCCTTATACTGGTTTTACCCTTCCTGGTGCGTCCTTAATAGAGCTAGCGGCTCCATGGGGTCATGTCTCGCCTAGACTAAACCCAGAACTCCCCTACCCACCTGCCTGACACTCTACCATCAAGCAAAATGGTTTCGCGACTACACGGAGTGGTTGAACTCATAGCAGGCAACCCCTCCCCACCAAACGTGGTGGTGGAATCTTGTTTGAGGATTTCTCAGGCTCTCCCACGAAAGGATGACATTATCAAGGCCACCTTGGCTCTCACGCACCGACCAAGACCGGATTGTGCGACTCAGAAACGTGGGATTCTCTCAAAGAGGAATTCTCAGCTCCGAAACCACCTTGCCCTCCAAGGGTTTCAAGACAGGGAGAAGAAAATATTTGCTTGGCGAACCTAACCTCTCCCAGTAATTCCTCACATGCAAAAGCGCCTTCCACCTCCATTGACGTCCAATATGGCCCCAGCGTCTTTTCCTAGCTAGGCCTGGAGGACCTCCTGGCCAAATGGGTGGTGCTGTAAGGCTTGTCTCCTTCCTTTCCCCGTTAGCTACCTATATGTAAGAAACCATGCTGGCTGCGTAGCATGGTTTCTTGTGGTATTTTGTTATGCCACGAAGGCCATTTGATGGCGCATTCTCAAGCAACTCATTGCGAGGATTCCTTGCTCTCTCAGACTGTTCGGTACATTCTTACTGAATGTTCCAGTCTGTGGGATCTTCACTTACGTTACCTGTTGCAGTAATGGGGTGAGCATGGACGCTACCGCCTGTCTCTAGTTTTGGGGATAGATTCGTGCATTTTTTACTCTGGACTAACTGACTTCTGAGAGGAGGCTGGCCACCTCCATTTTATTTGACATTTTTGGGTGTTGGGTGCATGCTCTGTCCCAAGGAGGAGGCAGGCCTCAGCTAAACGCTGGACTGTTTCTTCTTCCTTTTGCTAGTGCGTTCTTTTTTCCTTAATTGTTTGGTCTTTTTTAAGTGTTGTGAGTTAGCTTTGAAATAGGCTAATTTTATTGCGGCGAATTGTCCCCTTGGTGGCAGTAACTAGATGGACCCCTTTAAAAACATCTTCCTCTACTACTTTGCCAAAGCTCCATTGAGCTGAGTTTGACCCGATACATCCTAGAGATTGGAGAGGACACGAGGATAGAAAGAGAAGAGGGAAACTTGAAACGGCAAAAATCGAGTATAATAGTTAGAGTTGACCCAAGTCGGTCTGCCTCAATTCAAGGCAAATTGGAGTGCCCAGTTCGATAGAACCAATCTACTTCGTGTTTATATTTGCCTCTAAGCCACGGTAAGGCCTTAGAGTTGAAGTTTTAACCTTTCTATTAACCTCTAATTGCAGCGTCGATTTCTAAAACTAAATCGACCTCATTTACTTGTTTATTATCGTTTCGTGTATAAAATAAGTGAGTTAATAGAGCAAAACCTAACAGAACGAGGAAGTGGCGTCTTGTTTGTTTACGTCCACAGATTCAGACGAAACAACGGTTCTCGTATTAAATCCTTTGTATGTAATCAGAAAGAGAAAAGCTTCGACTCCGTTCCCATGCAAATGGAAACTGCGAGTCCCACATTTAGAAATATTAGCATTGGTAGGGGACGACTGGGAACAGACTCCTGCCGCTCTTCACTACGGGTGCAAGTGCAATGAAGGCGAATGGCGCTACCAGGTTACCTATTGTCACCAATTTACTCTCGGCAATCGTTCGCCGCCAGAACAGTTAGCGGTGGAGGTAGTGCCTTTCGTCTCTCGCATCGGGGTTAAGATTGCCTCCACCGGATGATAAATTGCCCTTCAAATCAGAATGAAACTCACTGTTGAGGGGATAGGGGAAGGAGTTTGGGGGAAAATTAGACAAAACCAGAGATAGTGAAACCATTCATGACCCCGGGGTTGTCTCCTTACGCGTCTGGGGTAAGTGCATATGAGTGTCCTGCCATATATATAGGGGATACTAATAGTCCATCGGCAGGGTTCCGGAACAAGGTAGAGAACGGGTAAGTTGTGTGTGAAGACGGGATTGCAAAAGGTAGCGGTGTTGTGATTGGCTATGTGCACGATGATGCTTGTAGATCGCTGTTTACCCACACATTATCTTCATGGTGAATTTGGTGAATAAGAAAGAAATTGTATAATGGGTCAATCTGCCCCACGAGTGGGGTAAATTGACAATCATTATGGGGTACTTTGATCCGTCTCCACTTGTGTCATACTGAGAAATAAAACGGATTTTCACAATGTTTCAAATTTGTTCGTGTACAATTCAGCTCATAAGGGAACGCGATGAATCAAGGATATTTTATTATTAACTAAATATTAAACTTTGTGTAATTTATATAGAGTGAATAATGACAATCCTATCATAAGCTGACAATTATGAAGTTATTGACATAAGTATCAGTCTAAGTTCACACTATATGGAATAATGAATTTTACCCTTTTGTTACCAGCTCTAACTGAGTGTTTGAACATGCGCATTGCAATGCCATCTATAATTACTCATGATTTTTCCTCACAACCGGTTTTATGAATTTATCAGGAAGTTTTCTCCACTGGCCATTAAATTCATTGTTGTAAGATGTTTCGCCATCTACTATTGCAGTACCACATATTTCGCATACATAAAATATCAAATTATTATAATCAAAGTTTTCAGCTTTATTAGAACGAAGTCACCTTCCACTGGCTTCTTTGTCGTTTGGTTTCAGTAAGCTCATCACCAAAATCCTTCTTCATAACCAGTTGATTCCTCATTGAGGAAAATGTTTCCATCAACTTCATCATAAAGCGTAAGGCAATAAGGCTAGCTAGTCTCTTCCTTTTATCGAATACCTCCTCTTCCCCTTTCCTGTTTCTTATGTCCATGTTTTTTAAGCGCTCGTGATTAGTTGGGAGCCAATAACCTTTCTTTTGGAACATCTCTTAGCTCACTGCATGGTGAGTTGTCACTTCGGTGATGGTAGGAACTCAGTCAGTTATTTGTAGTTCATGCTGTGATTGATTATATCAACTCGGCAAGATGCTTGGTAAATGTTAAGCCCAGAACCTGCTGATGACGCAGGGTCATTAAGATTTTAAGAAACCCCAAGTTGCCTACCATTATCATTTCTGCTCTAAGTGTTTGAAATGATTAATTTATCCCTAAAAACTGTTATTGCAAGACAGTCATCATCGGAGAAGACTTCACAATTTATAGGCCAGAGATTAGTTTTCTTAAAACCCACTGTGATGTTTTCTTGAGAAAAATGCTTTGGCCAAGCAATTGGGTATATCGTAAATGAGGATTCTTTTTTCAGGGTTATTCAGATTCCAGTTAGTTAATTTTGTGAATTTTTCAAAAACGTCCTTCCTCTCTGCCCCACCCTGTATAAATGGCCTTTAATTACACCCTTCACTGATAAGTCAAATGGCAGGAAGGTTATTATGAATAACCCATGGGCCAAGGAATTTTAATGATTTCAAGGGATATGTAACTTTCAAGGTTATGCATGAACATAATGGGGGGGGGTCTCTGTTGAACAACCTATATGATTAAGAAAGTGGTTTGGAACTTGAGGGAATATATCACTATTCAATTGATGAATTCGAATTTTCAGATCAAATCAGTGGAGATATTTATTGAATTGCCTCAAAATACTATAGGCAACAATACAGCTTCAACATCTAGCAACACAGCTTCAACATCTAGCAACATAGCTTCAACATCTAGCAATGCAGCTTTAACATATAGTAACACAACTTCAACATCTAGCAACACAAATTCAAGTGGAATAATGTCAAAGAACAAGAAAGAGCGACTAAATTTCAAGACAAGTATAAATTTCAGTATAACCCACCTTAGGGTAAGAAACTTGAATCCAATGAGGTATTTCCAATTTTCCTCACAGATAAATTATTTCACCTGATTGTTCTTGAAACGAATAACTATGCAGACCAATTTTTGCAAAGTACCACATTGACCAGACGTTCTAGACTAAAATTCTGGGTTCCAACGGACAGAAACGAAATGAAAAATTTCCTAGGCATAGTAATGTGCATGAAGGTTGTTTGGAAGACAAGTATTAATCTTAATTGGTCTATAAAAAATATATAGAAATATATTTTCATATATAAGAATATGAACAAAATGAACAGATAGATTCCAACTGCTATTGCGGTTCATCCATTTGGCTGACAATACTTCCTGCACTCATACAAATAATAGATTGTTCAAAGTACAACTCCTGGTTGAATATCGTGTAGGTAAACTTAAATCCATAAATATTGCAGGTAATGTTCTTGTAGTTGATGAAACAATGATACCATTTCGTGGTAGGTTAGCTTTTCGTCAATATATACCTGGTAAAAGTCATAAGTATGTAGTAAAACTATAGGAACTATGTACACCAGATGGTTATACATGGCATTTAAAAGTTTATATTCCTAATTCAGCAAAAGTAGAATCATGCAGTCATTCATAATCAATAGTGATTCAATAAGTTGAAGATTTGGTAGGATCTCATCGAAATATCTCTGCTGGCAATTATTCTTCTTCAGTTCCATTTTGCGAATATTTGATTCAAAAGAAAACTTTCTATTGTGGAACTCTTAGGGAGCCATAAAATTTATGATAAAGGAGTTAGTGCATTCCTAGCTCAAAAAGGGCAATGTTTAGGAAAGGAAAGTAAAAATGGAGTCAAGGTCTTTAACTGGAAAGATAAAACGAATGTTTACATTTCAACAGTTCTTGAGCATTCAGGTTTTTTAATTTCAACAGGAAAGTAGAAAAGAGCAGGCGAAGAGGTTTTAAAACCCAAATCATTATTAGATTACAACATTGGTAAATAAGGGATAGATTTATCGGATCAAATGTCCTCCTACCATACAACCCTATGTAAACCTCGCAAATTGTTCCGCAAAGTTGCATTTGAATTAATAAATGGTAAGCATTGGTAAATGATTTGGGCTTTTATAACTTTTATAATAAATAGTTTCAAAGAAAATATTATTAAATATCTTGTATACAGTACGACAAATGAAGAAAAATCCACAAACCAAAGAGATCGTGCTGGCAAAAAAAATTCTAACCAATTATTAGACGAAGCACCTGACCCTAATAACAGAAAAAGATGTCGTTCTTGTCATGAAATAATCTCAAAAAATGAGGGTGTTAATGCAATTAGAGCCAAGGTTAGAAAGATTTCTACATTTTGCAATTCGTGTGAAGGGAAGACATTTATGTGTCTTACCCATTTTAATGTGAGGCATTCTGAGCAATAATTCACCTTTAGAATCCATTATTTTTTAGAAAGTATTCATTTCTTTACTTGCTCTTTATCTTGTTAAAGTTTTGCAATTCGATAAATAATTAATTTAGGCATTTTTTTGAAAATATAGTTTTTCCTATTTATACTTGGCAATAATTGTTTCATTCAGGCTTATAATACATATTTTAATACCAATCTTTTTTATTTAACCTTAGAATTGTGAATCAATAATGATTTGATTATCAAAGAAACAGTTATTGGTCAACAAGATCTGCTGACCAAAAAGTCGCGTGTTCTCACTTATCCTGATTTATGACCTTACGACCTTCAAAACTTTAACTAATTCCAGGACTAACCTTGGAAGGACTTTGACAATGATACCATTCGAAAGAGATTATAGAACAACATAAGGGTTTCAAATTTGGTTAGAATCGGCCGAATAGTTACAGTGTTATTTCAAAAACAATAAAAAAGCAACGGGGATCGACCAACCAACATAGTGAGATATATGCAGAGTCGCCCACGACTAGACTCGCACACGACTAAAAATTGAACAAAAGCATATATAGGTAAAAGTTTTAACGTGACCCACTGGTGGGCATGCAGTAACCTTAGAGATCAAAGAGTGACCCACATTTGGGCACGTCGCAGTTAACGTGTTAAGGGAAATCTAAAACTTAGTCATTTTTTGTGTATGTTCATCATTTGTTTGAGATTGAGAAGTGGAAGAGTTAAAAGAAGTGAAGGAATGGTACATATAAGATAAATATATAACACTGGGGAACACGTATTTTATTGAATGATATCTGAAACTTGATTGTAAGTAATTTTTGTGCGCTGAAAACGAATTTCACCTCGGTTTGGCTCTATCAGGTCCTGATTCTTGTAAACAACCCATGCGCCATTGTCCAGTTTTTTCAAAATTAGAACTAAAAATGAAGTCATGCGTTAACATTTATTTTCAATTTTCATGAATACCTGCAGTTCAAACTATTGTAAAATTATATAATAATGATAAAAATGACTTAAAATAAAGCAAAACAAAGAGATATGAAACTTTCACTCTGGTAAAGGTTTTCTTTTATAGGATTTTCTAGAGTATTTGGTTGTTGACGACAGGTCTCTTTTCAAGCACCAGCAATAATCAGCCATCATGTGCCAATCCCAGCGTCCTTGATAACGTTCTTCCATAATTTTAATATCTTCGTGGAATCTCTCCCCTTGTTCGTCACTTACAGCACCTAAATTACTTGGAAATTGGTCAAGATTCCTATTCAAAAAATGCATTTTTATGCTGATATTGCAACCTAGTTCTTTGTAGTCATTTGCCCTATAATTTCCTTAAAAAGCTTCTTATCACGTCCACGAATGAGAACCAGGCATTTCTTTTGCGTTCATTCATGACATTAGTTAATGTTCTTATTTGTGGACCGTCGAAAAATCCAGCTTTGATTTTTTCATAACTTAAACTTGGGAATTTTGAAATTATGTGTTGGAAACACTCGCCGTTTGTATCTAAATCTTTTACATATTGTTCCATGAGACCTAGTTTGATATGCAGAGAAGGAAATATTATTTTATCTCTGCTCACTAAAGGTGTATTAATTAAATTTTTTCGTCCTACAGTAAGTGGTGTTCGTGCTAGCCAGATTTGTTTGGAATAATGTTCCTTCTTAGCTCTGCTGTCCCATAAGCAAAGGAAGCAGGGATATTTAGTATATCCTGCTTGTTTCCCGAGCAGGTAATTGACTATTTTTAAGTCAACACATATGATCCACTCTTGCTGCCTATATTTGATGTTTTAAAACAGTTTTTATATGCTCGGACTTTTCTTTTAATGTTGTTGAGTGCACAATTGGTATCGAGCTGTATAAATTGCCATTATGCAGAAACACACACTTAAGACTTTTTTTGGAACTGTCTAAAAACAAACGTCAATCACTTGCATTGTAAGACTGAACCACCATCTCCTTTAACAAACCTGGTTTGTCGCAGCAATATACTAAACTATGCTCTGTCCTAAAATATTTAAGAAGTTCTTTTTCTCTGTTTCTGTAAAATGAAATGTATGTGTTTGAACTAAGCATGTTTTTCTGTTTAAGTCTTAAAGTTAAAGTGTTGGCAGCATTTTTGGGCAAATTTAGATCCCTTACAAGATCATTAAACTCGGCCTGCATAACAATATTTTTAGAAACATCTTCCACTAATTCCTGAGATGGCAGACTCTTAAATTTTGGAATGGGAATTTCATTTGAATGTAGCACAGATCGTATTGTGGTGTCTAAATTTGGGTACTCGATACAATGTTTATTTTTATTAGTGAAGCTCGAAGTCTTGACGAGGCAGAAGTAGCAATCCGTCTCATGGTTAGTAGGCTCTCGCCACACCTGAATTGGAAAATAAATGTGAAGCGTTAACAAAAGCAAATTTTACCAAAAGTTGTTTATATACCTAAGTTACAAGTAAACTTAGGTAATTTACTGTACACAAATGACTAAGTTACGTAGTTTTATGAAATCATAAACTTACCATCGGAACTACAAAAGGTATTTTTGACTCCGAACCCTTCGTCCAATGTCACAGTCTTTGAACGCATACAGTGCAGGCTTTATGTGGAACCGATGAAATATCTTCATCCCACAGTTTTATGCCAAAATAAGCTAATTAAGCACTTTTCACGAAGTCCGTTATATTTCCTCGTTGATGTGGAAGTTTAAAATTTCCCCATATGTAGCAAAATGAATCAGGAGAGTTTTTGCATATGAACTTTCTAGTTCTTGAGGACACATTACTTGATTATTTTGTCAATTTGTAAAGGTATTTCAATTCCTTATTTTCAAAATCTGAAATATAAAAAACAAACATTAGTTTAAATAGTACTAATATATAATTATAATATTCAACTGCAAAAAGATTTAGCAAGTGTTGATGAAATATCTTTTTTATGAATATAATGAAAGAGGAACTGTGTTAAACAAAATCAGGACCTGATAGAGCGAAACGGAGTAAAGATTCGTGCTCAGCGCACCCAAATTACAAATAATTAACTGTCAAATCTAAGTCACTAAACAAAAAGTTGAAATTTGTTACCCAGTATAACGATCCATTGGCTTCTTTTTCTAAATATCCACGCTAAGATGAGGAAAAGGGCTAAATTTTTCTTAGAAAAGATCTATCAAGTAGTTCATGAAGATTGGCGTCCTGGCTTGGGGATCTTTTTTAAGTGGATGAACCCTAAAGGACAGTTCTGGTGGAAATATTTTAAAAATAGGTATGTAATGAGAGAAATCAAGAAAAGGGACATCTGTAAAATATAGCCAGAGTAGTCAAAAGAAGAAAGATAAGGCACGCCGCCGAGAATTGACTCTGCGGTAACGCTGGAAGGAAGCACGCCAGAAATGGGAGTCGTGAGATATAGATCCCAGTGGCCTAAATAATCAGTTCTAGAGGTTCTGGGTTTAGAAGAACTGATTGTAGAAAAATAACTTTACTATATACAAAGTAAATATTATTAGCAAAAGTAAATAAATGACAATAAATAAAATGAAACCCAAGGAACCAAACGGGTGTGGGGGGGATACAAATGACTCAACGGGGACGAGAGTCCGAGAGAGGATGTACGGTGATTGCTTCCAAGGAAAGGGGGAGAGTGCAAATAACGGGAAGACTCACGTAAAGCCTACTTAACCGGAGGGCTTTGGAGACAACGAGGAAGCGGGGCGCCACAAAGTTCCACCTGCAAAATTCCTTATTCTTTAACCTAGCTAAGAAATAAGCGAGTGAGTAGTCCAGACGAGAACGAAGTCGATACCTGAATGATATATGCCTGTCTGTGTCTATCGTCTTTCGAGCGGGAACTCTGGCCTTAGGTACGAGCGAGGCCGGGTAGAGAAGTGACGCGTTGCGTTCGTAGCTAGAAGCCGTTGGGAGGCGGAGCATGGCGTACGAGACTACGTGGCTGCTAACCAAGACAGGGCTGTATGGTACTAATTTCCTCAAAGCTTTTCCCGAAGTATTTATACTGCTTCGGCGGGAGAGGGTCGTCGGAGGCTCTCAAAAGGGGGACGGGGATATCATTAGACCTGGTGCGCCCTGGGAGAGGGGATATTCTCTGCGAGCATCATAGGCTCACGCGAAAGGCCTCGACGCTGTAGGTCTGGCGCCGATCAGACGATGCGACGGGAGAGAAGGAAAACCCAGCACGGATCACACGGCCGCGCAAAATTCTCGCTGCTCCCTTGGGGCTGTCTTGGCGTGCAGGTGCATCTTTACTCAGACGCCACGGGTATACCTTGGTTTATAGGGAAGGGGGGGTAAACCTTCTCTCTCTGACAGCCTGTCTTGTGCAAAGGAGGTCCCCTTGCGGATATAAAATTAGGGAATTTATGATTAAAACCACCCTAAGGACACGCACCTCCAGGAGTTTGGATGATCATCATCACGCTATAGAACAATAGTTGAAATGCGAAATTTTAAGTTTCCACAAACAAATTACCGAAAACCTGGCTATGTCTTAGAATGGTATTGCTGGTTGGAATGGTTGGAAGATGATTTCTTCTCTTAGGGTGATACTTTGCACCTGTATTTTGGCAAAAGCCACCACATTAATTAAAGAGACCATGAGATTTATGCTTCATGTGTCTCAGCATAAACATTGAACGCATTTGCTATAAATGAGTAGAGATTTATGAGGCGCGGAGAAAAATGCTGAATGCTTCGGGGAGGCGACAAATCGATCGATTTATGACCCAAATTTTCCCCAATCGAACGAGTGCTTTTAACGTAATGAATTAAAGCTTATTAAGCATGAAGAAAAAAGGAAAGGAAACACTATGGAAGTAGTAATAAAGATAGGAGTCATTGGAGCTTTAAAATTCAGCGCAGCCAATGACTCCTGGGGGCAATTTGCAAGGCTCTGTTTGCAATTTGTCGGATCCCGATTGTCAGAATGCATTCGAAGCCAATAGAGACGAGATCGCTCCGTATGGCTCCGTTTAAAACAAAAATAAATATCGATGCAAGAAAAGATCACCTATTGCTTGATAGTTAAAGTAGATCCTTTAAACGATTTATCATTTAAAAAAAAAACGAAATCCAACGTAATCATCTTCGGATAAAGGTTTTTGAATGGTAGCAAAGTTAGGAGAAATGAAAATAGGTGGTAGGTACAAAGATTGAGTATTCAGAGGACAAGTAGTGGAAGGGGAAGGGGTACTCCACCTAAATCAGGCCCGAGGCAGGAGAATAGCAAAAAAGACTGTAACAAAATTATATAAACAGCTCAGAGATAAAAAAAAATCCCCCACCCTACTCGTGGGGCCCTTGTGGTGGAAATGGAAAAAAGTCCCTATTGTACCTTGAGCAAATCCTACATAAGTTATCTTTTCCCAATCCAATAATTGAAAGTTGCGAAATTGGCCGAGTCTTTGGGGCGAGACATTCGTTAAGCATTCAATACCCTCCGATGCCTATTCGAAGGTGCACGAGTGCGGCGTCCCGAAAAACGACATTAGGTAGACTCAAAGGAATGAACGGAGTTCGATAGAGTCGTATATTAGAGTGATACAATAGGACCCTTTCCTCCTTGTTAACGTGACACAAAAATGATAATTAAATGTTAATATGAATGAATTTAAGTGCTTTACGTCAAAGCATTACTAAAGATTCTCCAAGGAGGGTGATGCATTACGGGATGCCAACCATCTTTGTTTACAAAGATCTATAAAAGAAGTGAGAACAAGGTCTGCTGACCAAAAGTTGCATGCTGTCACTTATTCTGATTTTGACCATACGACCTTCAAAACTTTAAATAATTCTCGGACTAACTTTGGGAGGACCTTGGGAATTATATCATTTGAAATAGAATGTAAAACAACACAAGGCTTTCAAATTTCGTTAGAATCAGCCGAATAGTTATGATATTATTGCCAAAGCAAAATAATTCCCTTCCGGGCTAAACTTGAGAGGACTTTGGCAATTATATCATTCGAATAAGAATGTAAAACAACCTAAGGCTTTGAAATTTCGTTAGAATCGGCTAAATAGTTACAATGTTAGTACCAGAAAAAAAGAAAAGCAAAACAGGGACTGACCAACCAACATACTGATATGTAGAGTGACCCGCGACTAAAAATTGGAAGGGAAAATGTTTCTCTAGTAGAGAGGAAGACGAGAACTTCTACACATCCCGCTTTCCCCTTTCAGAAAGTATAAGGGAGGGGCCTTCATTCAGATTTCATCCATTATTTACTGCATGATTTTCAATACGGAATATATAGGAGAGACGCTACAAGGGTCACGATGAAATATAAAGGTAGTTGACAAAGAAGAACTCGATACCGAAGTAGATCGAGGTAGAAATATAGATTTGGTTACAGTTTTTCAGCCAATATCGAAAAACGTTTCGTATTTGAAATTACGAAGGGGTGAACAATAATAAGCCGCGATAAATATCGAAAAGAATTTGAAGGAAGATCAAAGGTTCCAACTCGATAGCCAGAGCGAGATGCATTTTTCTTTTCCTTTATTTATTCTTAGGAAAAAATATAGCTACTAAAAATAAATAAAAACACATCAAAAATTACAATAGGGCAATAATTCCTCTTGTTTCTTTTATTTTTCATAAAGATTGGACACGAAATTAGAAATAAAATAGCCGAAAGAGAAATTTACCTTCTTTTTCTATTTCCAATAGACGCTGGGGCAGTTTCACCTCATTCGAGTGACACCAAGTGGCAAAATATGAAAGAGATTACAGTCTTGCCTCACAGTACTTAATTTATAGGTAGATAATTTATATATGTATATATATATATATATATATATATATGTAAAATTTCTCATTTAATTAAGTACAACGTTTCGGGTATCTTACCCATCTTCTGGTCTATAAAAGATTTAGAACACGTTTAAAATTACAAAAATTATAATGCACACAAAGATTGAAAATAAATTATTTAGTTAATTGAAATTATGGCAAATTGTTTGAAAACTATTGAAATTTAGTTATGGATCAATTATGGGTACTTTAAATATGCATAAATATAACACTAGTTGATGCAATTATTGGTTGACACAGATATTAGTCACTAAATGAAGCAGCAATAGTAATAAATTATTTAATAAATTGAAAATGTGAAAAAATCATTTGAAAACTTGACACTAAATATAAATGCTATAAATATGGATAAATATAAGAATATACTAATTGGGGCAATTAATTGGTACACAAAAATATTAGTCACCTTTAGTGGACGGCAAAATCGGAGAGACTGAGGAAAGATTATAGAGGGAACCGATTAGAGATTGGTAGGTTGTGAAAATATTTTGAGTGGTTTATGAAATGAGAAGGGCAAAAGCAGTTGAATCAGAATTTAAACTGGGATTTAGTTGTTTTATAAATAATGATTCGAGAATGCGCAGGGAAGTGGATTCCTTTGCATGTCCTATAATTTGAAAGTTTTTTCTGTCTTACATTTAATTGAATGATCTCGAATGGGAGAAGTTTCTTTATTGGTCAAGGTGGAGCCAGTGCGAGAGCTAATACCAAGATGAGAACAGACCTTAGCCCTAAGTGAGCGAACAGTGCTGCCAATGTAGATCCCCTGGTGGCACCTGGGGCAAATGAATTTATAGACAACTGAACAGCTCATTTCAGGTGGGATTCTGTCTTTAGTTCTGAAAAATTGTCCAATATGAAAGTTGTTAAGGAAAACTATTTTGAAGTTGGTATGCGTGTAAAAACTTTTCAAAAGCTTATTAAGTTTTCGGCGTAAGGGTAGGTTGAGTGGGCCAATATCAGGAAGAAGACAATAGCGGACATCCTTGGGGACAGAGGAAATTTCTTGTGGAGGATGGTATATTTTATCAAAGAATTGACGGATACATTTTTGTACAAGTGAGGGCTGGAAACAATTCCTTTGAAAATAACCCATGAGAAAACTGAATTCAGAATGAACAAGAAAATAATCAGATGAAAGCTGAAAGCCACGGTGAAAAAGGGTTTTGATGTTGTTGATCTTATAAGAAATATCACAAAAACTTTTGCCGTCCACTAAAGGTGACTAATATTTTTGTGTACCAATTAATTGCCCCAATTAGTATAATTTTATATTTATCCATATTTATAGCCTCTACATTTAGTGTCAAGTTTTCAAATGATTTTTTCACATTTTCAATTTATTAAATAATTTATTACTATTGCTGCTTCATTTAGTGACTAATATCTGTGTCAACCAATAATTGCATCAACTAGTGTTATATTTATGCATATTTAAAGTACCCATAATTGATCCATAACTAAATTTCAATAGTTTTCAAACAATTTGCCATAATTTCAATTAACTAAATAATTTATTTTTAAACTTTGTGTGCATTATAATTTTTGTAATTTTAAACGTGTTCTAAATCTTTTATAGACCAGAAGATGGGTAAGATACCCGAAACGTTGTACTTAATTAAATGAGAAATTTTACATGTCTCATTTTGGGATTTATCCTCAACCTCAAAATAAGCCTTCTTAGAAGCAAACCTATAGAATATATATATATATATATATATATATATATATATATATATATATATATATATATATATATATATATATATAGTTGGGTAGCAGTCTTTCTTGAATGCAAATTTTGTTGAAGACCATTGTGTATTTTGCCTTAATTAATTTCCTTTGGCAACTTTCTCTTCTTCTAACTATCTTTTTTATTCCATCTTGTAGATGGTGGATTACTTGTCCAGTATTCATCTTTTTTTTTAAATGAATGTGTTTGGTATAAAACAAACTAAATTGCTAAGCTTTCGATCTTATTCGATCATCTTCGGAGCGTTTTGAAATGTTCTTGCCTCCTTTACCGATGTAATGAGTGGAGTGAGGATCTGGGAGGAAATGAGCCACTCGTGTGAGTGGAATTTTTAAAATGGTTTTAATGTGCGATTCCAGTTTGTCGCTTGACTGTTGATGGCCGGCTTATCTTCATTTATTATTATGGCGTCTAAGATATTATGACTCACTTTATTAACCCCCTTTCTTTTAATAATGGTGTTATCAACGAGCATATCTCTCGTTAAGTTAATATTATGGACACTCTCCATATGATTCTTAGGCCCTCCGCTTTGTAGATGCATAGCTAACCGTCTCGAAAGTGTGGTAGTTGCCATGCCAATATATTTAGTTTTTATAAAGCAGATGAACTCGTAAACTATGTTGGTTGACTTGAGATTCGAGGAGTTTAGGCAGATATTATTTTTCATCAGAAGATTGCTGGCTTTTGTTGTTTTATAATAGATGATGAATTGGATTTTATCCGTTTGATTTTTAACCTTGATGTTACGGTTAATAATCTCCTTGATGTTTTTTTTTCATCTATTTTATATGCTGTGGACATCTGGTTTCTGTAATAGACTTTGATGTTGTTCGCTTCTCCATAATTACTTTCAGTTTTATCCGCATGTTTGTAATGGTTATTTAAAAATGATTGGAGTTGTTTGTCAATCATGCTGTTTGAGAAACCATTATTCATGAGTATTTGCTTTACTCATGTAATCTCTTAATGAAAAAGTTCCCACGTAGAGCAGCATTTATAAGCTCGGCGGATGTATGAGCCGATTACGCTTATTTTGTACCTTTCAGGGCATTCACTATCCGCATTGAGGCATCTTCCCATGTCCGTACTTTTCCAATGTACTTTAGTGATGTAGTTTCCATTGATGTTATGAACTGCAACGTCCAAGGAAGGGAGTTTATTGCCCGTGCTCAATTCATAAGTGAATTTTAGCACGGAGTTCTCCTCAAAATGTTGCTTGATGTTAACGAGATGTTCTTCGTTTTGGACGTTAATGTAGATTTCATCTACGTATCGGCAATATGTGTGTGGCTTATTTTCCATGATGTCCAATAATCTCTCTTCGAGTTGACCCATGTAATAGTTGACGAAGATCGGCCCTAAGGCCGGATGGAGTGGCTATGGGGTCACCGACAAATAATTTATCTTATGTCCATTTTTATTCAAGTCATGCCAAAATATAAAATCTGCTGTTCTTTCCTCCATGTATCTTAGGGCTCTTCGAATATGTAGTCCCGACAATAAAGATAAAGAATACACAAAAATTGAAGATATTGCTAGCAATTAATGCTAACCAAAATACTTTTTAGAAAAATGTATGAATATAGTCAAAAAAACATTTTATAATTGTAAATTAGAGACAATAGAACCTCGTAAAAACTCATTAATTTTACCATATCATGATAATTTTATATCTGTAGTGCCCATTCTAAAACAACTTAATATTAAGGTAGCTTTTAAATACAATCCTACATTGAAAAAATCTCTTAATAAAGCATAGCCCCAATAATGATAATAATGTAATTTACCGAATTCCATGTTTAGATTGTAATTTATTCTATGTAGGCAAAACTTCCAAAAATGTTTCCATAAGGACCCAACAACACAAAAATGCAGTAATTAAGGGATATCTGAATAATGCCTTAGCTGTACACAATTGCAAGATGGGACATGGAATTAACTGGTCAAAACCTGATACTATAATCCATAGTAATGATTTTATAAAGAGAAATATCCTGGAATCATTTTTAATCTCCCACACAAAGGAGAGTAATCTCAACATTAGCCCATGGCTGGTTTCGCTAGATCCAATTTTATCACTTTTTCTAAAATCCGACTGATAGCATAAAAATGTTGACCTCATAGGGAAACGCGCTTAGTATAAATACTGTGTGTCTTATTTTTCTTACCATTGTGAGTTTGAAAATATCGAATAGACGAAAGTACTAACTTCAATCTGCCTTTTATTCAGTTTCCTTCCGTGGTACATATTCATATATATATATATATATATATATATATATATATATATATATATATATATATATAATAGTAAACTACAATATTTGAATCAAGATTTTATTTATAACTATTGGACTAGTTTCAGCAAGATGCTATTTTCAACTAAAAATTAAGAAACCAGCCAAGGAGCACAGATTATATATAAGGTAAGATACACCCTAAACAATATGAAACAGCAGGAAACAATCTGGAAAATAAATAACTTGAGTGAATCTGGCGTGGATGAAAAGCTAAACAAAATGAAGTGGAACCGGAAACAATCTGGAGAGTTGCTAAGCCTCGAGACGCATTGCGTCCGGCGGCTTATAAATACGATTGGCGACTCTATTCATTATATATTTGTTAAATTTGTACTTCCCTTTAGATAAATTAAAATTATCAACTTTTTTGATGATGATGGATTGCGCAATTCTCCACTCAATATAATTGTTTGATTTATAAATGATTTGTGCATGGTTAAAATCAATTCTATGGTCGTGCCTTTGCATGTGCGTAAAGAGACTTGGAGAGATCGTACACTTTTTGATATCAGAAGGTGTACGAACTCTTCAAGTCATTTTACGCATATGCAAAAGCACGACCATAGACTTGATTTTAACCAAGCAAAAATCATTTATAAATCAAACAATTATATTGAGAGGAGAATTGCTCAATCCATCATCATCAACTAAGTTGATAATTTCAATTGTTTCCTGCTGTTTCATTTTGTTTAGGGTGTGTCTTACCTTATATATAATGTGCTCCTTGTCTAGCGTCTTCATTATTAGTTAAAAATGGCACGTTGCCGAAACTAGTCCGATAGTTATAAATGAAATCTTGTTTCAAATATTGTAGTTTACCATTATCTTCCACTGCTATACATCATCACTGTGATATCTTCCATTATATATATATATATATATATATATATATATATATATATATATATATATATATATATATATCAGAAATATGAAGACCCAAGTGATTATACTAATCATTTATTGGCCGGACGTTTCGGACCTTTACTAGGACCATCTTCAGCGACTATATCGTCTAATGAGAAGGGGAAGGAACATTAATTGATAACAGTTAAAATAATGCATTAAAAAAAAGCGGAAGAAGGCAAGTCAAAATAATAAAATTGACAATAATTAAAATTAAATTAAAAACACTAATAATATATAGAATTAACTAATATTACCCAGTGGTATTTAAAAAAAAATAATAGAAAGTGAAATTATAACAAACTGACTTGATTATCATATATTAAAAGTTACTGAAGTAAACCAAAAAAACCTATTATATTAAATTGTAAAAACACAGAAAAAAAGACAAAAAACCTGAAAACAAATCAGAATGAACAAAGGGACTGACCTTTAACGTGGGAGTTGAGAAATCAACTAACTAAGGATATAAAACTACTGACGAAATTTATTCGGTTGGTCGGTTGGCTAGTTAATCTATTGAAGTGTTGGTTGGTTATATTGTGAATAGTTTAATTGAGGAGGCGTAATTATTTAGGTTTGGATTTATTTTATTGATATATAGTGACTCTAAGATTTTCAAATCGAGAGAAGTTAAAGCTGAAGATAATATAGTAAATAAATTAGAATTAAGAGGATGATGGTGATACTCTGAATGTTACCTGATCGAAGAGGCTTCAGGTTTAGAAATGGGAATACCAGTCCTATGAGACAAACCCAAGTGCTTCGCGATCCTGCAGTTGAATTGGAAGCCAGTTTGGCCTACATAACGACTGTGGCAAGTGGTACATGTATAATTGTAAATTATACAGGATCGCAAGCCCAAAGGGATTGGCTCCTTATGGAGAAAAAGGGAATTTAACGATACAGGGTTAGAGTTTATACAAATGAATTGGCATTGAGGGAAATTGTTGTTGAGTGTAGAGAGAAGGAGTTTGTTAAACTCGGATGTCAAATGCTCGAGATAGGGTAGTTAATGAAAACCTTCTGTTTAGAAACAGTAGTAAGTAAGGGTCGAGGATAGTATATTTTGGAGAGAAATTTGGATACTAACTGGTCGAAGATGAAATCGGGGTAATAATTAAATTTGAAGAAATCCTTGAAATAAGTCAGTTCTTCATGAAACGATATCTAGTTAGAGCATATAAAAATAAAAGGAATAAAAATTCGGCTTTTAATACTGGATAATTTAAACTGACTGGGAGAGCTACTAAAGAAATGTGTACCTAATTTAGAGGTGGTAGGTTTTCTGTAAATGGATGTATTGTAAGAGGAACCTGTTCGGACAACGTTGACATCCAAGAACGAGATTTTGTTGTCCTTTTATGTTGCCATAGAAAACCTTATGTTGGGATGTTGTTGGTTAATATAATTTAGAAATAGGGGTGCATGATCACTGTGCTTAAAAATTAGAAAAGGGTCATCTATAAATATTTTGAAGACAATAGGCCTGAATTCTAAAGGACACTTGTCCAGCCACCGAGTTTCATGGTGACACAAAAAGCTATTGGCAAAGGAGGGACCCAGTGGGAAACCCATAGCCATGCCATCGTGTTGTAAATAGAACTCATTGTTGAAAAGGAAAATAGTATCCCATTTCTAAACCTGAAGCCTCTTCCATCAGGCAACATTGAGAATATCACGATCATCCTCTTAATTCTAATTCATTTACTATATTATCTTCAGCCTTAATTTCTCTGGATTTGAAAATCTTAGAGTCACTATATATCAATAAAATAAATCCAAACCTAAATAATTACTCCTCCTCAATTAAACTATTCACAATATAACCAACCAACACTTCAATAGATTAACTAGCCAACCGACCAACCGAATAAATTTCGTCAGTAGTTTTATATGTTTAGTTAGTTGATTTCTCAACTCCCACGTTAAAGGTCAGTCCCTTTGTTCATTCTGATTTGTTTTCCGTTTTTTTGTCTTCTTTTTGTGTGTTTTTACAATTTAATATAATAGTTTTTTTTGGTTTACTTCAGTAACTTTTAATATGTGATAATCAAGTCAGTTTGTTATAATTTCACTTTCTATTATTTTTTTTTAAATACCACTGGGTAATATTAGTTAATGCTATATATTATTAGTGTTTTTAATTTAATTTTAATTATTGTCAATTTTATTATTTTGACTTGCCTTCTTCCGCTTTTTTTTTAATACATTCTTTTAACTGTTATCAATTAATGTTCCTTCCCCTTCTCATTAGACGATATAGTCGCTGAAGATGGTCCTAGTAAAGGTCCGAAACGTCCGGCCAATAAATGATTAGTGTAATCACCTAGGTCTTCATATTCCTGCTATATATCAGATTCTCAAGGAACAAATCAATTACCAGTATATATATATATATATATATATATATATATATATATATATATATATATATATATATATATATATATATATATATATATATTTCTTGTCAGTAATAAAAGTTTCATTTCCCTATCGTGCTTACATATACATAAACGTCTGTTTTTCATGGTGTGTTGTAAACTTTTGCCGGAGCACTGTATGTATATATATATATTTCTATATATATATATATATATATATATATATATATATGAAAAAATCTCACTAAGTGCATGTGAGTCAAAGTTATGCAGATACACCCACAAAGGAAAAGTGAAAAACGATTCCGAGCGCTTTCGTCATTATTCTTAAAGACCTTTTCAAGGAATGAACAGGACCTTGGACCTTGGACATAAAAAGTGGTGAGATTTAGTGAGAGTTAGAGAGAAAGATAGTAAGAGAGGAAAGTGGTGAAGTAGTGCGAGTTTAAAGAATAGAGGATGTGTGGGAGACAGAATAAATAGGTTCCTGGTGAAAGGGTATCTCTGTTGTTTTTGTTTTTGGATGAATTTTGTTTGTTTTTTTATTTTATTTTATTTTAGCTTTTTTTCATCATGAATCCACGCGTCCCCTCAACTACGCTTTAACCCTTCACAACTTCTTCGTGTCTCACCCTACCCTGAAACCCATTTATAGAGGGTACAAAACTGCATTACCTCATACCCACTCATTAAAGACTCAACTTAAATTCCTACGTCTCTGCGACGAAGAAAAGGTCCTACCACGCTCCCTCCTCGGAAGAAGATATGAGATGATAAATGGCTTTCCTTTCGACGAAACAGAAGAAAGAATCCTCCGGAAACAGATCGCCATTCCAAAAGTTCAGGTTCATCAGCCTTCGCCGATCTTACAGTAAGCCGTCGCACCTTCTCTGATAACATCCCCAACATGTGGATAAACCCCCTACTTGATGGATTTTTTACAATAGACACTCCGCCAAGTTACAACGTCTCAGTGCAAACAGTGAATGGACAAAAAATAGCTCCCCTAACCATGTTATTAACCTTTGGACTCAAGAGTTTGATACTGATACGTAAAACGAATTAGGTTTTGGGCTAAAGTTTTCTCTCCCATCCTCCCCGAATGGTGGTAAAATTGCCAATGCATTTGCCCAGTTAGAAAAATTTAGTGACGTATCCCGTATTGATATTTCCATTGCTAAAGGTTATGTTTATAATTGCTTTAGCCATGTTAACAATAATTATCCTGTTAGGTTTCAAAAAGAGATAAGTTCCCTTAGTAATACTAAGAACATTCCTGTTTGTAAGGCCCATAAATCTGTCGCCGTTGTACTAATTGGCAAATTCCTATATTTAGATACCTCCAGCTATGAGACCTGTAGAAGGAATCCTAATGACCAGATAAACAGAGAATTTCACGCAACTGATCGCTCTCTACTTAAAGGATCCTTGACCTCATTATCAAATTTAAATCTTCAAATGCTTCCCTTCCCTACTTTTATGGTGTTATTAAATCCCTTAAACCTGATAACCCAATGCGCCCCATCATTAGCTCTGTTGGTTGTGTTTCCTATACCCTATCAAAATGGTTAGCCTCTTTACTAAGCCCTTTGGTTGGGACCATTTCCAATTTACATATTATCAATAATATGCACCTCATTAGTAAACTTAATGTTTGTTCCCTCTTTACTAAAGTTCCCGTATCCGATCTCTTGAATTTCCTTGAAGAACACCTCGGCATAGTTGCTCTCCCTATACCCGCTTCTACCCTCATTAAATTCATTGCCTTTTGCATCAACAATTGCAAATTTACCTTTAATGGAAAATTTTATCGCCAAACCTCTGGAATGGCAATGAGGAATTGTTTATCCCCGTACTCTCAAACCTATAGATGGAATTCTTCGAATCTAGAATACTTCCCCAAATTAATGAAACCCCTATAGCCTGGATGCGATATATGATCACATCCTTTGCCTTTGGCCTAATAATCATCATCACTAACTCTATAATTTAAGAAGGGTTTTTTTTAGGAATTTGAATAATTTTTTTATCTTAGTTTGGTCATGACATGTTTGTTTTATCAAAATTATTTCTAATAATTCCTTTAAAATATCAAAAAATAAAATGGTGAAGTTCAGAAATAAATATAAGTATCGAAATTTTGTTAAGTTTTCAAAACCCAGAGAATTACAAATGGTTTAGTTCAGAAAATTTATTTTTATATATCTTCTTCTATAACTATATTTTGGAAACATAATATTTTGAAAGAGGGAAAATTTAGTCTAGAGTTCCTTTTTAAAATTATTATAATTGGTGAAGTTCAGAAAACTTATTTTTATATATCTTCTTCTATAACTATATTTTAGAAACATAATATTTTGAAAGGGGGGAAATTTAGTTCTTTTTTAAAATTATTATGATTGGCGAAGTTCAGAAAATTTACAAAAATTTAACCATGGTTGCTTTTTTTTAGATTTTAAATTTTAATCTTAGTAGCGAAGCGCACGCTCTCCCCGTAGTGAGGGGGGGGGGGAGTGGTGAAGCCATTGCCTGGTTGAAATATTAATACATTTCTTACTAAAATTAGCACCTTAGTGCCCTTGATTAAATTTACTTTAGAAGTTGAAAAAGATCGCACACTCCCTTTCCTAGATATTCTAATTCATCGGACCAACCATTGTTTCAAATATGAAATATATAGAAAACCCACAGCCATAGACTCTTGTATACATTTTTATTCTAACGACCATAATAACACCAAACAAAGTGTTTTCTCTTCTATGTTTATGCGTGCCCTTAGAAATGTCTCAAAAGAATACCTAGACAAAGAAGTCGATAGAATATATAAAATAGAGATAAATTTGTGCTAACCTCTGTACTTTCTAGAACAATTGTTATACGTACGCCAAGCGTTCCTATTTTCGAACTAATGTTAATATCACTAAGTTTCAGGCCAAAAATTTAATAGTTTTACCTTATAACCATATTTTTTATTAAATTACCTGGTTTACGAGGGGCGGTCAATAAGTTTTGCGAATCGGTAGGGCAAAACAGAGGAAGGGGCATGGCTGTTTGTGGGGGTGTTAGGACAAGTTATGAAACGTCAAGACATGCAGCCGCACGCTCCTGCCTCGTCTATTTAAGAAGCAGTAGCTGATCGCAGATCGTCAGTCACAAATTTTTCAACAATGGAGAAGGTTGAGCACCGCGCATTGATCAAATTTTGAACAAGAAAGGCAAGAATGCAAAAGAGATCCATGAACGCATCGTTGCAGTGTACACCGACACTGCCCCTTCCTATGCAACCATTGCTCGCTGGAATAGGGAATTCCGCCATGGTCGTGAGTCTCTTGAAGATGATCCCCGTCCAGGACGCCCGTCAGACGCGACCAACGAGGACAATATGGCCCGTGGCGAGAGGATGATCATCGAAAATCGACGGCTGAAGGTCGAAGAAATCGAGCAAGAACTTGAAATATCACATGGAAGTGTTATCAACATCATCCATGACAGTTTAGCCATGACCAAGTTCTCTGCCCGTTGGTCCCTAGAAACCTCACGAAACCTCACGCCCCATGATCGACTTCAACGTCGTCAAAGTTCGGAGGAGCTGCTGCTCCAGTACAACCAAGGCCCGGCGGGATTCGAGTCACGCATAGTGACAGGTGATGAAACGTGTGTCTATCACTGGGATCCCGAGACCAAGCTCGAAAGCATGGCCTGGAAACACAGGGGCTCTCCGACCCCCATCAAGTTCCGGACCCTACCCTCAGCCGGGAAGATCATTGCCACTATCTTCTGGGATTCTGAGGGAGTGTTGATGTTGGACTATGCGCCTGGTGGAAGGACAATGACAGGCCAATATTACGCCGAGGAACTGGTTGGGTTGAAGAAGTGCATCCGTCATTAGCGGCGCTGCAAGTTGACACGCGTTGTCCTGCTCCTCCATGACAATGCCCCTGTCCACAAGGCCAGAGTTGCACAAGCTGCCCTGCGCGAGTGCGGATTCAAGGAGCTCAGCATCCCCTTTACAGTCTAGATCTGGCCTCTAGCGACTACTTTTTATTACGCTAGCTCAAGGCTGCACTGCGTGGACGCCGGTTTGAGGACGATGAAGATGTCCAGCTCGCCGTCCAGGAGTGGATTGAACAGCAGTCGGGAGATTTCTGGTTGTCGGAATTTGAAGCCTCAGGGACAAGTGGCGCAAGTGCATTGAAGTCGAAGGTAGTTTTATTGAAAAATAATAAAACACTTTTCCTCATATCTCGTTTCCTTATATCCGAATTGCAAAACTTATTGACCGCCCCTTGTACTTAGGCCTCTGAACATAAATGTTATTTTTAAGTTCGAGACTACAATTTATCGCATACTTGTCAAAAATCCTCCCCCGACCTAGCATTGTTTATTCGATAGGCTGCAACAACTGCCAAAAATGTTATTATGAATAAACCGGGAAGAACTAGATGTCCCGGTTCAGCAACATCAAGTCAATGTACGTAATCATAGTGAACAATATGCGCTTTTTCTACATATGTGCATTTTTAACCATAGCATTAACTGGAACAGTGCTAAACCAGTCATAAAATGTAGTAATTATATTTTTCAGAAATATATTAGAATGTATCTCTATTAACGCGTTCCCAAATTTCGATCTTAGCCCTGGTTTGTTCATGCTAGACTCCATTATCACTAAATACATAAAATCTCAAATAAAGTTGTTTCAAGATTTTGTACCCCCTAATTAAGGTTCAGAGATGGGTAGTCTAATTCTCCCTTCCACTATTTAAGGCAATGTATGTCCTGCCTCCTGTTCATTCATTGAAAAGGTCTTTAAGAATAAAGATGAAAGCGCTCGGATTCGTTTTTCACTTTTTCTTTGTGGGTGTATCTGCATATATATATATATATATATATATATATATATATATATATATATATATATATATACATTGTTCTGGCTACATTTGACACGTTGCATTAAAGAAAAGAAACAGTAATATCTCAGCCAAAAATAAATGATAAATGTATTTTAATAATGAAAAGAGTATCAACTAAATTATGGTTGAAAGATAAGTTTACTCAAAGTAGCCGCCCTCAGCAGCTTCCACTACAGCCTCAAGCCAGCTCCGAAACCTGGGGCATGGGTTCCTCACTGCGTCCCTTGGAAGATTTTGAACACCTTCTTGATTTTGGTCACCAGCTCGGCCTTAGGGTTTGTGTCTTTCTCAGCCTCGCCCCACACGTAGTAATCTATGAGATTTTAACCGGGTGATCTAGAAGGCCAGAAAGTGGGGCTGGTGAAATAGTAGAAATTCTTCGACAACCACTTCTGACTATTTCCGTGGGTATTGCCTTCCGGCAGCAACTTTATCCAGCCAGGTTTGACCACAATCTCCAGGAAATCTACATTGCCATCTGAATTGAGCATAAGATCCTGTTCAAAGATTTGGGGCGGCATGGTGTAACCATCACTGAAGATGCAGCCAAAGACCATCACAGTTTGGGGGGCACTTGGTATTCACGATGCGTGCATGAATTATAGACAAGCTATCTATTGCTCTGGGTGTTGTGCAACTGGTACTGGCAGAAGTTTTTTTCAGTTGAGAAGAACCAGATCGTCCCCGACTCAACATGATTCTTCAGCTTGTTCAGGAGCTTCTTTGGCTTCGTCAAACGGTTCTCTTTGGCCGCGTAGGAACTAAATGTGTGGTTTACCTACATGACATTAGGACGGTAATCTCCCTAGACAGATCATTTCAAGTGTAGGCTCCTTTGATCTTTCCAATAAAATCAACTTTTTTATACGTGCATTGGAGATGGTACCAATACATTGACCTAAGTTGTGCGAAAGACATTTTGCAAGTTGTTAGGTACAGCACCAATATTCGAGATGATCGGTCTCGAGGGAACACCTTCCTAATGAACTTTGGAAACATCGAATTGATTTTAGTCTAGTTGAAATTACTAAAATACTAAAATACTTTAAAACACAGACATTCATAATTTTTAGAAGCAATTTAAGTCAATAAATTTTACACCTTAAGTGAATATAAAATTAACCTAACCTTGAGTTTGCTAACTTTATTTTATAACACAATTTTCTTTTATGAAAGATGACATTCTTCATTATTTTTTGCTTACCTATATGTATACGTGGATTATCGCTTATCCACAGGATTAACGAGTGTTTGGTTTATGTGGGCTATCATTAGCGAGGTGTGTTTTCGGTTTTTGTTGTTATTAAGTTATATATCTTTCTCCTCTCCTTCAGGTGTGTTCAGAACTACTTGAACATGATACGCTTGTTGCAGTCTCGAAAACTTTCTCTTTGGATTATTATTTTCTTTGTGGGTTATTGAATTATATATATATATATATATATATATATATACATATATATATATATATATATATATATATATATATATATATATATATATATATATATATATATATATATATATATATATATATATATATAAATATATGTATATAAGTATATATGTATATATATATATATATATATATATATATATATATATATATATATATATATATATATATATATATACCTGGTTTCAATGCAATCCTAAGACAATCTAGCTGCAATATAACAATGAAAACTGTGAAAAAGTTTCCAGTTGTTTCACGATGCAATGTCATTTTTGGATAGTAAGTTGAAGCTGGCGTAGAAAAGGTATTTCGGGAAGCGAGTCAAGCACTAATAAAAAGTGTTTAGGTAAAGTTAGGTTGTAGTTGAGAAGCAAGTCCAACACCAATAATAATTGTTTAGGTTAGGTTAGGTAGCAGTTTGCAAAGCAATTCAAACCGAGGTTATACCTTTAAGCCAGGATAGGGAAATAAGTCAAAGACTAATAATAAGTGTATAGGTCAGATTAGTTGGTAGTCGTGGAAGCAAGTCAAACACTAATAATACAAGTTAAGCTCTGGTTAACTAGTTGTTCGAGAAGCAAGTGAACTACCAATAATAAGGGTTTAGGTCAAATTAGGTTGTAGTTGAGTAGGCAAATCAAGCACCAAAATTCGCGTTTTAGTCAGGTTAGTTGTTACTCGTCGTAGCAAGTCTCTGAATGGCATGAAATAGGGCGATGGACTCTATATTTTCATTTTCCTTTCATATATTTCCCAAAGCGGACACTACACTATGAACAAATGGGCGGGGGAGGGGGTGAGGGACTCCATCGACTTATTTAATATTTTACGAACTGTAGCCTTCCCTCCTAAGCCGCTAATATTTGAAAGCTTCTTTTATATCCATCCAACGTTTCTATTTTCCGAAGTCAACAAATAGAATGAATAAGCACTGGTGTATACCATGACACTCCCTCTGCGATGAGAGCCGTACCCCATCGTCTGAGGATTCAAATACACGATCCAACCCAAACCCTTTGATTTCGATGTTTCTGAGGATGAATTACTGATCAATCCTAGTCGTATAGAGCTCCAAATACCGCTTCAAATGAACTCAGGCTTCTCAATCAGGCCAAACTTAGCAATCGTACAAGGATCTAGAGCCCAGTGGTCGGGGAACAGGGGTAAATTACCCCAAATGGGGTAATTTAAAAAAATTAGGGGGTAATGGATGTGGATGTGCTAAGTGAGGGAAACGAATATGAAAGTTGGAGAGAAAGAATGCATCGAGGAGCCTTTCTTCTATTTTTCGGTAAAATCTGGCAACATTTCTCCGAATTAAGTGGCATTTTGCCATGTTTTGATAATGCCTCTTTTAGAGTAGTTGATGAATTAGTAGAACTGATCAAGTGATATAATAATTATTTACATAAGGTGAGTTATGATATAATCTATAATATTTACGTTTCTGTATAGACTTTTGTGATTAAAATTCAACAAAAGTTAAATATATAAATATAAGATTAGTTTAGACTTTAGGATATTTTATTTTATTTGTAAGGGGCCTAATTGTCCCATCACCTGTTTGGCTGCCAGTTTCTCACTTTTTTAGCGATAACTATTATATTTTTCATTTATTTATTTATTTTTATTTTCATGAATTATTTTATATTAAAATTAATTTTTTTAACGAGTTTAACTCTATTTAAGAAGATTTCATGTAGCCCCTACAGATGTAATGCTCACTCTTTTTAAGTCTTATTGTTTGAATTTTTATGGTTGTGAGTTGTGGTTTGATTTTATGTTGTTATTTTAAAGTTTTAAATTAAACTCTTAAATTCGTCACTAAATAATTTTTTTATTTTTAAAAATAGAAGTCAAAAGACCTTAAAGTGATAGATTTGTCTTTCATTTTCAAATGGCATCAGCAAGGAAAAGGACATATCAGGCAGAGTTCCTTAATTATGGCTTCACAGAAATAGAGGACAAAGGACAAATGAAACCTCAATGTGTCGTCTGTATGAAAGTACTGACTGCCGAGTCTTTCAAAAAGAATCAACTGAAGAAACACTTGGACAAGGTTCATTCACATCTGTCTTGCAAACCACGGGAATACTTTGAGGATCTGAAAAAAACAGTCAAAATACAGAGATTGGAAAATAACAAAAGTGCAACGTTTGACCAACGTTCAACAGCAATAGCTTGTTTTGAAGTGGCATGGTTGGTTGCTCAAAACAACAAACCACATACTATTGGTGAAGACTTAATCAAACTGGCGGCTGTGAAAATGGCCGAAATAATGTGTGGGCAGAAAGTAGCTAAACAACTGAATACAGTGCCTTTGTCTGCAAGAGTTATTAAAGAAAGAATTTCCATCTTGGCAGAAAATGTGAGAGAACAAGGGATTTTTTCAGTAAAAAAAGAGTAAAGAGCTTACTATTCAACTTGATGAGACTACAGATGTCAGTAGCAATTCGCAGCTGATGATATACGTTCGATAAAAGGGGTTCTGATGAAATTGAAGAAGAAATGTTGCTATGTTCTCCTCTTGAGTTGAGAACTCGTGGTATTGATGTGTTCATTAAGGTTGATGCATACTTCAAAAAACAAAGTGTTGATTTAAAGTGGGAAGATTGTATTGGAGTATCAATTGATGGAGCTCTTGCCATGTTTGGTCACGTCACTGGTTTTGTGGTTTTGGCCAAACAACAGAATCCAAATATTCAGGTCATCCATTGTATGATACATCGCCAGGCATTAGTTGTGAAGGATTTGGAACCAGAAGTGGAAGCTGTGTAGAATGATGTAATTAAGCTTGTTAATGTTTCAAAATGGCATGCACTAAACACGAGGATGGTTCGTGATTTATGTGAGGATGGAGAGGCTGAATATTCAACCCTTCTTTTCCATACGGAAGTGAGGTGGCTTTCACGTGGAAATGTCCTGAATAGAGTGTGGGCTCTTAAAAGCGAACTTGAAATATTTCTGACTGATCAAAAACACACACTTGAAGGGAAGTTCAGAAAATCAACCTGGCTAGCACTTCTTGCATACTTAGCTGATATTTTGGGGTATGTAAATGCGCTGAACAAGGAATTGCAAGGAAAGAAAATCAATCTCATCTTAGCAAGGGAAAAAAATTGAGCATTTGTATCAAACCATCAGTATTGGAACCAAAAAGTAAATGCCAATAAGAATGCTGTCTTTCCAAACCTGGCAGAGTTTTTGGAAGAATTTGAAGACTGCAGTTTTAATGACATGAAGGAATCAGTCACAAGGCACCTGACCAAACATAGGAATAGGTTCCGCGACTACTTTCCAGAGCTTGATTCACATACTGTCAGCTGGGTTTTAAATCCCTTCAAATGTGAACTGGCGTATTTGCCTGAAAAGCCTGAAGGATTGGCAGAAGAGCTTATTGAACTGCGTTCCAACAGTGAAACAAGCATAGAATTTGAGACCAAGGATGACCTCTCAAGTTTCTGGATGTTAAAAGCTGCAAGGGCTTATAAAACTGCACATTTAGGAGCAAATAAAAAGCTGCTACCTTTTGCAATAACCTACCTTTGTGAACAAGGTTTTTCTACCCTTGTAAATCTAAAAACAAAATACAGAAACCGGTTGGATCCTGGAGACAGCATCAAAGTAGCAGTGACATCAAAAATCCCCGGTATTGAAATTGTTGTATCAAAGATGAAATAGTATCATTTTTCCAAAGCCTGAGGGAGCTGATATATTCAAGTTTTCAATAATCTTTTCATTAGTTTTATTTGTGTACCATTCTCATGCCAGAAAGGGTAAACATTTTTTCCCCATAATAGGGGATTCAATAACATTCTCTTATTTTGTTTTTGTACGAATTTTAAATACATGATAGTGATATAGTCAATAATTTTACTTGTGTGCCATGTAATGCTAAAAAGTGACTTTTATTTCTATTTATAAATATATGATTTCCTACAATTTTTTCTTGTGTGCTATTTCCATGCCAAAAAGACGGACTTTTATTTCCTAATGATAGATGAAAGTCAGGGATAAATTAATTCTACTACAAATTCTTTTGGGGTAACACCCCAAAAAGTTACCCGACCCCCGATTTAGGACTTTTCAAATTAACTGCGGAAATCACAACTTTGAGTGGGCAACTTGCGGGCTCCTGGAACAACATTCTCCTGGTATAGGAAGTGAGAGGAAGAATCCTGCAATATTTTGCAGTGCATGAATATACCTCTTCCTTAGTGTACTGCTGCAGTGTTATGGGGATAATTGATGATTGAATTCATTGGTCTTCCATATAACGAATCAGAATGGAGTCTTTTTATAGACTAATCAAATAGGAGTTTGAAATCAGTACTGCTCAACTTTGAGAACAAGGTTGCATTAGTCTCTGTAGCACATTCCGTTCAACTTAATGAGACCTACGATAACATGAATTTTTGCTGAATGATGCTGTATATGACTAACATAACTGGAGAGGATCTGTGGAGATTTGAAAGTATAACTAATCTTCTCGAAACTATTTTCCTTCAAAATAATTACAAAAGGAGAGGTAAAAGAAATTAATATCATAAATAAAACATACTTTATTTTTTATTATTTAAAGTTATGTTTTAATAGCAATAGTTATTGCTGTTATTTTACAAAGGTTATTTCAAAGCGTATAAGAACACTTAACTTCCCCATAAACGTGATACTGTCCAATCATCGATTGTCTAATGTAACAAAACAAATTATATGCAATTTTTGTTTTACTATTTTATTTTTTCAGACTGAGTTTGATTGTGTTGGAGATGCAGGACGGATACACGAAATACCCATGTTCCCCCCCAAATGGAACGGGCGAGCAGATGAGAAGCACAATGAACAGCGTGAATTGGCATCTTGTTCAACTGTCAATCTCATCTGCTGATGTCCTCCATAGCATTATCATCTAACAACGTCTGGAATTTTTCGTACAACGCAGTTTAACGTCGCGTTAATTCCTCTGTCATGTTTGCAATATTTTATTAACTGAAGATTTGGAAGAATCTAATTTCATTTGATATCTTCATACAGAAAAATTTTCCTACTCTTCCCGTCCTTATCCCCACTTGCACTTTCCTGAGTCTTCATTCCTCTCGTTCACGGCACAAGTCCTATTGCCCATTCTAACAAATATTTCCGTGGGCGACGGGGACACCTTAACTTACATCGCGTCATCTTTCATCTCGAAAAATTGTATGCAAATTCTATGCAATTTATTTTAGTCTTAACCGTGTGTCCGAATCTAATCTCTGGTCATATTACTCAGTATCAACCACTTTCTTTTCTTATTTAACTGTATATGATTTCATTTTACTCCCGCATTCACAGTTCAATACTTTTTACAATAAACCTCTAAAATTGAGGCAGTTAACTTAAATTGGTAAGAAGAGACAGACCCAATTGATGCTTTAAGGCAAAAATAGTGTAAACTTTCATGAAAATTTGCTGATGACTTCGTCTCTTTATTCAAAAGTTCATCTTTTTTTCGCACCGATTAAAGATCTTATTATCCTCCAATTAATGGGTATTTGAAGATAGTGCTCATTAATGGTTTATGTTTAAAGGCATCAATAGGGAATCCGCTTCATCACGGAATTAAGGTAAAACTAGGAGAATTACGTGCCCTCCTGGTTCTTAAAACTTTAAGTAGTGTAGCAGAATGAGGTCAAAGGGCGACCACGTGCCCTTCTGTACTCACGTAGTCCTGAGATCACCGCATAGAGCTGTGAAAGCATGGCTGAACCAGAGTAATGATGCAGCCTACGCCGTTATCACACGCCCCAGCTGTATTTGCCTAGGGACCGATTTCATCGTCTCCCACGGCCACCTTTCAGCAAACATTCTTGCCTCTCGTCCGAAGATCGAATTTCGTTGGACATTCCAAGCTAACGTTATCACAATTTTCCCTTCCCCCGAATGAGTCGCCGACTTTTCCCCAAAATCACACTCGCGTCTGGAGGGCCGACACAGCCACCTCACCAGACGTCTATATAATCCTTCGACTCATTTTAGTAAGAAGCACTGTTAGAATTCCCACGTACTCCGGCGAACGAGCTGAAGGACGCTCGTTTTCCCCCCCTCCCCATCCAGTGGCGATTTCGATTCGAGTCGAAGGCTAAATCGATCCGTGAATTCTGCCATAGTCATTCGGCAAATATCCAACGGGTAACCCGACTTCTTCCGTCGTATTCATCGTATCCCAACGGCCCCTTTTGTGCAACGAGCACGTAAGCTAGCGTAACCGTTGCCGCCTGCAGATTGATCTAGAATCTGGCTAACCCTATCGATCCGTTATTTGTGTGAACGCCCCGGTTTTAAAAGCCCCTTTAAATCACCAACCTGAATCTAACCTACTTAATCCACTAATTAACCCACCTGTATCTCGCGTAGACGTTTAACTCCGTCTGCGCGACAATTCCCTTAACACCCAATATTTGTGTAAATATAAATATCATTTTGTCGTTAGTAAAGATATATTTTCGTCATTGTCTTTCTTTTGCAACCCAAGCGCGTACCAGCTACCTGTTAATCTTTGGCCAACTTGCACTCTAAAATATTCGTTTAAAAGGACCCCGCAAAGTTAATGATAAACCATCCCCACTGGACTCGTAACAATTTCCCCTTTCACCAACGGTCTTCAACCAACTTCGACCCAAAGCCCCAAAGTACCTACGTATATATAGAGAGAGAGTCTGAACATTTCACGAAAAGTAGTCTCCTCTCTCTGCGGCGGCCAGGCTGCGATTAAAATTAGGAGGGCTTCCCACCCTACCTGCTCCAATGCTTACGAGATGTACCTTAATTGTGGTTGTTGGGTAGCTTCCGAAGTCATGCGTCGCCGCCCAATAGTTTCCTTTTTAGACCAGTCAGCCTCTATATCTTCCCCCTATCTTCCCTTCTCTTAACTATACCACTTTGTTTACAGACCTGTCTTCAACTCTTAGAAGATGACTTCGTTTGTTTGCGCATAATTTTAATGCACAAGTAATTTTTCATGAAACATTAAAAACCTCTTGTTGTGGATGCTCTCGTTGTTTTTTTTTTAAATAACGCCTAAGTGATTATTAGCGTGAGAATGGACGTTACTATTGCATTCGAAAGGTCCCGTGGGGAGTTCAAGGGTCATAGAGAAAACGAAGTACTATTAAAAAATTCAACAATAATGCAATTTGTGGAAATTGGCATCCGCTTGCCCTATAAAGAAAGCAAAAACAAGGCCATAATATAACCAGAACGACACCCAATTATCAGAAAGAAAAATTGGAGGTGAAAAAAAATTGGCGGTGAAAGTAAGAAAATATGACCACCAAACTCCATAACGTCACCCCAAATGGCATCTTTTTACTCGTTCATGATTGAAAAGTGCAATTGGAAAAGTAAATGAAAAATGTGTTATGGAATAAACTTTGACCAATCTTAGCATTATGTGTTCTTGGTGAAGATGGAGAGATTAGTTTAAAGAGGGGACTATTCGAAGCGCTCATCATCAGGCTGGCCCACAACTTTCGGGGCCATACCTAGTATCCACAATTAAGCCAGACCTCACCCTCCTCCCCAAAGGTGTTCGAACCGCAGTGAGAGCAATCCTCAAGATGTCTGCTTCACCACGATCCCCCATGTAACGCCTGACTCCTCCCACCTTTGCGCAAAACTGTTATAGGAGAAAAGGAAGAGTTCTAGACGAAAAAACAAACAATCATAAAGGTATGGAGATAAATTATTTTTACTAAGGGGAGCTACAAGTAACGTACTTACATTGAAAGGAATCCGTTTTTACGACCCAAGGACCCTCATCCTCTGGCGAATTTGTACGGCACGAAAACAACATTGGCTCTCTGTTACTCGATTCTCGCCCTCATCCTCCAATTTTGGACAGAGAAGCTTCGGTTGTTCCCTGACATTGACATTTCACATGCGTGGGTCGTGGTGCCCTTAGTGTATCGAATCTAGGAACAAATTCTAGCGCCAATTTGGCATGTGCTACGAGATGACACTGATTTACCTCCGTTTAAACGTGAGGTGTAGCACGTAAGACCATAGGAGCGTCACATAGATTTTGTGCAATATAGGAGTCAGAGATCGATGAGATATAGATGTCGAATTCAGTGAAGGAATCGTCATTCATAAATTGATATAAGAGAAACTTATTTGTAATTCTCTTTTGTCTGATCTCATCTGCATTTAATCACATGCGCTTGATGGGTTTTAAACAGCCGTCACAATTTTATTATTTAGCTACAGTAAAATGGCATTATTGTAAAGAGTAAAAGCATGAGATGTTCACTTAGGTACCAGAGATGGTATCAAAATGTATAAGTAGTGATAGAAACTATCTTGTCGAAACTATCCGAAGTATCTAATAATGGCGTGCACGGGCAAATCATTTTGAAAATCAACTATAGGCAAGGATGCAAAAACAAGGCTAGAATGTAAATCAATAGAGAAACGTCCCTTCTCAGAAACCTTCTTAAACCCACTATCTGGTCCAGATACGTAGATGATATCCTCTCAGCGTGACCTTCAGATAATAATACCTTTGATGTGTTCTTCCTCCATTTGAACCCTCAGTACACACCAATCAAATTCAAAGTGGAATGCGAAACTGATGATTCGTTACCGTTCCTATATGTAAAAATTCATGTTTTAATTAATCGGGGTCTTTGTTCAGATTACAAATTCTAAGACATAAATTTATTACTTATGACATGGCACATTCATTATCCTATACATATGTATGCTCTCCTTTATTCATCCGAGCATATGGAACATGCGACGCTACTTTTCCTTCAAGACGAAATCAACAACCTAATTTTCAATTTCATGGAACTCAATTATACCCTTTACTTTATTAACAATGCCCTTCATTCTAAGTCCAGAACAATCTTTTATTTTGTACAACTACCACAATAGACGCATTAAATAAATATATATTCTTCCCTTATGCCTCCTCTCAAAACCCATTAAAATCGAAGGGTAACAATAATAACAAATATAAGCTAGCATTTCAATATTTAGATACAATGAGAAAATTATCGATCAGACTTAATCCCATGAACAGAGACGCCGAGGTTTATCTGATCTCATGTAAAGGATGTGGAAAAGCATTCATTAACAAATTTAGTCCGTTTACCTAGAGGATTAAAGAACAACGCGTAGATATCGAGCGGGGTTCTATTTCATCTAATGTGTGCCCATTCATTGTTTTCTACTAACCGTAATATCTCTTCTTTTTTTCTACTGTCAAAAGGTGTTCAGCATAATTCTCAGATTTCTGCATAAAAATCTATAGAACCAAATAGATATTAAGCCTTACTTTAGATTGGTTTTTTTTTAGCCAGATATATATATATATATATATATATATATATATATATATATATTAAAAATCACATAACACGTGATATATAGATGTATTTAAAGGCCCAAGGAAATGGAAATTTTCCTTGGGCCTTTAAATACATCTATATATCATGTGTCATGTGATTTTCATTTATTACAAAAAAAAAGAGCCCGTGCCCCCTCCTACTAGAAAAACACTTGTCTTGTCTCTCACTGGATAAAAACCTACACTTCGTTATTCAAAAGGCTATTTGAATCAACCTTTTTGGGGGTTGAGGATGTTAGCGCTGACGATGAGCGTCGTGGTCATATAAGCGATGAGCGCTTTATGACAGGTTCAAATCCAACTTCTTTATTTATTTTCATATCACGGGTAAAAAGTTTGCTCTATCTTTCTGTTCTCTACATCTCCCATTTTCCTTCTTAAACTTTCATTGGTTCATGTAATATTCTCCTTAGCGTTTTACCTAATTGTGTTATCAATTTCCATTTCCTTGTGCCTTTAAATTATATATATATATATATATATATATATATATATATATATATATATATTATTATTATTATTAATCAGTACTTTCACAAACTAGAACTAAATGCCAAAATCTGAATTTTCTTAAAATACTAGTTTAATTTCTATAAAAACTGAGCATAACATTCCTTTGGAATTTGCATCTGACATTATCCAAGTTTCTTTTAATGGAAAAGATGTTAAAAAAAGAGTTATGTGGAAAGTATTGTGTATTTGGCGGCAAGACTCCCCTCCCCTCAGGAATGAGGGACGAGTCTTCCACGCGTTGCCTACGATTGCACCTCTTGCGCTGCGGTCACATTGAGACAGCGAGTGAAATCAGGTGATTTCGTCAATCGGGTTTTGAGGGGACACCTAGAATAATGTAGAGTCTTGTCAGCTAAGTCAGTGTGAAATTATGGCTTCCCATCTACGACCTGAGAGAAACACTACTTCTTCACACATGCTCAAAGCTAGGTTGCATAGGGTAAGGGTAATCTGAGCTGAAATTGAGGCGGCTAACATGCATCGACCCTTTTGGGGTATCCAGCGTCAAATATTTTTATTAATTTGCCTCTTGTTTCTTTGGTCTTTTTTTGTAAATGTTTTAATGACATAAATCATTGGTTTTTGTTTATTTTTATGTCCTAGTGCCTATGAATCGTGTCATAATTGATCGTTGATTTCACCTTGCTCTTACTAAATAAATTTCGGTCTAATGGCGCAGCAATCGAGAGGGGAAGGAGGGATTGAATCATTCGTAAAGTTTGATTTAAAAGTAATTTTTGGTAGTGGTAACAATAACAGCTCCCAACTCCTAGAAGGGGATTGGCTTCGTCCGAGAACATGGTTCAGGAGAGTAGCGTACCTTCCAGCTTCCTAACGCTTTAAGTTGTCTACTTGAGATACTCAGCATCTAGACAATTTCACCCCCTAAATAAACCACTTTCTTCAAAAGATTTCTTGGGAGACACTGCCGTTGGTTTTCGTTATTTTAATAAATAAGAATTATGCCTCCTCGTTTCTTTCATGCCGTCGTTCTTTTTCATGTTAATTTCCTTATTAAAACAAACATATCACCTTTAAATGTAATTTAAATATCCCCTCCCTTGATATCTGCAGGGAATTAAAATGCAGCACCGCTCGATTAGTTGCTATGTGGGAATTTTTTGATAATTCATCTGAAATTGAGATTTTTATGAAAATTGCTCTCTGGAAAAATAATCCTACTCATCCGTGGATATTTAATCTATTTGCATAACCTGCCCATTAATCAACCCCCAAACCTCCGAATAATAATTAACGCCGAGTGGGTTACCTAATATTTACAAGTTAACGAGAGCATCATCAGAAATGAAAACGTACAGGCAATGTTGATTTCGCAAACACCCAAAAGGGATGATTTGCATCTTATTAAAAAAAAAATAATCAACATAAAACATCAGAAATATAGTGATTAATTAGAACACAATTACTATCATTAGCAATAACACTTGCCAACCGCGAGACCAGTTTGCTGATTCCACGGGAAAATATTAGGTTCCTAGAGGGAGAAAAATAATTGGAGCACCGTTGTCTCCATATCTTTATTGCTTCAGAATGTTTTACGGCGAGTAAAGTCCTTAAGTGTACTGAATAAGTAAAAATCAGGTGAGTAGGGGGAGGGGGGAACTTCCCAACTTTCATTGAATAAACTTTTGCATTATCATGTTGCATAATCACCCCCTTTTTGTTGGTTAAAGCTCTGTGCTGTATATTTTGCATTGAACCTGATTCACACGTTCAAGCTGTTGTCAATAAAGATGAGCACTAATGGCTTTTCCTTATTAAAGGATTCAAGGGAACAATACCCGCTTTATTCCATGTATCTATTCCCCCATACGCGCGCGCAAAAAAAACTTCTTTTGGCGGCAGCTTCGATTCGGGTGAGAGAACTGAAGAATAATTCACTAATAGACACATCTTCATCCTTTTATTTTTAACAAAAATGCGCCCTTTCTCTTCAAAGTTACAATTCGATAAAGAAAATTTTTCTAATCCTGGTTAGCAAATTATTGCAAATTGTTGAACACAACGTTTAAAGCACTTTTTTTATTGCCTCATTATCAAGTACAATTGATTTTTCTGATCGATGCCCATCAGAGGTTAAAATCGCCATTCTTAAACTTGTTAAACGATGTCTGGCATTTTCGAACACTCCATTAGGATACACAGTGCATTTGTTTTCATTGTACATGCTGTGTTGTTGCCTTTAAGCAACTCGCAAAGCATGTAGTTACGAATATGAAAATCATTAATGTCCTTTTTAGAAAACATTAAAAATTAAGTACACACACACACACACACACACACATATATATATATATATATATATATATATATATATATATATATATATATATATATATATATATATGTATGAGGGAACAAGCGCGTGATAAGAGAAATAACGTCGCCTTTAAGCATTGCCTCCAAGTGATGGGTCTCGTCGCTTACAAGGAATTTTCGAAATCAAAAGCGTGAGAAAGTATAGCCCTTATCAATCCGTGTATTTACAAAGACAAGAAGTCTCCCCCTTCCCTTCCAGCCACGCTGGGAGCGGCAGAGACAAACGCCAGCCGGCCGCGTTCGCCATTACTCAAACGATGGGCGATAGCCCCCTCCCCCTTTCTATGGGGTAAGCTCCCTCACTCACAGGTGTCTATATGTACCCGTGTGAGGAGGAATCGAGAGATTTGTGCGAGAGAAGCTCACGAGGGCAGACAATCTTACACATCCTGATTCGTGTTGTCATACGCCGAAGGCAAGGAAACGTTGTGGGATAAAACCGAGTATCTCTCCTTGGATAAAACAAATATCCACCCTAAAACTAGTTAATAACTCTTCTCCCCGTAAGAATACCCGTCTGACTCCGCACAACGACGCCATCTCCAAACAAGATCCAAGTCTTATCCCAAAAAGGCTTCAGTGAAGACTAATCTTAGCATAATACCCCCTTGATTACGCATAGTCACCAAAACAAACCGTTTGACGTCCCGGAGAAACTCACCCTCCGTTTTTTTCAAAGGAATTTACACTGGAAGAATTCCCAGCCTCCATTCTCGAAAGCTCTGCTCTTTTTCCCGTCATCTTAAATGAATACTTCAACTACAAGCAAGTTGACCCTGGACCCCGTCGAAGTGACTCAACCATCATCTCACCGCTTCGGCGGAAACGACCATCGTCTTCCCCAATCCCTCTATTTTTGTACAAGGTATTGTAACGAATATTTTAGCTTCCCCAAATTTATAATTGCTTTCTACCGTTCCCCCATTATCATTTGTGTACTTACCATGTCCCCATGTAAAGCTCAATTTTAATTCCATGCACCCTACCCAATTTTATTGCATTTTAAATACCTAATCTTCTTACTAGCCCGTTGACCACTGTAACTATCTGTCTTATTATATGTCTGTTTATTGTTGTACCATCTAACTTAAATTATTAATATTTATTAAAGTCTATTTTTGCCGACTACTTTACTTTCCAACCCTTAAGCTCATCATAGCCGTGTAACAGCCTGTAACTAAGTGAGATTTGGAACTCTCAGCCAATACAAAGATTTAAAGGAGCTCTATTGGACTAGCCCTCCCTTACGGGGATCTGACCTCGTAACCGGACCTCAGCCGACCCAAAGTTATTAAAAGGAAACCCCCTCGCACTCTAAAATCAATATAATAAATGTATGTATGGTATATAGAGCTATACCATGACAATATATATATATATATATATATATATATATATATATATATATATATATATATATATATATATATATATATATATAACTGAAAAGTTAATGCATCCTTTCATGTACGACCAAAAGCTATCAGCCAGTTTTGTTTTGAGTGCAAACTGGCAACATCTACCACGTTCAGGCTTACATATGCTGGCTCATAAAGGATGTGTGTTCAAAGGTTACACAGATCAGGAGAACAGAGATCTTACAGGATATGACCCCAAAAAATTCCATGAGAAAAAAACATATTTTGCCGGCATGGACTCAAACCTCAGTCTCTGTTTATCTAGACAAGTGCTCTACCACTGAGCTAACGGGACTAACACGCAAATAAACTTATTCGGTTTGCATCTCCAAAGATCACGACCACCTGAAAATGTGCATGTAGGATATTATATATTTGATCAGGCAGCATAAGCCTGAACGTGGTAGATGGTTGCTAGTTCGCATGCCATCCACAAATGCAGTGCGAAAGAGCGAAACGCTGGTCCGGTTGCCCAATCCTCGCGGACTCTTTGGCGCCCTCATAGGTGCACTTATTCTCCCAATTTCCCTCATGTCCAGGAACCCAGCAGAAGATACATATTCTCGACATCCAACCGGCTCGCAGCAACCGTGGCATTACTAATACTGCAAAACATGGTGTGTGGAGATTCCAATGCTCCAAGACTATTAGCGCGCTTTGTAAGTTGCTAAAGATCCCAATCCGGTCTCCGAACTGGGCACGACGCATGATCTCCAATACTGAATGGTGTATTGCAAAAGCTCGGCCGCAAACACAAACACAGCACATGGTATAGCCCCACTGAATTCAAACTGAAGCAATACGGCGTGGAAGCCGACCCCTTCCTGGGACTTGAAGTTATCCGAGTACATTGGCACAGATCCAGTGTACTCGGTGGAGGGTGTCTCAATACTCGCGCTGCTGTGGAAGTTTGGGGAACAGATGTGTGGCGACAAATACTCATAGGTGGTACCATGCAGGTTGGACTCGTGGGCAGAACCAGAGGCTCCACCAGACCGTGATCTACACTGAGCTCTCGAAGAAGTTTCATAGCCATAAACTCAAAGGGTAAATGGTGTGACTGGTGTCTCTTAGCGGCATAGGCACCATCGGGATCGGCTGCGGATGCAGTGGAAGCCGTTGGCGACTGAGGAAGGCGCCGTTCTTGTGCATGCCGTGCCTAGTGCGCTGCGTTGGCACAGAGCGAGCGGAATTTAGCCATCATCGATCAGAAGGCTTTCAATGGGGGAGGTACGGAAGGCACTGGTCACCAGGCGTAGACCGGTGTTCTCGATCGAGTCCACCTTCTCCAATAAAAGCTCGGTTGTGGATGCATGAAACTCGCTTCCGTAGTCAAGCTTTGAACGAACGAAGGTTCTGTAGAAAAGCAAGGCAGAACATTACGGAACGAAAAATACCTATGGCGCGGGAGCAAAAGACTCATTCTGCGAATATGAGCTTTCCAGATGAAACGTGGGTCGAAAACAAGACCAAAGAAACGGTGCGAATCCACCACTTCCAGGCGAAACCCGTTAAGGAACAAGTCCGAGTCGAGGTAGAGCCATGGATGGCGACAGAAGTGTACAACCTTAGTGTTTGGCAAGGAAAACGTAAACCTGTGCCATTCGGCATAAGGAGAGATGCAGTTCAATGCCTGGTGGAGTCCACGCTCCAGAGCTGGTATCAGTGCCGCACCAAAAGATCGAAAACTATTTTACGTAGAGCGTTGGGAGAACATCCTTCGGCAGCAATGATATCATACCGTTGATGTTCAGGAGAAAGAGTGGGACACTAAGGACACTTCCCTGAGGGATACCCTTTTCATGCTCTATTGCAACGGAGATGGTCCCCGCCCCCCATCAATATGCAGAATCGACCATCTCACAGAAACTCGCCTACATCGTGTAGGGTGTCTCCATGATACCTTATCGCTATGCATTATCATAACTCTTCTCCAAATCGAAAAACACACTGGCGTAGTGCTGTCTACGAAGGAAGGACTCGCAGACGGTATTTACCAGTTGGAACAAAGCTTCCGACGTGGAGTGGAATTTTCGGAAACCGAACTGTACACAAGACAAGTGGCTTTCACTGTTAAAAAATAGGCTAGCCTAACATACACCGATTTCTCCATCATCTTGCTCACTCAGGAGGTTCAAGAGAAACTGGCAAGGTTAGAGTGATATATCCCCGGTTTGATAAATGCGAGTAGAGTATCCATTAGATAATAGTCTGGGAGGATACCCTTCTATCCAGATCATGTTTAGAAAATATAAAAGAAGGCTATGCCTCACTTACCGGCGTGTCCATCATGGTATCCGGGATATTGTCGGAACCAGGGGCGGTGTCCGGAGACGAAACGAGAGCGGAACGCAACTCACTTTTACTAAACGGGTATCCACCTCTGGAGATAAAGTCCAGTCAGCAGCCTTCAGCAACATCACAACGTGCAATGAATGGTGATGCAGCAGCATCCCAGCTTGAGAATCCGGAGAAAGCTTTTGCAAAGGAATTCATCTTACACGCGGGGTTCGAGATGGTGGTCAAATTCTCCTGGAGAAGGGAAAAGGGTGTATTTCTAGAACTTGCCACGAATTCTTTTGACTCGCTCCACACATCTGCAAGACGAATCTTCCTGTTAATTAATGACACGTATACCCACCAAGAAGAGCGACGTGCAGGCTTCAAAATTCGCTAGCAGCTAAATCGTTCGAGCACGGCTTATAGCGCATGCAGGCAAAACGCTTCTGTTTGAGGGCCGGCCCATACTCGGCTGACCACCAGGATAGCGGTTGAAGTGAAAAACGGTCAGACGTTCTACAAATAGTAGTTAGGCCAACGGCGATGAGTTGCCGGAGTAAAAGTCAACGGCCTCATCCACCGACCTAAACTCCTCGACTAGGGCAGAAATCAGTTATTCTCTGAAATGAGGACCACCGTGTCCGCGCAAAGCACCACTGGGTTGGTCTTTCAGGAGGCAGCTTTCGAGTAAATAATATTTACATGGGAAAGTGAACATTACCATGGAAGTCATAGACCACTTTCCATCGTAAATCAGGTTATGAATCCGCAGAGCACAAGGATTAATCAGGGCAGGAAAAGGAAGCGGTTCTCTGCCAGTAATGCGTAAACTCATCCACATTTAGAACAACTATATCCAGCTCATCAATCCCTGAACCCTGAGATTGACCGAGTAGTCTCCCCAGAAGGAAGTCTATCGTTCAAATCCACGAGCAGTCGAAAAGGGCCTTGGCAACCTATTCGAATACAAAGCTCTCATGTAAATGCCCGTATCCTTCTCGGAGTTTAAACTCAGGGCGATGATGGCTAAATAATGCGCTGAGTGCGTTGTCGCCTTCGAGTCCTTATCTGGTAAGGTTGGGCTTGTTATAGGAGAGTTTTTCTCCCACCGCCTCGAAACCTTTGTCGAGCGGGACTGCCTTGGAAGAGAGGCCCTCCTTTGGAAGATCCGCCTCCTCTGAGCTAACCATTTTTGCTTTGAGTGGGGGCATAGGAGCCGAAGATCCTTTGGTGCTTTCCTTCTTTTGAGGGACAACTCTAGGAACACAGGAAGAACTGCCTTACGACCATCCTAAGGGCTCTTGCTCCTGTTAGTCTAACGACCCATTGTTAATACTCTCTTTGTTAATGCCTCACCGCCCTAGGGTGCCTTGGTGCCGGACATGTCAATCTTGGCCTTCCTTTTTATGAGGTGGAGCTGCTCACAGGTGGCGCCAAAAATCGCAAATAGGAAGCACCTTTGCTGTATGGGGATGGTGAGAGTGTAGCCCCTTCACCGGTTGAAGAGGTGTCTCTAATTTCCTCGTCCTTCCCGACACCTAGGGAGGACGAGTCCGCGATTTGAGGCGGGTCTTCATGCGCCTGCAGTCATCTACTCTTGCTTTCTGATGTCGCCTTGGGAGGTTAAAGGCAAAGTCTTCGAAGGCTCAAAAAGTTCCAGAATGGCCCACGGATCATGCTAAGATGGGCTTTGACAACCCGGCCCGCCATTCCGGCGAAATTGTCCTGTAGGTTTAATCATGAAGGATGGTGCCGTCATAACCACCTTAATGGAAGAAGATGAACGGAGTCGACGGCCCAAAACATCCCGTGCCTAATACTTGACTTAGCCAGCGAGATTTCGGGTTTCGCAGCGAGTGGTGACCTTGCGGTGTACACTGAAACTCGACTAAGGACCCTTAAGAGGACAAAAGTGCACCGGGCAGCCAGAATCTCTGTGGATAGAAGAGCAAGTGTGGAAATGGGTAGGAGGGTATGTAAGAGGAAAAGTAGAAATAGGCGACCTGCCTATTATTATCATACACTGATGCTAGGTGATCACCGGATGGCTAGCGGACTGAACTCTGTCCAGGAACTAGGAGTCCGCCTGGTACGAAGTGAGGGTAGGTGGAGGAGATAGCCGTTGTAATAATAAAAGATACAATAATAATATTACAATAATAGTACAAAAATAATAATTAATACAAATAATAAAATTAAACAATAAAGTGACACTAATACAAAGACATACACATATAAAGAGACATACTAATACTAGTATTAATAGTAAATAAATATGTATAAAATAATAATAAAATAATAATTAACAATAAGAATAAATAACAATATTAATAATAACAATACTACTACTAATAACAAAATTGTAATAATTAATAATAGCAATAATTAACAATAATAATAATAATTAACAATAATAATAATAAATAACAATAATAATAATAATAATAATAATAATAATAATAATAATAATAATAATAATAATAATAATAATAATAATAATAATAATAATAATAATTAACAATAATAATAATGTTAACCAGGCAATGGCTTGGCCACTCTCCCCAGCTTACGCTCCGCTACTAAGATTAAAATTTAAAATCTGAAAAAAAGCAGCCATGGTTAAATTTTTATAAATTTTCTGAAATTCGCCAATTATAATAATTTTAAAAAGGAACTAAATTTTCCCCCTTTCAAAATATCACGTTGCTAAAATATAGTTATAGAAGAAGATATATAAAAATAAATTTTCTGAACTTCACCATTTGTAATTCTTTGATTTTTAAAAAATTCACAAAATATCGATACTTATATTTATTTCTGAACTTCACCATTTTAATTTTGATATTATAAAAGAATTATTAGAAATAACTTTAATAATAAAAAAAAATATTAATTTTTATAGTTATTGAAGATGATTAATAATAATAATAATTAACAATAGTACTACTACTAATAATAAATAACAACAAAAAACAACAATAACAAACAACAACCACAAAAATAACTACAATAAAAATAACAAAAACAATAATAATAAAGAAATATATGGTTGCGGTGAGAAAGAGCGATGGGAGAGCGCAACCATAACTTTCCCAGTCCCCATAAGTGAGTTCAATTCAACCCAGTGAGAGGGCTTCCCTTAATTTGAACTCAGGCAAAAGGGGGGGGGGGGAGGTCGGCCTCGGTGCTATTGCACTTCATGAAGTTACCCGTTTATAGTAGTGGCGTGTGTGTGTGTCATGGATTCTGGCTGAGGGTGACGTGATAGTTATCGAGGGCTTGTAGGTAGTAGGCCTACTTTTGTCTTTCTAATCAAATTAGTTCTGACTCCCAAAGTTTCTCATGGGTAATTAGGCTGGGTTCCAGAATGTGTCTCTGTAATCACAGGTTAAATAAAATGACTTCGAAAGGACGGCGGCGATAAGTAGGTTTTATACTTAGCTTGCTCCTACCAAAATGGGAGCAAGCAGAACCGTTCGAGTCCTACGCGGCTGTGTAAGTTTTCTGTTAAGGTCATATAGCTGAGTCTAAAGACTGTAGGATTCAAGTAGTAGGAAACAGATTCGTGACGCTACTAATAGCAATAGGATACTGACAGAGCACTTGATTGATTCAATCTCTCTATCTTAGTCTCTCACCCCTCTGTGTTTTTAATATATATATATATATATATATATATATATATATATATATGTGTGTGTGTGTGTGTGTGTGTCTCGTTTCCAAGAGGCGTGACCTTTTCACTTGACCTGGACGCGGGGCGGAGCCAAAGATCAGGAATGTTCTTCAATTCCATCGTTGGGCGGAGCTTCAAGAGTTATGGGCAACTAATAAACCTACATATTTTTCCACGTTTTGGGCCTATCCTATATTAGAGAGATCGCTTGCCTTTCACAGTTCCTCGAAATTTCAACCGGTCTAGACATACATTAATTACCCTGTATTTTTTCAGCTTGTTCGTGTTATCTATCATTGAGTGCTACAAAGACTCCCCCTCTAGTTATGGAGTAAAAAAGAGAAAGGCCCAATAAGCATCGACTTGGTGTTAACAGTTTGTTGTATTAATCATACTACACTCTTACATGGCTTTGATGACAAACATATACATATATTTACTCAACAATTCGGAGCATTCACTAATTCCTCTGGTTACACTATATGATCAAATATAATACTCGTACATGCTTTACATATACACCAAATATCTTTACATTAATATCATACATAGATCTGGTCAATGAATCGACCAACACCGAATTCAAAAATAAAAGAATGATGGGTCTCTGGTGAATGGGTGAAGATGTCCGGTTAATCATTATGCCTAATGGTGCCTGGAGAGGTCTATCTTCGACTTCCTTCGACGCCATGGTCCTCTGTTTCCTTCTCTCCATGATGCGAAGTGGAAAAGGTCGTCCTCCATCTCCTGCATGAGTCTTCGGTAGTCGCCGAATAGCTAGCACATTACCATTATACAAGGGAGGAAGCCTCACCGGCTTTAGCCTGTCTACTGAAACAGTGTCCCGCTTGTCATCAGGGAACTCCAATTTGTAGACCTTGTATTCACGCTCGACCACCTGGAAAGGGCCAGCATATACCGCTTCTAGTGGTTTGTGAATACGGTCTATTTGGACTCAAACATGCGTTGCCTCACAAAGATCCTTGGGTACGAAAGGCTTGGGCACCGAGTGCAGGTGTCCTTCGGATGCCTGTGTGAAGTTGACCTGTGCTATGGTTGTGGGTAACTCCGGAATGAATTTTGAATTAGCTTTCCACGATGAAGACGAAACCAAGAGTTTCGGACACAATAATGTAGTCCCTGTGACTGGAGTGAAAAGTGAAAATCCCGAGTCATTAGCCAAGGGGCGAAAGACCAAGAGGATAACCGGAAGGGCCATCAACAACCTTGCTGACGGGCCATTATAGAGCACTTCAAAGTTATGTGTGCCCTTTCCGCCATCCCATTCGTGAAGGGGCGGTATGCCGTTTGTGCGGAGACGATCAAAACCAATGAGGGCTGATAATTTCTTGAACAATTTGGATTGCGGTCCTCTGTTGGTTATCACGTATATCAGGACTCCAAATCTGGAAATCAATCCGTCTAGGAAAGCCAACGCGACCGTTGCAGCACTTACGTCCGGAATCGGTAACACATCGATCCATCTTGTAGCCCGATCAATGCACAATAGTAGATACTGATTGTGCAACGGGTATGATTGTCCCGGCAGTGTGCACGGTAGAAGTTGTCCAACGATATCGATATGCATTATTTCGATCCTTGACGACGGAATATTAATAGGCAGGATTGGAGATTTTGTGTGGCGATCGATTTTGGATGATTGGTATGATATGCATTCCCGTCCCTAGGAGTGGATGTCCATGTCCATATTAGGCCAAAGGTATCGAGACTTAATTAGACGAAGAGATGCCTTGATCCGAGGGTGTAACAAATTATGTAACTAATTGAAGATAGTCCTTCCGCACGCTGTAGAGACGACCGGTCGTGAGTATCTTCATGTTCCTTCACACCATAGTTGAGCTTCCCCGAAAAAAAGCGAAAGATTTAAATCGTGAACGAAATTCCCTCGTTTCTATCCTTATCCTGCGCTGCCGCCAAAGCTTGGAGGTCAAATGAGTCAATCTAGATCAAATAGACGTTTCTCGAAAGGCAATCAGCATCTACGTTGTCCAGACCACGCACGTAGATGATATCGCTGATGTATTGCAAAATAGCATTTCAATCGCGTTGCTGCCTGTCTATTTTAGCACACAATAGCGACGAAAAGGCCGATACTAGTGCTTTTTGGTAGGTGCATAATGTAACATGGCTACCTTCAATCATGTGCTTAAAGTGGATAACTTGCTCGAGAACAATGACACTGGTCGTGGCAATCCATTTACCATTTGGTGAAGGGCAGCACCTGCCGCGAGTTGGGAGGAATCCGTCATCAGTTGATATGCGAATCATTGAGCAGCGGGTGACATAGCCTGAGGTAATCACTCAAAGCCCATTTGGTACTTACAAATGCTTCTCGCGCATCATCGTTCCATTTGAGCTCACAAGCCTTAGGTTGCAGGCGTGCAAACTTGGCCAACGGGGCTAAAATCGCGGCGAAATTGGGAATCATCCTTCGGTAGTACCCTATCATGCCTAAATATCGTTGTATTTCCTTGTAATTCTTCGGTAGAGGTATGTCGTCAATCTCTTTTATTTTCTTGACCAGTGGACAAATTCCTTGCGCCGAGATGTGATACCCTACTTAATCAATTTCCCCCTTTGCTAGTTCGCATTTTTCCAGGGATATTCTCAGACCGTTCTCGACCAGGATTTTGAAAACTTGATCTAAATGTACCAAATGGTCGTCTTGATTGTCCGAAAATACCAGGATCTCGTCTATATATATACATAAACAAACCCTAATCCCCGAAACAAGTTATCCATGTGTCGTTGGAATGTGCAGCTTGCCTTCCGGAGGTCAAAGGGTAACTTTACGTACTCCCATTATCCAAACGGCGTTACCACCGCAGTCTTCTCTACGTCTGCCAGGTTCATAGGGATTTGATAGTAAGCACGAAGCAGATCCAACCTTGAAAAAATTGTCTTGGCATGAAGGTGGTTCGCCACGCTTTGTATTCTTAGCAATGAATATCTGTCGGGATTTGTGATCGCATTAAGTGCGCGGAAGTAGCCGACCAACCTGTATTCACCTGTCAACTTCTTCGGAACCATGTGAATCGGAGAAGCCGATGGTGATTTCGATGGGTGCACGGCGCCGTACTTCAATAGCGTTTTGAACGTTGTTTTGACAACTTGCAGCTTTTCCATTGAAAGAGATCTTGGTCGCGCGAATGTAGGTGTTGCACTGCTGGTCTCAATTGTGTGGGTCACTGAGTTAGGCGAAGGCGGGGAGGGATTAGTCGGCGCGGGGCGGTACAAATCCTCATACCTCTCTAACATGGCTTTACTAATGAGAACTTTAAATTTTTTTTTAGGAAGAATGATGCCTCCTTAAGAATAAGAAAAAGTTTGAATAAAAATATCAGGCAGAATCCTATAAAATCAATGAGAGTGAATGATAAAGTATATTTCAAAAGAGAAAATAATAAAAGGTGGAAAAGACCAGGGAGGATAGAAGCAATGGAAGGAAAAGAGGCCTTTCCAAGATACTAAGAATGTCAATAGGGTGTGCATAGCTGCAGACTACAGAAGAGAGGTGGAAATTGTATAGTAACGACGATAAGGATGAAATTCCTGAAACTCTCATAAATGGTTATAACATAAAAGAAAACAATGAAAAGGATGTAGAGGATGCGATGGGCAATTTATCTTCTAACTTCAACATACGAGTAAAAGTAAATGACAGAAAGTTCATTTATACATATATGAAAGATTATACAATCATTTCTTTACAATGAAATTGCGTGCTTGCTTTTGAAATAGCACAACTTGCCTTTTTCAAATTTTTGGAGGATTGAATTCCGCCATGGTATTGTTTCCTTCACAGACAATACACAACTGAGTCTAATATGATAGGAAGAGAAAAACGACACAAGATGACACACATGCGCGGAACACAGAGATGTCAATGGCGATCAATTACCCATTGCAGCCTATAAGTAATGAAAACATGATACAGATTTGGAAGCTGCCATCCATAAAGAATGGTACTGACAATTAATAAGAGGAAAATTAAAGTAATAATATTTACAAAAAATAATAATTTAATGGTTCAAAGGATCTTGAAGACACTACACTCAGACAATGAAAAAAAAATGGCCCATGAGAGGAAAATGATTTATTGCTTTAATGGAGGATGGGGAGGAAATCAGAGGCAGAATAATTAGGAGAGAGGATAAATTTGGAAAATAATAAACAATGAATTTATAAAGAATGGTATAACGTGCAAATTGAATGCAAGTAACAATCATGCAGCCAAGATTTCATCAAATCACACTATGAAAACAATTTTTTTCCTGGCCAGTACATGTTATTTTCCAACTCCTTTTATTGGAAAAAAATAGAAAATAGACATTTTTTTGTTTTAAACTTCGTTTTTACTGGTATGCCTAAATATTGACTAAAAATACGCATTTTTTGTTTTAAACTTGGTTTTCTGGCTTGTATGCCTAAATATTTACTAAAAATAGGCATTTTATTTTGTTTTAAACTTTGTTTTTCTGACTTTTATGCCTAAATATTTACTAAAAATAGGCATTTTTTGTTTTAAACTTTGTTATTCTGACTTGTATGCCTGAATATTTACTAAAAAATGGGCATTTTTGATTAACTTTGTTATTCTGGCTTGTATGTCAAAATATTTACTAAAAATAGGCATTTTTCGTTTCAAACTTTGTTTTTATGGCTTGTATACCTAAATATTTACTAAAAATAGGCATTATTTGCTTTAAACTTTGTTTTCTGGATTCTATGCCTAAATATTTACTAAAAGTAGGAAATTTTTGTTTTAAACGTTGATTTAATGACTTGCATGCCTAAATATTTACTAAAAATAGGCATTTTTTGTTTTAAACTTCTTTTTTATGGCTTGTATGCCTAAATATTTACTAAAAATAGGCATTTTTGTTTTAAACTTTGTTTTTCTGGCTTGTATGCCTAAATATTTACTAAAAATAGCTTTTTGTTTTAAACTTTGTTATTCTGACTTGTATGCCTAAATATTTACTAAAAATAGGCATTTTTGTTTAAACTTTGTTATTCTTGCTTGTATGCCTAAATATTGACTAAAAATAGGCATTTTTTGCTTTAGCTTTGTTTTCTGGATTCTATGCCTAAATATGTACTAAAAGTAGGCATTTTTTGTTTTAAACGTTGGTTTAATGACTTGTATACCTAAATATTGACTAAAAATAGGCATTTTTTGTTTTAAACTTTTTTTATGGCTTGTATGCCTCAATATTTACTAAAAATAGGCATTTTTTGTTTTAAACTTTGTTTTCATGGCTTGTATGCCTAAACATTTACTAAAAATAGGCATTTTTTGTTTTAAGCTTTGTTTTTCTGGCTTGTATGCTCTAAATATCTACTAAAAATAGGCATTTTTGTTCTTAAACTCTGTTCTTCTGGCTTTTATGCCTAAATATTTACTAAAAATAGGCATTTTTTGTTTGCCTATCTTGTGTTTTAAACTTTGTTTTTATGGCTTGTTTGCCTAAATATTTACTAAAAATAAGCATTTATTGTTTTAAACTTTGTTTATCTGGATTCTCTGCCTAAATATTTACTAAAAATAGGCATTCTTTGTTTTAAACTTTGTTTTTATGGCTTGTATGCCTAAATATTTACTAAAAAAAGGCATTTTTTGTTTTAAACTTAGTTTTATAGCTTGTATGCCTAAATATTTACTAAAAATAGCCATTTTTGGTTTTAAACTTCGTTTTCCCGGCTTGTATGCCTAAATATTTACTAAAAATAGGCATTTTTGTTTTAAACTTTGTTTTTCTAGCTTCTATGCCGAAATATTTTCCAAAAATAGGCATTTTTTTCAGTCATTTTAGGACTAAAAAAAAAAGAAGTTAAATTTATGTAATTTTATTGAAACTTCGACAAGAAATATATATAAAGTAAAAAAAGTTAGGAGCGAACATTTTTTCTCGATTTTCGTTTGTAATGTAAATCACTTTCCCGTACAAGCCCCCAAATGTAATCTTGTATACTCTTTAGTATCTAAGTCAAAATTTCAGTATACATATCTTGAATGAAGCGCTCTCCTTGGTCCTCTGAACATGCTCCTATATACTCCTTGAAACTTTAAAGATGGACATCAAGGATATGCGCCTTCAGGGAAATCATACAGCCCATTTGGCCATAGCTTTTCACTAAGTTCTCAACCAGTTCCACATAAGTGTCAGCCGTGTGGTTGACCCCAAAGCCCTGACACACCGTAACTAAACTCTTCCAAGCTTCATTTTTCTTTTAGTAAACTTTTCAGGGAATTCTGAACTCTATGATTTCTTGAATTGTGGTCGAACAAAGACACAAATCACTTTAACCTGTGGCACAGAGAGTTTGGAAAAGAAATTTTGATGGTAATTAAAGGCTGCAGACTCTTTGTTAAGAGCTCTAACAATTGCTTCATGAGACCTAGTTTTAAGAGCAATAGAGGGAACTCCACATCTTGAGGTGGCCAGTGCTTTATGTGGCAATGTACTGAGGTATCCCTAATGCCACAAAGAGAGAGATAACATGGAAACTTGGTAAAACCTCCCTGAAGATACATAAAAAAATGCTACCATTTTAAATTCTCCAATCACTTCCCACTATACTCCTTATAATTCTAAGCTTGTAGCAGGAGCTTGACACTGTTGTTGTCCTCCTTCAGACTTCCTAAATGAACCAAGAGAAAGGATGGATGCTTATTCCAATTATGGGGAGGTACAGCTTTAATGCTTTTTAAGGAGGTATCAATGAAGAGCCTCCATTATCTGAATTACATGTAGTTTCAATTACTTCAAACAAACCAGCTACATCATTGCAGTACCATAGCCCAGTTTGATAAGAAAGAATTTTGAGAAATGATTATGATGTTTCCTTTGGCTTGTCACTCGCATATTTTCCTCTAGAAAATCCCACCCCTTTGGCCTGAAAATCAAAAGCTCAGCATTTGACTTTGACAAGCCAAAGTCTTTGACAAGTTCTTTGAGGTTTCTTTGGGTTGGATAGTATGGATTCCAATATACAGCCATATTTCTGACCCTGTAGTCTACATCTTCATTGATCTTTCCAGCTTCTGAATTGTTGCTTTCTTCTGGGGGTGGCTTATTCCTTTTTGGAGGAGTAGGTACAGGAAGATCAGCACTGTATGGTACTGGTGCAATAAAGGATTTAAGATCCGAATAAGAAATAACAGGTGCTTTTTTGCCACTTCGACATTTGGAAGGGGCCACTATGCCAAAAAAGCCCTTCCTTGAGTGGTCGCTGGGTTAACACTAAATCGTGGAAATGGCAATATTCATGGAATTTCTTTCCCTTCTATATCATCTTGTAAAAGTAAAAAAAAGTAGAATTTATTACTTTTTTGGCTTACAAGCAAACATAATAAATAGCTAAAATAATTGTGGCATTTATTATTTTACTCTTTACAACAAATAATTTTCTTACCTTTCAAAGTCTTCCTGCATTATTTACAAGCAAAAAGAGGTGTCCAGAGTTTCTCTTGGTCCCCATCTGGCATGGCAAAATATGCTTCGAAAGCTTTACACATACTCAAAGATGCTGCCACACCGAATTTAGCTCTTGTTTTGACGAACTATCCTCAGATATAACAGAATGCATCTGAATGCCTCTTGATGCCATTTTTCTTCTGATATGGTCAATATGGTAGCTAGAGCTGAAATCATAGCATATCTGTGAATCCCTGTATAAATATTTCTGAAGTAGTATTCCAGAATATTTCGGAAGGTTATAGAAGTTTCCAGGGGCGGGTTCTGGCAAGTTCTGGAAAATTGTTGAGACCATAAAATTCTAGAAATTTCCTTAAAATATATATTATTTTGCAAAATTCCAATATTTTTTAAAATGTTCTTCCATGCTTTGAAAATAATTAGAGTCTACAACCTTTTACATGCACGCACACACACACACACACACACATATATATATATATATATATATATATATATATATATATATATATATATATATATATATATATATATATATATATATATTTATATATATATATATATATATATATATATATATATATATATATATATATATATATATCCCTGGCGACAGCCAAAAATGTCCCTTTCTTTATAATGCAGTAATCTTTTTACTCATTAAAACTTGAGGGTAGAAATAAGTATCATTACAAAGAATAATATTTGATATTTTATTAGCTAGTTTTATAATATTCGAAATAAGCCCCACCGGACTCTATGCACTTATCAAAAGTATAAGCAAATTTCATATGGCATTCTGCAAAACATTGACATTGATGGATGCAATGATTTCTCGAAACTCATTCTTCGGTTCTGCGATATTAAATGGTGTAGCTCAAAATAGTCTTTCTTTTACAAACCTCCATAGAAAGTAGTCTAAAGGTGACAAGGGAGGTCACCTGGCCAGCCAGAGGAAATTTGTCCTATGCCACATGAGTCGTTGAGGAAATGGAGCCTTCAACCATACTGGAGGAACATGCAGTATGGACTGTAGCGCCATCTCCCTGAAACCATTCGTCAGGATATGTGCTATTGGCAAAAATGCTTTTGAACATTTCAAGATATCCGGCAGCGTTAATTGACTGAGCTTATCCTGCTTCATGGTCATCAAAGAAATAGGGCCCATAAATTATATTTCTACTTAGTAAACAACATACTGTTATCTTTGAGAATTGGGAAGGTATTTGAAACGGATTATTTGGCTATTTAGTTACTACTTCCGATAATTCTGTTTATTTAACCCCCCCCTTTCAGGCAAACGTGACATTCATGACTGAAAATTATGTTATTCAATACTATTTGTTTATCATCGCACATTTCTTTAACCCTGAGGCAAAATGATAACCTTAGTTGCTTATCCTACATTTGGGATTTCTTGATGATAGTGACTTTTGTATGGCTTTAAATTAAGATCTTTTTGAGTATATTTTGCACAGCTTCTCTATTCAAATATGTCTCAGCAACCAATTTTAGCACTGTCTTTGTTAATCATCATCAATTAAAGTCCTTACCTTGTCAATATTTGTTTCCATCCTCACACTTTTCTCCCGAAAGGAATTTCCTTTATTTAAATTACGAATTATGCTGTGTGCATTCCACTTTGCGTAATTTCTCTGGATTGTTCTTCTGTCGAATCATATACCATATCTTGCTTGAAAATAACGAATTGATTTCATATTAGAACCATGTAGAATCATTAATTTCACGACAAACTAATTGTGCCATTTTTGACTGCTTAAAACAGAACTGTTTAATATCTGCATATATAAGGTTTTCAACAAGGACGCACGAGCTTTGTCGGGCGATAGTAGCCATGTTGTTAAAGCGACATCTGGCAACCTCACTGTGAACTGCTCAGTAGTACTTGGCAAGTCACAATAAAAAGTTATAGCGTTGAACAGCGTGTGCAAATCATCAAATGTTATTATCAAAATCAGTGCTCCGTTCGACAAACGTTCCGCGCATTACGTGATTTCTATCGTCGCCACAATCGTCCTGCCGAGTCCACTGTTTGACGCTTAGTGGCCAAATCGAGGAAAAACAGTATATCAACAATCAGCCAACACCCGTACGGCGCCGAAACGCAAGGTCTGCTGAAAACATCGCTGCCGTAAATGAGAGTGTACGGGAAAATCCGAGGCAGTTAATTTTTCGTCGTTCACAAGAACTTGGCCTTTCTGCGGCTTCAGTTTGGCGGATTATGCGTAGGAACTTGGGTCTGCACACGTACAAAATCCAACTTACCCAGGAACTTAAGGTAAACGACCATAGACAACTTCGTGTGATCTCTGATCGGGCTTTAGAGCAGTTGGAAGTTGCCACAAATTTCCCCCAAAAAATCATCTTCAGCGACGAGGCCAATTTTTGGATGAATGGATTTGTGTGTCGTATAATGCCCCTTTTGATCACTCCCCACCTGACACCACTTTTGTCGTGGTATACCTTGTGGTCGTGATATACTTCTTTGCTGAAGTGGGCTTTGTTCTAAGAGTGCTATTTTTTTGTTTTAAGGAAGAGACGCTCCAACACGTAAGGATATAAGGAAACACACAGGAATTTCCAAAATAAACTTATATTTTAAATTTAACAATTTACTACACAAAAACAAAACATGAACCACAGAAATACTACAAATATTAAAATACACAATAATTACTTCAATTAACTTGACCCTCTAATATTGGCTAAATTCAATACGAATTTCAATATACAAGAAATAGGCTAATTGTCTCTACTGGAGTTTAAATACCTTGGTTGCTCTGGCGGCGAGTTTGAGTTTGACCTTGAACTCAATGAGCCCCATACACCACAGGAATCGGATAGGTCCTTTGACGCGTGCTTCGACCAGATTGTTGGAGGTGGTCGAGATCACGAGGGACTTTGGCGAGTGTAGCAGATGGGGGTACACACGGTGATTTAGGAGGCACCAGGGTAGGCGGGGTCTCTCTGGCGAGAGTAAGTTTAACTTGGTTCTTCAACAAGTTAACTTAGAGTTCGGTGTGACTACCGAGTAGCGGGCTCGAGGGGGAGCTTCTTCTCCTTCGTTACGTATGTCCTCATGGGCGAGGACTGTACTCGGAGGGGGTCTTCTTCAAGGACGAGGATAGAAGAGGGGGGCTTCTTTGACGAGAATAAGTTGAACTTAAACAAGTTAACTTAAAGGTCGGTTTAGTAACCAGGAACTAGCTTGAGGATGAACTTCTCCTTAGTTTCTGTCTTCCTCAAGGGCGAGGCCTATCTCGGTGTTTTGGGATACACCAGGATAGCAGGGGGGGGGACTGTTCTCGGACGAGAATAAGTTGAACTTGGTTCCTCAACCAAGTTAACTTATGAGTTTGGTGTGGCCACCGGGTAACGGGCTCGAGGGGAAGCCTTTTCTCTCTTCTTTTCGTAATTCCTCAAGGGCGAGGAATATCCCTGGGCTTTAGGATGCATCAGGATATGAGAAGTCTCTCTAACGAGAGTAAGTTGAACTTAAACAAGTTAACTCAACGTTCGGTTTGATAATCAGGGATTAGCTCGAGGATGAGCTGCTTCTTAGCCTCCTTGATAGCCCTGCTTCTCTTGCAGGGGTCTTCGTAGTCTGGCGAGTCACGTATTCTACCTGTCCAGTCTTGGTAGCCTGACCTCAATCGGGGGACCTCGTAGCCTGGCGACTCACGTATTCTACCTGACCAGTCTTGGTAGCCCAGCCTCAATCCGGGGACTTCGTAGCCTGGAGACGCACATATTCTATACCTCGTTTTTCCCAAGTGTTTGTTATTTATACTTCGTCACCCCACTGGGGTAGGGGTAGGAGGGAAGGGGCTTGTGGATGGGCCGCAGGAGGGTTCTTATTCCAACGTTTTTTTTCAGCAAGTCTTATCTCGGCTCCCGCTGGGCTTCGAGCTTGAGAGAAACGCGTCTCCAATTTCTTACTTGAGGTGAAATTGAATATACACTCGTAGGGGAGATCTGGCCATTTAAACCCGTACGGCTTTTCATATAGATGTGTGGCGAGGGGCTGTTGTTACTAGCTAGACCTACGTTGCCTGGCCCGGATGTTCTTGCGGTTACCGTTCCGTGTCTCCACTGAGAGAGAACAGGGGAACAAGCAAAATTGTCGGATTTGGGACGAAAACAATCCACATTAGATACACCAGCACCAAATGCATCCCAACAAAGTCATTGATTGGTGCGGATTTTCGTCTAACGGAATCATTGGTCCGTATTTTTTTGAGAACGAAGATGGGATTGCCATAACCGTCAACGGCGAGACCTAAAGATCGATGATAAGCAACTTCTTGTGGCCTCAACTGGATTATATGCCTGATATGGATACTGACGACATGTGGTTCCAACAGGACGGCGCTACGTGCCATACTGCGCATGCTACGATAGACATTTTGCACCAGCGATTTCAGGGCAGGGTCATCTCGCGCGGCGGCGAAGTCAACTGGCCACCGAGATCATGCGATTTAACGCCATTAGACTTCTTTCTTTTGGGCTACCTTAAATCGCAGGTCTATGCGAATAATCCGCAAACAGTTGATGTCCTCAAAGTCAACATAACGAACACCATCCAGTAAATTCAGCCAGATTTATGCGACAAAGTCATTGAAAATTGGGCCTCCCGAATACGTTCCATTAAGCGAAGCCACGGCGGACATTTGAACGACGTCATATTCCACACTTAATACTATAAAATGTACTTTCAAATTTAAAATAAATTGAGGGGGGTAAGGTTGGCCTCAGTGGTAAGATCATCCAAACGGTGATGGGAGCCGTGGATGACATAGGGCTTAAAACCCGCAAATGTGTCGTGGTTGGGATGCTTCCGAGAAGAGGTCCATCACGAACCGCTCACGAGAGAAACGTCGCAGTGAACAGAAGGTTGGCGGATCTCTGTACGCAGAAAGAGTCTTATTTGTTGACCCCTATCGTACCTTTATCGGTAGAGACGACCTCTACCAAAGGGACGGGGTACATCTCTCCTTTAAAGGGAAGGCCTTTCTCGCCAACCTAATTCAAGATGTCGTGGAACGCACCCAAAGGAGCGTTCGAAACAAAGCGAAAGTGGACGTGCGCCAGCACGCCCGTGTCACTTCTGGAACGAGCTTCTTAGAGGTCGTCAAAAAAGGTGTGACCACGAAAACAGAGAAGCCGGGAAACAGAAGAGCGTAGGGAATCCTACACTAGGAGATTCCCTCAAAGTTCTTCTGTTTAATGCGAGGTCAATCAGGAATAAGTTTCTTGAGCTCCGTGGCCTCGTAGCAATATAGGAACCTGAGATGGTGACCATAACGGAGTCGTGGATAAAAACCTCAAGCCGAGATTTTGAAGGTGAACTCACGATTCCCGGTTACCAGCTCTTCCTGAAAGATAGGCTAGACAGAGAGGGGGGCGGTGTGATGTTGTATGTCAAGGATACTCTCAACTCGACGGATTGCAACATCGTATCCGACCATGAACTACTAGGTGTTGACCTAGAGATAGGTTTTGCCAAATACAGGACCCTGGTGCTTTATAGACCTCTTGCCCAACTCGTTGGAAAGGACAGAGATCTTTACCAGGTACTAGGAGAACTTGTCGAAGACAGAGTGTGTATCGTCATGTGGATTTCAACATACAAGTTTACTGGGAAACCAGAGAACCCTGTGGCGAGAAAGTACTACTCCTGGAGTTCGCGAACAACGAGTTCCTTACTCAATGGGTGAGAAAGCCAACGAGAGGAGACAATATCCTCGACTTGGTTTCCACCTTTCAGGATGACATCGTTGAGGACCTCTCTGTTGGCGAAGAGCTCGGTGGCAGTGACCACCGAGTAATTAGATTTGTAGTCAAAGTCCCGAAGGCAGGGCCTTCAACTAGCAAGTCGAGGAAACTCGATTTGAAAAGAGCAGAATTTGCAGGTCTTTGTGCTGGACTAACTGACGCGAGGCTAGAAGTGTGCGATGTTGTTGAAGACTCGTGGAACAGTTTCAAAACCACATTTATGAGTCTTCAATCGCGTTTCATCCCTCTGAAATGTCCCCATCGGTCTTCTGTTCAACCAAAGTGGTTTAATCGAGAAATCGGCCAACTGCTTTGGAAGAAGAGAACTGTGTACCGGCAATCGAAGATCTCGGGTGACTTTGACGAATACCGGACGCTAGCCAGGAGAGTGAAGTCAAGCATAACGGCGGCTAAGCGGTCTGAGGAACTCCGAGTGGTTAGACTCTGTAAAGAGAATCCCAAGGAGTTTTTTAGGTATGTGAACAGCCGTAAACTAATCAGTTGAACGATTGGCCCTTTGAGAAATGAGGAGGGGGCATTAAAGCACTTAGATGCAGAAAATGCTAACGTCCTCAACGACTACTTCTTTTCAGTGTTTACTGAAGAGTGTGGTCCCATCCCCCAGCCAATGGATTCCTACTCGGGGGAAAAGCTGGAGGATATGGACTTCACCGAAGGAGAAATAGAAAAGATCAGTGATCTAATGACGAATAAGTCACCTGGCCCGGATGGGTTTCTACCTAAAGTGCTAAAAGAAATGCGCGATCAAGTGTCACGACACCTGAGCGCAATATTCAACATGTCAATCCGGACCGAATGCGTTCCTAGAGACTGGCGTGAAGCGGAAGTGACTTCTATCTTCAAGAAAGGAGACCGAACCAACCGTCAAACTACCGACCTATCAGTCTGACTTCGATAGTCGGTAAAATCATGGAAAGCATGATGGTGGACAAAATGACGTCGTATTTAGAGTCGAACCTGCTACTGAGGAGTTTTCAGCACGGCTTCCGAAGGCAACGGTCATGCCTGACGAACCTTGTGGAATTCTTCCACTTCGTCTTTAGTGAACACGATCGGGACAAGGCGGTGGATGTGGTCTACTTAGACTTTCAGAAAGCCTTTGATAAGGTACCACACCGCCGCCTTCTCCGGAAAGTGCGAGCACTGGGCATAGACGGAAAAGTAGCCGGCTGGATCGAGAACTGGCTAAGTGGCAGACGGCAACGGGTAGTTGTGAATGGACAGGCTTCTGAGTGGGTGCCCGTTACTAGCGGGGTGCCTCAAGGCTCTGTCCTAGGACTACTATTCATCATCTACGTCAACGACATGGACGGTGACATGGTTGCCAAGATTTCCAAATTTGCTGACGATACCAAGCTTGGTATGAACTTTGCAAAGGATGGAAATACTGCCTGCCTGCAAAAAGATCTTGGGAAGACTGGGGAGTGGTCGGAAACGTGGCAAATGCCTTTTAACGTGAACAAATGCAAAGTGATGCATATCGGCCACAGAAACCGCTAATCTCAGTATATCCTTAAGGGCACTGCTCTTGAATCGAGTGACACTGAGAAGGACTTGGGTGTAACTATCACTAGCGACCTCAAGTTCTCGAAACAGTGCATCGAGGCAGAGAAGAAAACCCAAAGGATGTTAGGCTACATAAAGCGCCAGTTTGGATACTGTAACAAGGAGATAGTACTTTGTCTGTACAACTCCCTCGTTTGCTGCACCTGGAGTATCCCGTACAATTTTGGAATCCTTTGTTTCGAAAGGATATTGCAAGGTTGGAACGCGTATAAGCCAGGGCAACCAAGCTGATTCTCTCTACCTGAAATAAAAGCTATGAGGATAGACTAAGGGAATTAAATATGTTCTTGCTGGAAATCCGTAGACTGCGTGGTCAGCTCATCGAAGTTTTCAAAATACTTCGAGGGTTCGACAATGTTGACTACCGGGATATGTTTACACTGAGTGAGAACAGAACGCGCAATCACGGCTTCAAACTTGAACTGGAGCGTTACAACCGCAATCTGTGTGGAATTTTTTTCACTTACAGTATCTGTGGTAAGTGGAACGCACTTCCAGTGGAAGTTGTCAACAGTGAATCTGTTGACCAGTTCAAGTCGAGACTAGACAAAGTCTTGAAAAGTGGCCGTTTAGGGACGCAAAACAATTAAGCAGCCATGTGCCTACTCGATTGCTAGTCCAAAGGTACCCTCTTTGAATGGACCGTAAGGTCTCCTAGGGTACTCCCTTTCGTTGTTACTCCTTGTTGCATTTAAAAATCGAGCGAACTTATCGAAAGACCCTTTATAAGCTATCCTCGGCTGGGATAGAATATCCACCGCAAACCTAGTATACCTAAGCTAGCTAATAAAATTTCAAATATTGTTCTTTGTAATGATACTTATTTGTACCTTCTAGCCTTAATGGCTAACAAATTACAGCATTACAAATGAAGGGACATTTTTGAATGTCACCCGGCATATATATATATATATATATATATATATATATATATATATATATATATATATATATATTAGGGTGATGCAATAATGTCGACCATATCAGATTTTGGGGGGCACCCTCTAATTTGATTATTTATGGCATAAAAACAGTGTGAGTAAATTTTTCTGTCAATCAAAAAATATTTAGAGGTTGCTACCATGATTCAAAGTTTTATGATTTATCTTTTTTCTGTGATTTCAGTAAAATACATTTATTATGTAAAACTGGACTACTAATTTAAGTATATAAATTATATTCTTTATTACTGAAGAATTTTCCCTCTGTAATTGGAAGCACATCCTGTTCCACCACCCCTATTCCCATCCGCCTTCGGCCCAATAGCATTGCAGTTGGTCAGTGCTCCAATGCTCAGTACTCTCACAGCTATCACCGGTGGGGGTTATAATTTCGCCTCTCTTTTATCTCAAAAATACTGAAAAATGGCTCATTTAGATCATTAAACTAGAAGTGCTACAGGAATATGGCTAATTGGTCAGCCAATAGAAGCATTAAAAACATCTGTTCTTCCATAAAAAAGAGAAGCAATGGCATTATTTATGCATTAAAAAATAAATAGTAAACAAACCGTGCATGAAGTTCTAACATCTACTGCCAAAGATGTCTCGCAAGTCTGGAAAAAAGCACCTATTCCAACATCGCTTAAAAAATATGTAATAAAAAAATTAAAAGTAATCTATGAGATGAATGGTTAAAATTAAAGAAAAACAAAGAAAACAAGAAAAAACAATCTGAAAATTTATTGAATAAACAAATAGAATGGAAACACAATTTGGATAATTTATTTGATATAGCTCATGCTGATGCGCTCAATTTGATAGACATTGATGAAGATAAAGAATTCCTAATTTTGCAAAGACAAACGAGACGAAAAGGAAGAATGGTTGGCGTGGATAAAAAACATGTACAACATGAAGCAATAAATAGCATGTGAAAAGGAAAAGCAGTTTGAACTGAAAAGAAAGAGAGAAACAGCTGATTTGGGCAACACAGTAGTGCTTAGTAGTTCATCTAATAGCTCTAGAGAGGGCTCTACAACTGAAGATGAATGTATAGTTGATCCCAGTAAACCATCAACATCAGGACAGACCTCATCGATAGAAGTGATTCTTTAATTATGATTCCTATTATCAGTAATTAAGGCCATGATCCGCAAAACTTTAAGATAAGTTATTAAAGTATTAGGCACGCAAGGCTAAAGTTTAGAAAAGAAATTTTAGAAAATTTGAAACCTGAATTAAAACATGATGTTCCTTTAACCATTCAATGGGGTGGAAAACTTGTAGAAAACATAACTGGAGAAGAAGTTGTCGACAGACTTCCAATCTTAGTTTCTGGAAATGGGGTTGATCAGCTTCTTGGTGTTCCAAAACTCACCAGTGGTACAGGAGAAAATACTGCAGCTGCTGTGCATAAAAGTATTTTAGACTGGGATCTATCTCTTCAGGTAAGATGTATGTGTTTCGACATTTCAGCATCAAATACAGGCCGTGGAAATAGAGCTTGTATGTTACTAGAACAGAAAATGAACAAGGATTTGATATGGCTGACCTGTCGTCATCATATTTTAGAGATTGTTTTGGAGTCTGTTGTTTCAAGCTCATTACCAGCATCATCCGGACCAAATATACAACTATTTAAACGTATCAAAGCAAATTGGAGTAAATTCAACAAAGGATCGTTCCACACAGCCGAAGATGACAAAGACATAGCCACCAGAATTGCCAATATTAAAGACAATACAATTAAATTTGCAAAGAAACAACTAGAAGAACATCAGCCTCGTGATCATTACAAGGAATTACTTGAATTGGCTATCATTTTTGTTGGAAGAATCCCAAAGTCAGGAATAAACTTTAAAAAACCGGTAGCTTGCCATAGAGCCCGGTGGATGGCCAAAATTATTTATTCTATGAAGATTTGGATGTTTAAACAACAGTTCATATTGACACATTCAGAAGAAGAAGGACTAAGAGACGTCTGTTGTTTTGCAGTTGAGATATATTGGAAATCATGGTTTACGGCACCTGCGCCACGTTTTGCTCCACGTCTCGACCTACAGCTCTTAAAAAGTTTCATTAAATACAAAGAGGTTGAAGAAAAAATAGCGTCTAATGCACTGAAAAAATTATCAAATCATTTGTGGTATCTTTCAGAGGAATTAATAGCTCATGCTTTCTTTGCAGAAGATGTCCTTATCGATACTAAGAATAAAATGAGAGAAGCCTTAAATAAGCCTCCTGAACCAAACCACATTAAACGGACTACTATTGATCCCGAAGTTATAGAATTGAGACAGCTAGAAGATTTGTAACCTCTCATCCTATAAGATTCTTCGATATTCTTGGTCTGCCTTCAAGAATTTATTGAAACCAATGCTGAAAACTAGGGACTTAATGAGGCAGATTGGAATGCAAATGAAGTAATTTCGAATATGAAAGTTACAAATGATTTAGCAGAGCGAGGAATAAAATTAATGGAAGAATACAATAAGATTCTCACAAATGATGAAGAGCAAAAGAAATATCTTTCACAGACAGTGAAGAAGTACAGATCTGCCTCACCAGACAAAAACAAAAAAACAATTATGTAATTGAAATAAATTGTAGTACCAAGATAATAATTATTGTTAGTAGTTATGATAGGCCTACAGGGGAACTTCTACTTTAAAGAAAGCAACGCGCTGAGAACTGTACCTCAATAGGTAGTGTGGAAACCAGTTTCATCTATGCATCAATAATAGCTATACTTGACTGAATATTATCATTTTTTCAAGACTGGAAACAAGCAACCTCTAAATTTCATCCGATTGACCTCAATTTTTGTATACTTTGTTTTAGGAACATAAATAACCAGATTAGAGGGTGCCCCATTAAAAATAAAAAAATGTACCCCTTTTTTGCATCACCCTAATATATATATATATATATATATATATATATATATATATATATATATATATATATATATATATATCAGTGGCGAATCCAGCACTCGGGGTGTTCGGGCTTAGTCCGAGTATAACTTTAGTAAAGTGAACGTGTATTTGCAAGCTGATTTAATTTCTGACAACACTGACTTCAAGTAAGTAATCGCAGCCAATAACTCGGGCTCCTTTTATTGAGCCTGGTTGCAGTTCATATATTTTCGTTCAGCGTCAAAAGATATTATTCGTAACAGACGTTCTATTAACATCGTTCACACGTGCCCTACTCGGGCTAAGAAGTTATAGCCCGAGTTGTTATCTATAATCTTAAAAATCAAAAGTAATTAAAATTCAATGTTTTCTTGAAACAATAGCTTTATATATATAGATTAGGATTCAAATTCCAATTTACGAAAGGTTTCCGTTCTACAATATTCTTAAAGGAACGAAAAATTATCCAGCAACTCGGGCTTATACGAACGAGCGTGGTAGGTGTAAAAGAATAACTGGCATCTCTTGTAAAGAGTACAGTACAGGCGACAGTCATATCGGTCTCTGGCTAATGTTTGTTGTGCACGCCGCTGTCCTTATTTGATTGTTGTTATTATGTGCGTCCATGTGTAAAGATCCGTTGTGTTTTGCACGGTTGCTTTATTTTTACCGGTGAAGACTATTTGCCCTAAACCATTTGCAGCGTAAAGCTGGTTGAATGCCATAACGTATGTACGTGGGTCACACCCAGGTATTTCTTGTGGTGTGTTAGAGTGAATGGCCCCATGGGCGCTGGCGGCAGCGGCGTAAGTTTTGTGAGTGGAGGTGGTGGAGCAGTGTAGATAGAGCTGGATGTCGTATGAGTGTTTTGTGTAGAAGTTTGTTGGGGCTTCCTAAGCTTCTACGGGCACTTTAAACTAGCAGCGAGCGACGTGTCCGCCACCACAGTTTACACAGCGGAGGGTGTTATGTGTGCAAGCGGTGTAAAAGTGACCTTTTACACCGCACTTGGAACAAACAGGGTCCAATTTACAGGAGCTTGTCTGATGGCCCGTTTTATAGCACCGTAGGCACTGGAAAGGACGTATGTTGTGTTGGAGCTCCAATTGTTGTGTATGTGTGTGTGGCAAGGACCTTAATACCCTAGTCAAGTAGTGTTTTGGCTTGTGTCTCAGTCGTTAGTGTGATTAAAGCCAAGGATTTGTGTTTGTTGAAATATAGGTCCTGGACCATGTCTGCACCGTACTCTTTCTTAAGAGGGGAGAGTAATTCCTCTGTACTGAAAACCAGGCAGAAGAGGTTGGTGTGTCGAACGCGTATTTGGTGTTTTTGTTTAGTGTCCGGCAGTGTAGTCAAGTGGGCTCTTTTCTCGATGATATGTGGTGCATGTGAGTGGAAATGCTGGGCGTCATTTTTTGACCTGAAATTCAGTGTCAGCCCAGTGTGTGTGTTGGTGATGTTTGAAATGGGGATGTCCTGTGTGCGTGATAGATGTAGTATTTTGGAGTGTGTTAGAGTAGGTGTGTTATGACATTTGTGATGTAAGTGTAGGATGGTCTCCCCCCATGATGTAAACTTCTGCAGAGAACAGCATTTTGAGTGCTTGTGCAGGGAAGGGTCCCAGCCTCGTAGTCGAACATGCCCCGTGAAATGAGACTGAGATGAAGAATGAATGATGAGTATGGAGCTGGTTGGGCTCCTCAGAGGGTGCAAAAGCATGGCGGACTTGATGATTGGAGGGGAGCGAATCAACGATCCCCACCTCAGGGTGCCGCCCACTCGGACGGGTTTGGTTATTCAGTTACTTCCAACATGCATAGAGACGGGTGCAACTCCCTCTATGATCCTGACCGGATCACACAGGGTGGTTCGAGAACAGCCCCATAGGTTGTAACTCTAGCACAAATCGAGGTGCTTCTTGACTCGGGTTCCGCTGTGGGCTAGACGGCAAACCTCCTTTCCCCGAGGCCTGCAATTATGCCCTTATAAATGAAATGCATAGTTGCATCGGGGCTGTGTGTAGAGTCTCATTCACGGTGCAAGTCCATCGACGCAAAGAGGGGGGGTATTTATGGCGTCATGTTTAGTGAAGGCCCAAGTACAGTATTATTTCTCTCTGGTGGGGGGAGGATGACGGAGGTGGAGGTCGACCGACGGCAAATGTCCCGGCTGAGTACCTCAAGGCGGTCCGCTCAGTGTATGGTTTTTGGCAGGCCGATGGCGTTTCTCCGGCTCTCCGTTTTCCTTGCCTCCTGGTTCCAAAAAGCGAGGGGAAGAGCAAGCAAGTAGAGGTCAAATCTCCATGATCACAATTTTCTCTTTGAAATAAGGCAATTATTCTCAATTTAAAAAGGCGCCTTATTCAAAAACACTGCCCCCTAATCCAACCAATATCTTCCGAGACGCAATATCCAAGGTTCTTTTTTTAATTTTCTTTCATTCTTTTTACTTAAAGAAATACAATTCAGCCATTGGCAAATGAATTATGCAATGCTTGTTAATGCACCCTTATTGCTGCAATATGAAATTGTGAAATGGCCTCTTATCAAAATTCCTACTTTGCTTGGAATAGTTTCAAAATGAAAACTTAATCTCTTGTTTTGCTTCTTCGTTCCTTTTGTATTTCCTTTTTCCCCAAATTGATGCTCAGATCTCCTTTCAAAATCTGTTTTTGAAGGAAAATATACCGTTCACATTTAGGGTTGGGGTTTTTTTCCCTGAGGCTTTTGTGCAAAGGAAATCATTTAACGCCATCGCTACAATTCAGATAGCCTTCCCTTCCTATTCTCCCATTATGTCTTTTATTTATTAGACAGACAACAGCAGTTATGTACGAAAACCTTCTTATTGCAATTGCTATTTGGTCTCTCCTTTGTTTTATTGCAAACTAATTTCAATTTTCGTGAGTATTCATCTTGATTTTTATTTTCTGGAGCCTTTTTATATTCTCATTTTATTCTTTTTATTCAGTTGATTGGATGTTTTAATTTTCATCATTTGATTCCATGAAAGAAAAAATTGAGTTGGATGTTTGTTGAGGAATTTATGTATCAGGGAGTCCAACTACAATGTTTGCTCCTTTGCATTTTCTTTTTAATATTTTACCATTTTATCAACAAATAAATCTTGGTTCATAACAAAACACAAATGGAATGAATGCGATGAAATGACAATCGATCACACTTGATCACAGTATACCGCGATGGGTAAAAATTAATCCAATGGGCATTAATAGCCGCAGATTTAGAATCATGAGGATTGATATCTTTATCCTGATAAATTTACTCCTAGTTCATGCAAAGAACCATGATTGTGCCCAAAAGTAATGAGGTAAAACTCATGCACATAAGTGTATAATGGCAGAAATCGGTTGGCTGAGATCAACGAAGCAAGACTAAGGTTAAGAGGTCCTTTGTAATAGACGGCAGTTTCGTGTGAAAGCCTGGATAACAACAGCAGAGAGATTGGGGGAAATTAACGAGTGGAAACTTTGGTGAGGGAAAGAACACGTTATTAAAGAGGCAATGGATTCCTGCCACAAGGTCACCTGCGGCAGCGGACAGACTGCAGAGGACTAAAACGTGGGAATTCACCATGGGGAGATCATCATGCAATTAAGGAACGGGGCTCACGAGAAAACGCCTGCTCGCTCAATCTTAGCTGAGTAAGAAACGCTACAATTTCGACGTTGGTTATAGATGATTGGATCGAACGGAACTCACTCTATCCCAAATTTAGCCACAATATGAGCCGCCATATCAAATTATGCTACTTTAATGGCTTCAACCGCAAGTTTAGAGAGATCAAGAGGTATCCAACGTTAGGAAATGTTAATCAGTGCTAGTCCTTTTTCACTGAGCATTTTAGAGAAATAGGTGAGCAATTCATTCCGCAAAAAACAAAAGAAACGCCTCGAGTAAACCAAAATGGTGGAATCTTGATATCGAAGTCAAATTGAAGGATAGGAACTGCGAATACAAGGGTCACAAGCGTAACCTATTTGAAGAAAATAATCAAATTTACGTAGCCCGACGAAGGAAATGTCAGAAGGAAATACGAAGAGCTAAAAGAAAATATTAAATTTAACTTGCTAAAGAAAGTAAACAATAACCCTAGGAAGTTTTTCGATTATCTATTCAATAAAAATCCGATAATGGAAACAATACGACCTATCAAATATGACAATAACGAATTAGTTTGGGATACAGAAAAGGTGGCCAATATATTAAAAAATCTTTTACATCGGTATTTATAAACGAAGACGAACATAATATACTACGAACGAAAGACGTGATAAACTTTAACAAGCATAACCTTTTAACCCATATCGATTTCTTCGAAGCAGACATATTTTTATATAAGCACGTTAAAATCCAGTAAATCTCCAGGTCCTGATTTAATCAATCCGGCGAATTTAAAAGAAATTCGAAACGTGTTAGTGTGCCCACTATCGAATTTTTTTAACAAATGTTCAGAAGAATGTGTCGTGCCATTATATTTTAAGATAGAGAATATAACTCATATTTTTAAAAATGGAAAAAGAGAACTTCCAACCAATTTATTGGGGATAAACAACGTTTCGAGCTGTCCGCTCATCTTCGGGTTCTATGATATAAAGGAATACATAATTTACAATAAATTATAATATTACAAAATTTGTCTAGAAATTAGAATATTAAGAGTATTGACAAATATCTACAAAAAGAGAGACTTTTTCCTATAATGAAAAACCTAAGAAAATACATAATTTATAATGAGTTAGGATATTAAAAATCCTAGAGGAATACAAGGGAGAACCATCAAAACACTCACCATCGTTGGTCTGACTCTAGAGAAAAGTGGGGACGGGGGATTGAAGTGGACATAGGTAAGATTGTATTGATAGTAGAGTTATGTCATAAGTAGGGAAGCAGCGGACGAGTCACAATTAAGACTAGGGGCACGAGATTTAATATAAAGGGACTCTAGTATTCTTAAGCTTTGTTCATTGTTATCTTGATCTATTATTGTAAAATTATCTAAAGTTATACCCGCGTTGCATTTGATTGCATGTGCTCTGATAGGGGATGGTTCTTTACGATTAAGTGGTTTTTCAGTACGGGCGCTGATGCACATGTGTGAGGAGAACCTTGCTCTCAGGGAGCGAATCGTGCTGCCTATGTATTTTCCTTGGAGACACCGAGGACAAGTGAATTCGTAAACAACACGACTGCGCATCCCTAGAGGAGGTTTGTCCTTTTGACTGCACCAACTACCAATATTGAGTTTGTTAATAAATACTAATTTGAAATTTGTATGGTAAAAATAGCGTTTAAATAATTTAGAAAACTTTCTTCTGAATTCTCTATTAAGGGGACCCACTTCGGGAAGAATAAAATATTTTGAGTCTTTAGGAACATCGAAAGAAGGATTGGGAGGTAAATATTGGAAATTTAAAAATTTTCAAATAAGGGTATTTACTACTGACAGGGGATAGCAATTATTCTTGAAATAGGATCTTAGGAATTCAAATTATTTATGCATTAGAGAGAATGAAGATGACAGGTGAAAGCCACGAAAGATGAGTGCCCCGATGGAGCTCAGTTTGTATGATAAGTCGCGAAAGCTATAGAAATTTGTACCTATATTATTGAACGTAGGTTTTCTATATATGGATGTTGTTAAGTCTTGATTCGACTTTTTAATTAAAAGGTCTAAAAATGGGAGGCAATTTTCTTCTTCAGTTTCCATAGTGTATTTAATGTTAGGATGAATGGAATTGAAATAATTAAAAAACTGGTATGCCTTCTGTAGAATAATGGCTTGAGTGACAAAGGGCAAGCTTGAAATAGGGTCTTCTCAAAATCTTTCATAAAGATATCTGTAATTGTTTGAATTTGTCTCTTGTAAAGTTGTGGAAATTGTTGCAATTCTGAAATGCAGATTCTAAAATAATATCTATGGTTTGGTTAACTGGTATGTTTGTGATTAACGAGGACACATCGTAGCTTACGAGAAATTTGGATGCGTCAAACTTTTGTCGAAGAATTTCTTGAGCAAAGGAATAACTATTATTTATGGTATACTGGTTTTGTGCTAAGTGGGAAAGGAGATTGACTAAGTTTTTCTCGACTTTATATGTTGAAAGCGAATAAGAGGCAATTATGGGTCGAAGAGGGATGGCTGGTTTGTGCAGCTTTGGTAGCCCAGGCCACAGCCACTAGCAAACAAAGTTTCATAAGAGGAGTGATCTATGAATTTGAGGTCTGGAGACTTGGCAGGAATCTATTTACCCTATCTTCAAGTTGCATTGTTAATTTTTGGTAAGTACTCTGAATGGGGGTAAACTTGTCACGATCGTTTAGATAGTTAAACATTTTGTTGACATAATCAGTTCGATTCATAAGAGTATATTTTCGTTCGATGGGAAAATTTATCAATAGATAGATGGTGAAGCAATGGGTTCGCCCATTGCACCCATTGCTGCAGATATCTTTATAAAAGATTTTGAGAAGACCCTATTTCAAGCTTGCCCTTTGTCACTCAAGCCATTATTGTACAGAAGATTTGTAGACGACTGCTGTGCAGTATTTGATAGCCAGGACCAGGCATACCAGTTTTTTAATTATCTCAATTCCATTCATCCTAACATTAAATACACTATGGAAACTGAAGAAGAAAATTGTCTCCCATTTTTAGACCTTTTAATTAAAAAGTCGAATCAAGACTTAACAACATCCATATATAGAAAACCTACGTTCAATAATATAGGTACAAATTTCTATAGCTTTCGCGACTTATCATACAAACTGAGCTCCATCGGGGCACTCATCTTTCGTGGCTTTCACCTGTCATCTTCATTCTCTCTAATGCATAAATAATTTGAATTCCTAAGATCCTATTTCAAGAATAATTGCTATCCCCTGTCAGTAGTAAATACCCTTATTTGAAAATTTTTAAATTTCCAATATTTACCTCCCAATCCTTCCTTCGATGTTCCTAAAGACTCAAAATATTTTATTCTTCCCGAAGTGGGTCCCCTTAATAGAGAATTCAGAAGAAAGTTTTCTAAATTATTTAAACGCTATTTTTACCATACAAATTTCAAATTAGTATTTATTAACAAACTCAATATTGGTAGTTGGTGCAGTCAAAAGGACAAACCTCCTCTAGGGATGCGCAGTCGTGTTGTTTACGAATTCACTTGTCCTCGGTGTCTCCAAGGAAAATACATAGGCAGCACGATTCGCTCCCTGAGAGCAAGGTTCTCCTCACACATGTGCATCAGCGCCCGTACTGAAAAACCACTTAATCGTAAAGAACCATCCCCTATCAGAGCACATGCAATCAAATGCAACGCGGATATAACTTTAGATAATTTTACAATAATAGATCAAGATAACAATGAACAAAGCTTAAGAATACTAGAGTCCCTTTATATTAAATCCCGTGCCCCTAGTCTTAATTGTGACTCGTCCGCTGCTTCCCTACTTATGACATAACTCTACTATCAATACAATCTTACCTATGTCCACTTCAATCCCCCGTCCCCACTTTTCTCTAGAGTCAGACCAACGATGGTGAGTGTTTTGATGGTTCTCCCTTGTATTCCTCTAGGATTTGTAATATCCTAACTCATTATAAATTATGTATTTTCTTAGGTTTTTCATTATAGGAAAAAGTCTCTCTTTTTGTAGATATTTGTCAATACTCTTAATATTCTAATTTCTAGACAAATTTTGTAATATTATAATTTATTGTAAATTATGTATTTCTTTATATCATAGAACCCGAAGATGAGCGGACAGCTCGAAACGTTGTTTATCCCCAATAAATGAAGATGAATTTCTCCGCATTCTATGTACTCTCATTCCTGGTGAAATTAAAGATTCGTCTGACTAGCAGCAACCCCATTGATTATATATATATATATATATATATATATATATATATATATATATATATATATATATATATATATATATATATATGGGGCTAAAAATACAATTTTGTAGCTAATTAAGCTCTTTATGAAGCCGTCGGAAGGAGCTTCTTACCGAGACGATGTCGCATTAAGCAGCTTTTCTAATGCAAACCAAATAAAAGTCAAGCGATTTTTACAAACCTGGTATTGAAAATTTAGTAAACATCTGCGCCTCATTTGTGCCTACCAGTTTTGTTTCCTTAATAATTTCACGCTCTACCACTCTCTATTACCTGATATGAAAAGTACACGAAAAAACATAATTTTGATTAAGGTAAATAAGATAGAGGCACAAAATAGGAAAACTAGAACAAAGCTTTGAATAAATCAAGGAAAAAGATGAAAATCTCAAAGAATTTTGCCGTCGTGAATTTTCTCAGTTGTATCAAAAACCCCGAAAAGGGGTTCCTGAGGGAATGGCAGAGGGAAACTTATTTGAATGGGAAAGTAGGGAAGACTCAAAAAGCATCTGGAATTTAGAGAGGGAAGGCATTTCCCGCGGGAAAAATGAGAGGAGCGGTCGAAAATGAACAAAAATTTCCTGACGACGTGAGTTATTGTAAAACTGCAAAGTGCACTTTTGACGTACGCTGGAAAATCTCCTTGGATTGTTAGACTCGTGGGACAAGATGTCGACTCTCAAATTGACGTTATTTGCGATACTTATTCGTACACTGCAAATGAGTCGTGACGACGAACCCGCTTTGCTTCTAAGATGTGAAAACAAACGAAAGAATTCCAAAAATAATACAGCATTTTTTACATGTTTATTATTTTATAGCTACAAATCAAACAACTCTTTGAAGTTATTTATATTTAAATAAGTAATTATTTATCTAACAATTTAATTTCCACTAGTTTCTACTAATCGTTTCCACCTGTTTACTAAATTTTCAATACCATGTTTGTAAAAATCGTTTTTTTTATTTGAAAAAGTCCTACGATATTAAAAATTCATGACAATGGATTAGTCCAGGGCTAAAACAACGGCCTCACCCATCGAAGATCCTCTTGTGCGTTTGGTGGATTGTGAATGGGGTAATCCATTTTGAACTTTTTAACCTAAATCAGAGCATCACCAAAGAGGTTTACCTTGTTCACTTGTTCTGTTTATACGAGGTACTTGAAGAAAAAAGGCCACCATTAATCATAAGAAGAAGTGTGTTCTTTCAACAAAATACGCGACTTCGTATCACGAGAAATACCGCACAGAAACTTCGATTGGGAACGAATGAGCTATTTTCTATACTCACCCGACTTAGCCCCATCAGATTACTATTTTTTTAGCGAATCACCTAAAGAGAAGGAAGGTGCAACAAAAGAAGCGATTGAAACAACCTTAAACAACTTTTTAAAATCAAAGTCAAGTGCTTTCTACAAAGAAGGGTAGTGATGGGATAGTAGAGAGATGAACACTAGGAGTAGAAACTAGTGTAAATTATATTAATAATTTTTAAAAATTACTTATTTAAATATAAATAACTTTATATTTATTTGATTTCAATCTATAAAATAATGATAAAGGCAAGAAACTGCCGCATTACTTATAAGGTTATCTAATAGATACATAACCCAAATAGTTAAAAAAAAGAGACTTCTTAGAGCGGTTTGGAGAGGAGCGTCATGACTTTTCAGAACCTGGTCAATTAAGACTGACCCCAACCTCTGCTGTGGTCAAGCAGACTGGAAGGGCACGCATTTGCACAGGAAACTGCATTGCGGGGTTAGTGAACAGCACAAAATTGAGATACAAAAAAACGTCTGATGACTTTGCTCATTGTCGATTTTCAGGTCAGAGGGAGATCTGACCTAAATGTGGAGGTTGCTCAAGAAAGCCTCCTCTTTAGAGTAGTTGGGACTTCTACTTTCCACACCTTTCTTTTTGCCCTACCTTCAACACTATATTTAAAAACATCGTCGAAAAACTTTTGTTGGACATGCCAACGTCGATCTTCCTCTCTTAGTTATTAATACTAAAAATACTATGACAAACAAATAAATATACGCATGGGAGATTTTTTAAGCAACTATTTTGAGGACTGTATCAGGGCCATTGTCTCAGAAGTTGCCATTAAATTATTAAAACTATACCCAATACATACGGATACCTCGAGCCATGGCTTGTGATCCACGAAATTAGAACGCAATACTCTCACTGTTTTAGAACCTTTGGTAAAATAGGCGTGTCGACAAATGTTAAGATGTGGTACCATCTAGGGTGTCATCTTGGGCAGAACCAGAGGCGGCACTGGTCAGAGAGCTCTTTTCTAGCTCTTGAAGGAATTAGCTAGTCCTAAATCCAAAAGGTTTATGGTATGAATGGCGTCTCACAGCGGCACCTGTTGTGCTCCGCAAAATTCAAACGCAATACTCTCGGTATTGTAGAAACGTTAAGAATAGAGGCGTCACGACCATCATTCAGCGGTGGTATCTTCAGTGGTTGCGTCTTGTACAGAACCAGAAGAGCCACCGGCCAGAGCTCCCACTAGCTCTCAAGGACTTGCCAAGCTCAAAAGGCTTACGGTATGATTAGCGTCTCACGGCGGCATAGGCGCCGTTTAAATCGGCCGCGGGTGAAATGAGAGCCTTGGCGAATAAGGGACACGCTTAGCTCACGCTTATAAGATCATACTGCAATATGATATGTGCATAGCGAAGAGAATCTTCCCAGCATCGACAAGAAAACTTTATACAAGTGATGTGTGGAAATCGCCGCTCGCCAAACGGTGACCAGTGTGGTGGATCGAGTCAACCTTTCGCAATTCACGCTCTCCTGCGGACGCGGGGAACACGCAAAAAATAATCTAACTTAGAAGGAGAAAAGAAGCAGTAAAAATAAAAGAAGTTATCCTATCATCACTCTAAATGCTGAACGTCAAGGAACAAATACTGTCCATGGCGTGGGTATCGGAGCAGTTAAGCTGCGTATATGAGCCTCCCAGATGACGCGTTCAAAAACAAAAAATGGCGTGACTCTACCACGAGGTATCCATATATGCCAAATTTGGATGAGGTGAGGGTGGGCCCGTATATAGAGACAGAAGTAATCCACCTTAATCTTAGCCATAGGTAGAGAATCAAAACCAATCGATGTTCTAGGGTAGGCATCTGGGGCACACCAAAAGAGATCTAAGTGTGTTCCTGCGGGACGCACTCCTTCTGCTAATTGACTAAAATATCTCCTTCATCCTTATGCGGAATCCACGATTTTGTAGTAACTTAGGCAAGAAGATTAAGATGGGTCCTCTCTCTCGTAGTGTGGAGGAGGGTCTCCGTGATACTCTATCGCCATGCGGTACGTAAGTCTTCTTCAGATCAAAGAACACCATTGTAATGTACAATCTACGAAGGAAGGCGTCGCAGAAAGATACCATTTTCCAGGTGAAGAAGAGCATCGGATGTGGAATGTAACTTGCAGAAGCAACATTGTCCAGGAGATAGCTGGTTTCCGTTGCATAGGGAATAGCTAACCTAATATTACGCAATTTCTTCATCTACTTGTTCATGCAGGAAGTTAGAGAAATTGTGGGGAAACCAGCCTGATTTGAGCAATACCTCCACCGATTGCGAAAAGCAAGTACAATAGCCATCAGCTAGGAATTTATGAGTATACCCTTCGTCCTGATCCTTTCGAAAAAGAAGGCAAGCAAAAAAGCCATTCTTTGCTAACTCAAGTATCGAAGCATGGCTTATGGGATATCGTTCAGAGCAGACAGGAACAGTGTCAGCTAACGAAGCACGATCGAAGGGAAGCTCACTTTTAGTAAACATGTCATTGAAAGGTCCCACACCTGTGGAGGTAAATTCAAATTTCTTCCTTCAGCGAGCTTTAAATCCTGGAGGATAAGCAATCCGGCTAGAAAATGTGGGGAAAGCGATCACGAAGGAATTCGCCACGGACAAGGGGACCGAGATTGCAGTGTCGTCCTCGTTAGGTGATTTTTTAAAAAGATTTTGGGAGCCCATCTGGCGACTGCCTAATTGGGCATAAGTCGAGGTTCGAACGAACATGGATCGATAAAAAAGTAAGGCAGTAACCCTATCAGCACCCGAGGCGCTGAACGTCACGGAGCGAAGATATATCCATGGTGCGGGTGCAAGAGAACCTAAGGCTGCGAATATGACCCTCTCAGGTGAAACGTCGGCCAAATACAAGACCAAGGAAACGGTGTGAGTCTGCCACTTCAAGGTGAGCCCCATTTAGACACAAGTTTGGGTCAGGGGAAAGCCGTGGGTGGCGGCAGAAGTGCAAAATCTTAGTCTTGGCCAAGAAGAACCGAAACCTGTGCGCTTCGGCATAGCGAGAGACGCGGTTAAATGCCTGTTGGAGTCGACGCTACAGAGTTGGCAACTGGGCCGCGCCAAAAGAGATCGAAAGGTCGTCCATTGAGAGCGTAGCGAGAACATCTTGCGGCAGCAAGGAGGTGATGCTGTTGATGATCACGGTAAAGAGTGTGACATTGGGGATTTTTCTTATGAGCCCTTTCTACTCTCTGGAGATTTGAACTGTAGACAACCCGGGGGCTCTGGGGAGAATAATTGATCAATCCCAGAGGGTCAGGTCATTGTCGACCTAATCGACGAGCAGGAGATAGGTGTGCATCACTGCCCGAAAATGCCTTCATTTTCTTGCATTGACATATTCTTGTGCTCTCGAGATGAAAAGCCTGATTTTTGTGGTGAGTAGTTGATTATTTCCAAGGCAGTAATCATTTTCGCATTCATTTTTTGACCTACTACCGTATCAAAGACTACCCCAGGGGTGCTTGGCGCATTTCAAGAAATTACTGATTTATCTGTCCCGATCGAGGAACTTAGGTCTGTGGATGAGGCTGTGAAGTTCTTCTCCTGCACCCTCATAACCGTGGTCCATACATTCTTAGAATGTATGGACGTTTTGTACAATGACTGCTTCCAAAATGGGTATCCAAGAGTTAGGCAGCCCTCAAACAGAAGCTTTATCCTACATGCGCTATAAGCACTCCCCAACGATTTTACTGTCAGTGGATTTCGTCGAGCTAGGACTAGATTATGATATGTTGCGAAGCACCCCTGCCACTTTCCCTGGCAGAAAAACATGTCTTCACTCAACGAAAAGACAACTCTTGCAGAGGCATAGATGTAAGTCAAAAGGATAAGGGGCAAGTTATGGCAGGACAGCCCCCTCTTCCATTCTCCAGGAAAGTGGGACTGCATTCTCGGACACAGCATCCATGGTGGAGTCTTTCGGAGTCTCTCCCTATTCTCTAGCCGGGCTGCTGATCCACCAATAATTAATTTATGTTGTGATTTCGCTGAAATTTGAGAGTGGAGTTTACCTCCAGAGGTGGAGAACCCTTAAACGACAGGTTAAATCGAGTGAATTGCGTTTCTCTCTCTCTTTGTCTGGCCAATGTATCGTATGCCATGCTTCGAAATCTAGGTGAGCGAGGTATGGCCATTTTGGTAGATATTCAAAAGGATATGAACAAAGGGTAACCCTAGACTCCTGGCGAATGACTACTGTGCTCTCTTTTCGCAAACCGAGGAGAGATCACTCTACCCCACCCAATGTCCGCTTAATCTGTTTAGCTTACCTCGTGTGTAAGTTGATAGATAAATTGATAAATGTTAAAGTAACCTTTATCTCGCACAGTAGAGGCGCCTTGTAATCAGCTTAGTGCAGTCCCTGCAAATTACACTAGACGTCATATGCATTCAATCGACTGAAAAATAACGTCTGCGAGACCTTCCTCCGTAGAAAGCACTACGTCCGGGTGTTTCTCGATCTGGAGAAGGTCTATAATACCACATGGCGATAGGGTAATGTGGAAACTCTTCCACACGATGAGGGCTAGGGCACGTCTATCCCGCATACTGGTGGTGAAAGTCTTTTCCAGCCCTGATCATCGACGGCTTCAACTCCTTGCTGCCGGTAGATGTTCTCACTACGCTCTACGTAGACAACTTTTCGATATCTTTTATTGCGGAACGATGCCATCTCTAGAGCGTTGACTCCAACGGGCATTGAAATGCATCTCTCGGTATGCAGAAGCGCACAGGTTTCGGTGTTCCTTGGCCAAGACTGAAGTGGTTCACTTCTACCACCATCCACGGATCCACTCAGACCCTGATTTCTTCCTAACCGGAGTTCGTTTTCTTGTTTTTATTTCCATTGACGTCTCACCTGGGAGGATCATATTCGCAGCCTAAAGGTCTATCAACCGCGTAATGGACATTCTTTTTTCCGTAACGTTTAGCTGATAGAGCTACTGCATTGCTTTGTCTATCGATCTTTACATAGTAAGTTACAAGCTTGACTACAAATGCTAGTTTTATGTATCCGCAGCCGAGCTTGTATTGTGGAAAGTGGACTCGAGCCATCACAGCGTCTCCGAAGAGCGACTGGTGCCTTTCGCACGTTCCCATTGAGAGCCGAGGTGTCAATGCTGGAAAGATGCCACTCGTTCTGCGCCGTAAGCAGTGCATTTTGAGCTTGTGCGCGTGGATACGGCACCTCCTTCAGTCACCAATGGCTCTCCCTGCCTCTGCAGCAAAACTCGACGGTGCTTATTTGGCTGAGAGACGCTAGTCCTATCCTAAACCTTTTGATTTATAAAGGATTTAGTGCTTCGAAACTTCGAGAGCTCAGTGTAGCTCTCTGGGCGTTACTTGACCCTGTTTCGGGAAGAGCAGGGTGGCTACCGCTTGGTCCTTGTACTCGGGGTGAGTTCGTGCACACAAACTTGTGTGCTGGCTGACCTCCTCCATTTTCTTTTACTCTCTTTGTTATTGGTCGCATATTCCTGCGCCGGGGGGGAAGCGAGCCTCTCCTTGATGCCAGAGCTTGGTTTCTTGCTTATTTGCTTCTTGTTTTGTTTTTTTTTTGTTTTGTTTTCTGTTTTGGGTTTTTGTTTCATTAGGTTTGTTGAGAAAATTTTACTCTAGCTCTGGACTTGCTGAAATTTTAATTACGGCGCTTTGTTTCTTTGAAGGCTGTTGCCAGACAAGCGAATTAAAAAATCTTGAAGGCATATAGCTAAAGTGGGAGTGTAAAGTGACGAACTTCGGAATTTCCTTTTAGTTTGCCCAGAGATAATGGCAATTCGATTGAAGAAAACTTCCCTCCAGATCTAGCCGGATGGAGATGTGGTGGCCTTCCTCGATGTGAAAATACTCACACGGGAGTCATCATAACGTTTATGGAGAGCTCCGGCGTCGATTTGCTACAGAACGCGCTAAAGGCCCAATTGGGTTCAAGGGTTTACTGAAGGGAGCTTTGCTCTTCATAAGAGGATTAAGCTCATCCCCCATCAAAATATTTGGCGGGAGAGTGGCTCGGGATACAAATCTCTGTTGCTTCCCTCTTTTTGGAGGCAGATCAGAAATCCGCAAGGGTGCCCTCATCACCAATTCCGGGGATTTTCCTCCTGTCATTTAACGAATTTGTGGTGGCGAGCCGTCGCTTTGCTTTTTTTCAAAAACGTCGAGTGGGAGAAGGTTGAGCTTTATTTTGGGCGGGGCACAAGCACGTATTGGCGTTAACTTTACTAGGCTAAGGCTCGGTGGGAGTAGAACCAGCTGAAAGGTGGATTGAATTTTTATATGTTTAATGGGTTAAATCATTTTATGTATCATGGGTTGAATCATTCTATAGATCACGGTTTGAATCGTCCTATGTATCATGGGTTGAATCAATTAATGTTGCCTGGGTTGAATCATTTATTGTAAGACTGGTTGAGTCATTCTATATATCACGGGTTAAATTATTATCTATTCTGTAGGCACAACAAACATTGTAATATAGAATAAGACATTCAAAGAGACCTCAAAAATGAGCAATTCGAAGTGTTTTACGAAATGTTATAAATAGATCACGTCAAACAAAAATAACATTTGATGTAAGGTATTCCGAATGGATAATACTCAGAAAAGAGCACTGCCCCCTGATAGTAATACCTCTTTTATGGGAAAAGTCGGAATGGACAGTGGTCAAATGACCGGGTTATTTTGTGTTCCATAAGCTCGTAGAATCTGTGCGACAGTGTAACACTACAGTTAATAAATATACAAAACTTCAAAATTATAACGACCGCCTAAAGATACACCCATACCACTTAAAGAAACGGGGAGAGCTCGCGATGAGTAGCTATGAACAATAAACTGAAACTGAGACCATACTATCTTGAAGTTCAAAATTCATCTAAAAAGCAATTAATACATTTTGTAGCAGTGACTACAATCAACAACAGGGAAGAAACTCATATAATCTCATGCATGAATCTTTCCGCATCGGGAGTTAGAAACCGTTTGTCACTTTATATACTTATATCGTAAAGGAGGGAAAACTTGGCAGCGATAATACCCAAACTTAAAATCTTGGCGCATATCGATCGTGTTTGCTCCTGTGTAGGTTAAGGGCCTTACTACTATTATTATGATTAACTTAAATTTAAGAAGTGAAAACCAATGAGCGGATCTCCGCCATATGGTTGTGAATAGATTTTCGTAAAGAAAGGTGCTGAAATTTGGGCAAGCGAAAATGAAGAGGGTACATAGATGATGCGGACGGCATTCGTTCGCAATTTTCAATTGCTAATTTTACGCATAGTGTTTTTTGCCATCGTTGTCAGTTTTTTCTTCTGAAAACAATAACCTTTTGTGCTTTATTTCTTTTGCAGAATAATTAACTATGGATAATTGTGACCTCCCCACCCCCTCCAAATTATGGAAAAGACATGGAGTCCTGCTTTGAATCCACGCCAAGGTCAGAATGGCGCTAGAAGTTTCGGTATTTTACTACGTGGCGACAACAAAGAAGAAAACCGAGCGTCGACGATTGAAGTAATCACGGAATTTCTTTATTGAAATTAAGGAGATCATCAACGATGAGCCCAGAAAGTTGATGCCTGCCTTTGCAAGGGAGAAAAGTATGCATGAAAAGATTATCAGCCTGGTGTCGCATTAGGACATTCACTACTTTTCATATTAGATGAGAAAGGGACAATTTCTTTCCATTGCGATGCAAGAAAAGTGAATTAAGCACACCAATTAGCTTATCAACAATTTTAAACATCCGTTAGAGGCAGACATGCTGTGGTTATTCTCTGACGAGAGGAATTTCTGCCAAGACCAGAAGAGCAACTCACGGCTGCACTCAAAGACCCCATGCCCAGATTCATGTAGATGGAATTTCCACGGACATCATGGGAATTCCTGTCGTCATGCTATCCTAATTGTTTCTTGAGAGCCCTAGGTTGAGCACTGACGGCTAAATTCGTGTTCTGACGGGGTGATGAAGCCCTGGATCGACCGAGAAGCTGCAGGGAGGCCTTACATGTGGCTGCAAGATTTTGCGCCCTATCACAACAACCGAAAGACCCAGGCCTGGCTGTCAGAGAATTTCTTTGATCACACAGGACCTGGCACTTGGCCTCCCAACTTCTTTGTTTGTTTGGGGCACCGTGCGATGAGATAGCATCAAATCCAGCTGGACCACAAAGGAATAGCGGAGGGCCATGATTGCAGAGCCTTCACTGCTTAAAACGTGAGAGAGTGAAGAAGGCCTGGGTCCGGTTCCATGCTCGCTTGGAGGCTGTAATCGAGGCAAGAGGCGGGTTCATCGAGTGAGATCAACAGAAGATATCATCATGAAGACAAATTTACGCAAATTTGACTAATATATCTCAAAATTAAAAATAATACCTTATATATATATATATATATATATATATATATATATATATATATATATATATATATATGATTCTTTAATAAATGTTTAGAATAATTTGTGATGCTATTAGATTTTAAGCTAGCAAATATAACTCCTATTTTTAAGAGGGGAAAAAGAGAACTTCTGACCAATTATCGACCCTTAAGTTTAACATCCATCGTAGGAAAATTAATGAAATCCGTCATTCGCGATCGGGTGATCGATTATTTGAAAGCGCATAATCTCATATATGATAGTCAAGACGGGTTTAGACAAAAGCGTTCATGTTTAACTATTCTTTTAGAATTTTACGACAGCATGATTAAAAGCTATGGCGAAAGTAGATCTTTGGACATAGTTTACTTAGACTTCGTTAGGGCATTCGACACCGTTCCTCATAGGCGATTACTAACTCAACTTTCTGCTTGTGGAATTAGGGGAAACCTCCTACAATACATAGAGTCGTGGCTAAGTAATTGTAAGCAGAGAGTGGTTTTAAACGCTAATTTTCGGACTGTAATAATGTAACTAGTGGCGTGCCCCAGCAGTCTGTGTTGGACCCGTTGTTGTTTCTTATTTATTTATTTATATATATGTAAATCAAACACACCGCGAGAAAGAGAAAACGGAATCATTTTTCTTCGGAAATAATTATTTCCTACTTCAAAAAAATCCGAGCTGGGGTGAGATTCGAACCGTAATTCCCAATTAATAGTCTCTCTTTCTCAATCTCGATCGACCATGCGAAGCGTGCCTTAGACATCAAGTTAACCCGCACCCCCACCGGATTATCTACAAGTGTCTTTTGCAAAGCCACTTGGACTGGCCTATCAACAAGCTTCTTTAGCTTTATTCCACGTTCTTTTTAAAACTAATACTATTGACACCCTGCTACATAGAGCATTTAAAATATGCTCTAATTACAAACTATTACATGAAGAGTTTTCTTTTTTTAAGAAATCTTTTCAAGACAACGGATTCACAAAGATAAATCCACCGTTAATAAACTTTTACACTTCTGGTCGGTACCCTTCTTTGGCTCACAAACATCAAAGATGACTGTTGAAATATGCTCGATTATAAAAAAAAAATCTGCCCTTTTTGGACCTCAAAATAATCACCCCAAACCACTATACAATAGGCTCGCTCTTTCGTTATAAAGATCGCCTTCCTGATGCGTGTCGTTCATCTCTCATATATAATTACTTGTGTCCATCGTGCGATGCGACCTATATTGGCTCTACCAGCCGAACTCTCCATTCAAGAGTTGAACAGCACGCTGGCAGGTCCTGCCGCACGGGTTTGCCCCTAGCCAAACCGGACTATTCTATCATCCGACTCCACGCCAATTCTTGCAATTTACCGGTAAAACTCAAAGACTTTTCTATAGTCTCTACAGCTAATACCCTCTCTGATTTACGAATCCTTGAATCTATATATATTTTCGATAGTAAACCCACACTTAACGACCAAACTTCGTCTTTCCCATTACATATTACACGTTAGATGGTTCCCTTACTTTACCACATTCTTAGTTTAAATTAATGTTTACCTTACTTTGCCACTTCCTTGTTAATTTGTGCAATGTTGCTATTACCAATGCAATTCAATCAATTATCGTTGTGGTATCATGACTTATACAAAAAAGTGACTTGTAAGACCATTTTCCTTATGTTACCTATCTAATGTCATTTAGAATTACTTTGTATTACTTTTTATTAGAATTACTTTGTATTTATACTAAATATAATTCCAGTACCCAGAAGATGAGGCTGGCCCTCGAAACGTTGGTTGGAATTTAATGAAGAAAGAAAAATGCATTTCTTTTCTGCTGCCCTGGTTCTCTTATATATATTGAAACTCCGGACTATAAAGAACAGATCACTTGAATATATATATATATATATATATATATATATATATATATATGCGTGTGTGTGTGTAATAGTGTAAAGAGGATGCTTGGTGCGTTCGTGATCGGAAGGGAAGAATTCTGCATCTTTCACAATTAGTATCTTTTAACATTAGAAGCTAAGCGTTATGGAAGATACAGGAGAGCGTAGATAATAATAATCGAGAAAAATTTGCGTATGCAACATTGACATTTTTATTCCATGCATAAAGAAGTAAAGAGAGGGAGGAATAAAAGAGGAAATAAAGACTCAAGCCGAAAAAGATTGCTAAAATAAAGACTCATTACTTCAAACAAAGACCTGTGGTCGGAATGACGCCTTTTGCACACGTTCAGAGGCGAGGTCGTACAAAAGGACTCTTAATGGGACCAGGATTATGAAACCCCCACCTCTACTCCACCTCATATCAGAAAGACCTTCTATACCCTAATGTTCGCAAGTCATTGCCTCCGAATCTTTGTGACTTCGTAGGTGGGTTAAGTTTCTAGTAGATGTGTGCAGTCAGGGGGTGGTTGGGGTACGAAACTCTCTAAAACATCCACCTTGCTTGAATTAAAGGATTAAAAGTGATATTTTCCATTCCTTTGTATTTCGGCCTATTTTTCATCTTCTAAAATCATGATTTCAGATGAAAATAAATCCAGGCCTTCATTAATCATAAGTTTTTTCATATAAATCTTTCGCGTGGAAGCTTAAAAGGACTAAAGAAAACCCTTCCCTCTCCACACACACACACAAACAAAATTGTGAAAAATTACAGAGTGAAAAACAAAATATAAAAGAGGTTACCCACATAAACCCCAAGAATCTTCCCCCTTCCCTTAGAGAAAGAACGTCTATAACTCACTCATTTTACGCCCTCGGTTCTTTCTCCTGTTCATGAACGGCCCTCCGAGACGCCTTGATCCTAAACAGGTGGTCTTGGAGGTTTCGATATTCTTGGAGAAAGAGCTCCAACTGAACAGCGTGAAATTCTAGGTCGAATTCGTTGGTTGGCAAGAGCGTGAGGCTCTGGCGTTTGGGCCCGACGTCCGATACTTGCAGTAGTCTAGAAGCAAATAAAGAATGCGCGAGAAACATTAATTGGGAGCCATCGTTCACCTTAACCTAGAGATAGTAAATCCCTCGGTCAAGTTTGTCATACATATCTGCCCTGCTACAATTAATAACGGATGTCATAAATAATGGTAATATTAAATAATCTGGCATGAAAATAAAAATGATACGTCAGTTTATCATAAAATTCTGTAGCACATGTCCAAATCCAATTACATTAGTTTGATTGAATACCAATCCTAGTAAGGAAAAAATAAACACAGCTTGTCAGCTCCTATATTTAAGTTTGTGTATTTCTTGAATCGAAATTTATCAATAAATTCCCAAATTTCAATATAAGTCCGGGCTTGTAGAAACTCGATGGCTATATTATAAAGTTGCATTTACACAACATTGTCCAGACTTTTACCGTATATTTAATTATAATATATTTATATATATGCTTCGGGTAGGAACCCATTCTCAAGGATACGAGATTATAAATATATACAAACATAAGAATTTTTTAGAGAAGTTATCAAATATTTTAAAATTAATTATATGGGAAGTGGGAAACGCTAGAGGTGATATTCAAATTATAAAAATGCAGGGCTTTTAACTCTTAGGGAATAGGAAATATGTTTTTGCTTTTAAAATAAAACTGAGATTAATTAGTTTTGGGTGTCTTCATTGTAAAAAGGGGAGCTAATAGAAATATTTGAAAAATAGGGGTTGTTTTTTGGGGGGAGGTTGATTTGGCGTGCGTAATTCTAGTTGTAGTAAAAGTGGAAATGAGCTTGTGTCAGAGTTTAAAGTGGGGTTTTTAGATCTAATATTAAAAATATTCCTGTTTACGTTGTTGGTTTTCGGTGTTTGCTGTATCTTTAATTGAAGAATTATTTAAGTTTGGTTTATGGTGTGAATGTCTGTTTTCGTAGTGTATTCGGATAGGGGAGAATTCGGGAGTAGTGAGTGTGGCTCCAGTTCTATTGCTAATGCCTAAATGTGCACAAATACGGGTATGTAGTGTGCTCTGTGTCGATCCAGAATACACCTCGAAATTACATCTCGATCAGTTGAATTCATATATGATGGAGGATCGAAGCAGCGTTGGTATTTTGTCTTTAATGTTGAAAAGATGTACTTTGCGTGTGTTTTGAAAAAATAGTATAAAATGTGTTGCAGGAAATGAATTTTTAAGAAAGGGTGAGTTTGGCAGAGAGAAGTGAATTGAGGGGTCCTATCTATGGGAGAGATACAAAAACCTTCTCTTTAGGGACGTTGTATGAGGGATCTTTCGGGGTAAATATTTTATTGGTAAAATTTCGAAGAGTTCGGTCGTATAAGTTTGAAGGAGATCCGTTTTGTTGGAAATAGTTAGTGAAGAAAGTGACCTCGTTGTGGAAATTGAGATATGATGAAGATAGATTGTAAGCGCGAGAAAGTACGGTTTTGATAGAGTTTAATTTGATTTTGGTGGAACAATGACTAAGAAAATGGAGTCCAGAGCCCGTATGTGTAGGTTTTCGGTGAATGGAAGTGGAGAAACCGTCGGTTGTGCGTGTTATTGGTAGGTTTAAGAAAGGAATGGAGTCGTTGTCTTCCTTTTATTGAGTCAATTTAATATTTGGATCTAACTGGTTTATGTAGGAATTTATCAGATGAACTTTTAGAGAGGAAAAGAGCGATAGTGTCGTCTAAGTATCTCCTTTAGAAGATAGGACGGAATTGTAAGGGGCATTTGTCAAGGGCTTCTTCTTCTAAGTTACATATGAAGAGATTTGCGAGAGGGCGGCAATAGGACTTCCCATTGCCAGGCCATCTATTTGGTGAAAAAAGTTTCCATTAAACGAGAAATAGTTTTGTGAGAAACTATAAGTAGTATTTTCTTTATTTGTTTCTCATTAAAACAGTAAAAGAGAATTGGGGAAAGGGAACGCGCGAGAAAGAAAAATATTAATTGTATCTAAAAAGTGGGACACTGGTGTATAGGGAGGATACGTCAAAACTAGCCATATATAGGTTGGAATTTTGTTTTGCAATTTCTTCTTTTAGGTGTAGAGAATTTTTGAAAGTGTATTGGTTTGTGGCAAAGGCGGGGGGGTGGGGGATGTAATAAGTGGGACAATGAATTTGGCTGTTTTATAATTTTAGAGAAGTTATAGGTTGCTAGGATAGGTCGAAGGGGTACATTAGGTTTATGGATTTTAGGGAGACCGTAGAGTTGGCTGTAGGTAGAACCTGTAGAGTGGAGCTGTCTGTAGGTCTCTTCTTCAAGAGCGTGCGATTTTTTGAGTGAAAGAAGAAGCCTATTGACTTGGTCTTCGAGTCGGAGGGAGAGTTTCAGCGGGTCTTCTTGGACGGGAGCAAATTTGGATCGGTCATCTAAAACCATGTGCATTTTTCGTGTATATTCTTCTCTATTCATTACAACTACAACTCTACCTTTGTCAGGGCGGGTAATGATAAGGTTATCTTTTGAAGATAGTTCTCCAAACAGAGTTATATCATCTTTATGGAAATATAAACGGATTGTATTTCCATACACACGCCAAATCCACTGCCCCCAAAACAACCACTATCTCTCAAATATTTCTATTATCTCCCCTTTTTTACAATGAAGACACCCAAAACTAATTAATCTCAGTTTTATTTGAAAACAAAAACATATTTCCCATTCCCTAATAGTTAAAAGCCGTGCATTTTTATAATTTGAATATTACCACCTCTGCTGCTTCCCATTTCCCATATAATTAATTTATAAATATCTAATAACTTCTCTAAAAAAAAATTATGTTTGTATATATTTATAATCTCACATCCTTGTGAATGGGTTCCTAACCGAAACGTCGGTACCAAGAAGTTATAATATAGTAATAAACTTATTTATCTTAAGAATACATATATGCCTGGCAACGCGCAACCCCTCTGCTCTCTTAAGATATATATATATATATATATATATATATATATATATATATATATATATATATATATATATATATATATATATATATATATATATATATATATAAATATATATAGATATATATATATATATATACAAGCCGCTGTTCTCTTCCTTAACAGGAAGAGCTTGGTTGCATAAGCACCCTTGCGAGGTGTGGCCTACGGCCTTATTTGCTAATCTTAACCGCCTTTTTTAATCCCGTTTATAGACTCTTTATTTTAACACCCTGAACACCCTTTTCTTCTTCTTCTTCTTCTTCTTCTTCTTCTTCTTCGGTATGTCTCCCACGGCTTATCATGATTCTTTTTTATTTTCTCCATCTAAATATGCTATAATAATTTCCATGCCAAAATTTTAATAAATTTTCTGAACTTCACCATTTGTAATTCTTTTAGTTTTAAAAAAAGTCACAAAAATTCGATACTTATATTTATTTCTGAACTTCAAAATGTTTTTTTTTATATTATAAAGAAATTATTAGAAATAACTTTGATAAAAAAAATTAAATCAACTTAGGTGACAACCGAACTAAAAGAAAAAATCTTATTCAAACACCTTAAAAAAGTTTCGTTCTTAAAATATAGGGTTATGGAGGATATATATATATATATATATATATATATATATATATATATATATATATATATATATATATATATATATATATATATATATACATATCATAAGGGTTTCTCCTATTACGCTGTAATTTAGTTTGCAGGATAAAGGATATGACGAAAAATCTTTGTACAACGTTTCGGGTAAATGTTTCCCCCATCTTCTGGTAGTGGAGAAAAAAAATTAAATTCATGAAAGAGTAATATTATACGTTAATAATTTAAACTTTCAAAGAAATTACAAAAAATGGGGGGTTGTATTAGATAGGGCGGACTTTTAATATGGGCGGGGTATGAGAAATGTAGAGTTGTACAGATTACTGAAATGTTGTTTCAAAGCTAGATAGTTGTTTCAATGGATAATGAAATTTAACAATAATAAATGTAGATAACTGGAAAACATTTTAGGGAAAAACACTAACCTCTTGAGAACAGTTGTTAAACGAAGACTGGCGCGAAAAACGTGAGGGTGTAGAAGGAAAGAAAATTCAGTTGGTTGGTTTGTTTTAGAGAAGAAGTATTGGCTGGGAAGAGGAGTCAGAATTTAGAGTGGGGAAATTTTTTTTAGAAACATTGATTTTTGAATCCGTAGATAATGGGTCAGAGAGGATCTTTAGGATGTATCCATTGAAGATTTCCAAAACCTAAAGATCATCTCTGACCCATTATCCTTACGGATTCAAAAATCAATGTTTATAAAATTGGTCTTGGATTGACACATGGATTAGTACACCAAAATTCCTTTGAAAGTCGTGAGGCACGAGGGCAGAAAACTGGGTCACTAAGCAAAACGAAATTCTCTATTGGCCTGACGCGTTTCCATATATACACATTATCATTTTCAAAGGTTACACAGTTGTGGCTAGAGAATAAGAGACACCTAGCTATATATATATGTGGTAAGCTACGTTAACATTTATACGAACACATTTATAGGAAAGGTGATTTCTCTAAACACAAGATATAACGGGTGGCACAAAAGCTAGTTCACATTTTTAAAAATTAATAACACAAAAACTAATTAAGTTATAAAAGTAGCTGATATATAAAATGAAAGAGGAGATCTTGGATTTTTATTATTTAAATATATAATTTAAGATGGGGATTTTTTTAAAATTTATAAATGTTTTTTTTTGCTTAGTTGACAAATGACTTCGAGGGTTTTGGAAATTCAAAGGATTGAAATAGTTAAAAAGAAGAAGAAGAAGAAGATGGTGATAGGATTCCGCCCCTGCGAGTTGCTCCGGAGACGTTGGAGGTTAGTAGTTTCATTCGGGATAAATATTTTCTCCCTCCTCTCCAGGTATTCGATTAATCACCTGGTCCTCAAAGCCTGGGCCAAAGTTTTCCTCCTCTTCATTGGAAATTATAAAAACATTTCTCCAGATTCCGCGAAAAAGTCTCCCTCTTCTCAATTAGGAAGGTCGCAGAAATGCCTTGATGCGAAATTGAGGTTGAGCCATGTGTTTTGGTAGTCCCTTTCAGTCCCAGAAAGACTTTGGATTCCCATCAGTGTCTAATTTCTCAATCAGACTGTTCCATTTTTCCTCAGTTCGTGGGACAGTGCGGTGTTACTTTGTCACCTGAAATGTTGAACGATATGAAAATCCATAGGCAAGTGTAGCCCATGTCGAGGATGTGGTTGTAAACACCGTTGAACCGTTGTTGAAGCAGCACTCTATCCTGTGCAGGGGTTGTTGGCAGCCGAGTTCTGTGAGTGATCGTCGGAATTGATATTACAACTGCGCTGGAAATGCAGTTGATGATAGCAGTCAGTTCGTTGTCGAGGTCTTCCTCGGTAGCGCCTTCCAGATCAGGGAGGTCTAATGGGAATGCCCTCCTGTATGCTTCCCAGTCGGCCTTCGGGAAATCCTTCCTGGGAGAAGCAAGAACTGATATAGGAGCCGCTGCTATGGTTATCAGCATTGCAACGTGGTCCTGGTCTGTTACAAGCGACATTTGGCTTGGTGGTCGACCTTGGGTATAGGAAGGTAGAGAAGTCAGGCCCGATGCGCTCGGTGACATTCCTTCTCACCAAGAGATCGAAGTTCCTGCCTCTTACGTCTGTCTTTGCGTATCCCGCTGCTCTGTTCCTGGCGTTCAGGTCTCCGGCAAACAATACTGGGTGCTCTTTATTGAAAAGGATGATCAAGTCATGTATGGGCAGATATTGACGGCGGGGAAGTTGGCAGCCCGCGCCCATCTCGACATCACCTAGAGAGCATCTCAGTATGATCGAGAGAAACGATTCCTCCATTGGATTCCCTGGTCTGTATTACAGATCTTTCTTGACTGCTATCATAGCTCCGTCGAATCTCTCTCGTGTAACATTCTTTTGGAGAACGTTGTATCCAAAGATCTGCCTGTCTTCGTTACTGATTCCAGTTTCTGACATCAGAAGAATGTCCGGATCTAGTTCTCGATAGACGTTTATACAGCTCTTGCTAAAATAATTAGTCGATTTCTAGTTGCCATCTTGACTATCCGAGCTGCTCGAGGGCTTTTGGTAGTACAGTCTGCCCGAACAAAGCTTTTTATAGAGGGATGGTTCGTAGATCCAGGAGCTTTCGTCGTACAGCTTTACTTTGCATTTCAGTAAGTCTACCTTGATCGTCTCTTCGTTTACGCTGAGTCGTAGCACCACTTGAAGTGGCCTCTTCTGACTCCTGTAGCCACATCCTCAAGGGATAAAAAGGCATAAGGCATAAAAGCCCTCCACAACCAAGGTGGACCGAGGAGATGCGAGATATTGCCTAAGAACACAGAGAAATCTATGAGGAAGTCAGGCAATTTGGCCCAAACAGAGATCACACCAGAAAACTCCGACAACTCAGAGAGGAACTCAAAGCGCGGATAAATGAACAACAACGGGCCATACGGGACGGCCGAGAGGCTCGACCCAGAGTAGAACCCCCACAAATTATGGAAGAATATAAAAAAAACTGAGACGTATGTCCCCGAAGGAGAAAATGAGGCTGGAAGAACATAGGAAAATCATAGAAGATCCAGAGAGATTTGAAAGAAGGTTCAGGAGGTACTGGCGAAAAATAATCTCCATTACGCCAGAAGAGAATGAGGATTTCGACCTGGACTTCGAAGGCCAGGTGATTGACGAACTAAATAATATAGTCCACCGCACGCATCTCCACCCGCACGTTTCCGAAGAGAGGAGAATGGAGGGCCACGGCCGACCGATCACTACTGATGAATTCTTGAGCACGCTCAAATTCTTCAATGAGAGAGCTCCTGGCGGGACAAGGATTACCAAAAACCATCTGGCAAATGCTCTCCACGCCTGCTTCAGGGCATTACCAACGTAATGAATGCGGCCCTGAACACTGGTTACTTCCCTGACTGATACAAGGTGGCAAATATCATCTTTATCACAAAGGGCAAAAAGTTGCCAGAACAGCCGATGGACTACAGGCCCAGCTCCCTCTTGGAAATCATCGGTTAGATTGTGGAAAAGTTCCTAGCCAACAGGCTTTAGAATCAACTTGACGAGAAGGGAGCCCACAATCTTTGACAACACGGGTTCCGGAAGAAGCGCAGAACGGACACCGCACACGTGCCCCTAACCGAGAAAATCGCCAATTGCCGAGCCGATTGTACATTGACCGGAAAGTACATTGACATCGTACTAAGGGACGTGCAAAAGGCCTTCGATAAGGTTTGGCTGTGGGGCCTTCAACATAAGATCTTTAACCTTTAGCTAGACCCGATCCTGGAATGAATCATCTGCGACTTCGTCATCGAACGGCGCGACCGGATCATGATAGAGGGTCCTCAAGGACCAGAGTTCCTCCTCGAGGCTGGAGTCCCACAGGGAAGTTGTCTGAGTCCCTTCATTTATCTAATCTACACAATAGATTTACCAACTCAGGTGAAGGAGGACTCATTATATTCCCAGTTTGCGGATGATATAATCCAGGTAATCCCTGGTACATTTAGTAATCCCAGGGCTCAGGCTCTCAAGACTGCAAATGAAATTCGGAACGTAAATGAATATGAAAGAAAGTGAAAGATCCGCACGAATAGCCGAAAATTCAAGATCCTCACCCTCGGCCGCAGAAAAACAGCGGATGTAAAAATAGGGCAGCTAATATTCCCCTATTACCAAGAAGGGAGTGTCCTTGGGCTCCACATCACCTCCACCGGATATAGCCACCACCTTATAACACGGGAAAAGCTGGCGAAGTTAGAACTAAGCAAACTTCACAGATTTAGAAATCTGAGCCTGTAAAGAGTCCAGAACAAGGCGACTCTCTATATAAACAAACGCATAAGGAGAGATCGAATACTCCAAAGAGGAGGCGACCGGAGAGTCGCCTCAACACCAGTCAATCTGGCGACCCAAAGTCTGGCCAAAAGAACATGGTAGAGAATCCTGAATGAAACGGCACCCGAACTAGCTGAGAGGTCTAAACATCCCAGCGAACAAAAGGGAGAAAGTGGCCAGAACAAGGCAATTTCCGAGCTCGAGACAATGCTCCGAGGAACAGTTGACACCGTTGTTCACATAGAGATCACACTAAACAAACAACTACAGATACTATATGTTAACAAATACACTCACAAACATGAAATAAAACAAAATAAATGTATATATATGTCTGTGAGGGAATTCCACGTGGAATCTCTTGTTGAGAACGGAACTTCTATGCGCTGCAGAAGGCTCTGTTAGGCTTAAATTGGTAAGCCTACCCCCCCTTCCCCTTCCACAAGCGGTAGCCTCGAACCGAGTCCACCACGATTTACCTTTACACGGGCTAGAATAGCCTCAGCAAGAAGACTCGAGGCCATTCGAGAGTAGAGGTGTTTCCCGCTAACCCCTTTTCCCCGCGGTGAGAGCCTCGGCCATAAATAGTGCTCGATTCCCATGAGAAGACACAGAGTTGAGAAGTCTCGCCCGGACCCCCAGAAAATTCCCCTAGTTCCAAGTCAGGTGCTAACAACAAAGCAAAGTGACAGCTGAAATATTTTTGTGTACTGGAATTAGCTCCAGCCAGTGAGGTGATTCCATTTAACGATCGCTACCGAGTGATTTTTCCGACTTCTTTCGTCAACTCCTGTCGAAGCCCTCCTCGTTCGCCCCTCGTTTTCGGGTGGCCGAAATACTCTCCTCTTGACCGGACGTTACCGCCCCCCCCCCCTCTTTTTTGGGAGAACCGTCATCACTTTAACATCCCGCTCAGAAGCCTCGAGTGGCCTCGCCTCACGTGCAGAAGACATCCGTGAAGCCTTACCATGCCGTATCATCCGGAATCTTCCGTAAGCCAACCCCTCTCCCCCTTCAGTAACCCATTTACGTTAACTCCCCCCATTTGAATAGTCTCCTCCCGTAACACATTAATTTAAACTTCATAGTCTGATTTATAACTACAATCCCCCTTTTCGTTTACTGAAGTGATTTTGCCCATTAATTCTCTGAGGTAATTTTACCCATTAATTCTCTCATTATTATTATGTAAATAAGATTATATTTTTGTACAAGGCTCTTTAAATAACCTTGAGCTTTGCCATTGTCCATAATTTACTTGACCTCGTTGCACTCTTTCTCGTTACTCAGCCCGTCTAAACTAGTGGTGTTCCGTCCCTTCGTCGGTTCCCCTGTAAGTTATCTGTCCCTCCCCCATAGATATAATATGGTATTGATGTAATATAATTTTATACCATGACAATGTCAATATAACTAGTAATTAAGAGAAAAAAGTTCTTAAGTTAGTATAGAAAAATTAGATTAGGTGATTAACTATATTATTACTTTTCAAAATTTCCTTTCAAAATCTTATCTATCTTAAAATGAGTATAGTTGTGGAGGAATGAATATAACAAGGACAAGCAGACGCTAGTTTGTTTATACAGCTTCAACCGTTACGCTCCGCATTGGGCCAAGCCTTCCCCCCCATCCTTTTCTCCGCTGCCAAAAGACCTTTCGAAGTCGCTCGCAAAGATGGATTTCGGACAGCAGATTTCGTAATTTATAAGACTGGTTGTCTAGTCCGTTAATATAAACATAGGAGGGTGTGAGAGCCTTTAGAATGAAAATTTCCTCACTAAGGCTTCGTCGGCAGAAAATCTATGAACAGGCTCACTGTCGCCTCCGATTGTTTATGTCTATTTTCGCATAATAGGCGAAATCTCACCTTCCCCGTGCGTAAACCTGAAGGGATGAAGTGTCACAACGTTGAAAATTTATGCCCTAGGAGAGGGGTTTTACCGTCGGCTAGTGAGGGTTCGCTGCTCCTGAAATCCCTCGTCTCCCAGGGGATAATCGACGTATATAACAAGATCTTGAGAAATTTAGAGGAAATCGGTGTAGTCATCGAAAGAAGAAGACGAGTCCCTGAGTCAAACAGGAAATCAAGAAGATAGTTGGAACCAAGCGGGACTTAACCTCCCGAGGCTGTTCCTTTGGTCGCTTAGAAGAGCAGACCAGTGTTAGCGAGACCAATTCTCCTACCATTATCGTCCAGAGAAAATCACGTATCTCAGTTTGCTGAAAAAGGAGATATACCCTTTACCATTGAGGAAGACCAAAGTGAATTCCCATTCGAAAAAAGATTCACATCTTGGTTAAGTCTCATCATCGAGAAGCCAGAATTGGTAACATTGGTATTGGGATAACTTCCATTCATCAAAGATCCCCTCACTTACATCAAGTCGAGAGAAACATCAGCTGTTTTCCCGAATAACCTCACCACGCTCGCCTCACCTCAGCCAGGACGTCTCCAGTCAAACTTGCCCCAAACCAACTCAGTGAGAAGGCTCACTTTCAGTTCACCCAACTGACGACACTCTGAGTTAAAGGTAAAACGAATACAAAATGTATTCATTTTTGTTATTTGCCATTCCGTGCGAAAGTGTATTTGTAACAAAAACTATTTCAATCTGGTAGTCGTAACCAGACTATTTCAATTTCAAATGATTTAAGAACTAGCATTAATTGAGCTTAAATCTCGTATTACTCATTTGTAGTGTTAATTTTTATTAGACCCTCTTGCTATAGAATTAGTGTAATTTAAAATTTAATATTTCGTTCTATTAGGTGATTAAAAGTATATTTTGTCGGGGTTGTTTAATTAGATCCTCGAACACAGCAAATGGCAATATATATATATATATATATATATATATATATATATCATAATACGAAGCTTCCCTGGTTAAAGAATTAAATTAGAGCACTCTTAGAGCAAAGTGGAACGGATTAACTGATGTATAAATCAAACGTACATATGTACTCGGCCGTAAACCACGACAATAGTACTAAGGAGATAAATATATAAAATTATAAAAAAACAACAAAATAAAAAATAAAAAAGGAAGAGAAAGAAACTCTACAAAAAATAATAATAAATAAAATAAATACAATAATTTTTAAAAATAGTTCAAAATTTAGAAAAATAAAAATAAGGTTACAAAATAAGTATAGAAAAAAGTTTGAAGGCGTTATAACACAAACTTAGATTCACACAACAATACAAATTATAGGATTTAAGGTCATGGACAACGAAAACAAAATCTAAGAAAAATGAACAGCGAAGTCTTCACTACCACGAAAACCCCCTACACACACTCTTCGCCCACAATCTATCATCTTATCTTCCACACCAATTTTTTTCTTAACTAATATTCGTCAATTCAATTATGTGGACTATTGATAGAGCGCGCGATGTACATCCCGGACTCGTGCGTACACACCGTCAATATGTCTACCTTTAAGAAGATAGAAACTTGTCAAAGGACTTCAAAAATTGAATAAGTGTAAAAAGTAATAGCGAGAAGTGAATAAATAAATAAGTGAATAAATCAAAGTGACCGGAACAAGTAATCGGAAGTGCGAATAAATAAATAAGTGAACAAATTAAAGTGACCAGAATAAGTAATCAAAAGTGTGAAAAGTGAATGAATCGAGAAAATAATAATTAAAAAGTGCTAACAGCGAAAAAATATAGAGAATAATAAATTAGTGACTAGATTAAAACAAACCATTATAATTAATTTAAAATGCGAAAATTAAACAATTAACATAAGTCTGTTAACAATTAATTGCCATAATAATAAGTGAACTACGATAATTAAAATATCCGTATAGTTAGTTAACAGATAAGATAATAGTTTAACCAGAGTGTGTAAATAATAATAACATAAAGTGCTAGCAAAATAAAGTGTTAAACAAAACTAAAGAAAATAATTAAACCAGAATAATTAATATATTCAGATATGACTAAAAGAACAACTCAATTAAAATTGTAAATGCTAAAATAAATGAAATCGAATTATGAATGTAATGTGATTATATCAAAATTTAACTTTGAAAAATTATCCCTTAAAATTTGTACTAAGTTTATATAACTAAAATTAAAAACAATTCATGTATTTTATCATAAAATAAGCAATATTTAGTTTTAATAAGATGACTTCCCCGATGATTCCGGGAGAATCTGTTTTCATACTCATATTTATAGCTTACTCTTCTCCGCTGGATTTTCTCAAAAATATAACTTCACTACTACATCTATTTATTCTTTCTTTTTACATATATGTATTCAATTTTAATATTTGTAAAAGGAAAAACTTATTCTCTGGCAAAGGAGGCAAAGGAAAATGAAGTTTGAAATCGTGCTTCTTTTAACGGCAGTCAACTCGGAAACGCCGAGATGTCGGGAGTATGGTTTCTGGGTATAGTTGCACGTTAATTGCCAGTTTCTTCATTTAAATAATTACGGCTTCGACCATCCGCAATCTTATGCGGTTTTGAAGTTTCAGTATGATGTAGGTGTCCTTATTCAGCTTTTCACGGGTTAGGGTAGTGCTATGAGAGTGGGCGTGCTTTTTAATCGCGCCATCTTGAAGGTGAGCTGTCAGTCGCACCCGGACAAGGGGCAGAACTCCAACTTCCGGTGAGGAAGGTGTGTGCCCGCCTCCGCTTCTCCACCCTGGGAGCCAAGCCAGGACCATAGAGGGAAGCAGCACCCGTCTTTATGTATAGCGGCTGCAGTTCTGATATCCAAACCTTCGAGGGGGATTAGCCCCGCTAGCGATGGTTGATTCCGCGCTAATCAACAAAAGTCTCCCCTACAAATACATCTCGTGACCCTTCCCCCCCTCCCCCAAGTTCCCCTATCATCTTTCATCCACCTCATTTGGCAGATCAAGTTCATAGATGCAGAGTTAGGAAGAAGAGGTAGTCACTCCAAACAAGTACAAAGGCACACTCCATCAAGAAAGGGAGCACAAAGCAGTATCACTCGAGAAAGATAATCACAACCAACGATTAGAGAGTTTAGGAAGAATATTGCCCAGAGGGGCCACTCTCTCAAAGAGATGGGCGGGGAAAATACTACCAGGATTCCCCTACGGGCAATTGACGTACAAACCAAGCCTAGCAGAGAAAAAATATTCGAAGTGGTTTATGAAAAACTAAGTATAGCCATGGTAAGACTGCTGAAGGTGTCCTCTGGATATGTTGTAATTTGTGAAAAGGAGAAGGACATTAAGGCCATCACCAAAGAAGAGGCAATTGAGGTCCTCCGTGGAATTGGTCTACAGCCGCCATAACACCTTAGATTCTAGCCCACAGGAGCGTGGTATGCCGGCAACTCAACATATGGATCGGGCAACACACGAAATAAGATATCAAGGAAGTGCTTCAGCTTAGACAATCCTGGGACAAGGTAGTCAAAGTAATAAAATTTAAAAACAGAAGGGACAACATCGACTACACGCACGTTTTTAAAGTAGTCTTCGCTGCTATCACAATGGCCCAAAAGGCAAAAGAACATGGTCTACTCATGTTCAGTGCCAAACTTAGCGGAGATCAAATTGAAAAAGGGGAATTTACTCCAGTTCAGTTTCTCTTCAGGTGCTACAAAATGGCGCAACACGCAACCAGACTGCAAAGAGCCACAGGAAACGTGTTCCAAATGCAGCGGAAAAGGGCACCATTGCAAAACGTGCAACAACAACTACGAAAAGTGTGTAAGCTGCGGACAGGGTCATAGGTCAATGTCCATGTCCTGTCCTGTCAAAAAAGAAATAATTAAAAAGAAGTAAGAGATAAAGAGATAAGAGGAAGCGCGAAGGTGCAATACAACCTATGCCTAGACAGCAAAGGCGGCGCTCACAGAAGTATATGCGAAGAAGACTTACCTCAAATTACAAAATTAAAACTCGACCAAGATTCTGACTTGCATACTACACACGCACGTCATGAATTTCAAGTGACCGGGAACATTCACAAAAAAAGCTTAACCAAATGCTCGCGAAAAACTGAATGGAACAAATGTGGTTAGAGGACAACCCCCTTCCCGGTGATGTCCTACAACTGCAGGTGGTACCAAACCAACGGACAGAGGAACAAGACAGCACCAAAAAAGACAAGCCGAAAACAGGAAAAAAAACAAGAAAGAGAAAACAAAAGAAGCAACAGATGTGAAAACTCCTGCACCGAAACACAAACCAGAAGACAATGGAGAGAATGAAAGAGTTTAGTCGGTTACATCTGATTCCTCGGAATACTCAGACTCATCGGACTCAGAAGCCGCTCTTCAAAACAAGAATGCAATTAAGGGAAAGAGAAGCAATAACAAGAAGCTGGATGCAGACAAAATCAATCTCTCCATTTACGCGTGCGAGCATTTTCCTTTCCACGAGGAAATATAACTCCCCCCCCCCCCCATCCCATAATCTTCCAAGGCATTAAGGCAAAAAATTTTAAGTGGAAATTCGAGGCTGAAATCGAAACAGAAGTAATAGAGGAAGCCTTACCCCACTAAAATGTGATTCTACATGATGACACGAGTGAGCAGGTTTCCAATGCCGAATTCGGGAACAAGAGAAACGGTAGGAAAAGAAACATCTCAGAAACACTAAAAAAACAACAGGGAAAGAGTAAGCAACATAATGAGGATTCTAACATTTAACGTGGACAGATGGAGCGAAAAGCAACGGCATATGGAAACATATTCCGGGAGCTCGACCCCGACATCATACTCATAACATAGCACGGTAATGACACAACATCTGGTCAAATGAAAATACAGAGTGGTCATGAAGAATCATTCACAAGAAAGGTTTGATAGGGCTGCGATAGCTGTAAAGAGGAATATCTCGTTCAGGCATCTACCTGAGCTGGACGAATCCTTTGTGGCGGTAGAGTTCCACATATTGGTAGGAAACCTCGTGATATCAGCAGCTTTTCCGCCCCCCCCCCCCCGTGGAACCTACATTCCCATAAACAACTTCTACACGCCGTTTGTGCATCCCAGAATGGCATTCTTAGGGGTGACCTCAATGCTAGATGCCGTGAGGCAGACTATGGTAGAACAAACGAAAGAGGCAGAAACTTAGAATTGATTATGGAAAGAAAAAATTGGGTCCGGATTTTACGACCTAAATCACTTCCACATCAGCCACGAAACCTGGTATAATCTTAACAAGTGAAGGCTTCCCTTTCAACTACCATAGCGAGCCGGGCCCAACAGTTCCCAGTGATCACATAGCGATCCTCACCAACATTTCACTCACGCCGATCCAGCTACAAGTCAGTCTCCGCAAAAACTACGCCTCAGGCAACTGGGAACGTTACAAAAGACAACTCAGTCAATACGCCCCAGCTGTTCTAAGCTGGAGAGGATAACTTCGGCTATTATAGAAGTAAACCACGAGTGTGTAGTCTAGACTGGCTACAAAACCCCTCCTCGATCCAAATGGAGAGAGGAGACGAAGGAGATCGCTCGTGTACACAGGGAAGTGTATGAAGAAGTAAGACGGGCTGGTCGAAATCGGAAGAGAAGTTCGCTATTACGGCGCCTAAGCTCCGAGCTAAAAGACTATAAACTTCCATAGGGGGAAATTTGGAACAGCCTGATAGACAGAGTCGATAGCGAGTCGAACCCGCCCGGCTAAATTCTGGCGTCAAATCAAGAAATTCAAAGGGCTAACGGGAAAAAACAAAGGCTCGAATTAAAGAGAACGGGAATTATATAGATGACCCGGTGGTCCTGGAAGAAAGATTTAGAACATATTTGAAAAATTTCTTCAGCATCACTACAAAAGACAACGAAGAGTTCGACCAGGAATTCGAAGGCCAACTGATCGAAGATTTTAATCAGATTATACACTGCACGCACCCACATCATCAAGTAGACGAAGGCAGGGAGATGGCGTACCAAGGCTGACCTATAACATCTGAGGAGTTCATGGTCCCTCTAAAGTCCTTTGAGCAAAGGTCACCAGGCTGGACGGGCTTTCCGCAGGAGACGGGGAACGGAGAACTCCCTCGCCCTCCTAACAGAAAAACTCGCAGGCAGCAAAGCTGAGCGGAAGTACGTAGACGTGGTGCTGCGGGATGTACAGAAGACCATTGATGAGGTTTGTCTGAAGGGGCGACAATTCAAGATCTTCAGCCTCCAGCTAAACCCAATCCTGGAAAGGGTCCTCTGTGACTATATTATGGAAAGGAGAGCCCAAATCGCGATCGAGGGCTACATAGGAACCGAATCCGAACTAGAGGCGGGAGTTACACAAGGCAGCTGTCTGAGTCCGTTGTTGTACCTCGTGTACACAATAGACCTCCCTACTCCAATGCAGGACGATTCGATGTATCTGCAATTTCAGACGACATCACACAAGTCGTTCCGAGTCCAATCAGGAACGCTGGACGTTCAAGCAAGGTGAACACCTGCCGAGATCGAGAACAGCAAGCGATATGAAAAAAGGTGTAAAATCAAGACGAACCGCCAGAAATTCCAAATAATTCCGATGAACCGTGGAAAAGTAGACGATATCATCGTTAATGATGAACTCTATCCGTATTCTAACGAGGGAAAAATCCTGGGTTTATGACTAACCAAGACCGGATACAAGACCCACATAAAAGACAGCGTCTCTTTAGCCAAAGAGAACTGAAGAAACTTTACAGATTCCGAACCCTCATCGTGGCGAATAAAAAAAAACTGTAAACTGCCTTGGTACGCACCGTCCTAGTGTACCTGACAGTGGTTACGCAGATGGCTAGCTGTCTTCCCACAATACGATGCAAAGGGTACAGAATAAAGCCAAGCTGCTGATAACGGGCGCGAGAAGGATTTAACATATGAGGCAAACAGTGCTGCACGAACAAGCGGGACTGAAGCCGATTGATATGGAGATCCAGAGGCTAGGGAGAAAGACCTGGATTAAAGTGGAAGAACAGATAATTCCGACAATAAATAACAATATTGACATTCCTCGACAAAGACGACACGCAGTCAAAGGACATCATTATTCCTCAACGGAAGGAACTGCGCAGGAGAAGACATTAGACCAATTTATGCATAATTAAACAAGGTACAAACGTCAAAGCCAAGACAAATAAACCTGTGGGGGAAATTCCACGTGGAATTTCTTTTCCAGCACGGAAGTTCCATGTGCTGGAGAAGATTCTGTTAGGCTTAAATTGGTAAGCCTACCTCCCCCCCCCCACCGCCCCTTCCACAAGCGGTAGCCTCGAACCGCGTCCACCACGATTCCCCTTTACACAGGCTAGAATAGCCTCGGCAAGAAGATTCAAGGCCATTCGAGAGTAGAGCTGTTTCCCAGTCCCCCCCCCCCCCCGGGGAGAGCCTCAGACATATATATTGCTCGTTTCCCATGAAACCGACACAGAGTTGAGAAGTCTCGCCCAGACCCCAAGAAAATTCCCCTAGTTCCAAGTCAGGTGCTAACAACAAAGCAAAGTAACAGCTGAAATATTTTTGTGTATTGGAATTAGCCCCAGCCAGTGAAGTAATTCCATTTAACGATCGCTACCGAGTGATTTTTCCGACTTCTCTCGTCAACTCCTGTCGAAGCCCTCCTCGTTCGCCCCTCGTTTTTGGGTGGCCGAAATACTCTCCCCTGGATCAGACGTTACCGCCCCCACCCTTTTTTTTTTGGAGAACCGTCATCACTTTAACATCCCGCTCAGAAGCTTCGAGCGGCCTCGCCTTACGTGCAGAAGACATCCGTGAAGCCTTACCCTGACGTCTCAACCGGAATCTTCTGTTAGCCAACCCCTCTTTCCCTTCAGTAACCCATTTGCGTTAATTCCCCCCCCCCTCCCATTTGAATAGTCTCCTCCTGTAACACCTTAAGTTTTAACTTCATAGTCTGATTCATAACTACAATTCATCATCCCCCCCTTTCGTTCATTTGATGTAATTTTTTACCATCATTTCTCTCATTTTTTTATGTAAATAAAATTATATTTTTGTACATGCCTCTTTAAATAATCTTGAGCTTTCTATTGTCCATAATTTACCTGACCTCGTTGCACTCTTTCTCGCTACTCAGCTCGTCTAAACTAGTGGTGTTCCGTCCCTTTTCGGTTCGCCTCTAAGTTATTGGTCCATCCCCATAGATATAATATGGTATTGATGTAATATATTGTCATACCACGACAAAACCAAACAAGGAAATCACTAACAAACCAAAAGAGGCAAAGGGCCCAAATCAAATCAAAAAGGAACTAAACCGAAAATTGAGAAACAAATAATTCAAAATGAGTAAGTGAAAAAACAAAAAAGAGGCGTAGTGCTCAAACTAAAATTCAAATTAAAACTGAAATAAGAAAAAGAAAAGCAAGAAACAAATGTAAAAGCATAAATAAAAGGAGGAAAGAGCTCACATTAAAATTAAAAATAAATTTTAATAGAGGCCAAGAGAGCAAATTAAAATTATAATCAAAATTAAATTAAAAAACTAAAATAAAAGAAAGAAATACAAACAACGAAAATTAAAGCTTAAATAAAAAGAGTCAAAATGCCCAACGACAATATAATTAATAAACAAGAACGAAAAAAACTTAGCGTAATAAATGACTTGTAAACCACGATGGAGGAATCGACATAGGAAATAATTAATATAAATATACTTAAGGAATAACTCGACCGTCCTGGACGGTCAACCCTCATCTCGACGGAGGAAATAAAATACAAAGTTAAAAAGGAAAGAAATGCTAGAGATGCCCTCGAAACGAGGCCAACCAGCAAAACTACTTCACATCTATAGAACCCTCCACACATTTCATCTTCTAAAAAAAACATAAAAAAATGATCTGCAGACGGACTAAATTTGAATTCATTTTTTTAACGTTCAACTGTGACCGTGCTTAAGTAAAAAGTTAACTATTCATTAACGTTAACTTTACATTTTGAAGAAAAAAGAAATATATACGCCCTCTAGACTGATTAGAGATTCCTCCTACATACACTGGGCGGGGTGTTTACCCTTATTCGACGCTTTAACTTCCACTTATTTTCCCGACTAAAAACGATATAACACGACCACAGATGCGCCCAGAGCCACTTAAAGTAGGGTATAGTGAACCTTAGAAGGTAGCCTCAATAGGGGGCGCGAAGAATGGAAGGCCTTAAGACTACGAGCCTGAAATTATTTGGAGGCACCTATTAGCTTAGGCCTATTTAGTTAGGGTAGTCGTAAAGCGCTAAAATAAGTAGTTAAATATGGGACCGTAGGCTGTTAGGCGATAGGGAACGTTTTTTACTGTCTTTTTTTAAGTTTAGATAGGAAGGAGGGATACGAACATAGGCTTCGGATGAAGGAACGAAGAAAAGGGCGCCTAGGCGCTCGTCTAGCAAAAGGATGGGTGACTACCCCCCCCCCCCCGCCCCTCGGGAAAGGATGCAGCCTAGAATGCCTGCGAGTACCTCTAAGGATAATTGAACAGGAGAACAAGCCGGACAAAAGAAAGATCTGCGAGACAGCCTATGGACATTTAAAACTACTCCTCGTTAAAATTATCAACATACCAAATGGCTACGTTGTAATTGGGAGTACGGAAAACAATGTAGCAAAATTAGTGTCCCAGGAGGGCGTAGAGACACTAAAAGGAATAGAACTAACGCCCAAAATCCCTACCCAGATTACCGCAAAAAATGTCATCTGCAGGAAAGTTGGCATCTAGGTAGGTTCCCACGACAAAGAAGAAGTTAAGAGAGAAATAGAGAATAATCACGAAGGTATAAAATAAACGAGATAATTAAATTTGGCTACCAGATACATGTATTCAAAATTGTGTGTGCAATAACAGAGATGGCAACAAAGATCTGCCATGTTTAACATGAGAATTCCGCCAGAGATCATGGAGCGCGAGAAACATTAATATTCAAATATGTTTCCGCTGCTACAAGATGGGGGATCATTTGACACGTAATACACCAAGAAAATAGAACCACGACGGAAGACAGTGCAAGAAAAATACTAAGAAATGCGTAAAATGCCATAGGCCACATCGGACTATGACAATGGTAGGCCACCAAAGGAAGGAAATAATAGAACAAAAGGAAAGAGAAGCAAGAAACGAAGAAGAAACTAGAGGTGTGGCTAAAGCAAATGTAAAAAAAATGCAGGAAGCACAGACACATCTAATTGTAGCACAAGGGGAATCAACAAAACTGCTCACATGCATAGTGTATGCCCATGTAATGAATATTGAGAAACCGGGCACATTCGCTTCGACACTAAATACGATGTTAGAAAAAAACGGAATGAAAAAATGTAGTTCCCTGAGAACCCCCATCATCCGAAATCCTTAAGATCAACGTTGCTCAACGACGGCACAACGTGTAACGAGGAACCCACTACCAAAGAAAACTAAAACTCAAACATGGCAGTGCAAAGCAATGAAGGGGACAAAAATAAAAAAGTACGCATGGAAGAACAAGAAATCAAACTTAAAGGCTACATAGATGAATGCTCACCTCCTTCCCGAGAGGTAAGAAACAGGAAGACATCATTAAGGATATTAAAGAAGGAAAATGCAAATGGGCATTCAAAGGAAAGACAGGAGAGAAATACGAGGAAGAAGTACAAAAATGATATTAGGCCCCCCTTGCTGGGGGCAGGGGAGTCTTGGTTGATTTGAGCCTCGGCTTCTGCTTCCGTCTCCGCTTCGGTGTTCCCAGCTTCGACCTCCGCTTCAGCCTCGGCTTCAGTCCGACGTTGTGCACGCCAACCATCTTCGACCCTAAACTCACGTACCCAAAACACATACAAAACACAATAGTCAAGGCCACAAAAACACTCAAAGTCATCAAGGCACTCACAACTACACACTGGGGGAAAACCAAGGAAACGCTCATTAACACATACAAGACAATCACAAGACCAGTACTAGAATACCCCAACACAATTTGGTTCCCAATCATATAAGAAACCAACACCAAAAAACTACAGACAATACAAAACACAGCCCTCCGCACTGCCACGGGATGCACTCTTGACACAAACACCCAACATCTACACGACGATACGAACATCGTACCAATCAAAAATCACGTAAACTACACGCATTACAATTCAGGCAAAAAACGCAACATCTAAATCATCCCCCTCCACCACATCACCAGACAATCTTCCAATCACCGACACAAAATACAGACCATTTTCGATAACAACAACAACTACACCAGCAACTTAGACACGGACCCTAATACAACAACAGAAGACACAATCAAGCGAAAACATGAAAACAATCAACTCTTAGATCACACAACAATACTTGACACACAGAACCCACAATAAAATATTAAGTGCACCACCTCCAATCATAGCAAACACTCACGAAGCAGATCAGAAGAACACTAGCACAGATAAGAACAAACAAATCACCACTCCTGACATCATATATGCATAAAATATCTCCCACGACCTATACAACACCAGACTACCCCAGACTACCCTTAAATGCCTAACACAGATACAACACACCACACATCTCTTCAACTGCCCACAGATACACACAGACCTGGGCCCAGTGGATCTCTGGGAGAGATCCCAGGAGGCGGCGAGTCTGCTTCTGCGATGGTCCGGGGAGCTGGGGAGTGGTCTGGAATAGGTGTGAGGGTCCCGATCCATTGTTGGGCTGGGGAAGAGGTCACCACCACCACCAAGTGCAAAAATTATTAATTGAGGACAAAATACGAATATATCCTAGCAACTGCGTTACTCTCTATCATGCTACATTTCTAAGTATGAAAAATATCAGGTTTAAATATAACGAAGCAGAACCCACCAAGAGATCGACTCGACAGAAATCCAAAGAACTCTAAACGACCAAACGTAGTAAACAATAGAAACAAAAAGCATAAGAAAGCTCAGCATTCTAAAAATTAACACTAGAGATGGATAGGGAAAACATCGACATTAGGAAATATCTTCAGAGCGACGACCAATCCAAATATTATATTATCAGAAAACGGAGTGAACCCAGAAGCAAACACAATGAAACTCTTTGAGTACACCGTCATAAATGCGAACCCTTCAGGCGAGCAACATGACGGGGCGGCCATAGCAATATAAAGAGGGCTGAAGTCAACAATTTGGACGAGACCTTTTTGGCCGTGAAAATTTAAATGAAATTGAGGGCAATAGTAGTAGCCACGGGATACCAAGCACCGAGGAAAGACTAACTCCCCTTGCATAACCTATTTACAATTTCTGACACAGGTTTCCTAACCAGCTTTATGGGATAAATCAATACCAGGTGGCGGGTAAATAGATACCGCCCCAGGAACAAAAGAGGGGCCAACTTAGAAATGATGTTGGAGAGCAGCATTTTCCAGAGATTAGGACCAGACTTCCCAACATATGTCACAGGTAATGCAGCTACAAAGCTAGACTTCGTGTTTAATAGCTTCAATATGTCATTTAACATACACATGCAACCAATTACCTTTGCATGTATTGACCATTTGGAACACTTTTACACATGAATCAATACCCGATACAGGTACCAGTACCGGCGAGGAAGGACTACAGGAGAGCCAAATGGGAAGGTTACACACAAGAACTTAGTAATTTCATCCCAAAGTATTTCACTGATGCTAACCTGGAAGATATTGATTAAGAGAACTCAAGATTAACAAGAACAATTATTAAGGCGGACGAAAGATACATTCCGAAAACAAGATACCGTACTCTTTCACATCCTCGGTGGACAGAGGAAAAATAGACATCTAAGAGGACTACTAGACCAAATAAGGCTCTACGAACCGAATATAGAACGATACGAAAAAATCAGAAGACGGAAAGAACTGAAGCATCTCTTAGAAGAAGAGCAAGGAGACATATGCAACAGCCTAGTAGAGAAAATCGACGAAGAAAAAAGACTAAAAGAGAAATTGATACTAATAATAATTTTACTAAAAGGCAGACCCCCGAGAGAAAAGATAACGATTAAGAATGAACGGGGAGAAAATTTCCAAGAAGAGAGGACTACAGAAGAACTTTTTTGCAATCATGGAAGTCAGTGTTCTCCATAACACCAGAGGAGGACGAAGACTTCAATCCAGAGATAGACGAAATGGTCCAAACATTCTTGCGAGTTAACATGGACAAAATTATTCCAGCACCGATTGTAGAGCGAGGAAAGGAAGAAATTTTGGGTATAGGAGCCTACATAACAACAGAAGAAATCAAGGGCGTAATACAATCATTCAAGCAGAAAGAGTCAGGCCCCTTAGGAATAACTAGAATTAATCTTACCAAACACAAAATATAATAATCAGAACATTCAAGAATATTTATAACGCGTGCCTGAACACCGGTTACTTCCCTAATGGCTATAAACTAGCCAAAATGATTTTCGCCCCAAAGCCAGGAAAACCAACTATCACCTCAGCAGTTACATACTAATGTCGTTACTGAACTTCATGTGCAAAGTCTTCGAGAAGAAGAAAATTACTTTTATAATGATTACCAATTCGGATTTAGAAGAGGCAAAGACACCGTAATGGCACTTGGCATAATAACAAAGAAAATAGCCAAAGCAAATGCAGAGAAAAACTTCATGGTCCTGAGAGATGTAGAAAAGCCATTCGACAAAGTCTGGGTCGGAGGAATGCAATATAAGATCTTAAATCTCCAGATGAACAGCAATTGGAGAGAATTCTCTGCGAACACGTCACAGACAGAAGAGCATATGTGGAGATTAAATGGTTATTCAGGACCAGAATTCGAATTAGAAGCTGGATTCCCGCAGGGGGGCTGTCTCAGCCCCACGTTGTATTCCCTATACACAGAAGACCTGCCACCACCAATAATACTTGATTGCCTAAGCCCTAAACATACAGTTCGCGGATGACATAAGCCAACGAGTCGTCACTGTATACAGGAACGTTTGCTTTTAAGCAAGGGCAATAGCTTTAGAGATCGGCAACATCAACAACTACGAAAAAGATTGGAAGATAAAGAAAAACAAGAGGAAATTTACAATAATTCTAATCTCTAGGAGCAAAACAGCAGAAATTGTAGCCGAGGATCAGAACTACAGATATCACAGTGAAGACAAATTGCTAGGACTCAAAATAGCAAGAGGCTACAAACAACATATAACGGAAAGAGAGAACAAAGCGACTTTCAGGCTAAACCTACTTTACAATCTATGAGGGTTAGGCATGAGGTATTAAAGAAAAAATTATCTTGCACTTGAAAGGGAGGTACTATTTTACCCTCCCATCCCTATAAACGGTGAATTAAGCAACAACAAACTTGAAAGAAGCAGGATTAGAAACGCTCAACATCAACATCAGGAACCAAGAAGAGAAAATATGGAGGAAGATAGACGGAATACCTCCAATATTTTCAGAGCACAAGCACACCAGAGCTGGACTTCCTCTAGGAGAATAGCCTAATGTTCCCACGTTTCTCCACCTCGCCTCCTGGAGGGCCGCGATATCAAACCTTTCCCTTCCGGACCGATGTCTGGTGGCCTCCCGCCGGAAGAATCCACCGGAAATTTCAACTAACCACCGCATTCCTTCCCGGACTGGTTATCCATAGATGGGAGCCCATCTTGGCTTTCGGTGGTTTCAGAAAGTTTACAAAGGACGAAATGGGGGAGATAATCAAGCAGCTCTCACCCTAAGAAGGGCGCTTGACATCAAATCTACTTCCGGAGTCATGTGAACCTCTCCCGAGTTTCGGGTATAAAAGATGAACTCTTTTAACCTTCGGTAGTAGAGCTTGCACAGCGTCTGGCAGGGCAGGAATTGCTATATATCTCAGTGTTGTAGTAAATCGTCGAAGTACCAAGTCTTTAGAGAGGAGATCGGTCCCAGCTAGAGAGGTTCCTAACCCCGTTGGTCTGCAAGTCAGTGCGGACCCAGGCTCGTAATCACGTTTTCAGAGCCGAAGTTACAAACGGCCTCACTCTGGTTCGCTAAGCGAGAAAACTACATCCCGGCTTTTCTCTGTGACTCTACGCGTTGAGAGGTCACTTGGCCCCCCTCACACAGGCACCCAAGATTCCTCGGAGTTCACGAGCGTGGGGAATTCTTTAACAAGAAGCTCCCGTCACCGCCTTCTTCCAGCAGAATCCTGACGGAATTGTGGGATCAGGTCGGTCCCTGGCGAACCTACCTCATCGTCTCCACCCCGTATCTCACCACTTTCACTCACCAGCGCCACCCGAACATCAGGTTCCAAGGTAACCCTTTCCTTTCACATTCCCCAACTTCACCGCGAAGCTTACCAGCATTACAAGTGTATAGGGATTTACATAGTGAACAGTTATTTACAAGCCAAGTGAGATATCCGAACTTCACTTATTAATTTCTCTCTCAAAGAATCTTATTTGTATATTATATATATATATATATATATATATATATATATATATATATATATATATATATATATTCTTGTTTAGTGTTTATTAAAACTTTATTTTCATATTGTTGTGTATCTAACTTCCTTTGGGTCGCTTGCTGGCAAAAATCATTCCAATCATCCCGTAGTCAACCTCTAAGCACTCCGAGTCAATAAACCCATTCAGGACACGGGCCGAACGAAGTATAAGGAGTAGTACAAAGACGCCTCCGCATTCGTGATAATAGGAGATATATATATATATATATATATATATATATATATATATATATATATATATATATATATATATATATATATATATATATATGAGAGAGTAGGGCAAGAACTCCAACCATCCGTCGGCCTATTCCTCGACACTCCCCTTTAACACTTCCTTCCCAAGCGGCAGACACCAGCGGAGAATGGAGGAGGTTCCCATGTTTACTTAAGTTGAAATTCAAAAAGAGAGAAGAAACGAGCATAACGACAAGGATATTTACCTGACTCTATATAAACCCAACCAAAAAAGTTAACCAACCAAGAAACCGGAATGATGCCCTAATAAGACAACCGAATCTAAACAACTAAAATAAGAAGAAACAACCGACTAAGAAAACAACCACAGAAGATTAAAAGTGTAAACAGAAATAAAACGAACAAAGTGAACTCAAAGTGTAATAAGTGAACTATAGTATCAAAACGTTTAGCAAAAAATGATAGTAAAGTAAAACTTAACAGCAAAACAAGTGAACAAAGTGAAATAAGTGAACTACAGTGAAATTAACTCAATAACAAATTAAAATTAAGTGAAAGTTAAGTAAAACAACAAACTTAGGTGGAATAGTGAATTAAGTGATAACAACAAGAGTAGTGAAAAGAAAAGGCAACCCAAAAGGACTAGGTAAAAGAAGATTCAAGAAAGTAACAGACAGGAGACCACACTACAGAAGCGAAACAAAGTAAGGAAAGTAAAAAAAAACAATAAACAAGTAATATAACAACACATAAACAAAGCTCAGAGCAAATATAACTCAAAACGGCATGAATGCTACAATAAACACACGAATAAAAGAGGAAGTGAAAAAAGAAACATAGAATAGGCGGTCCCCCGCTACTGGGGAACTTAGGTGAAAAAAGTGTGAAAAGGAAGAAAGAATGATGAGTGAATGCAGGACGGTGGTTCGGAATCCACGTTAATTAGCGGGTCTCTCTTGCCCTTCGGGCGTGGGTATTCCCTTTTCACCTTTGACTACCGAGGTTGCTTAATATGCCCCCTCACTAATCTGTTCTCTTTTATCCTTCATTTTTTTCCGTCTCGGAGTATAAACCCTCTTCTAAAGCTTGCTCCCCGGACTTCCCACTAACCACTTCACTATCGGTTCACTTGAACTGAGAGTCAGAAGTGTGGGGAATTTCTCCAGGAGCAAGTCGGCCACGGGCCTCCACCTCCTCTGTGCCCCTCGATCGTGAAAGGGGTACAGAGGGGAGCAGGAACCGTGAGCCGTACTTTTCTCCCCTAAAAAAAGGAACAGCAAAGCAGGCAAGGCAAATGGACAGTGGACTATGTTGTAATACGGCCAGTATTGATACCACGCGTGGTGGGCAAACTGGTTTCTGGCTGGTGATGAAAGATAACCCTTAAAAAGGTTGAAAGGCGTCTTGACTAATAGAGATATATCACTTTTTCACACCTTTCGCTTTCTGAAAAGAAAGTATTTGAAAAGATTAAAGAGCTGCGGCGTAAGCTTAATCAGCTATCGCTGTCAATTTGAACAAATCTTGCAAAAAACACGGCCTCCTACAACGTTATATATATATATATATATATATATATATATATATATATATATATATATATATATATATATATATATATACATTCGTTTGCATTCCTAGATGTACATTTATGTTTATGCATGTTTGTACATTTTATTAGATATGTTCTTATCTGCCTCTGCATTTTTACTCCTGACTCCCCTTATGAATCTCCCTTTCTGATCTTATCTCCCTCTTTAATTGTTTTTGTGTTATTTTCAATCCTCTCGGCAGCCTTTTGATATTTGAATCCACCTGTCATTAATGATCCTTTTTTATTATTTATAGCTCTTTTTTTTGTCTCATTTCGCTTCTTCTATTTTTTTATAGAAGCCGTTATTTCATTCTACGATTGGTTTAATTGTTTATTTTTGGCGTTCTCTCACCTCTTCCCCTCGCTTATATATTGCAGTTTTCTGTTGATTTCGTCATTCCTTTATAATGAACTTAAGATAAAAGTTCAAAAGTAATTGGAATCATTATTCTATTTTCCTTGTGATCATTTGCATTTATCGCTTACCCACGCGATACTTTGTGAGTTTTACACAAAATGATTTTTTTAAAATCCAAAGAATTACAAATGGTGAAGTTCAGAATATTTATTTTTATATATCTTCTTCTATAACTATTTTAGCAACGTGATATTTTGAAAGGGAGGAAATTTAGTTTAGAGTTCCTTTTTAAAATTATTATAATAGGCGAAGTTCAGAAAATTTCTAAAAATTTTAATCTTAGTAGTGAAGCACGAGCTCGTCCCGTAGGGGGGGAGCGGCGAAGCCATTGCCTGGGATATATATATATATATATATATATATATATATATATATATATATATATATATATATATATATATATATATATATATATATATAATTAGATCGTTGAATCAATGGGTGCTTAAAGACCTATATATGATAAGAAGCAACCCCGGGCAATTGAGCGAATTGATTACTGTGCGAAACCTGCAGAAAGGACTTAATCGGAGAATTTGAACCATTTAAGTCAAAGAACAGATGGAGGAGGGGTATGTATGGATAGGTCTACCTTGAGCCATGAAAGTTTACAGCTGTCTCTGGTTGAGGAAACTCAGTACTAACCTTCTTCTCCACTGCAAATTAGGACAGGCCTAGGTGTTTACAGGTTTTCTAGTGCTGGTTGTCATATTGATTTTTATTTGAATTTCATCATCCGGTTGGAGGATTTCGCCCCAAATTTAAAGTGAGGAAATTAATTTAATCAATTACTATCTATCTAAATATTAAAATGAAGATCATCTTATTTTTATTATTATTACTCTTACCAAATAAATGAGGCTTACCCATTATCCGAGAAGGGTGACGGGTCTGGACAAATGGAGCGATGCAACGGGGTGCACGGTAAGGAGGGAGCGCGCCGATGGTGGAGTATGTTGAGATGTTCCGTTGAAGACACATTGACTGAAGTGTGAGATCTGAGGTGAGAAGGAAGAGGGCGGGGATTTTAATGGAGTTGTTTTGGTATTGGTTTGCCCACTATCGCACCGCCCCATTCATATCTCAGTTAACGTGGGATTTGAACCAAGGAGCGCTACAGCATGGGGCAATAGTTGATCCCAATGGAGACCCATCCCATCCGGTGACTGACCATGTCTAATATGTATTACCTTCACAGGTGTAAAATGTGTCTACATCAGGCTAGCCGCTAGGCGATACGCCTTCAAATTTAGAAGCCTCGTATTTATTATTTTTATTAGAGAAAATGCAATACACGACATTTTTGTGTTATTAATGTCTTCCTGCAGCGTATTCAGGCGGGCATTCGTTAAATGGAGGAGGTTGTATGTACTTAAAAATGCATGCAATATTTCGCCCACCGAATGATTTTTACCTGAGTCAAGTCCACTCTATCTTTGGATCAGGGGGTGTCCGAACGACAATTGATTTCCGATGTTGTTGCTATGTATTGTGGTGTCAATCTTCACTAACTCTATAATTTAAGAAGGTTTTTTTTTTAGTATTCGAATAATAGTTTGATCTTAGTTTGGTTATGACTTATGTATTTTATCAAAGTTATTTCTAATAATTCTTTTATAATATCATAACAAAATGGTGAAGTTCAGAAATAAATATAAGTATCGAAATTTTGAGATATTTTTTAAAACCCAAAGAATTACAAATGGTGAAATTCAGAAAATTTATTTTTATATATCTTCTATAATTCTATACTTTAGCAACGTGATATTTTTTTTAGATTTTAAATTTTAATCTTAGTAGCGAAGCGCAAGCTCCCCCCCTACGAGGGGGGAAGAGAAAAATCCCTCGGATCTCATTTTTTCCAATTTAAATTTTATTTCATAGTTTCATTTTGCTTTACTGGTTTTTAGGGAAGAGTAGCTCTTTCGTGCTGTTAAAGATTAAAATAGAAAATCGTTGAACCTTTTTGGTTAACCGATGAATTTTTTAATTCCTTTCAAAGGTCTTATTCTCCCAAATTGAAGTTTATCTATGCCGCTTATGCATAGGTAAACTTCAATGTGTTTCTTCGAGAGGGTCTTTATCAAAGAATTTCTCTCTTATAAATCTGATTGACTAAGGACAAAAAAAAAGGCAATCCTGAATAAAATTACAGATTTACGAATAAGAAAAGACTTAAAATCCACTTGAAATTATTTCGTTAAAAAAACAAAGGGAAATGAATTGTGTCATTTTATATCAAAACCAATTTCTGTATCACAGTGATAAATATTGTTCATTAGTTTATAACTGTTATTTCTAGGGATCACTTGGTTATCTAGTTCAAATATTGAATCATAGTTTATATTAGTGAACCAAAAAGTATTAAAATTTTGGATAAATTGACAACGAGGGACCGATCTTCCAGTAAAGAAATGAATTTTATCTCTCATATCTGAACGCTTTCCAATATTACAATATTCTTTTCCATATGTGGAGACCCGAATTGCACCGCATGCTACAAATGAGATCTTAATGGAAGAAAATTGTCTTTTGATTCAAATGTAAAATGTCAATCTATCTTAGAACTGTATTCGTCTTTAATGAAGCTTCAGCAGCTAAGGCTTTTCCATGTTGGAAAAGGATTATGTATACTCAGGATAATCTCTTCATAATTTACCCTGACAATACATTATATTATACTTGTTCTCGTTGAATTGCACACGCCATTTATGTAATTTCGTGTCCTCAACATATTTTTGATAAATTACTTTCTATATCATTTAACTTATTAAACAAAAAGCAATAGCCCATTAATAAATCGCTGAAGAACGACGCTAGTAATTGCTGCCCATGAGGAACTAGGCCCATCTACACCAACCATCTGCTACGGTTTTACAGCCATTTTTCAATCCATTTAAGTATGCTGCCCTTATTCCGTACGCTTTCGCTTTATAAGGAGTCTTTATGTGGAAAGGTATGATGATTTTTTTTTTAAGTTAAGATACATATTTATTCTGGTCACACGTTGGTATTCTAATTATGTGAAAAAAGTAGAGCAAATTTGTTAACTATGAGAGATTGCATCGATAGCAGTTTTGCGGCAGCATTTATTAATTAATCTATTGACCTCGATATGCTCTACAATCCTATCTCTAACAATGGACTCTATGGATTTACCAAGGACAGATGTAAGAGAAATGGGCACGGTGTTTCAAGGATGTCTTTATTCCCTTTTTAAAATTGGTGCTAAATTTGCCCCTTTAAATTCGTCAAAAACTATTCCCTTACTAATGAACTTTCTCCAAATAATAGAAAGGCGTTTTATTAGTTCGCTTTCTAACACCTTAAAATGAATTGTTATATTTTTAAGGAACCTAGCGCTTCGGAACTTTTAGAAATATGAGGACTAATCTCATTTTCCTTTTATGCCACTGGAAATTCTAGGATATACGTCAAAATATATTAAGACTTGTGAAAGAAAGTTAAAATTGTCAAATTAAATGGTGTTTTATACTCGTAGGTTTTGGACTGGTGGTCTATCGGAGTCCACCACTTGCTTGGTGTGGATGAGCGGCGTTCCCTAGGGATGTCCACGTTACATACCGCAGTACATTGCATAACCATGGTTGTTTTTCCTTATATATATATATATATATATATATATATATATATATATATATATATATATATATATATATATATATATATATATATATATATATATATATGTGAATGATAATGTATGTTGTTGCAAGCTATGCCTAATTTAACTTTCATGAGGAAACCGATGACAAAAATTATTTAATCATATAAGGGGAGTGCAAGCGCAATATGTATATAACCTTAAGTCCTAGCCTTAAGTCTTAATCTTAAGTCATAGAAGATAAGGTTACTTAGCCTCTGTCTCTCAACTGTTGGCGTACTACCTGCTTGTGGTCCCCCTGCCTTTAATTGAAGGTATGTCCAACGACCGAGTGACGGGCGGTATAACCCAGCCAACCCCACTGCTTTGTCGGAGCCCTTGGAAGGGCCAAGGCTTCAAGAGTAAACCTGGAGATCAAATCGGCACGGTGCTCGTGCATTAGGCGATAGTTCAAAGAGGGACTTTTTTTCGGCAGAGCAATGCAAATTACAACTGCTCCAGTCGTCCTGGGTCATTGCCTTGCCACTGGACTCAGCAGGGGAAAGTGAAGATGGTGGACTAAAGAATGCACATCTACTTTCCACCTTAAACATCATCATGCAAGTTATCACTCCATACATTGCTCATTCATCTACACATTCTTGCAATACCCTATCCACAATGTTGCCATAGCTCGCCGTGAAGGACGACACCAACAAATACAAGGACCCCATATCTGCGATGTCTGTGGAAGAGACTGTGCCAACCTTGACAGACTCCGCAGCCATCAATGATCTCACCAAAGACGATAATCATCAACCAAACATCTTTAAAATCATCCATGTATGGAGTGACGTCGTCATGGGCAACTATGAGCAACATTAGGCAAGTTCGTAGTCTAATGACGAAGTTGAAAACAACTGGTTCAGTTGCAGTGGTCAAATCGCATGGGGTGAATCGTTCTTGTCGGACAGAGCAACAAATTGCTGTTGTGCAAGAGAGGTGTCACTGAGTCCGGGAAAATCGATTTGCCAACATATGCAGCAGTTGGACATTCCGACCACTTCATTACGTCGAATTCTGCATAAAGATCTCCATATGTACGCGTACAAAATTCAAATTACGCAGCATCTTCAGCCACCTGACCACAGGAGGTGGAAGCAATTTGCTGACTGAGTTGTGGAGAGACTTGCAGCCAAAGAAACTTTTTTAAAGAAGATCATCTTCAGTGACGAAGCCCACTTCCACTTAAGTATATTTGTTAATAAACAAAACTTCCGGATTTGGGCAAATGAAAATCCTCGAATAATGCAAGAGCGTGAAATTCATCCGCTGAAAACGAATGTGTGGTGTGATTTGGCGGCAGGTGTAGTACCTGGACCGTTCTTCTTTGAATATGATGAGGGGAATACAGTTACCATTAATGGAGAACGTTACCGAGACATGATGTCCACTCAATTATGGCCGGAGTTAAAGATACGAAGATTGAAAACCTCTGGTTTCAGCAGGATGGGGCAGCCTGACACACTTCGCGCCAAACGCTTGCATTACTCCAGGAAAAATTTCCGAGAGTAATATCCTTGTATGGTGACCAGGAATGTCTACCAAGTTCCTGCAATCTTACTCCTTGTAATTTATTCTTTTAGTGGTATGTTAAATCACAGGTATACGTCAAAAAAACACCAACAATTGCTGAACTAAAGGCTGAAATCAGGTGTGTGATTGGAGGCATCGAGCCACACATCTGTGAGAGAGGAATCGGAAATTTCGAGGAGCATATTGGCACCATTTATGGAACACCCTATATATATATATATATATATATATATATATATATATATATATATATATATATATATATATATATATATATATATATTCATCGTAACAAGTTTTGTTAAAAGCGACTGCTAATTTTGCGTTTGTGATTATTTTTCACATCTTTCCATTTGTCTTATATTTGCCTTTATGTCTGGATTGAGTCCATGTATAAGTTCTCCAAAGTTCATAAGAGCAAGATTTCGAAATTATAGCGAGGGAATAGAAGATTCCTTAGGTAAAAAACACTATATTTATCTGACGCGTTTCGTTACAACTCGTAACATCTTCAGAGATACAAGAAAATACAAGAGAAAATTATAAGAATTGTTTTATATATCATGGATAGACGGTAAACGTACAGACGAACATAGAAGTCACTCAGGTAGGGTGCACTGGCAAACTCATTGGCAGGGTGGGATACGTCAAGAGCGCAGGTAGAAGATTAAATTTGCGGTCGTATCCAGATAGATAAATGACCTGGATACCTGAGATAAGCTCTCCCGTGCGTTTCTATTCCGATTCTTGTTGCTACTCGTAGGTAGTATTCCATTTGAATTGAGTTGAATATTAATTTTTGGTTGTTTTTCTTGTATGTGAATAGCTTCTAGAAAGAGTAATTGTGGCCGATCAGGTGCGGAGTCGATAATTTTAGTTTTCTCTTCTAACATTTTTCTGCTGAGAATTATTGCATGGTTTTTAGGGGCGCCATTCGTCAGGTGGTTGGTCATTCATTCTTCGTGATTTGGGCCGAAAACAATCCAAATGAGATACACCCAACTTTACCTCCATATATATATATATATAATGTATATGTCTCATGAGCGCGAGAGAGTGATGAAATAAATCCAGCATACCGCATGAAAGAGAACAAGATTTGCTGACCAAAGTCGCGTGCTCTCACTTCTTCTGATTTATGACCTAACGACCTTCAAAACTTTCAAGGATTTTCCGACTGACCTTGGGAGGACCTTGGTAATTATATTATTTAAAAGAGAATGTAAAACAACAAAAGGTTCTCAGATACGTTAGAATCGGCCGAAGAGTTATGATGTTATTGCCAATACAATATAATTCTTGGACTAATCTTGGGATGACCTTGACAATTAAATAGTTTGAAATAGAATGTAAAACAACATAGGGGATGGAGCTTCGTTAGAATCAGCCGAATAGTTAAAAATATATTAACCCCCCCCCAAAAAAGCAAAACGGGGACGGACAGACCGACATAGTTAGATATAGAGTCGCACGCGACTAAAAACGGAATAATTTTTAGTCGCAGGCGACTCTACATCTCACTATGTTGGTCGGTCTCCGGTAATGGCACGGAGATTTGCCTTCCTTGCCGCCGTGCTGACGGGACTCAGTGCCCCGTCCAGCCCCAGCTTAGCTCTTCTCCTTCTTTCAGACAGCATGCGTTTCTACCCTACTTCCTCACTTTCCCTACAGTCTATCCTTCAACTTTCTCTGGTTAGCCTATAATTTACCAGGGTAGATACTGACCAGCTTTCTCTCGCCCAACTATCCCGGATCAGGACTGAGAGGGAGAGGGGACAACGTTCCTTCACCCCTGAGCTCCGGTCTGGGGTGGTGGGTTTTTAGCAACCTGCATCATCCCTATCCGCACCTTCCTCACTTCCCTTTTCTTTCTCCTTTCAATCTCTATCCATTTTACGCGCTGCCAAAGGTGGAGCCGCTATGCGGATGGGCTGCCAGGCTACTAGGCGGTAGGAGTGTCCTCAAATGGTTGTAGCTGGTTCTGCCGGCCCCGTACTCACCCTTCGCAAAGCGAGCTACTGCGTAGAGTGAATAGCGTTGTGTCCTGCAAAAAGACCAGGGTCACCATGACCATGAATGAAGAAAATAATATATTCCCATTTACTCCCCCTTCACCAGCAACGGAGCCACCTTCGGGCAGCTCCGAGAAAATGGAGCCCCCCCCCAACCCTTGTGCTTACGTAGGGTGCCATCCAAAACTGTTAAACTGGAGAGAAGACTTACTCTTCTCCTCACCTACTTCTCTGGAGGTGCCGTCGAGTGCCTCATCTTTCCAGCAGCATTCCCCCATTTATTTTCTAAGGGGACTGCCAAGAAAGGGGAAGGAGGGAAGACAGGCCCCGTCGACCTCTTCCCTCTAAAAACCTGCGGGCTGGCATATTGATTTTAGAGGGTGTCGCCATACGTGCCCCCATAATGTCCTGAGGGGAGGAACATGGATGCCCCTCCTGAGATGGACATGGTCCATGAGGCAACATAGCCCCAGACGGTAGGACCTTCCATGGGGACGAACCTGGACTCTGTGCCAAACACCAAAATCGAGTTCACCCCTGTGCAAGGTCTTTCTCAGACGGCTCTAGTATCTTAGGCTTTACAAGGAGAGGAGGGATCTCCTCCTTCGGGTGGTGCCCCTTTGACAGCCAAGACCTTTTCCATCTCGGAGAAGGATCTTGATGAGGCCGGTCCATTTGGCGTGGAGGCTCCTGCCGGCGTAGGGGAGAGGCGGATTCATTCTCCGCCCTCCTCTCCTAAAAAGGAAAAGAACAAGAAAAATACGAAGAAGATTCGGGGCTGCTCTCCTTCCGCGAGGACGGACGGGGCCGCTGCCGTTTCGGTAAGCGACCAACCCAAGATAGGTACAACCGACTCCGTTGCTCCACCGGGGGGGGGGGTCACACGAAGACCGGAACTGCGTAGAGCGGAGCCTCGATTACGTCGGGGCCCCTCATTCAGAGGATACTTGGCGTTTTGGAGCCAGCTGGCTTCAAGCGTGACCTTGTTATTTGCTCCACTAGTATCATAATGTTGGCTAAGGGAGATATGGTCCATCAGAGGAGAGCTCTAGCTAGTGTGATTGGTAGAGAGCCGAAGGTGACCCGTTTCTCGGACGGTAGTCTTTTGGCTAATTCGTCGAATGCCCCCGAGGTGGTGGCCATGATTAGTGCCCTTCGGGCACTCGATTGCACGCCTTTGAGTGTGACGACGCACTACAGCATGATTTTCGTGAAATAAGTAATCTATGAGAGGGAACTGGTTGACTACTCCATAGATGACATCACCTTAGAGCTGGCTGACCATGGGGCTCTCCAGTTCAGACGTGTGATGAGAAAACATAGAGGGGCCTCGAGACCCACCCTTACAGTCTTCGTCACGTTTGATTGTGACAAGCTCCCTGAGTTAGTGCGTGCCGATTGGTACCGCTACCGCGTGAAGGCATTCGTGCCACTGCCGCGGAAGTGCTATTACTGTCACAGCTTCGGCCATACTAATCGCTCCTGTCGACGTGTAAATTTAAGGTTACCCGATGTCTGGGTAAGTTCCTGCAAGGCAGCTCAGGATCGTCTCTCATTTCGCGAGGCTAAGGAATTGTTCCTGGTTCGCACGGTGCTGCCCGAGATGTCCTATGCCTCAATGTTGAGAAAGACAAGCTCTGCTCCTGGCCCATACAGGCCTGCGAGCAGGGTCATTTCCGCGCCCACTCGGAACCCTTCTGAGGGTTATAATTACCCCAGGCGCTCTCCTGGTAGAGCTAGCGGCACAAAGGCTTCACACCCAGCCCCGGCTAAAACTAGGGCTCTCCTCCTTTCCCCCAGCGTGACCGTTTCGCGTGAGGCGAAACGGATTAGACTTACAGGATGCAACGCCCCTCACTAGTGTCGTGAGTCCATCTTCCAGGCTTCCTAAAGCTGCCCCAGCCTAGCACACATATTGGTAGGCTGGGTGGCTAGGAGACGGTGGATCCTCGAAAAGAAGGCCACCCGCCACCGAAGCCGCTCTGCCCACCTAAGGTTTCGACGCGCAAGGAGGAAAAGACTCGCATGGCGAGCCCAACCTCCCCCTGTAAGTCTTCGAAGGAGACAGCGCCTTCAACACATTGTCCAGCCAACAGCGCCCGGAATTCCTGCTCCTGGAAGCGTACGGCCATACCCGTGAGGGTCTTCTGTTCAAAGAGGGCCCCACATCTCCTTCGAGCCAGGTCTGGAAGGCATATTCCTTCAATGGAGTTGCTGCGGCCTCCGGGCCAACTGGGAGGAGCTGCGGAGGCTTGTCTCCTGCCGTTCCCCTTCAGCTAGCATTTTGCAGGAGACCATACTTGGAGCGTGCTCCATGCCCACCCTCCCGAGGTATAAGTGTTTTGCGAGCCCAGCACCAAGAGATGGGAGCTGAGAGGGAGGATGCGCGATTTACACCCGGCATGATGTCCTTGTTCTTCTCTTTGCTTTAGATACCTCCTTTCAGGCAGTAGTTGTGCAGGTACAACTGGATAGGAGGTATACTGTTATTTCCGCGTACATGCCACCGTCAGCCGACTTTGACGCGGGGCACTTCCGCCGCGTCGTGGCACGGTTGCCGATGCCCTGTGTCATGCTCGGAGATATGAGTGGTGTATTGCAACCCTCTCGGCGGTGAAGACAGAATCAGAGCCCAACTGGCAGAGTCCCGCTGACTTAAAACAGAGGGGAGACGGGGTGGAAACCGACCCCTCTTGGGAATTGGAGCCATCCGAATACACTAGCACAGCTTCAGCGTGACACGAATAGTGCTCTACAAAGGCCGAAGGCAATAGTTCCGGCGCTGTAGAAGCTTTGGAAGCAGAGGCGTGGCGACAAATAGTCAAAGGTGGTACCCGCCAGGGTGGCGTCCTGGGGGGCAGAACCAGGGCGCCACCGGCACGAGAGCTATACCTAGCTCTCAAAGGAGTTTTCTAGCACTAAATTTAAAGGGCTTACGGTATTATTGGCGTCTCTCAGCGGCATATGCACCATAGAGATCAGCTACGGATGCAGCGAGAGTTGTTGGCGATTGAGGGAGGCCCCGGCTCGCGCGTACGAGCGAATAATACACTGTGCACGGCGCATAGCGAGTTAGATCTTCTCAGCATCAACAAGTTGGCTTTCAATGGGGGACTTATGGAAGGCACCGGTCGCCAGGCAAAGGCCAGTGTGGTAGATCTAGTCCACCTTCCGCAATACATGCTCTGCTGCGGATGCAAAAACTCTCATTCGTAGTCGAGCTTCGAACAAATAAAGGATCGTTAAAAAGTATGGCCGTAGCCCTATCGGCGCCCCAGGTGCTAAATTTAACGGAACGAAGAATACCCATGGCGCGGTTACAAAAGACCCTAATGCTGCGAATATCAGCCTCCCAGTTGGGGAGTTGGTCAAATACAAAACCAAAGAAACTGTGTGAGTCCACCACTTTCAGCCACACCCCATTGAGAAATAAGTCTGGTTCAGGGTGGAACCGTGGATAGCGGCAGAAGTGCACCACTTTAGTCCTGGCCAAGGAAAACTGAAGCCTGTGCACTTTAGAGTAACGAGAGTCAACGCTCTAGAGTTGCAATCTGGGCCGCGTCAAAAGAGATCAAAAAGGCGTCCGCGTAGAGCGTAGCAAGAACATCTTTCTGCAGCACTGAGTTGATGCCGTCAATGCTCAGTGTAAAGAGTGTGATACTGAGGACACTTCCATTGGGCCGGAGAGGGCTCCCCCCACCCGTACACGGAAACAACGATCTCGCAAAAATTCAGATACAAAGATTGGGAGGCGTCAACTCGTCCCCATCGTGTGAAGAGCTTCCATGAAACCGTATCATCATGCGGTACCATTTGACTTATCCAGATCGAATAAAACGTGCCTAAATGCTCTCTAGAAAGTAAGGCGGCATCGAAGACGGCATTTTCCAGTCAGCGTAGAGCCTCTGACGTGGAATGGAATTTGCGGAAGTCCGCACTGTGCAGAAGACAGATGACCTCTGCAGTCCAGAAAAAAAGTTAATCCAACCTTTACTAATTTGCCCATCAACTTGCACACGCAGGAGGTTAGAGAGATTGGGCGGAAACCGGCCTGGGTAGAGTGATCTCTTCCCAGTTTGCGAAAAGTTAGAACAGTAGCGATTAGTTAGGAATCTGGGAGGATACCCTCTACCCATATCCTGTTGAACAAATCTAACACAAAGGCCATTCCTCGCCCACCTAGATGTGGAAACATGGCGTACAGGTCATCTTCTGGACAAGGAGAGGTGTCCGCGCAAGAAGCGAGATCGGAAAGCAACTCACTCAGAGAAAACCTGTCGTTGAAGGGTTCTCCGCCTCTGGAGGTGAAGTCCAGTCGGCAGACTTCTGCCACATAAAGAGGTGCATTGAATGCTGGTGGAGCAGCATCCCCGGCTAAAAAATGCGGAGAATACAGTCGCGAAAGATTCTGCCAAGGACGTGGGGTCCGAGATGGCGGTCCCATTCTCCTGCAGAATGGGAGGAGGGTCTTGCAAGAACTTGACCCGAATCCTTTTGACTCACTTCCACACCTCTGCTAGAGGGGATCTTACTGTTAACTGAAGACACGTGTGCTTGCCAAGAAGAGCGGTGGGTGTGTTTTGAAAAATACTGGAACCTAACCCTAGCCGACACTGAAATCGTGTGGGCGGCGCTTATAGCGCATGTAGGCATAACGCTTCTGTTTGAGGGCTGCTTCACACTCGGCTGATCCCCACCGGAGCGTTAGGCATGCAAAACGGCCAGAAGTTGTAGGAATAGTAGTTATGCCCACGGTAATGAGGTTGCAGGAGAAGAACTCACTGGCCTCAAAAAACGAATCAAATTCCTCGACTGATATAGTGAAATCACTCATCTCCTGAAATCCGGAACACTGTGCCCGCGCCAAGCACCACCATGGTGGGCTCACGGGAGGCAGTGGCCCAGAAAATTATATTTGAATAGGAAAGTGATCATTACCATGGACGCCATTGACCATCCCACACCCAAGATTAAGCTGTGCATCCAGAGAGCACAAAGATAGACCGAAGCAGGAAAATGAAGCAATTCTCGGGCAGTGATACGTAAATTCATCCACAGTTAGGACATCTATCTCCAGGTAGTATATTAGGTCGGTAAGGACTTGATCCCTGTAAATAATCGAGTAGTCTCTCCAGAGGGGGTGTCTACCGCTCAAATCACGGAGCAAGAGAAAGGGCCTCGGCAACCGTGCTATAAAGCTGGGGAAGTTCCCCGCGTCGAAGTCGGCTGACGGTAGAATGTACGCGGAAATAACAGTAGACCTCCTATCAAGGTACAGCTTCACAACTACTGCCTGAAAGGAACAAACTACAGTGAAGAGAAGAAAGAGACATAATGCTGAGTGTAAATCGCGCATTCTCCTGCCCGGCCTCCATCCCGTGATGGTGGGGTCGCAAACCCACTATACCCTGGGAGAGTGGGCAGATCTGACGTGCCCAGCATGGTCTCCTGCAAAAGGATAGCTAACGGGGAACGGAAGTAGACTAGCCTCCGCAGCTCCTCCAAGCTGGCCCGGAGTCTAGGGCAATTGCATTGAAGAATAATGCCCCCCAGGCCTAGCTCGGAGGCAATGCGGGGGCCTTCTTCCAAGAAAAGATCCTCACGGGAATAGCCGTCCGCCTCCCGGAGGCAGAACTCCGGGCGCTGTTGGGCGGACAATACGCTAAAGGCCCTGTCACCTTCGATGACTTATCGGGGGAGGTTAAGGCTTGCCATGCGAGTCTTTTCCTCCCTCCGCCTCAAAACCTTAGGCGAGGGGGGGTGGCGTCGGAGGCAAATGTTCCTCTTTTGGAAGATCCACCGTCTCCGGGCCACTCAGTTTACCACTAGGTATGGGCGAAGGAGCCGAAGCTCCTTTAGTTCTGTCCTCCTCTCAGCGAGCACCTTTAGGAGCCCCAAAAGATGGTCTCATGACCATATTCAGGGGTGTTGCCTCTTGTGAGTCTAACGACCCTGGTTGTAGCCGGGGGTAGGTTTAAACTCTTTGCGCCTGGACGGCCTACGAGCATGGTCTTTTACTTGCTCATTGAAGCATAGGACGTTCCAGGCAGCGCCGGGCGCTTTAGAACCAAGTCCTCAGCCTTGGAAAATAAGAGCAAAACGACCGTGCTCGTAGGCCGTCCAGGCCTACGAGCACGGTCGTTTCCTCGCCCATTGAAGCATAAGAAGTTCCAGGCAGCGCCGGGCGCTCCAGGACCAAGTCTTTAGCCTTGAAAAATAAGAGCAAATCGGTGGCCTGAACGGCTAGTATTTCCTTCTCAAGGAGATACGCACCACATTCCTTCGAAGAAGCGGGTTTCGGCTCTCTGCAATTTACACACTTGACCACACACGATTTAGACTTATCGTGCGCGGCCTTGGAGCAATTTACACAGACTTCGGGTGACTTCGACTTTGCGCGTCTACAGGAGTGATTAATTTTGCCGAAGCGGTGACAGTAGTAGCACCTCCGCGGTATTAGCACGAATGCCTTCACGAGGTAGCGATACCAACCGACACGCATCGATGAAGAGTGTAGGGGTGGGTTTCGAGGCCCCTCCTTGTTTTCTCATCACATGTTCGACCTTGACGGTCCGATGGTCGGCCAGCTCTAAGGTGCTGTTATCTATGGAGTAGTCCACGTGTTCCCTCGCATAAACTACTCCTTTCACCAAGTTCATGGTAAGGTGCTGCGTCTGACTGACCGGCGTGCCATTAAGTGTTTAAAGGGCACTAATCATGGCTACCACAGAGGGATTCGACAGTATTCGCCAAAAGGCTCCCGTCCGAGAAACGTGTCACCTTCGGCTCTCTACTAACCACACTAGCTAGACCTCTCCTCTCATGGATTATGTTTTCCTTAGCGAACATGCTGCCCTAATTGGAGCGAATAACAAGGAAACGTTTGAAGCCAACTCGCTCGAAAACAGGGCGGAGCCTCGATGACATCGGGGCCCCTCATTCAGAGGTTACCTGACGTTTTCGAGCCTGCTGGCTTCAAGCGCTTCCTCGTTATTCGCTCCATTGATGGCGGCATGTTGTCCAAGGGCAACATGATCCATCAGAGGAGAGGATTAGCTAGTGCAATTGGTAGAGATCCGAAGGTGACCCGTTTCTCGGACAGGGGCCTTCTAGCGGATGCTTTAAATCCCTCAAAGGCAGACATGATTAGTGCCCTTCGGACACCTGAGGGCACGCTGGTGAGCGTGACGACGCACTATACCGTGAACTTTGTAAAAGGAGTAGTTTATGCAAGGGAACTCGTTGACTACTCCTTTGAGGACATCACCCTAGAGCTGGCCGACCATGGGGCGGTCAAGGTCGAACGTGTGATGAGAAAACAGGGAGGGGCCTCGAGACCCACCCCTACACTCTTCGTCGCGTTCGACTGTGACAAGCTCTCTGAGTTGGAGCGTGCCAGTTGGTACCGCTACCGCGTGAAGGCATTCGTGCCACTGCCGCGGCGGTGCTATTACTGTCACCGCTTCGGCCATACGAATCGCTCATGTAGACGTGCAAAGTTCGGGTCACCCGAAGTCTGTGTAAATTGCTCCAAGGTCGCACACGATAAGTCCAAATCGTGTGTGGCCAAGTGTGTCAATTGCGGAGAGCCGCACCCTGCTTCTTCGAAGCAGAGTGGTGCATATCTCCTTGAGAAAGAAATCCTAGCCGTTCAGGCCCAGGATCGACTCTCATTCCGCGAGGCTAAGGACTTGGTCCTGGCGCGCCCAGCTCTGCCTGGGACGTCATATGCCTCAGTAGTTAGAAAGGCACCCTCTGCTCCTGGCCTATCCAGGCCAACGAGCACGGTTGCTTCTGCGCCCATTCGGAGCCCTTCTGCGGACCCTAACCAACCCGGGCGCTCCCCTGGTAAAACTGGCGGCAAAAAGCGTTCATACCTTGCCTCGGCTAAAACCAGGGCTTCCCCCTCTTCCCCCAGCGTGACCGTTTCCAGCAAGGTGAAACGGCCACGCGCCTCCACCAAGTCGTCAGACTCACAGGAGGCAACACCCCTGAAGATGGTCGCTAGGCCATCTCCAGGGGCTCCTAAAGCTGTCTCCTGAAAGGAGGACAGCAACAAAGAAGCTTCGGCTCCTTCGCCCACGCCCTGAGGGGGAGCGAGTGGCTCGGAGACGGTGGTTCCTCGAAAAGAGGGCCCCCCCCGCCTCCGAAGCCGCAACGCCCGCCTAAGGTTTTGAGGCGGAGGGAGGAAAAGACTCGCATGGCCTGCTCAACCTCTCCCAATAAGTCCTCGAAGGCGACAGCACCCGGGGTTCTGCCCCCGGGAAGCGTACGGCCATTCTCGTGAGGGTCTTCAGTTCGAGGAGGGCCCCCACGTCTCCTCCGAGCTAGGCCTGGAGGGCATATTCCTTTAATGGAATTGCCGTGGACTCCGGGCCAACTAGGAAGAGCTGCGGAGGCTCGTCTTGTTTCGTTACCCGTTAGCTATCTTTTTTCAGGAGACCATGCTAGGTGCGTGCCCCCTGCCCGCCCTCCTGGGGTATAAGGGTCTTGCGACCCCACCACCGTGGGATGGCCGGGCTGGGAGATGTGCGGTCTATACCCGGCATGATGTCTCCGTTCTTATTTTTTCTTTAGATACCTCCTTTCACGCAGTGGCTGTGCAGCTGCACCTGGATAGGAGGTATATTATCATTTCTGCGTACATTCCACCTTCAGCTGACTTCGACGCGGGGGACTTCCGCCGCGTCGTGGCACGGTTGCCGAGGCCCTATCTCTTGCTTGGAGATCTGAACGGCAGGCATCCTCTCTGGGGAGATTACTCTATAAATCCCAGGGGACAAGTCCTTGCCGATCTGATCGAAGAGCTTGAGATGGGTGTCCTAAACGTGGATGAGTTTACGCATCACTGTCCGAGAACCGCTTCATTTTCTTGCCTTGACCTATCTTTGTGCTCTTCGGATGCACAGCCTGATTTTGATTGGGGGGTGGTCGATGACCTATATGGTAGTGATCACTTTCCCATTCAAATATCATTTTCAGGGCAACTGCCGCCTAAGAGACCACCTCGGTGGTGCTTGGCGCCGGCGCGGTGGCCTGCATTTCAGGAAATGACTGAATTCTCTATCTCAGTCGAGGAGTTTAGGTCGGTAGATGAGGGCGTTGAGTTCTTCTCCGGCAACCTCATTGCCGTTGGCCTGACTACTATTCCTAGGACGTCTGGCCGTTTTGCACGCCGACCACTTCCATGGTGGTCGGCCGAGTGTGAGACGGCCCTCAAACAGAAGCGTTATGCCTACATGCGCTATAAACGCCGCCCGAACGATTTCACTGTCGCTGAATTTCGTCGGGGTAGTGCTAGGTTCCGGTATATTTCGAAGCACGCCCGCCGCTCTTCTTGGCGGGCATACGTGTCTCCACTTAACGGCAAGACCCCTTTAGCTGAAGTGTGGAAGCGAGTCAAAAGGATTCGGGGCAAGTTCTCGTAGGACCCCCCTCCCGTTCTCCAGGAGAATGGGACCGCAATCTTGGACACCGCCTCCGTGGCGGAATCCTTAGCGACCGCTTTTTCCGCATTCTCTAGCCGGGATGCTGCTCCGCCAGCATTCAATGCACGTTGTGATGACGCGGAAGGCCGCCGGCTGGACTTTACCTCCAGAGGTGGAGAACCCTTCAACGACAAGTTTACTGTGAGTGAGTTGCGTTCCGCTATCGCTTTGTGCGCGGACACCGCCCATGGTCCGGGCGATGTCCCGTACGCCATGCTTCGACACCTGTGTGAGCGAGGCATGGCCTTTCTGTTGGATTTGTTCAACAGGATCTGGGTGGGAGGTCTTCTCCCAGACTCCTGGCGAATCGCTACTGTGCTCGCCTTTCTCAAACCGGGGGGAGATCACTCTACTCCGACCGGTTTCCGCCCAATTTCTCTAAGCTCTTGCGTGTGCAAGTTGATGGAGAAATTAGTAAATGTTAGATTAGCCTTTTTCCTGGACAGCGGAGGCCATCTGTCTTCCGCACAGTGCGGCTTCCGCAAGTTATACTCCCCGTCGGATGCTCTGCTCCGACTGGAAAATGCCGTCTGCGAGGCTTTCCTTCGTAGACAGCACTACGCCACGGTGTTTTTCAATCTGGAGAGGGCCTATGATACCGCATGGCGATACCGCATGGCGATGCCCTGAGCATCAACGGCATCACCTCGTCGCTGCCGGAAGATGTTCTCGCCACGCTCTACGTGGACGACCTTCCGATCTCTTTTGGCGCGGCCCAGATGCCAACTCTGGAGCGTCGACTTCAACAGGAATTTAACCGCGTCTCTCGCTATGCCGAAGCGCACAGGTTTTGGTTTTCTTTGGCCAATACTAAGGTGGTGCACTTCTGCCGCCATCCACGGCTTAACCCAGACCCAGATTTGTTTCTTAATGGGGTGCGCCTGGATGTGGTTGAGTCGCACCGTTTCCTTGGTCTTGTATTCGACCGACGCCTCACCTGGGAGGCTCATATTCGCAGCCTTAGGGTCTCTTGTACCCGCGCCATGGACATTCTCTGTTCCGTGACGTTCAGCGCTTGGGGCGCTGATAGGACTACTGCCCTAATTTTTTATCGATCCTTTGTTCGTTTGAAGCTCGACTACGGATGCGAGTTTTATGCATCCGCAGCCGAGCGTTTATTGCAGAAGGTGGATTCGATCCACCACACCGGCCTTCGCCTTGCGACCGGTGCCTTCAGCACTTCCCTCATTGAGAGCCTGTTGGTCGATGCTGGGGAGATGCCACTCGCTCTGCGCCGCATGCAGTGCATCACTCGCCTGTACGCGCGAGCCCGGCGCCTCTCTCAGTCGTTAACAGCTCTCACTGCATCCGCAGCTGATCTCGATGGTGCCTATGCCACCGAGAGACGCCAGTCATACCCTAAGCCCTTTGGGTTTAGGGCCAGGAAACTCCTTCGAGAGGTAGATATAGCTCTCGGGCCGGTGGTGCCCCTGGTTCTGCCCAGGACGCCACCCTGGAGGGTACCACATTTGGCTATTTGTCGCCACGCCTCTGCTCCCAAAGCTTGTACTGCGCCGGGAGTATTGCGTTCGACCTTTTTGGAGCACACATCGTGTCACGCTGGAACCGTGCCAGTGTATACGGATGTCCCCAAGTCCCATGAGGGGGTCGGCTTCCACGCCATGTCCCCTTTGTTTGAACTCAGCGGGGCTCTACCAGGCGCTGTGTCTGTCTTCACGGCCAAGCTGGTGGCAATACACCGGTTGGTACGGGAGATTACGCAACGTGCCCGGTTCGGAGACCGGATCGTGATCTATAGCGACTTACAAAGTGCCCTGAGTGCTCTCGGGGCATTGGAATCTCCGCATCCCCTGGTTTGCGATATCCGTGACGCCATGGTTTTGGCGAGCCGGGCAGATGTCTAGATTATCTTCTGCTGGGTTCCTGGGCATGTAGGAATTGCGGGGAATGAGCGCGCCGATGAGGGCCATAAAGAGTCCGCGAGGACTCTGCGACTGGACCAGCGTTTTGCTCTTCCTCATACCGACTACATGGCAGGAATACGGGCAGTTCTTCGGACTGTTTGGCAAAGAAGATGGCAGACGGTCGAAGGGAACTTAAAGCTGCGTGCCATTGCGCCGCGACTGTTCCCATGGACCTATCCCCCAATGCCGCGGCGGCTTCAGGTTGCTTTCTGTCGTCTCCGAATCGGACACAGTCGTGTGACGCATTGCTATTTGATGGAGCGCTGGCCCTCGATCTATTTCAACGACTACGTCGTCCCCCAGACTGTTCGGCACATTCTCGTCGAATGTCTGGGTGATCTTCGCGCACGATACCTGTCCCGGTACCGGGATGGGCGGGGTCGCTACCGCCTGTCCCTTGTACTCGGGACAGATTCGTGCACATTGACTTGTGGACTTGTTGACTTCTTGGGGGAGGCCGGCCTTCTCCCTATTATTTAAGCAAGGTTTGTTTTTTTTGTTTTGTTTCGTTTTTTGCATTTGTTTTTTGTTTTGTTTTTCCTTTAGTTGCACGCTCCTGCGCTGGGGGGACCTCTCCCCGACGCACCAGCTTGCTTCCTTTCCCCCTTTTTGGGGTATTGATTTTTTTCTCTTTAATTTTATTTTAAAGTAGCCTAGAACTAGGCCAGTTTTAATACGGCGACTAATGCCCAAATAGGCAGTCGCCAGATGAGCTCTTAAAAAAAAAATCGCTCGAAAACACCAGGTACCTCTGAATGAGGGCCCCTGATGTAATCGAAGCTCCACTTTGCGCAGTTTTGGTCTTCATCTGGGACTCCTCAGTGGGGGGAGCAACGGGGCCTGACGTGCCGCTCTTCACTTGGTCGCTTACTGAAACAGTAGCAGCCTGGTCCGTTCCCGTAGGGAGATGAGCCCTAAGTCTTCTTAGTCTTTTTCTTGTTATTTTTTTCTTTTTAGGAGAGGAGGACGGAGAATGAACCCGCTTCTCTCTTCCGTTGGTTGGAGCCCCTAGGCCAGATAGACCGGCCTCAGCAAGATCCTTCTCTGAAATGGAGAAGGTCTTGGCTGTCATATGGGCACCAACCGGGGAAGGAGATCACTAGCTCTCCTTGTAAAGCCTCGGGGGCCCGAGCCGTTTGAGGATATCCCTGTACAGGGGCGGACTTGGTTTCATTTCTTGGCACCGAGCCTAGGGTCAACCACACAGAAGGTCCTACCATCTAAGGCTTCGTCACCATAGGGACCAAGTCCATTTTAAGGGGGGCCTCCATGTGGTCACCCCCCTAAGACATCACAGATCCCATTGGAGGTTCTTTTTTTATCTTCTAATGCCGGCGAACCAGCATCCGTCGAAGAAGAGAGGAGGGCAAGTACACTGATCCCCTGCAAACTGGTCGCGCCCGCCTGCAGGGCATTAAGGGGCACGGGCCAATGGACCCTAGCGTCCTTTGCTCCCCTAATTTGGTTGTGCTGTCGAACTACCATAACCGAGAGCGCTCAGTTATGGGCCCCTTGCCTGCTTTCTTGGCAGTCCCGTTGGAAAGTAAAAGGGAGACTGCCGCTGTAAAAAGTGACAGAGAAGGGGGTGATGTGGAGTCCCCTGCATTCGTAGGCAAAGGAGAGGAGTTAGCCTCCTCTCCGATAGAAGAAATTTGGCGTGTCCCCTGGGAGAGCACAGGGGGGGGGACCTCCATTTTTTCAGTAGAGCAGCCCGAAGGCGACTCAGCTGATGGTAGAGAGGAAAGTAAAACGAGAGATGAATTTTTTATGGACTCATCATTGGGCATGGTGACCCTTTGTAATTCACGGGATGCACACGCTCATTACGCCCACGCAGTAGCCCGCTCTGCGAGGGGTAATCCGAGGCTGGCAGAATCAGCTGCCGCATTTTAGCCCAATCCTCCCGCCTAGTGACCTGGCAGCCCATCTGCATGGCGGCTCCAGCTTAGGCACAGCATAAAAGAAGATAGATAGTGAAAGGAGAAAGAAAGGGATGTGAAGAAGGTGAAGGTGGGGGTGAAGCAGGTTGTTAAAAACTCATCATCCCAAACAAGAGCTCAGGGGTGATGGGGCGTTGTCCAATCCTCATTTAGCCCCGATCCTGGATGGTTGGCTTAGAGGAAGTTGGTTGGCGTCTACCCTGTGAAATTAGAGGCCGACCATGTCAGCACGGCGGCCGGGAAGGCAGTAACAAGTTCACATGGAGGCTTTTGTTCAAAAGGCGTTTGCGATTTTTGTTTTGACATTTCCAAGCAAATACATCAAGACCTTTGGGGTATTTGCCCCAGTTCATTTATTTCAACGCATTTTAGATTGGTTCCTCGACAATCAATTGTTATCAGCCAATTTTACCATGTCAATAATCGCGAACCTCAAATTACTCATATGAAGCAAAGCGAACCCAAACTGATTGAGTTCATCGTTCTTGACATAATCCAAGTGTTCCAAATCTCGGGACTAAGTGATAATATGAAGGTACAAGTTTTGGAGGATAGGTGAGATGTGCAAACATTTCTTAACCAAACTTTTCATTCTTTGAAATAAAGTGCAGTATGGCAGTACGTGTGGGGGAGGAGAGGCATTATCATGAGATAAAACAATACCCTTTTATTTGACCAAAGAACAACTCTTTTTAAAATCTTTATTCAACCAATATTATTGTGGTCATGAACTTGGTTTGGTTGAGATCTTGCTTGTTGCCATAGTATAATCCACTGCCTTTGATGCCTAAAATCGTCATATATGAATCACTTTTTATCAGAGGTAACAATTCGATTTTAAATTCGAGACTGAACCTGTCCAGGATGAAGAGCAGTGTAAGTGTTGGCGCATTATGTCAGCTTGTGTGGAAGACATTTGCCTAACTTAGGCAACAATACACGTTTTAGTAAATGACAATGGGCATTAGATGATGACGAATTAAGCTCTTTTGACAAAGATTCAGTGGTTTTATTGTCGTTTCTTTCAAGAACTTTTACAATTATTCTCAAGAGCTGCTATCCGATGTCCCTCAGCAAAGGAAACAGAGGGTCCATAGCTAGGTTAATTCTTCAAACTGAGATCACATTCTAGAAACCTTTGGGAACATTATTCGAACTTCAGCAAACACCATCGCCATTCACTTCCTGCACAATTCTTATAACAACTATAGGATGGATCCCTTTTTTAACTCTTAAAACATGCCGTGTCTTATGTGCAAACCTTCTTGCAGGGTGGCTGTCATTGGATTAAAGCTTTTTCTGCTTAACACTACTGCAAAAACTTCAACATTTCTTTATACCTCTGTTGACTTGTCGTTATATGTTGTCCTACCTTTCAGAAAAGTTTGTAATTGTACCTCTTTGACCTGTCGTTACAAATTTGTTGGAAACTACAGTTACAATTAATGAGTTTTAGTTAGTACTCTTTTCCTTTCTATAGTTTGTTGCTCTTTACTCCTGTTCTTCCCTGCCTATTTATCTTCTTCTTTGTCTACTGCAGGCTTTCTCATGGGTGGAAAGAACCCAATAAAGGAGAGAGAGAGGACGGTAGACCCTTCGAACTGCAATACGAGCTCTCTGCTCAGCCCCCACACAGCCAAAGTCACCTAAGTTCGCGCCTTTGAATGCATATTCTCGTTCATACGTCATAGTCCCGAACTCACCCATTCCTAGACCGTATTTATGATCCTTCCATCGACATGGCTCACAACTGCTTGCATTCGTTACTTCACAGAAGGGATGGGATGGTGGCCGCCAAATGTGAACCAGTGTGTACTTGTTCCCTTTATCATTCTGGAAGTCTCAAGTGAGCCCACCCGGCCCCATGATATGATCCACTTTAACGCCCTAATCCCAAATCTTCTCACTGTATTCAGTTCCTTTTATTTATTCATTCGTCTGTTGTCCATCTATTAGGTCTCTGAAAGACTCAACAAGCACTTAAAGAGGACATTGAACTCCTTCCAAAATAACATTCTTGAAATCGAAACGCTTCAGCTTGGATACAGCGATGGGGTCGAAATGAATAGATTCCATTTCGCTTCACGCGATCCATTAGTTGTCATGTTTTTTGAGTAAGAAAAGAGAAAAATTTAAACAGAATTTGACTCTTTTACAAGTACTAATGACGGTCGCTAAAATTTCGTAGTATCGTGAGACAAACAACTTATTAGAATCATATAAATTTATATCAGTTTTAATTTTAATTTATTTCTTGCAGTTTGCTTCTAATTTACAAAATATATTTTCCTCATTGAAATCTGCTATATTTTATATAATTTTTATGAAAATTAAACGCAAGTCTTTTGGTGTATAGTTCATTTTATTCGTATTCTAACGTTTCGTCACAAGCTACAGTCATGGCCAAAAGTTTTGATACCATTATATATATTTTTTTCTTTTGTTTTTTAAAATTTAACTGATAGGAATAATTATTTTAATATTTAAATTATTGTATGTTCATTTAAAAGTCAGCGTTTCAAAAATAATAAGAAAAACTGCATTCCTTCGCTGAATCCAAAATCGCGCTTTGGTCCCTTTCCTATAGGAGGTGACTTTCAGTCCCTAGAGTTTTTCCATTTGATCAAAAGGGTAAAATAATGAAAAATATGAGTTAAATTAATGATGTGGTGTAATTATATTCTATTACATAATAATCTCTTTTTTTAGTAAATGTTTAAATCTTTTTCAAATCACAAATGGTTCTTTGTAAAGAAAAGCGTGCAACCATTGTTTCTCTGCACCAAAGTGGTCTGCAATGGAAGGAGATAGTTGCTAAGGGTGTTGCATGAAGGAACACCATCATTAGGATAATTATTGAGTTTAAAAAGACTGATTTACACTTTTCTGAAGAGGTCTCTGGTTGTCCAAGAGCTTCAGATGAATACCAACATCGCCTCCTGGTAATGTCCCAGTTCAAGAATAGGGTCACCTCTAGTGCTAACAAACAGTGAGGAGTAGACCTTTTAGCAAAGGTCTCATGTCGAGAAAGGCTGAGAAGAAGCGTCATCTCACTAAGAAGAAAATTAAGGATAGGCTCCACTTTCGTATGAAATATAAAGAATGGACTGTGGAAGACTGGTGCAAAGTGATGTTCTCAAATAAAGATCCCTTCCGCTTGTTTGGAGCTTCTGAATAATCCCTCGTTAGGAAGAGAAAAGGAGAGCGCTTTCACGAATACTGTGTCATGCCCACGGTGAACCATCCGGTCACCCCCCATGTCTGGGGCTGCTTCTCATCTAAGGGCATTAAGAATGTTGTTTGTACGTTATTGTGATGACTGCGTTGTCCCGCAGAATGTTCTGCACATTCTTGGGGATGATAACTCAAAATGGTACGGAAACTTGTCTCATCAGCAAATTTCTGCCACCATTCTTCCTTCTTTTTCTTGCTTTTATCTGTTTTGATTTATTTTGGCGTTTTTTTGTTTGTTTAGTGTTTTTAGATTTTGTTTTGTGTTATTTAATGGAGCTTAGAGGTAGATTAAATTGATTGAGGCAATTTATGCCCTTTGTAGATGTCGCCATATTGGTTCTTAAAAAAACACGGTTACGATGAAATATGCGCGAGCTCCGTTGATTTGCTGTTGGAATGGCTTGAAGGTTGTTAGAGGAGTGTTCAAAGGGGTTTGTGTGAGGATGCTCATAGAGGAGTGTAACGTAGAAAGAAAAGCAGAGAGAGAGAGAGAGGGAGATAGAGAGAGAGAGAGAGAGTAGGAGAAAGAAGTAAGAGGGGAGCAAAGTAGCATAATTCGACTCCTCTAGTTCTCACACAAGCCGGCTAACCCCACTTAGCGTCGAGATAGTGGGAGCTAATCAGCAGCGAACACAAACAGAACGCAGATAAGGAGGGGGAACTTGAGTTGTATTTATTTCAATAATGCTAAATAGGCTGGAATAATAATTCGCTTACTAATATTTGATCATTAGTTCTTATTTTAGTTTATTTTATATATATATATATATATATATATATATATATATATATATATATATATATATATATATACACTAGCAGCAATAATACATAATATAAGGGTCAGTAAGAACAAGTGTACTTAAATATTTATTATAGAAGTCTAACAAAACGTTGAAACTCTATTATACACATATTTAGATATATCTAATATCTATCTTTCTTGAAAATTTCAAGTGAATGGATTAAATATTTCGTAAGTTATGAGGAAATGAACAAACTATCTTCCAAATTGCAGCGGCTAAAAGTTAAGGGTCGCTTAGAAAAAAATGCACTACCAACCGAGGTATTTGTGTTTAAAAGACTTGATTGGTTAACAGTTACTTCTTATGATCATACTTTATTGGAACACCCAAATGTCAACATAGCGGCTAGTGAGAGACGAACGGTGTCCTGTGATGAAAAACATAGGGCAAGTCAAATTCTGTGATAGCAACTACTGTAGGAAGGTCTAGAAGTGTTGTGCAATGAATTGTAGCTCGTTTTAAGTCACGAGGATCGAGAGATGCGAAACCCAAAACAGGAAGACCTCGTAAAACGTCACCAAGACAGGATCGTATTATGGTTAGAATTTCACTGAAGCAAAGGTTTAAGCGTGCTGCTGATATATCCCGCGAGTTCAGATGGATGACAGTTGATTTATTCTTACTTACTTGCGAAGAGGAAGTGATCAACCCCAGAAAGCCTTAACCAATTGTTCACGACGAAGAACAAGATCATTCAAACGAGAAAAGACTCTACAGGACTTAACTATATCTAGACCTGACTACAGGCGAATACCTCTGCTTCTCTGTCCACCTCTAATAGGGCGTGTTGGTTAGGGAAGCTGAGCCTCCATAGATAAACATACAGGACAGGGTCCATATCTGAACCGGGTGGCTTACTCGTCACAGGCCGAAGGTTAGACCGGGACGGGTTAGTACCCATGTGAGCGGCGGATCCATTTGAATGAAGCAAACTCTGATAGGGTTAGGCGACAGGCAAGAAGGCAGGGATTTACCGACACGTCAGCGGAAAAATCCTGAGCAATAACTGGATCTGAGCCGCACTTTATATCTATCTATTCCCCTCTTTTTTCTTTCTCTTTTCTTCCCTTTTCTCAGCCTAGGAGCTCTCAATGAAGAAAATAAAGCGAGAGCAGAACTAAATGGAATCAACGAAACGGATCCCTTTGCGCACCCTTAAAGGTGCTAAAAAAGGAGAGAACATCAGTGTTCAAAATAATATATGGAGAACGTTGAATAGTCCTAATTAGATTACTTGACTATCTAAAATTACGTTGCAATATGTCAAACAGAAAAGGACGACGATAAACATTTCAGCGAAAGAGCAACATCACTCTTAAAGACTATAGGGCTAGAGGCCAAAGTCCTGCCTCAAATAGAATCTCAAAAAGCTATATACTGCAAACAGATAGACCCCTAGATAGGGGAACATACGGCCTTAGAATTTCAAGAGGAAATTTAAAATGCCAATAATGGGCACGAATAAAAGAAGTGGTGAAATTAAAAATAGACTTACAAATAACGAATATACCCATGTTTTTAAGGTAATGATATTCAAAGAGACAGGTATGGTTCGCAAAGCTAAGGAGAACGGGCTATAGCGTTTAATTTAAAAATAACACCGGAGCAGATAAGGAGCGATGAATTCATCAATGCCTTGACGTCCTTCAACTGCATTGCACTAGACCAACACATAACAAGAGATTGTGTTCCCCAAAGAAGAAAAGAAGTGCTCTGAATGCAGCTCTAACACACATACCTGGAGAGATTGCAAGAGCTCCGAGAAAAATGTGTAAACTGTGCAGGGAGCCATCGTAAAATGGCGATGGCTTGCCCAATACAGAATGAAATCATTGAAATATAAAGGAATAATAAGACGAAAGTGGAAGAGGAGAAGAGGAACCAAACATATGCAAAGGTAGCCCAATCCACAGCTGAGCAACTTCAACCAGCTAAAAACATCATAGAGCAAAAACAAGAAAAATCATTAAATATAATATACTAGCGTGTATTCTACACGCACATGTAATGAATGTTTCTAGCCTCGCACATATTCAATCGAACTAAATAAAATGCTAAGAAATAATGTCCTGGAGCCGATGTGGTTTCCAGAGAACCCACGTTCGGCTGACATCCTAAACTTATAATAGAAACCACCGAATTCATGAACTCAAACTCAAACTCAAACGAGAAATAGAATCCCCAAGCCAAATCAAAAGCAGAAACCAGGGATTACCAAGGATTAGTCAGAAGACAAACCAAACACCAGACGAAAGAATAGATGTGGAACAACCAACGAATATTGCTAGCTACTCAGAAATCCAACAAAAAGGAAGAACGGCGGAAGAGGAAGAAACAGAAACAAGATTTCCCACTGTCAGACACAAAAGGACAACAAAGAAGCAAAAGGATAGATCCATCCCTATAGGAAATACAAAAGAAATCATACTGGGAATAAAAAATGCATGTATAAATATGAATTTGAAGACTCTTTCTCGGACAACGAAATGCATAGATTCATCACAAGTGGAGGTCTCAAGATCAACAAAGAAATGTGTTACAATATCAAAAACGAGAAATCCAAAAAAAAGGGTTGTGGAAGAACAAAATCCCCTTGCGAGAGAAGACACTCACTGGAACAATAGAATATCACGAAACAATGGAAATCAAACGAAAACTAAAAATAATATGTCATAACTTGGCGGGATGGGATGTAAAGAGACATTCACTTTGTAAATCGTATCTAAAGATAGACCCAGACATTATCATATTAAACGAAATAATTATCAATCCCAAAACCAACCCCATAAAAATATATAACTATACAATAATATATAAAACCATCAGAGATGTAAACCATGGCGGGATATCTATACCTGTAACGAAGGGATTAGAATTGACTAGGTTAAAAGAACTCGATGAAGCATACCTAGCTATTAAGATCAAAACAGACACAGGCAACATACGCATGACGGGATACCAACCCGCCAAGAAGAGGATATTTACCCATACACAACTTTATGGAGATATTTGGGCAAAATTACCAAATCTCTTCGTGGAAGATATGAATGCACGCACGAGAACCTCAGGGCATACTGGGAACTTCAATAATGCAGGCAAAAATCTGGATTTGCTAATGGAAAGTGGAATAATAGAAAGAATAGGTGCAGACTTTCCGACATATATTGGAAGAACAAGAGCAACGAAACTGGACATTGTACTCGCGTCCCCTAGATTCCGCTATAACTATCTAATAGAAAGAGGCCCACCATCTACTAGCGACCATGAAATAGTGGTTGTAAAATTTCAGCCGATCCTATACAAGTGAATTGCCCTATCAGGATAAATTACCAAAATGCAAACTGGCGAAGATACGCCGAAGAAATAGATGAAGCAAACCAAAAATTAATGAAGACACTAATCGAAGCAGATGGATTACATATCCCAAGAACAACCTTTAGAACCTTACCACACCATGCCGGTACTCCATTAATTACAGAACTAGAAAACAACTATAAATAACTTAAGAGATAGAATAGACCAAATTGGTCCACTTAGAGGCGATAGGGAACGTCTCCTTAACATTAAATGAACTAACTGCGGCAATTTTGGTAGAGAGGGGCGCCAGATGGGACCAGCTAATGGAGGCAATAGACAATGAATTAAGCCCAACCAAGTTTTAGCAAAAAATCAACATGATAAGAGGAAATAGAAAACAGAAAACAAAGATATCCATTAATCACAACGGAGAAGACATACAAGAACCGCAACAAATAGAGATGGCATTCAGAGAACATTGGAGCGAGATTTTTAACATATCCCCTGAAGAAAATATGGATTTCGACCACGAACATGAGAACACTATAGTGGAAGGAAGTAACAGAGAAGAAATAACGCTCAACCACACTGCCTCTCCTACAATATTAGAAGGGCAAGGAGTGGAACCAATAACCCTGGAATAACTTAAAGCTACTATAATCACTACTTAACAAAAAGCCCCATGCGATTCAGGGATTTCACGTGAAAAGTTAATAAGAGCCCCGAATATCTTTCTATAAAAAATGAAAGACCTTTCCAACGCGTCAATCAGCGCAGGTTACTTGCCCGATGCCTTAAAAAGAAGAAAAATAATATTCCTACCCAAACCAGGCAAACCCCCAAATCAACCCGGAAAGAGCCAACATCTCGAGGATAACAATTTAATCCCACAACACTAACACGGATTTAGAAAAAGAAGCGGAAGAGAAACAGCACTGGCCATAATTGTCGAAGCGATCGTTAAGGCTAAATATGAAAAGAGATATACAGACCTTGTCCTAAGAGACGTACAGAAAGCATTTGACAAGGCATGGCGAATTGGACTTAAATGTAAGATTAAAAGTCTAGGATTTCCCAGAATTACAACCAATGTTTATGCGATTACGTAACGGATTGCAAATGACATATTGAAATAGAAGACCACCGGGGACCCGAATTCGAGATATATCAGGGAGTCCCCCAAGAGGGATGCTTTAGTCCGTTACTAAAGAGCATATACACAATGGATTTGCCAGGGCCTATTATTTAAAGTACTATATACATACAATTCGTGAATGATATCTCAATAATCACCAATAGTCCTTATAGGCATCCACCCAAGATGGCTAGAATAACTGCAGCAGAAATCGCAAATATCAATAACTACGAGTATGAAAAGAAATGAAAAATCAGAACTAATCCAGACAAGTTTATAATCGTACCAGTGGGAAGACGCAAAACATCGCGAGTACTTATCGAAGAAAAGAGGTATATATACAAACAAGAGGGTTGGGTTCTCGGGCTAAAAATAACTTCTAACGGATATAAAAAAAAACATATCAATGAAAGAATAAATATAGCAAAAACAATCTCACAAAATTGTTCCAACTCAGAAGGTTGAACACAAAAAACAAAATTAAAATTTATAATGCATTATGCAGATTGGTATTATTGTATCTAAAATACCTCTCAATCAACTACATAAGACCAAAACCGTCAAGCTTCAAAGGGTAGAAAACAGCAGAGTATTATTAATTACAAATACGAGACGAAGAGAACGCCGTAGACAGCAAGATCTACACCAAGAAATTAACTTAGAACCAATGAACACAATTCTTCATAGAAGGGCCACGAAAATATGGGAAAAATTAGAAGGACTTCTAAACGAAGAAGAAAAAAGAAAGTTGGATGAACAATAGGGGAAATTTTAAGAGCCGGAACCCGATAGTCGGAGGCAATCCCGCACCAATGTTTACGTAGTAGATTGATCACGAAAAAAAAACGCCAACAAAACACTGCAAACTTAACTCAAATAAAAAACATGATAAAACGAAAAAGAACAATAGAGGCGTGAGAGCCTTGGCACAAAAACCAAATAAAAAGGAAATAAAAAAATAATAAAGAACGAACAAGAGATGGCTGGTCCCCCAGCAAACAACAATATCTCATACTCATTCTCTTTCACCACTTTACCTTAGCACCTACTATCCACTCTACTCTAACTATATACTTTTAACTTTTTCAAGGCGTAAAACATGCGTGAGCGTAAACTGCCGGGCGTATGCGGTGAAACGTTTACTCGTTTAAATATAGTACAGCGGATAATCTCTTATATGTGAAGAATTGTGCACATAACAGTAGCCAACAAATTTTAACTTTGTCTCTGCTACTTGAGTAAATGTTGTTGTACCTAACTAATTTTGGTCCGCTGATTCCAAATCTGTGCTCAGATTTCTCCCAACAGGTAAGCTTCCTGAGTTATGCAACTAGGCTATATGGCTCACTTTGTCACCTTGGATCAATTAATGATATAATTATTACGAGTTTGAGAAGAATGAGACGTATCTGGGCAAAGGTTTGGAATCGGGCACCCTATTTGGCATTATGTGCGTCCTTTTGCAGACCCAGACAAGATATGTATTTCATATAAAAGAGGAAGTACTCACCTAACTAAATTTCTTCAAAAATGTTTGAGACTCTTGCTCTTGCGCTTGTACGTGGATATAGGATCCTCCCATTGTAGGAACCAGCAGTAGTCACCCATTATGTTTTCGTTGAAGCGGCCTTGATACCTGCTTTCCACCATTGCGATATGTTGGTGGAACCTTTCCCCATGTTCGTCACTAATATTACCCATATTAGATAAAAAGAAATCTAGATGCGAATGCAAGAAATGCATCTTAAGAGACATCCGACACCCCATTCGTTGATAGGCCTTTAGCATGTTGTCCACTAATTCTTCAGTTTTCAGCCCTATAATTAACAAGGAATTTTTGCACTACATGGACAAATGAATCCTATGCAGCCAATTCAAGTGGAGTTAGTTTATTTCTGAACTCCCTGTCACGTATCAATTCCATGATCTCCGGCCCTACAAAAATGCCAGCTTTAAGTTTAGCATCGGTTTTCTTTGCACCAAATTTATCTTTGCAATACTAGAATCGATCAGAATCATGGGCCATTGCTTTAACAAAATTCGTGATAAGGCTAAGTTTGATATGAAGTGGTGGAAGGTAGATCTTCTGTGGATGTACCAAAGGCATGTGCTTCACATTGTATCGGCCATGAGAAGCACATATTCTTTGTATATCCTAGCTGCAGTCCAAGAAGTAAAGGGAGTACCTTTTGATCACCACAGATATTCCACTCATGATGCGAGTAATGAACATCTTCCAAAATAAATTTCATTGAGTCATATGTCTCTATCATCCTAACAATAACTGCGACAGGAATTGAAGGTTTTTTTGTTACCATTGTGTAGCAACACAGCTTTGAGGCTAGCAGTGCTTGCATCGATGAATAGCCTCCATTCTTCAGGTAAATGCTCGTTTCCTGGCTGAGTCATGAAGCCATTAACATCAGTACAGAGACAAGCACCATCTTCTTCTCCATAGAAGGCAGCTAAGGCCCCATGGCCTTTAAGGAAAGTAAATATTTTTGCACCGTCCTCTAGGAACATTCCGTTCCTGTAGTCTGGAGCCAAACATTTCTGCGTTCTCCTTTGACAATGACAAATCCCTCTCCAAATAATTCAATCTTTCTTGATTTATCAACTGGATCTTTTTTTCCTTAGAATCATCCTTATACATTTCATCGTCATTGTTATCCTCTTCTTCAGGCCATGAACCATCTTCTTTAACTGCACTAGCTGATGGAGGAACTGGGATTAGCATCTCCATATTATGGAGGATTGGTTTTATAGCTGACTTACAATCTGAATATACAATTTTTGACTTGTTCTTATTTGAGAATCGCGCAATACTTGTCATATAAAAGTAGCAATCAAAAACATGATTTGTTGGTTCACGCCACACCATTGGTACAGCAAAAGGCATGCCCTTCTGTCGGCCATTTAACCACTGTGTGAACCCCGTATAACACACAGTACAAGATTTGTGAGCTGCCCAGGGCTTGTCTTGGTCACCAACTTTGCAACCAAAATAATAATTGTATGCAGTTTTCAGTCTTTTAGCTAAATTTCTCCGCTGGCTGCTTGGAGTATATCTTCCACAGATATAACAAAAGTTGTCTGGGCTATTTATACATTCTCGCCGATTCATGTTTTCAACTTAGTTTGTATATATCCTGTTATGTACTTTTGTACAATCTTATTCCATTTACAAATTAATTGAGAAATAAATCTGAAAGAAAAATGCAATTAATCACTGTATGTAAATACGGTTTCAACATCACCACTATGATGGCTAAATTTCACAACGTGATAAAGCAGGAGTGTAACGCAGGAAACAAACACACACAACACATCCTTTTACTACGGTAGCTGAGACAACACTGCCCATATGTGTAACTAAAGAGTATGTGTGTAACTCAGGAACCTTACGTGCTAGAACAATTCTGATTACAGATTCGGAATCAGCATTTACGATTTAGTATAAATCACAAGCTAATACCCAAGTAGCAAAATTATTGTTGACTAGTGTTATGAGTGAAGCATGATTTCTTTTACCAGTGTTAGTACATAGCATGAATTTCATTTTAAGATCGGGAGGTAAGTCATATTTAACCTCTGAGGGCCGTGAGAGGTCAAATCATCAATATCGCAATATTGATGATTTCAGACAACATTTTTTTCATTTTCAGACCGATTAGCACGAAACTCACAGAGAACATGTAGAAACGAAAATAAAACACATTTTCTTCTGTTGATTTTTTTATTGTTTTGATAGATTGGCATTTTTAAAAAAGATTTACCAAGTTTTGAACATTTTTAAATTTGCTACTCCTCCGTCAATTTATATCATTGGAAAAAAATAAAGACATTTAGAATCTTGAAAGCATTTAGAAAAAAAAATATGGATCGTTTGAAAGAAAAAAGAAAAACTAAAGTACTAAAAAATTTCATATTTTTCAATTTTTCTTCAGGTATCCTTAACTTTTCGTCATTTCGTGTCGATACCTGTAAACGAAGGAAAAAAAATGGAACCATGTTTTTTTCTTAATGCTTTCACGATTCCAAATATATCTTTATTTTTTTTCTATGACAGTGAGAGGTCAATTACCACAACATATCAAATATTGATGTTAGTGAATGCAGACTGTAGTGGTTAGTACTAACACAATTGTTGTTCTTGTGTGTTGAAGGATCCCTGCCTGATGGTTGAAGCTAAAATATTAGCATCCCAGTCCTGATCATTACTATGGCAAAGCGTCATATGCTCATAGACCCAGCCCAGTCCTCTCCGTGCAAGCAATCAAGACCACCCCAAGAACTAAATAGGAACTTTGTATACTTTGCTAAGGCGAATGAAACTTTGCACTGCCCACTAAGATCTACAATAAAACCGAGTGGTGTTGGTTATTTATCATTGAAAGAAGACCTCCTTAAGATCCAGGGACTTCGCCACATGTGAATGGAACTCAACATGAACAGAATGGATGATGGCGATGGCATATAAGCTACCTTGAGAAGACACAGTGCTCAGTGGCACAAATAAATGTTTAAAATTTAACAAAAAAAGGGTTTGATCAGCAGAGCGGAGCAGAATCGTCTTTAGGACAATCTAGTACCGGCAGGTGCTCAAATGCTTCCACAGTTAACGAATCATATCTGTTGCTTCGGCAATAAGCCAGCTGGTACTGCAGACTTTCACCAGGCAGCTAGAAAGGAAATTGACGAGAACGTTGGAAGATGTGCCACTGAATTGGGGGACACTGAACTCGAGATGAGTGTGTTATACCTATGATATATCATGTAGTATATGTTTTAGTAACAACAACAATGTTTCACCAATGTTCTGTGCATGTATATCTAGCATAACTTTTTCCAGAGAAAATTCAAGGTTTTCAACATTCGTTTGTGATAACAAAAAGGTAAAAACTACATATCAAACTTTAAGCTAATTTGGATAAATAAAACGAAAGTTATAATCTAATAAGCAATTTTCTAGGAATATTTCACTGTAAAAAATTATCTGAACGCTTAGGTTTCTTGTTGAGAGAACGGTAATGCTTGCATAACAACTAACTTCAGTTCAATCTATTGCACGTTAAGTCGTACCAGCTATCGTCAAGGTAACGTTCATAAGAAATCTATCACTCTCCACTCTGAAAGCAAGCTGATAGTAACGCGCCACTAAGAAGGTCTTTCAATTGGGGTTATTACTGAGACTGTCAAGAGCTACAAAAGTGTAACCCATAATATTCTGACACTTGGATATAAGTCTGGTAAGTCAACTGGTAGGCCAAGGAAGACTTGAAAAAAGGGAAGCCATTAAACAAATATTAAAGCAGGACCGCTTCAAGATGGCTGCAGCAGTTATAAAAAAAAATGCTTTATTAGAAATACAGAGGTTCCAATCTTTTTGGCCGGTACACTAGGTTCGAAACAAGGAACAATTATGAAAAACAAAGAAAGAAAACCGGAAAAAAACTTTTTTTAATCTGCGTTATACAACACTAGGCAGGATTGGTAGGGTGAAAGGAAACTAGTGTGAGCGATGAGGCAATTTTTTCTCAGGAGGAATAGGGGAGGGAAAGACAGACTGAGTGTCTTCTCAACATCCTTGAAAATGTTCGTATAAGGAGGTATTCACAGTCAAAAGAACGAACTTCTATCCATTCGCTGTGAAAGTAAAATTGAATAAAAACAACCCAGAGCTTTACCCTCAGAAAGGTATTAAAGAGAGTTGTAAAGAAATCTTTGAAGACGAAAAATATATATACCCGAAGATCATCCTACCGTCATTGGGAGTGGGGGTGGGGGCGCTGGGAGGGTATGCACTGCTCTCTATGTTAGCTATAGCATTGGTTCTCCGCTACACCTAATACCCCTTTATTGGCATAGTAAAGATAAATGAAAGCAGTTTAAATGAAGAGAGGAGAGGGGGGAGGTTCTTAAGTACCAGCCACACATCCTAGAGTCAAGAGTGAGTAGAGGATCCCCACCCTCTCCGCGCAGACCGGGCGAGAATGGAAGAAAGCGGGCAGCGACCAACCTCTTCCGACTCTAGTTTGAGACTGCCTGGATACAGTGTGCGGGGGCTGGCAGAGGGTGCAACTCTTCCGGGCATCATTTGTAACAGTCTACATGGAGTTCTCTTAGCAGGGAGGGGAGAGTATATAAACCCCATGGATTTTTAACGAGGGTTTAGCAAAAACTGACAGTTTTTGCAAAAGTTTCCTAATCTTTCAAGGGATCGACAGGCGGGTTGAGGATTGTTGCGCGCTCTAATTCGTATCCTCGTTTTCCAAAACAGTATAACTCTTTCCCATTTTGCTAATATACTGCAAAATCATTTTGGAAGACATAACCTCGTTGGTTTTCGCCTTTTCTAAATATAATGCTACTCTCAGGATGGGACTTAACACTTCTTTCCTGGAAAATATCCTTTAGATTTGTATCTCTTTTCAAAAGCTTTTTTTCCCCGAAATTCCCTTGTTGTTTTTATGTTTTTAATAACAATGCGTGAGAGATAACAAATCCAAGTGTATTGAATAAACAATGGCTCTTACTAACCTTCTCGCCAGTGATTTTGATGATGGCTGTTGTTCACTTGGTATATGGAGAAGATCTGGGTATTGAGTCAATTTAGGGTCCCAGGACGAACCGTAGAGACATTTCCTCCGCAAAACCTCTTTCCTGCTTTGCTCACCCAAATTCTTCAGCAACGGATTTTGATCTTCCTCTGTGACTTTGCCCAAGGCCTTCGGAATTTCGACGTAAGACGCATCATCATTTTTATGCTCCACGACTCTGTTATCTGTTATGGCCTTTACTTGAATTTCCTCATTCGCTTTGTTAAAATCGTTTAGAATATCCTGACTCACTGAAGGTTTATTATTCTTGCTTCCATTATCAGTGTCGACACCAATCTCAGAAGTAGGAATACTTTGATATTCATAAACTTTGTTGCGATATGTTTCGTTGGATAAATTATAATTAGTCTCATTTATGCATTTTAACGAAGAACGAGTTTTGGGGTTTTCGTCTGTTTTCTTGCTTTCGTCTTCGCAGGGGCGCCTTTTTCTTCTTTGAACGATTAGACCGACGAAGGCAGCTAGCGAAAGAACGCAAATTATAGTCGTAAACGCAATAACTGCCACAAATATATCACGCGATGCTATGAGAGGTTGACTTATTATTTTTTCTGAGACCACAAAAGTCACGTTCACTGCATCCTGACCAGCTTTATTCTCAGCTAAACATGTGAATATTCCCATATCTTCTATTTTTATGTCTATTATAGTGAGATTCGATATCTTTTTAATATGGTTATTATCACGATTGAACGTTTCTGAAATTATATATCTATTCGGTTGCGTGGTGTCACTAGAGAGCATATTATCAGCTAAGACCCATGTTACTTTTACTTCGGAATCATTTACGGAACAAGACAAGGATGCGTTGTCACCTTCTGCTGCAAATAATCTATTCGTAAATGTCGTTATTTGGGGAAAGCAGACAAAGTCATCTATATCGAGGATCTTCCACTCTATCCCTTTCATTCTCTCCGGAGTAGTGCATGTTGGAGGGATCGAAGTGACTATACCGCGCTTTAGCATAAATTCGCGAAGTAACCTGATCTTACAATCGCAATTCCACGGATTGAAATGAACGTGAAAACCACTTAAAGCCACCAGAGGCTTTAGTGTATAAAATTCAACTGTTGCTATCTTGTTTCCAGAGATTTTCAAAACTTCCAGTCTGCTAAGGGATGTAAAAGCCTGGCTATCAATATCCATGATATTATTAAAACTAACATCAAGAAGTACGAGATTCGGTGTCGTTCGGAATTGATCTTTGTCGAGATGAAAGATGTGGTTTTCTTTCAGTAAAAGTTCACGAAGTTCCGATACTTCTCGTAACGCAGCCGAAGGCACGGAAGTAAACAAATTATGGCTAAGATCTATCTCAATCAAATTGACTAATCCTTTCAAAGATTCCTTTTCAAGCTTGACTAATTTGCAGTGAGATAAAAATACCTTCTGGAGTCTCACTAGGGACCTGTCAAAAAAGGCGTGTGTGAACAGAATCTTTAAGTTGTTATACTCTAAGTTCAGAACTTGAGTCGAAGGATCGAGCCCTTTCGGAATGTCGATGAATTTAGCGTTAGAACATGTAACCCATTTTTTTCCATTTCTCCATTTGCATTGGCACACTTTAGGGCAGGGGAGAATAATCTGAGGCAAAATTAGAATCCATAGAAGTGTAATCAGCCACGACGGATTGCAAAAATTTGGAGGGAGGCAAAATGCAAGCAGTTTCTTAGCCATTTACAATTGGACACAAAGGAAACCTTTTTTCATTGATAACAAATGTCGAAACCACATCGCGTATATCAGAGCGATACTTTGTCGAAATTTTTCTTTCAAATTTTTCCAAACTTGTTTTAATTTAGAACCATTGTGAGAATGTATTTGGAGGTACTTTGAATGCTCTTAATCACCTTCACCCAGGGAAAATCGCATGGAGGACATAAAACCTGCAAAGAAAGAAAGAAAATTAATAGATAATATCTAACTTGCACACATACAAGTTATATAGTTATTTTATTTGTACGCAGCCCAAAGATGAAAATTAAATGTTCTTGAAAGGTAATTAATTTAAAAATAGAAAATCATCTTGTTGTCACTTCTCCGTCATTCCATTTATTATCATGAGAAAGGTGAAGCTTATCACCAGCAACCTCATAACTCGGTATGTTCAAGGACTAGGGACATTTAGTCTTACTGCTAAATAATGCGGAACAGCTCATATAGTAAACTATGTGAGCTAGCTGTTTGAATTTGCTATTCTAGCACTCTTTATCTCTACATCACCGAGACCACCCATTCGTGGAGAACTCAAACAGCTAATTATTAGAACTGTTGTATATATAATCTGTATGAATTTGAAGGAGTGTCAAACTCACACCTGGGTAACACACGTCATCGGTTACTCCAGATATTGACTATTCGTACGTGCAGTAAACACAAAATTAAACTCGATACTAAACTCAGTGATCAAAGTGGATCATAGAGTTGAATACTGCTTGACCCTTTAAAAAAAAGAAAAAAAAATGTAAAGGAACTTCAATAGGAAGTTCAAGAAAAATCACTGCACACTGCGTAGACTAGTAGGCTTTTGCTTAGGCTACGTCTTGAAGTTGAGTAATAAGTCATTGCGGTTTATTTAAAAGTTGTGTTAATTTCATTTTTGTTCTGTACTCTCAAAATGGAATGTCAAGTTGAAAGAAAGGTGCATTTTCGACACTTGTTATTCATTTTCAATCGAGACGGGAACAATGCAAACACAGCCAAAGCTCGTCGCGATATTTGTGCTGTGTACGGAGAAAATGCTTTATCAGAAAGGACAGCTCAGTGGTGGTGTTCACCTTTTAAAAACGGTCATTTCAATCTTAATGACGAAGAACGTTCTGGTCGCCCCATTAAGTTGGATGAAGATCGATTGAACGACCTTCTTCATGAAAATCCTCCTCAATCGACTAGAGAATTGGATGTACAATTGGCGTGTGATAAGAAAACTGTAGTGAATCACCTTCATTCGATGGGGAAAGTTAAAAAACTCGGTGCATGGGTTCCGCACGCTTTGAGCGAAAGAAACAAACTTCAACGCTTCACGATTGCCGCAGGTTTTTTTGCTCGTCACAAGGCTACTGGTGGATATAAGGACAGATTTCTTCACCGCATCATCACTTGCGACGAAAAGTGGTGTGTTTATGTCAACCTGAACCATCAAAAACAATGGCTTAGCCCCCAATAAAAAAACACTTCCGCGATTAAAGCAAGGACTTCATCCATGAAAGACGATGCTATGTGAGGGGTGGGATTGTAAGGGCATCATTCTTTATGAGCTCATTGCGAACAACGAGATTGTCAATGCAGAACTCTACGTTCAACAAATGTATCGACTCGCCGAAGCTATTCGTGAAAAGCGACCTCATCGATGTTATGGAGTCCTTCTGCAACACGACAATGCTCGTCCTCACATTGCTAATATGACAAAAGACGCCATTCAAATGCTTAATTGGGAAATCCTGCCGCATCCTCCATATTCGCCAGACTCGGCTCCAACAGATTTCTATCTGTTTCGATCGCTCTCCAACAATTTGCGCGGCGTTTCGTTCAATACTGATGTGGAATAAAGAACCTGGTTAAACGAATTCTTGGAGTCAAAATCCAGAGATTTTTATTGCAGAGGCATCGAAAAACTAGTTGAACGTTGGGAAGAATTCGTAAATAACAACGGAGAATACATTATTGATTAAATTTCATATTGTTATCAATTAAAACTGAAGTTTTTCTAAAAAAATTAATGGTAATGAATAAATTTGATAAAACCGCAAGAACCTATTTCTCAACCCAATATATACAATTTTGTAGATAGGCTACACAATTACATATTATTCAACTAAAAATTAATACTTATTGAGTCTAAAATATCAATTTTCTCTACATTCTACTACAAGTATTACTTACAATGATTTCTACGAAATCTTTGATCATTATAATAATCAAATTATTCAATTAAAGCTCGATATGATTTGCTTATTGTCATCTGCTGAATGAAATAGACACAAAATAACCCGCAAGTGTTTGAAAATTAACTCTGAATGGATTGACGATAATAATCTTATTCATTTTTATTAAGTTTTTACGAATATAAACATCGTTCTGGAACCCTAGACATAGGCTATCAAAATAATAGACAATTTTCTTTTCAACAAACAAAGCTACTCAATTCAAACCAGGTCAATGGCTGCTGTCTAGAATAATGATATAAGCTGAGTGTCTCACGCAAAACAGCCATTAAAAACTCGTTTTGTAGTTTTATTTCGATAAAATAATCCTTATATTTATATTGCATTCGTTTTATTAAGAATAAACTAGTACGTTTCTAGACTTATCTATCTCAATAGCAGACTGAAACTGCATATGTAACAAGGGAGAGCGGGTCTATTAATGGATATCTAAACTGTAACTGTTTTGATAATGTACGCTGTTGGAGCATTCTCCAAGACAAGTAGTACTCTTGTCCTGATTTAGGTTAATACAATAAATATTTGTACCTTTCAGAAATTGTTCATACATACTCTTAAGTCCAATACTCTGCCCACCTCCAATACACCATATCCGTTATATAACGAGTACAAAACCCTTGAAGCAACTGGATCTGCATCGTCCGAATAGTCTAATTCAATGGTCTTTCAACTTCATTCCCATTTATATACATAGTGATGCGATTCACATTATAAGATTTAAATTCAAAAGGTAATGCATCATAGCTACCAGAAAATGCCGAATGGTCAACCATACCAATTACCATCCTCGTAGGTATTTTCCTCATGAACATATTATCAACACTCTTCAATGATATTCCACTCACAATTGTAAAATTTCGCATACGAACTTGTGTTATAGGGTCCATAGCGTTTGATTAAGGCAACCTATTTTCCATCTCCAGATGGGTTTGTGCTGAAAGGCGGACTTTTTTCAAGTGAAGGAAACTCTCTAATAATTCTATTTTAGCTTCTCAACCGGTCTAGTTTCTAAATAGTGTAAATGAATGTTGTGTTCTGGATAACTTTATCTTTAGTGAGACTCCATTCATCAACAGTTTATGTTGCGAGAAGAAATCGGCGTGTAGTTTCCCATATACATCAATTAGTTTTTTTCCTTCGATCTGCTATATTTCTTTTCTATACGTTCTTTACTAGATTAATATCCTGCAATGGAAAGAAATGTAGATTTTTCTTCTTCTGTATAGTTCAACAGGGTCTCTAAATATGCACGATAGGCGTAATTATTTCCAAGGGAATTTACAGATGTTTCATTCAAATAAATATCAACATTGGTGAACATATACATCCCATATACATCAATTAGTTTTTTTCTTCGATCTTCTATATTTATTTTCTATACGTTCTTTACTAGATTAATATCCTGCAATGGAAAGAAATGTAGATTTTTCTTCTTCTGTATAGTTCAACAGGGTCTCTAAATATGCACGATAGGCGTAATTATTTCCAAGGGAATTTACAGATGTTTCATTTAAATAAATATCAACATTGGTGAACAAAGTGTGAAGAATATTATTTTCCGGACAAATATTCTTTCCATCTTTAAGTTTGCTTCCGTTTGCCTTCAACAATTCTTGCTTTAATATAAAGATAAACCTCACTTGGATCTATATAATACTGTCCGCTACTAGATATATAATATTCAACCGGGGTGAGATCTGATGAGATATTGCTAAGTGGAGAGTAAGACTGATAATTGCTCTCAACAATGGAAGTTTGGGTTGGTCGATCGGAAAACAAATCGAGTTCTGTCTCCGAACATATATAACTTGCTGGATGAAAAACATTCATTTTTACACGTGTATGATTTGCAGCCGATGATTACTCTATGAGAACATCTATGAAATGTGTGCTTGCTTATATTATGAGAAAAAAAAATCTCCATCCTCTTCATCGTCTATTTTCAACTTGTTTTATCTTCTTCAGCTTCTTATTCATCTATTTTCGCTTATTTATCACACCTATTTTTTCGGATTTTCTCTCATTATCACTCTCAGATTTTAACTTTCTTCTAATATGTATATCTTCTAGTATCTTTAGTAATAGTATTTTCGTCCTTCCCAGCTGATCTTTGAAAGCTTGAGTTGCGGTCTTTCCATGCATAATATTCTGAACGACATCGAAATCGGCAGAAATGGCGTTCTTTCCTGAACAGCAATCGCCACTCTTTAGATAGGTCGCCGCATTTCGGTCGGAATAAGGATCCAATACCATGTCCTCTCTGAGCTCTTAACCCTTTAAACACGCGTGGGCCATTCAACATTTGCTAATGTCTTCTCCTAATGTGTAGTTTTATCATCAAATGACCAAAAAAGAGTAGAAAATTTTCACCTTCAACCGTTCTTATATAGATATAAATTATATCTCAAGTCCCCAGAGCTTAGATTCAGATAGTGTGGATAGTCAAAAGTTATACTGAATCAACCATCAATGAAAGGAAGGTGAAGAATTCTTAGCAGCCTCTACTGAGTCTCGCCTACAAACTGATAGTCTACAAGGTTAGAGTAAATGTAACATGATCGCGGATGAGATATAAGAGCAGGAAAATCTATATTAAACGCTATTCCATTATTTAATTTGGGGATATCATCTCTGATATATCTTTTCATTATACTGGAAAATTCTTCTGAGTGGAGAAATAATAGATTTTCTTTCCTTTTCACATTGACCAATGAACGTGAAGTGAGCATTGATACATAGTCAGTACACATTTTCCGTTACCATTTGTCAGATTGAAACACTAAATCTTGAGATGATAATTCCTGTCTCACTTTCAGATTAATTTTCTCTATGAGTGCTTTTTCATTTTTATAATACCCGGCGTCTATCCATATCTCATCATAGGCATAGTCAATTCATTTTATTTTTGTTTCCTTTCCTCTTGCCAATATAGTATTTGATGAATAATTATTTACTTCCGTCATTTTTCGATAGACTGAATGCAAGTGTGGGCGTAGTAATATAATTATAGATATGCCCTGTAAATTGAAACTCACAAAGCCCTACTTCATACTAACTGTGGTTTGTTATAAGGGATTTGTGCAATTCAGCTCTATAGTCAGACATGAGGTAGGAAGAGTGACATAAAAACTCTCTGAACCCATCTTCAAAACTTATAAAAAAACCTTCCTCATCTTCTACTTTTATCGAATTTACGAATGCATGTGCCCAAGGTTGGTGAGTGATATCACATGCCTTGACGTATGAATTAAAGGACTTTAGGTACCCTCGCCATTTTACTAAATATCGCTTGTTTTTTCCATGCCCTTTCTTATCTTACGGGAGTCAAACTTTACTGTTTGTAGTTCTTTTTCATAAACCACACCTTCAATCTGTTCTCCATTTAAATCTTCAATATAATGCAGGTATAATCTAATAAATTTGAAATCTTATATATATTGTAGATTTCCCCATTCCACCCTACATCGTATCCTTTTTTTAAATTAATGGAAACGCATGAGATTCGAACATAATCAACAATCTTATATAGAAACCTATTTTTTTACCCTCAGCTCTCTGATTCGGTATAGCAACATCATATATAACTTTGAATGGTGTGTTCCCAATTATTCTATGTCTAGAATTATTATAAGCCCTTGCAAAATCATCTAACACGTCGATGTATTTCCATTTATTATTAAATGTAAAATATATGAAAAGTCTTTCCATTATTGTTCTTCGTACACGCTCTACAAGAATTATTTATAATTATTATATGATCTTTGTTTAGTGAGTGAACATAATATTAGCCGATATTATATTCTCTCAATAAGCCTTTCATGTTCTTTCCTTTAAACTCTCCTCCATCATCAGATCATATATAACCTGGAATCCATCCCGTTTCTTCCATAAGATTTCGTGTAGCATTTGACAATACCTTCTCCTTTAAAGGAATTAGTCATAGATATCTAGAATATAGGTCAATTACAAAGAGTATCTAACGTACACCATAATTAAAACTTTCGAACTTGCACATCACAGTTAGATCTAGCTGCCAAATCTCGTTTGAACCTTGTGCTTTTACGTGTTTTGTCTTGAATCATTTTCGCACGGGTTTGTGTAGTGTATCGCAGTCCAAACCTGAAAGAAAGCTATCTGCACCAGATCTTTTAGCGATCTTCTTTACAGATTAAAATAGCCGATTTACCGCACCAAAAGATGTTAGCAGACTCTGAGATGTATATAAGCGTAACAATCGGCGAGTCATTTTTAAATGAATATCTGATTCGTTTACAATCTTATATAACTATCCAATAAAAGACATCTTATCTTAAAAAATCAATTTTATTTAACATCTAGGTTAAAATACATAATTTGAATTAGAATTTCATGGATGCCCGCATGTGAACAGCCGTAAACCAATCCGTCGAACGATTGGCCCTTTGAGAAATGAGGAGGGGGCATTAAAGCACTTAGATGCAGAAAATGCTAACCTCCTCAACGACTTCTCTTTAGTGTTTACTGAAGAGTGTGGTCCCATCCCCCAGCCAATGGATCTCTACTCAGGGAAAAAGCTGGAGGATATGGACTTCACCGAAGGGGAAATAAAAAAAAGAAGATCAGTGACCTACAGACGAATAAGTCACCTGGCCCGGATGGGTTTCTACCTAAAGTGTTAAAAGAAGTGCGCGATCAAGTGTCACGACACCTGAGCGCAATCTTCAACATGTCAATCCGGACCGCATGCGTTCCTAGAGACTGGCGTGAAGCGGAGGTTACTCCTATCTTCAAGAAAGGAGACCGAAGCCAACCGTCAAACTACAAACCTATTAGTCTGACTTCGATAGTCGGTAAACTCATGGAAAGCATGATGGTGGACAAAATGACGTCGTATTTAGAGTTAAACCTGCTACTGAGGAGTTCCCAGCACGGCTTCCGAAGGCAACGGTCATGCCTGACGAACCTTGTGGAATTCTTCCACTTTGTGTTCAGTGAGCACGATCGGGACAAGGCGGTGGATGTGGTGTTCTTAGACTTTCAGAAAGCCTTTGATAAGGTACCACACCGCCGCCTTCTCCGGAAAGTGCGAGCGCTGGGCATAGACGGAAAAGTAGCCGGCTGGATGGAGAACTGGCTAAGTGGCAGACGGCAACGGGTGGTGGTGAATGGACAGGCTTCTAAGTGGGTGCCCGTTACTAGCGGGGTGCCTCAAGGTTCGCCGACGATACCAAGATTGTATGAACGTTGCAAAGGATGGAAATACTGCCCGCCTGCAGGAAGATCTTGGGAAGATTGGGAAGTGGTCGGACACGTGGCAAATGCCTTTTAACGTGGGGAAATGCAAAGTAATGCATATCGGCCACAGAAACCCCCAATCTCAGTATATCCTTAAGGGCACTGCTATTGAATCCACCGAAACTGAGAAGAAGTTGGTTGTAACAATCACTAGTGACCTCAAGTTCTCGAAACAGTGCATTGAGGTGGAGAAAAAGGCCCAAAGGATGCTAGGTTATATAAAGCGCCAGTTTGGATATCGGAACAAGGAGATTGTACTGTGTTTGTACAACTCACTTGTCCAACCGCACCTGGAGTATGCCGTACAATTTTGGAGTCCTCCATTTCATAAGGACATCGCGAGATTGTAACGCGTACAAGCCAGGGCAACCAAGCTGATTCCCTCTATCCGACATAACAGTTATGAGGATAGACTAAGGGAATTAGATCTGTTCTCTCTGGAAACCCGTAGACTGCGTGGTCAGCTCATCAAAGTTTTCAAAATACTTCGAGGGTTCGACAATGTTGACTACCGGGATATTTTCACACTGAGTGAGAACAGAACGCGCAATCACGGCTTCAAACTTGAACTGAAGCGTTACAACCGCAATCTGTGTGGAAATTTTTTCACCTACAGTATCTGCGGTAAGTGGAACGCACTTCCAGTGGAAGTTGTCAACAGTGAATCTGTTGACCAGTTCAAGTCAAGACTAGACAAAGTCTTGAAAAGTGGCCGTTTAGGGACGCAAAACAATTGAGCAGCCAGTGCCCACTCGATTGCTAGTCCAAAGGTACCCTCTTTGAATGGACCGTAAGGTCTCCTAGGGTACTTTCTTTCCTTGTTACTCCTTGTAACCTTATTACTTTGTACACATTTACTGATTCTCTGAATCAAAAGATTCGGGTTAATCCGGTCAGGAAAACGGTATTCGATATCCAAAACGGATAAAAATTATCAATGTGTATATTTAATCGAACTTTAGATATTCTAAAATTAATATCAGAAGTTTTTTTCTATAACCTAGAATTTGAATAAACTTAAACTTTCTTCTTGCAAGTCTTGATGACGCAGACTGGTGACACTCCATCCTCTGGACTTCTATGGTGAGACTGATTGATAGATAGATATTCTATTAAATTTTCTTTACTCGTAATGGTAACGTTTTCGTAAAGATCCCTGAGGACAAATTCTTTCACAAGTTCGATATTGCTCCCTCTCTTGTTGAGAAAACAATGGAACTCACCAAACGACACATTTTTTATATACTCAGCTTCTGTGATGGTAGGTTGAAGTTTTCGACATTCATCGAGTCCATCGTTAAATGCAAGATAACAAGCATCAACCGCATTCTGTAAACGCTTCATTTGACAAAAATCTCACTCATTGTACAGCGCGTTTTTAAATCGTGTTGGAATGAACTCTTCATCCCTTTTCCAGTAAATACCGAAATATATACTTGGAAATAGACTGTTTGTATTTGCCCTCACTGCACACTTTAGCTGTTTTACACCGTATTCCTTCACCAGTTGATCTACACAGGGGAAATTTTCCGGTTTTATCCTGTGTATTGCCCCAAACACAAGCCAGACCTCATCCTCACTAAGGAATAGTTTATCGTTATAGCGTGTTCTTCTGTAAGTATTTTCAAAGATTACTCTAACATAACCGGATTTTGTTCTAGTTATCTTCAAAGGCTGAATAAATTAATTTTATATTATTGTTGTATAATTTGCTTCACCTGGAATCGAGACATAGCTTCCTACGCATAAGTATTCGAGGAAATCTGGACAGCTACTGATACAATGTCCGATAGGATAGTTTCTTGACGCGATTTGAATATTCATGTATTGTCTTGTGTAGGGTTGCCACTTAACTTTTTTCCAATCCTTTGATTGGTCCGTCTAGTCGCCATCTATTATCGGTAAAATCGATTAATAATTCAACCAGTTCCTTAGTTTTTGCTGTTGACGATAAAAAGAAGTACGACGTATGATTGCGCGAACTACTGAGCTTGATGTAAAGGAAGTTAATGTGTGAGTAATATTTTCTAACTCTTTCCGACGTTGCGAGTTTATTATGATGGATTTAGGGAAATTAGAAGATAATAATTTTACTTTTACTTCCTCCCAGAAGGTGGGTGGTGATATTTTCCACGTTCTAGCTAAATCATTGAGTAGGTCGATAATGTTAGATTGTGGAAGTCTTTTACCATCGATGTTAATCACCCTAACTCACTCTTTTTCTATATTTCAGTGTCTGATAAATCAATCTACCTATTCCACGAACACAAGGCTCCAGTGTATCCAGTACTTTGTCTGTATAACCGTTTATTTGATCCTTGTTACTCTCATTAACTTTAACGGAAGATGTATTCACAACCTTATCATGCTGTTTCAAATAGTGTTCCAACGTGTTCTGGTGAAGGATAACACGTCTATCTGGTGGGCTGTGTGAATTATTTAGTATAGTAGTCAACTCTCTCTCCAAAGATAAAAGTCTTTCTTGTGGTAGGATAAAGTTTGAGGTTACTTTTCTCTTTTTCGAGATAAACAATATTTCTTTCATCTTAGAAGGTTTGAGAGGATAGGTGCCAGAAAAGGGAATAAGATTGGTAGAAACGATCTTCCACACTAATTTATTAATGGGTTATTCCGCTAGACATTGGCCCAGTGATATATGAAGTACATGAGGATATAAATTTAAATTTTTTCACACTTCCTTCACTCATACCTCCTTTTGTATAATGAATGAGGCAACTTCTTTTAGATAACTATATACAAAATCTTTTTCTCTCTTTTTAGATCGTCCAAAAAGATGTTTATTCCTCTTGCAAAACGAAAGTGGATCTACCGAAACAAGCCAGCCTCTTCCTTTTTACCCAACCCCTCATCGAGTGAAGGTGTCGTCGGTGAAATTTTACCTATAGCTAATTTTGCTCCAACTTGTGTGCCTAATGAAGATGACGACGATGATGATGGGGATGATAAAGTTTTTCATCGACAAAGAATACCTGACGTTCTGAGCATTACCTACGATGTCATTACACTGAGCGACGCCGATAAAGACATAAGTCTTGCAATAGAAGGTGAACGTTTAAACATAGAAAATAGGTCATGTAGCAACACCATTCTTTCTTCAGATGAAGAAGTAAATGAACTGCGTAGAAATTCGTACCCTTATCCCTAAGAAGATAATTTACAGCAAAGAGAAAATCATTTTCGTGTAAAATTTATACCCTTAAGAGAAAACAGACATGGAAACCTTCACATCATTTTATACCGTGTAATCGTGGAGAAACCAGAAGAAGCTGGTCTTGGTCGAGTAATGTGTGAGATTTCACGGCATATATTGAATCTGTAATGGCTTAAGGAGGGTGATTCTCGAGTAAATATAAGTTTAGAAATTGCTGATTCAACCGGTGATATGACCTATTTACACATTTCATTCGTTCAACTGCGTGAATCGACACTATTCGGTTATATCATGGGACGATTCGAGATAGCATTCCAGTCTGCGGATACAAGTGAGTTTGGAACCTTCAATCTTGTAGTTCGTATTTATAGTATTCGTGCAGGCCATGCTACAATACCATCTAATGTTCAATTTGATCGAAATAAAGTATATAGAGGAAATATAAATTCTACAGGCTGCGCCTTGGTTTCCTCAGTTCTCGCAAAAATAATGAAGGAGAATGTTCTTTCCAAAAACTTCTGGCTTCCGACAATAATAAAAGAGTCTCAAGAGTTGGCACAAAAATGTAATCTTTTGTACGAAGAGGCTGTCACTGTAGATTAGTTCTCATTGATATAACGCGAACAGTGATGAAGGAGCCTCGTATTTATGGCTAGAGGGGATGTACACAAATTCAAATTACTCCATCGACCAACATATCCTGAAAATTCATCCCATTCCTATTCATTGGTCTCGAAGGTGAAACCTAATATCCAATTCGAAACAATAGTGATACATATATTAAAAACAAGATCATTCCTTTTAATTACGGTATGTCTTTTTCTTGCTATACGTTCCATGACAACGTAACCACCCATCAAAAAGATTGTGAAGGGGTGTGCAGTCAGTGTCTTTGGCATTGTGATGGAAAAAGAAATCAAGGGATTTTATGTAATGAGTGCAATTGATCATTCTACAACCAATCGTGTTTTAGCATCGACAAAAAGCTTCATACTTGTGTGAAGATTTGTATGTGACGTAGATGTAATCGTATAATCATGCAGGGTGCAAACTGGATGAGACGACACGAGTGTGAGAAGTTGTTCTGTTCTAAATGTTATACATACTATAAACCGATGGAGCAGAACATACGTGCTGGATGTAGAGGGCGAAGAAGTCGATGGTCAAGAAATGGAATCACGTGTATTATGACATTAAAACCTATAAAAAAGTGGGATCATTCATACTTTTTCCTTATATGTTGGTTATGCAGATAATCTGTGAACTATGTTTTGATAATGAGAATGAAACATATCACAAATGTAAGACTGTGGTCCACGAACAAGGATTTTTGAAAGAGATGGTGAAAACTCCCCTTATAAATCCTTTATAGAAGAGTTAATAGGAAAAAGAGGATCGAGTAAAAATGTGAAAACATATGTGATGGCACAAAATAATACCAAATTCGATGGCCAATTCATCTATGACGAGCTGCTTCAATATTTTAATCCTATTCTCTTTACCTCGAATCCAATGAAGCAGGGACGAAAAATCTTTAAGATAGAGCTCGTTCATGAGATAATATTTAAGGATACACTCCTATTCATACCCTCATCGCTGAAAAAACTACCATAAACAATGGGAATCTCCGAAATGGAAAAAGGTTATTTTCCTTACGATTTTCTTTCAGAGGAAACCTTGAACTATATTGGTCCGGTTCCTGAAAAAAGGTATTTTAACTATGAGAAAATGAACAATGATGAAAAATTATACTTTGACAGTAATTTTTACCCGAATTTCTGGGAAGAAGAATACAATATTCGTAGAGTTTATTAAGTATTACATTCAAGATGCTTTTATCCTTCGCCTGTGTTTTGAGAAATTTAGGTGTTCCTTCATCAGAAGATTTAACATTGATCCTATGCAGTCTTGCATCACAATAGTCTCATTGTGTTTCATGGTGTATAAAGATGTCTTCTTACCAGGAAGTTCAATTGCAATTATCTACAGGAAGAAATCAATCGCCTTTTCTTATAAGGCTATACATTAGCTTATGTTTGAAGAACATGTTAGAGGAACCCCAATTTTCCATGCAAGAAACGGTGGTGAGAGTATTTTCCTTGACGGGTTTTCACCATCAGGAGGAGGAATAGTGTTTCTCTTTCATGGATGCTATTGGCATTGGTGTCAAAGAGAAGACTAGTCTCAAGCAAGATGGTTCTATTGGTTGACGTGGGTCGTTGGACCGCTACTACTAGACAATAGAGACTGATAGCATTCTCGGTAGCAAATACAAGGCTATCATTCTCTCGAAGTGTGAATTTGAAACCATGATGCAAACCATTCCAGGACGACGTGAGACAGTTAATAGAATCTCCGCTGATGTAGTGAATAGTGTATTGAATGTGGAGAGTGCACTTTTTGGCGGCAGATGCAACACAATCATATTATACTACCCACCAACCGAAGGTGTGAAAATCTATAACGTCGATTTATGATTCTTATATCCGTACTACGTGTAAAACAATCTCTCTCTCTCTCTCTCTCTCTCTCTCTATATATATATATATATATATATATATATATATATATATATATATATATATATATATATATATACCGTAGGATCACCTCTACGTTGCGTATCTGCGCGAGAAATTCCGTCTATTCAAGAATTCACCGATGGTGTGAATGAGACATATTTCGGTATCGTGAAAGTTGATGTTCTCCCTCCTAATGATCTGTATATTACAGTTACTTTCTCACTCTGCACCACATGCGCTAAGCAAAACTCACGCGAGTGCGAATACTCTGAAAAGCAACGTATGATTGCGGAGTGTACACAACCCCGGAACTGAAACTTGCTCTGAAAAAGATGTATAAGATCAAGAGGATTTGGGGAGTTTTGGAAGGTTGAAAAGAATGATGGTTTGTCCGCAGGGTATATAAAACATTTCTTCAAGAAAAAATAGAAGCTTCTGTGTTCCCGCTATGGGCAATTAGAGAGAAGGAGAAAATGGAATATGTAAAGAGGTAGAATGAGTCTGAGGGGATAAACACAATTAGACATCATCGGAAGGAATCCTGGAAAGCGTTTTAGAGCAAAGCTCTGTCTAGACATGTAAGGGTTTCTTCCTGCGATGCGATTAGTTTTGTTTCTGCATTGATATATTATATTCAAAATGTATTTTTTTTTTATAAATATTAACACATTGTACAACGAATATGAAGTCAATGATTCCTAAAACTTGAAGGCGATACTACTACTACCAATAATAATAATACATAAAAACAGCCCATGAATTATGATCATATTTGTGGCGCGGGAACTACATTATAGAATCGCATATGACTCAAAACCACCTCAAAGACGAGCATTTTGAAGTCTTATGAAGTTCTATGTTGGTTCACGTAAACCAAAGTAACATTCCATAAAATTGGAATTCAATGTGTTATGAAGAGAGCAATGAAATATTAAACTTTATTTAATTATTACCTAAAAATGAAATTGTAGTTTTATCTCTCTTTCTTAATGAAATAAAATTTTTATTATTCTCTCTTTCTTAACGAAATAAAAATTGTATTATTGTCTCTTTCTTAAGGGATAAAAATTGTTTATTCTCTTTTTCTTAACGGATAAAAATTGTATTGTTCTCTTTTAATTCCCTGTCGGGAAAAGTGAAAAAGATTTCACGTTTTTGACGTTGCTCCCTTCCTTTCCTGTACCTCCTTTATCGACTGGCGACTTTCCACCGAATTGGCGGTGTTTCTTCAATGGTGTCTGAGCAGTCAATAAGGAAATTTGAAAAATGAAATGAAATGAAAGGGAAAGTGGGAGAAAAAGTTTTAGATCCCCGTGTCCGGCCCCCATCCCCCGATCAGTCCCTCTCGGAGTGACCCGGTCGGGGAAGGGGAAGGGCTGGTTCCCCCGAGTTTCTCCGGCGCCCTCCTCCCTCGGGGCCTGTAGGCACCGAGGGAAAGAGCTCTGAACAGAGGGAGAGAGGGGTGAGGGGGGGGAGAAGAAAGAAGTAAAGATACGACAGACTGAAATAAAGTCACAGGCTTGAAAGTTGACCAAGTTGGTCTGTGGACCTGCTTAACGTGGGACCCGGACCACGCTGTTTTTATGTTTTCCCAGATTTTATTTGTTACTATTTGATGTACCTCTCCCCTGGTGTTAGTGTTTGGCCCATCTTTGGATAGCGGTAAAGAAGGAAGATGATTGAAGTGGAAGGAAGTTGGAGGTTTGCAGAGAGGTGCAAGATGCGTGGAGGTCACACTAATCTTTGTACTATAAACTAATTTTAGAGTTAAGTTCGAAATAAGTTAGAGTTAAAGTGTGTCTGTTTATTTATTTATGTAGTTGTTTGGTAAATTATGTTATGCGTGTATTAGGTAAGTGTTCAAACCGTTGTTAGAATTATTTGTTTTCCTGCTATGAGTTTTTATGATTTTTGTAGCATAATTCTCGTATCTGTATATGTTGTGTGAGTTCATGTTCCTTGGTTATTTATTTGTTTATTTTTCTCTTCTTTATTTATGTTGCTTTTCCTTTTTCGTTCAGTTGCACTTTTTGGTTAGTTTTGTCATTCTTTGTGGGTATCAAGTCCAATCCGGTGAGTTTGTCATTATTCGGGAAATTTTTGTCCCAATCGGGTTTCCTTATTTGGTTTACACGTAAATCTCCTCCTATTTCCTTTGGTCCACTTTGTTTTTAACACTAAGAAACAGCATATGTTGTCTCCATCCTGCTCCCCGTGCTATTTGATTATTTAGTTTCTCTCCTATTTCTTATTGTGTTCTTTCTCTGATTTTTTTTGGCTGTTTTTTAATTATTCTATTTATAGTTTGTTTTCGCTACGTTGTGTAAATCTCTTTGCCTTTTCCTCTCTAATCGTCTCGTGTTCGTAAAGATATTTACTGCCTTATTCTGTATACGTTGCATTCTTATTAGATTGCTTCTTGAAACCGTATAGATGGCAATTTCTGGATATACGAGAGGCGGTCAATAAGTTTTGCAATTGGGATATAAGGAAACGAGATATGAGGAAAAGTGTTTTATTATTTTTCAATATAACTACCCTCGACTTCAATGCACTTGCGCCACTTGTCCTGAGGCTTCGAATTCCCGACAACCAGAAATCTCCCGACTGCTTTTCAATCCACTCCTGGACGGCGAGCTGGTCATCTTCATCGTCCCCAAACCGGCGTCCACGCAGTGCAGCCTTGAGCTGGAGGAATAAAAAGTAGTCGCTAGGGGCCAGATCTGGACTCTAGAGGGAATGGTTGAGCTCCTCGAATCCGCACTAGCGCAGGGCCGTTGTGCAACTCTGGCCTTGTGGACTTTGACAACGTTGAAGTCGATCATGGGGCGTAAGGTTTCTAGGGACCCAACGAGCAGAGACCTTGGTGATGGCCAAATTGTCGTGGATGATGCTGATAAAACTTCCATCTGATATTCCAAGTTCTCGCTCGATTTTTTCGACCTTCACCCGTCGATTTTCGAGGACCATCCTCTCCACACGGGCCACATTGTGCGCGTTGGTCACGTCTGACGGGCGTCCTGAACGGGGTCATCTTCGAGGGACTCACGACCATGGCGGAACTCCCTATTCCAGTGGGCAATGGTTGCATAGGAAGGGGCGATGTGGGTGTACACTGCAACCATGCGTTCATGGATCTCTTTTGCATTTTTGCCTTCCTTGGTCAAAGATTTGATCACTGCGCGGTGCTCAACCTTCTCCATTGTTAAAAAAAATTGTGACTAACGATCTGCGATCAGCTACTGCTTCTTAAATAGACGAGGCATGAGCGTACGGCTGCAGGTCCTGACTTGTTATAACTTGTCCTAACACCCCCATAAACAGCCATCCCCCTTCCTCTGTTTTGCCCTACCGATTCGCAAAACTTATTGACTGCCCCTCGTATCAAAGTAGGCTGTATTATGGCCTGGTAGATCTTTTTCTTATTTTTCATGTTTAGATTTCTTAATCTGTAGAGTAAAGTTAACATGCCTCGTGCTTTGTTTATTCTTTCGATCACGTGTTTCTTGTAACTATTTTTTGGTAATAATTAGACCTAAAATCTCGCCTTCGCCATTATACCTGTATCGCTCTCCATCTACGTAAACGTCCGAGTTTTTTTGCGATACATAGGTATAATTTTAAATTTATCTTTATTCGTTTTAATTTCCCATTTGCGTTCATACTCGTTTAGATTTTCTATTTCTGTTGCCGATAATCTGGCCTGCATCTGAGTGTTCCGATAAACAGGGAATTAATTGAGTGAAATCATCTGCGTGTTCACACAGCCCTCGTTCCTGTGAGGGAAAATGTCCGATGTATACAGTGAGCATAGGAAAGGACTTAAACACCCTTTCTGAGCGAGGCCCGTATTAAGCTTGAATCTTTCACCTTGGTAATTCCCCGTCTATCTATGCATATCTTTCCATGACGTAGTCGTATAAAATTCTTTCCAGATAGTTGTTCATTTCCAGATTTAGAACTTTATGTTGTATGCCTCTTTGCCAGACTTTATCGAATGTCTTCGATACGTTCCGGCATACAATTTCCATACTGCATTTCTCACCTTTCACTTTGCTTATTTTTTCTGTAATCACGCTGAGGGCCATCTCCGTATTACTGTTATTCCTTAAGCCGAATTGTTGATTGTTCCAGAGGTTGCTCTCTGTGAGATATTCATTTAATCTTGTGTTCAGAATTTTTTTCACACACCTTCACGATGAAGTCAAGAAGGGATATAGGTCTGAAGTTTTCGACCCCCTAATGCGGTTTTCCCGGCTTCGGTATGAATATCATTTTGGCTATATTTAAGTCATCGGGAAAGTATCCCGTGTTTATACAGGCGTTAAACAGGTTCTTATTCCCTCAAGTATATTATCCGGTGCTTCTATATATTTTTTTCTGGTGAGGCCCTATTTTCTAAGGGCCTTTTATTTAAAATTGGAGATAGTGTTCTTTAATTCCTCTATTGTGATTTCGTTGTTTAATCCTTCGTTCGCATACCGTTCCTCTTCTAAGTAGTGATGCGTAAAAGTCCTCTCAATCCGTTCATATTTGGTTTTCGTTTTCTTCTTCGCTTATGTTGAACACTCCTTTTTAGTGTTCCCTGAAAAGTCTTTCAATCTCGTATTCTATTAAATTTCCGTTCCTGCCCTTAATCTTTATTTTCTCTTTTCCTTTTGTGCTTCTCATGCTTCTTACCTTTTTTCCCAAATTCTCGGGGCATTAGCTCTTTGTCAATATTTTGAACGGCTATGTCCCAATATTCTCTTTGTTTGTCCGATATTGCGCTAAGTAGTTCCCTCCTCTTCGTTCTCAGATTACGGTATTTTTCTCTTGATATTCCATTTATGATGTCCTCGTTTATCTTTTTAATTTCTGCATTCTTAGTCTTCATTTCGTCTGTCCAGATAAAGTATTTAATAGTTTTGTAGGTGTTTCTTGGTATCGCGATTTCGTCGGCTGTTTGCATCTGTGTCCTTATTTCCTTTAACTCATCGTTGACTTCCTCTAAAGTTGCTTCATTTAATCGATTCGGGTCTGAGTCATTCAATTATTGTCTGTATTTTCCCCAATCAGCTCTATGATACGCCTTCACTGTTCAGCGGGTATTTGTATTGGTTGCTCGTTTATGGTTAATAGCGTTGCTATATGGTCGCTGCCGAGAACATCGACAGGTTCCATATGGTAGTTAAAAGGTAAATTGTAGTTTACAAGGCAGGTATCTGGAGTAGTTGCCGTTGTGTTGACGATGTATGTTGGGAAATGTAGTTATCTGCGGTTTGGACCATGATGTAATCGACCTGATCAAAAGCGACAATTACATTGTGAACACTTTGGATGTAGTTGGCATTGCATACAAGGCGAAAGTGGAGAATGCTGAACATGTAGAAGTTGACTCCCACGTAACAAATCTTCCAATGCAGCATTCATAACCGCCTATGCTAGAATAAAGCTCTATGGTCTCTTGGACTCGTTCGGTGAACGGTTGTTGTATTGTGACACAGACAGTGCCATCTGCATTGCTAGGAAAGATGACCCACAACCTAGACTTAGAAAATTCCTAGGTGATCTCACTGATAAGATCAGAGATGTGTACGGTGCCGATGCGTATGGAGATTCATTCTGCTCTACGGGTCCCAAATCCTATTCGTACGTATCCAACCGACGAGTGTGGTTAAGTATATACTTCGTGCTAAAGGATTAACCATTAACACTCAGACGAAGGATATAATAACCTACGATGCTATGAAACGCCTAGTTGGAGCCGATGATGATAGAGAAAATGTTGATAGTTATATCTCTGTACCATTTATGGGTTTCAGAGGCGAGGAACATGGTGGAGTAAAAGAGGTGAGAGGGGAAAAGGTTTTGAGAAAGACATTTCGTAAATGTGTTAAACTCCCAGGGAGTTATCGAACCATACCTTTCGGTTTCAAGGGGATCTTACATGACATTTAAAAAAATACTATACATTGAATCTCTGTCAGCTATTATGATCTCTTTATGTATATAATATTTTTAATCTTTAATAATATTCTATGATTAATATGAATAAAATAAAGATGAAATAATACGCGTCATGCTACCAATGTTTTAATTTGTCTACAAAATAACTCATCACATTCTGTTGATCTTGTGAGAAGGAGAATTCTTTCATCCTTGCCCCTCCAATCTTGGTTTTCATCATATTTGTGAGCTGATGGGAATACCATGAGAGAAAGCGAAATAACAGGGGTTTTGTGTCAAATATAGCGATGTTCACTACCTTCTTACCATCATTCACCATGTTAGAATGTAATATGCAAAAAACATATCCATCTATATAGTGTGACGATCGGATATACCTTCTACAAAAAAAAGCTGATCCATAAGCTAGTTTTTTTAATTTTTCACCGATGATTAAATCTTCTAAATCTATAAACTGTAGATTTTCAATTACTTCTTTTCCGTTATTATACCTGAAAGGTGGTTGGACTGACCCACTATACAGAAATTCAATCCGATCAATTGGGTGTTCATGAATAAGTCGACGAAGATGATCGAAGAAATCAACCTTAGATGAATAATCTGGGCTAAAATTATAATCTGATCCACACACATCTTCGGTTGCAAAATATTTACTAAGTCTGAGTGTGATACGGTGTGGATGGCGGATCATTTTAGAACGTGTGACACACAGGGGGGTTTAGCGACAAATTATTTAAAAGATGGCAACTAAAGCGGACCAATTAAAGGATTGTAAAATGTTAAGTGGCAAGACCACTGTTATGGTAATACGGAAAAATACATGAAAATTCAAACCAATTTAAATTTTATCAAAAAAGTTCACTGACCTAGGGGAGGGGGGCACTGCCGAGAAACCAATAGGTGTATGCGTGTGGACGTGTTTGAAAGTGCTCATGAGTGTGTGCGTGTGTGCATACTCTGATTCCTTCGAAAAAAATAGGGGGGCTGTTGGGGGAAGGGGGATGGAACTGGCGACAAACCAGTAAGGGAGGAGGGAGGATAGACTCGGGGAACAAGATCATGTGTGCTCATGAGTGTATGCGTGTGTGTAGACTCGGAGTCTACCCTACAATGCTATTGACGTTAGTGTACTGTTTCTTGGTTGCCCTTGCGCTCTACAAAACACCGTATCTGGGAATATTTTTTGCTATTGACATGATAAATGGTGCCAATACATACATTTGCCTAACCAGATGGACAGGAGGTATTAGGACGCCAGGGCCAAAGTTTGGTAAAATTTTAACAGACCCCAACCTCATCACTACAAACGACCCAAATCTACGTGAACCCCAACTTGAGTTTCAGCTCATTTGGCCGACCTCACCGCGAGGTTCTCACTCCTCTCCTGCAGGGACGAGCTACCACACTATGTAAGCTCTCAGCAGGGGTTTGCGACTCTCCTGTTATGAGCTGCTTCACCTAAGCCACATGTTCGATACCTTAATTAACCCATTCGTACCGACGGTCCGTTTAAACGGACAGTAAGAAAATCTATTATAACTGATTTAATAATTGTAGTTTTAAAAGTTTATTGCATAAATATTTCCCAAATTCCAGGCGATAAATGTAGAGAAAAAAAGTTACAGTCGGTACCAGTGTTCCTCAAACAACATAATAAACAACATGGCGGAAAGTGACAAACGCGGGACTAAACAGTAAGCATATATTTACGTTTTTTTATTATATAAGAATTAGAAATTGTGTGTTAATGTTATAAATAACATAACCCTATTAGTTTAGCTTCATATATTTCACAAAATATTACTATAGTATGGGCCTTTTCCTGTATTATTATTGTTTTGAAATTCTGTGTCAGTTATAATGGACGCTCGGCACAATATACACGAATTATCGCTAAAAGATTATAGTTAGAGAATGCCGTTCACTATGATATGTTTAGAGCTAACTAACTCAGTTACACTCAGAATTCTAAATATATAATAGTTCAGGAATTATGTAGTAAAAATTAATTATGAATAATATATATATGTATATAAGGCTGGCCAGAAAGTCCTGATTTACTTTACGCAGCTCTCTTACAACGGCAGCAGCGTTGGCCTACTTAGAAAAGGTAGACGAAGGTGGCGATACTTTTATGGGTCTCCCTATTGATGAACTATCGGAGGGAGACAGTGACCATTCAGATGAAGAAGCAGCAGGTTCATCTATTCAACTGGAGCGAGGATTGCTGGAAGCTCCTGCAGAGATCAATCACCCAGGTGGAATTGGTAGTGTTGAAGAGTCAGAAAATGAATTCGATAGTAAAGAAAACCCATAAAAAACAAAAATGCAAAGAAAATGGTCAAAAAGGTTGCAACAACAAGTGAGTATAAATACAGATTGTACTACAACAGAAGATATATCTGAAGAAGCTACTAGAACTTGCTCTAATCCTATTGATTTTTTTAACCTCTTCTTCATTAAAGATTTTATTAACTTGATTGTTGAACAAACTAATTTATATGCGCTTCAAAATAATAAAATTCTTGATATGAGCAATTCTGAATTATTAGTATTTTTTGGTGGACTATCATTGTCATCTCACATCCCTCTTCCAAATAAAAGAAAGCATTGGTCATCAGAAGACAATGTACTGCAGATATTATCAAATAGCATTCGGAGAGACAGGTTTGAAAATATTCTAAGGAATATACATTTAGTGGACAACACAATCAATACAAAAAATGATTCCGCATTCAAACTTCAAACATTATTTCAGTATATGCAAATTAGATTTTTAGAGCATGGTGGATTGGAGCAGCATATGTTCATATATGAAAGTATGATACCCTACTATGGTAAACATTATTCAAAGCAATTTATTAAAGGAAACCCCATCAGATTTGGGTTCAAAATATGGGCACTTTGTTCTAAGCATGGGTACATGCATTCTTTCGAATTGTATACAGGAAAAAGTGTGATATCAACACAACCAGGTTCAAATAAATTGGGTGTTGGGGAAAATGTTGTGATGGATCTGATTTCTAAGACCGGCGTACCTCATAAAACGGGCTATAAAGTATTTTTTGATCATTATTTTACTAATGTTGGCCTCATGGATGAGCTAATTAAGATTGGGATATGTGCATCAGATACTTGTACAGAAAACAAAAGAGGGAGATGTCCCTTGAAATCCAAAGCAGAAATGAAAATATCACCAAGAGGAACCGATGACTTCCACTCATCGGATAATTTGGTCATTGTTAAGTGGAAAGATAATAACAATGTGATATTGGTGTCTAATTTTGAAACCTACACAATAAGTTAAACCCAGCGTTGGGATAAAGTTGAAAAGAAATATATAAATGTTCCGCACCCAGAAAGAATACACAATTATAACAAATATATGTGGTAGATCAGCTTGATCAGAACGTTGGCACCTATCGCATTAGAATAAGTGGTGGTGGCCTATTTTTTCCTTTATGATCACAGTTGCAGTTAGCATGCCTGTATTTTGATGAACAAAGTTGGCACTAAAATTACTTTATATCGGTTTATTGAAAATGTGTCACTCACTCTTTTGAAAACTCATGGAGTGCAAAACGTTCAAGGCAAAAGAGTTTCGAATAATTTTAAAGATTTGTGTCGATATGACAACATCGGGCATTGGATCTGCCGAGCGTCCGTTATAACTGAAAGGTTGTAATTCCGTAACCACGGAAGAGATATTGCAAAAATACTTCTACACAATATTACTTATTGTACTCTTATTAGCATGTTAAAATTTCAAACCATTTGAAAAATAATCCAACTTCCGATACGAATGGGTTAATCGAAGCAAACGAGGATCAAGTACGGGAATTGGAAACGAGTAAAATCACAACTCATCGTGAATCTGCATTGTTCCCACAGGTCATTGCCGACACTCGGCATCCTTTAATGACGTCACCAACTCTACTGTATGGACGCCATCGCCATGCAGCACATGCTGGCGTAATCGCACCTTCCAATATCAAGCGTGAAAATGGGTTACTCTTTGCTAGTCACTATCTGGGGAACACAAGCAGCCCTGCGCCCCCTATCTATGTCTTGAATCTTTACTTTTTCGCCTGGTTCGATTTTTGGATTGCCAGTGGTTTGACATTTTCCATCAATTTACCATCACAAGAAGACAGGAAATGACCTCATATTACCTCATCTCTTCGGAATGTGTGGTCAGCTGACTCCTGTCTATCAAAAAAACTATCTCCCTCTTTATCCCGTAACTCTATCTTAAGCAGCGATTTTCTACATTTCTCACCAATCCTCGATGTGAAATGATGTGCTTTCAAAGACCAGGAGTTTATTTGTCTTATTACGGTACACAGCTTTCTATTCCCATGGCGTCACTCTGACCTCAGCTGTTCAGTAGTATTGCTCATCGGTTTTTAAATATTTCATAATAGTAGTGAAATTAATTTGTGTTAATATCAACTTAAAAGAACAAAATAATAAAAGAATAAAGAACTTCTAAACGTAAAAATTATATATTTAGTTTCTTTGAACCCGCTAACTTGCTAAGCATTTACTAAATTATTAAATTTAGCGAGGGAACAAGATAGATTGGCAAGCCGTTACGTCTTTTTCGTTAGACGCCACGTGCCAGATTGAGTTTTTTATTAGTTAAACGCTCCATTATATAAGATAACTTTTTATATAATTTATTAATTAATATAATTTACAAAATTATAATATTATATTATAATTGTATCCATCAGATAACATAAATTTAACTAAATTTTGTAAAAACTTGCATACTCTGAAGATGCCACTTTACTATTGGCTGACATGCTCATGAAGGTCTGATTGAATAAACTTAGCAATATAGATAATCCTATTTCTGTCTCCATAAAGGAGTGTCTTATTAACCGCTATCTATCACGAAGACATAAAGTTGTTTCATTAATGACATATTTAACTAAACCAGAACCTGAAGATAAAAGTGTCTCGTCAAATTTACTCCCAATAACTTCTCGACGTGTTATAAAAAATTTTGCGCAAAGACAATTTTGAGACTTTTTTTCCTAATGAAATTAAAAATATTGAAACTGAAGATGATTTCGCAGCACCAGTCGTATGAGAAGTAAAGGATGGTGATCTAATATCTGAGCACATGAAAGACTGAAAAAATAGAACTACCTAAGAAAGCTTACCGGTTTTTTTTTAACATAAAGACTGAGTTTAAACATTATGAAGCTATGCATAAACCCCACAGACAATTTAAAACTTTTGTTTGATGAAATTCTCGCAATAAAGCCAACGAACTTTGAAGCTGAGAGATAGTTTTGAGCAGCAGGATATTTTTATCTCCAAAGTACGTGCAAGAATGCCAAGAATACATCCACTGCCCTTTGCTTTTCGCGCTGCTACTTTAAAAAAAAAAATATATATCTTAAAAATTATACCTACATTTTTAGTCGCATGAGAGTCTGGTCCCTAGCTACTCTACATCTCACTATGTCGGTAGGTCGGTCCCCGTTTTTTTGTGTGTTTTTCTTTTGTAATAACATTGTAACTATTCGGCCGATTCTAACTAAATTTGAAACCATTCGGTTGTTTTACATTCTCTTTCGAATGCTATAATTGCCAAAGTCCTCCCAAGATTAGCCTGGGAATTATTTTGTTTTGGCAATGACATCATAACTTATTGGCTGATACTCCGCTAGACTAGACTAGGCTATACTCTGCTAGGCAAGCCTAGAATAGGCTATGCTATGCTAGGCTATTATAGGCTAAGCTATGCTAAGATATAATGTAAAAGGGTAAGATATACTATGCTAATTTAGGCTATAATATGCTATGCTAGGATAGCATATAGTATGTTAGGCTAGACAATAATAAGATATGCTTGACATGGGTATAATAGTATAGAATAGGTTATACATGTCTAGGATAGTTAATGCTAGGCTAGGCAGGGCATGAAAAGCTATACTAGGCGACGCTATGATATGTTAGGTTAGGCTATGATATACTAAGCTATGCTACACTAGGCTAGTCTTCGCTATACATACCAGGCTAGGATAAGCGAGGCTTTGCTAGGGTAGGCTAGGCTATGTTATGCGTGCTATGCAAGCCTAGGCTAAGATCTAATAGTCTAGGCTAGGCAATACTATGATATACTATACTAACTAGGGTAGGGTAGGGTAAGGTAGGCTATGATATACTATACTAGACCCTGCTACTCTAGGCTAGAATATGCTAACTAGGATAGAATATACAAGCCTAAGCTAGGCTATAGTAAAATAGCCTATACTAGACTAGGGTAAGCTAAGCTAGGCTAGAACAAGTTTTAATATACAATTGTAGGGTGCGCTAAGCTAAGGTAGGTTATAGTCTGCTAGGCAGGCTGGGCTATACTTTGATAAGCTAGACTAGGCTAGGATAAACTGTGATAGGCTCAGGTATACTATACTAAGTTAGGTTATTCTAAAATATACTATGCTAGACTAGATATGCAAGTCTATACTAGGCTAGGCTAGGGTATATTAGGCTACTCTAGGGTATACTATGCTATTCTAGGCCATTATATGTTATGATATACTAAGGCTGGGCTATACAAGGGTATGGCTATGCTATGCAAGGCTATGCTGGACTATAATAATAATAATAATAATAATAATAATAATAATAATAATAATAATAATAATAAAACGGCTTATTTAGGGATACAAACAGTCATTTCGACTGACAAAATACAATATTTAAAAGGTATTATACAGCGAATGGGAAAAGTATTTACAAGGGTAGTGTAATGATAGTATTTACGGATACACAGACCCGACAATCTGCTTATGTACAATACATGTATTCAATTACGTTTATTCTCTTCATTTATATATTTCACAATTGTTGGGATTGGGCTTTTCTGGTGCCTGTTAGTACGTGATCTGATGGGGACGAGGCGGTTGTGGGAACGAGTGGCGTGGCGAGGAGGGGGAGCCAGGGGCGGCAGGAGGTGACGGTGGAGAGGGTTGTTGAGCAGTTGTTTGCCGAATTGACTAGGCGAGATTATAGTGTACCATGGTAAGCGAGCATAGGCTAGACCATGCTAGAATAGCATATACTATGCTAGACTAATTTATACTAGGCTAGGGTAAGGTAGGCTATACCATGCTCGAATAGGATAGGCAATACTATGTTAAACTCTTATAACCTATACTAGGTTAGGCTATGCTATACTATACTATTCAGGCTAGACTATACTATAATAAGCTATATTATGGTAAGCTTTACTATCCTATATATGCTAGGCTGTACTAGGCTTTGTTAGGCTAGGCTTTACTAGGGTTTCTAGGATAAGATAGGCCATACTATACATTCTCTGCTAGGGTAGGCTAGATTAGTCTAGGCTAAGTCATACTATGCCAGGCTAAGCTATACTATGTAAGGTTAGGCTATACTATGCTAGCTACACTAGAATATGGTATGGTAAGTTCTACTATTATAGGGAATCATAGGTTAGACTTAGTTATACTAAGCTAGGCTAGGCTAGACTAGGCTATCCGATGTTAGGCTAGGCTATACTATGGTAGGCTATGCTATGACACAATCTACTCTGTTATACTATGCTATACTATACTAGGCTAGGCAAGATTTACTATGTTAGGCAATCTAGGCTAGTCTATACTATGCTAGACTTCATTATGCTAGGTGAAGTAATACTATGATAGGCTATCCTACGGTAATCTAGGTTTTGCCAGGCTACTATTCGAGACTATACTATGCTATGCTATAAAATGTTATACGATTCTAGACAATACTAGGCTATACTAGGATACTATGCTAGGAGATAATAATATATATATATATATATATATATATATATATATATATATATATATATATATATATATATATATATATATATATATATATATTAATATAATTTAGTTCTGCTTTTTAATAAGCTTTTAGAAAGTTGTGACGTTTTAGTTGCGGGCAAACTCTACACTCACTATGGCGGTCAGTCCATGTTTTGCCTTTTTTTTTTAATTACATTGTAACAATTCAGCCAATTCTAACGAAATTTGAAACCTTTATATTGTTTTACATTCTCTTTCGAATGATATAATTGGCAAAGTCCTCCCATGTTAGCCCGGGAATTATCTTGTTTAGGCAATAACATCATAACTATTCTGTAGATTCTAACAAAATTTGAATCTATTATGTTGTTTTACATTCTCTTTCGAATGATATAATTGCTAAGGTCCTCTTAAGGTTAGCCCGTGAATTAGTCTCTTGTGGCAGTAACATAATAACTATTCGGCTGATTCCAATGAAATTTGAAACCCGTATATTGTTTTACATCCCCTTTCAAATAATATTGCCAAAGTCACTTAAGGTTAGCCAGGAATTAGTTTTTTTGTGGCAATAACATCATAACTATTCGGCCGATTCAACGAAATTATAAATCCTTAAAGTGTTTACATTCTCTTTCGAATGATAGAATTGCTAAGGTCGTCTCAAAGTTAGTCCGAGAATTATTCAACGTGTTCAAAGTCGTAAGGACATACATCAGAATAAGTAAGGGCACGCGACCTTTTTTTTATTATGATAGATATTTATTCGGTTTTCAGTAAAACAAAACTCCGCATTTTATTTTTTAACAAAGGCATAGATAACGAATATTTGATTGGTAGCTCAAAATCGGGCGATTCCATAGTTGGGCTAGCTATGAAAAAACAGAAATATTTCTCATTTCTTTATTTTTAAAGATATTCACCCCAAATTTGGCATGAAGCGCCCTGGGACCAATGTACTTCGAGCTGTGGAGTCAAATTTTTATTCGACGAACAGCTTTGCCGTGACGAACGAAAGTGTGACTTATTTAATGAAATATAAAAACCTTATATTTATAACCGATGTTGGTTATATTCAATTCAATTTTATTTAATAAGGCTGTGTATAATGGGATTCTTAGATACTACAGGATGTCTACTAATATCAAATTACAAAATTCCATAGGTTTTCCAGTTACTTAAAAAAAAAAATTGCAAAATTTCTAATTAAAATTAATGAAAAATGGGTATATTACATTTAACTGCAAACATATTTAAAGGTATATTATTCTAATAAATGAAATAAAGTATGCAGCATCAATTTAAGAAAAAAAAGAAATCCCTCCAGGTCCCACACCTGACCAATCTAGCTAACAATTATATTTCCATTAGGTATCATTTAGCTAGACCCCCTCATTTGATTGCATTTTTTTAACTTTATAAATCTTTTTCATAGCCCATTTGCGAGTACCAACTATATCATTCTGAAATAGGTATAATAAAGTAATAGCTAGTACGAATCTAAGGTGGGGACACCCTGTACTAGTAACCTATTTTATGGTTAACTTGGATTCTAATATCTACCTTACAAAATAAAGATGCATAACAAATGTCAGTGGCTACGCACACTTAAATTGACTTAGGACTTTTTCTCACTAGAAAGTTTCTTCTTCTTGTAGTCACTTTTGGTCCTGGTAGCTTTCTCGGGTGCATCCGGATTACCTCTTTTTATGACTCTTCTTTTGACTTTTGCATGGGCATGACTGTTAGCTTTTGACACCATATTTTTGCCCATGACATGGAAGAGGGACCTGGCGATGTCAGGAACAACGGTGTTGACCAGGCTGCAACCCTTTTCACAGTCCAGCAGGGACATGCCTAAGTCATTGTTCATTATTTCCGTGTAGACACGAACACTTCTTCTGAAGAGTAGGCCGCCAGGAAATTGGCCCTCCTTTCGCCTGGTGTTGCCATCGCATTGAAGATTTTCAAGGCCATCATGGCCATGCGGATGCACTCGTTTGAGGGGTAGAAGAGACCGTCGCGGTCCTGGAATTCAATCATCTCTCTGAAAGTCTCTGGTAGCTTGTCGGGGTCGGTCACCTGCACTGAGGGCATAAGGTTGTTGCCTTCTACCAGAGCCTCCTGGCAAGAAACACACTTTAGGCGGCTGCGGGCCTTTCTGGCCAAGTACCCGCAGAAACGTCCCACTCCACCGCCCTCGCCCGGCTCCATTTTGCCCGGGTTCAACCTCTCGGAGTCGATGTCCAACTCCTCAACAAACTCCTTGGCCAGTTAGTCGTTGTTTGTTTTCTGGGCTTCATGGAGTGGGACCATGTGCTCTTTGACTTCTCCTAGGGTGTATCCAGACAGCTAGATGAGGAAGAGGGTCCTGATGAGGGTATCTGCTTGGAAGAACTGTTTGACCTCGGTGCAGTAGTTGGTGTCAGACATATTGCGGCGGCGGCCAAAGGTATGCTCCTCTTTGTCTGATGTCATCTTGCCAGGGCAGATGTTGACGATGCCCTAGTCCTTGTACCTGTCCAGGACGTCAATGATGGCGGCGCACGCGTTGGTCGACGTCAGGTACACTGCCTTCCTGGTGTTAGTGGTGAATATCCTGTTGCTAGGGTAGCCACAGGATGGCCAAGCCTTCATGAGTTCTGCCGTGTCTCGCAAGAACTGGACGTGCCTCTGGGTGATCTCGTTCTCCAGTTTCCACACGGCTTTTTGTGTGTCGTTATACGTGAAAGAGCAAAATGTTAATTGACATCTATCACTATGTAAAAGATTTTACATTTGTTTCATTGTTGTCTAACTAAATGCAGACGCAACACAAGTCAAACAACAGCATTTTTAATGAAAAGATAAAAATGACCGAAGTTTTAAATTTAAATAGTAATGCAATTTATTAATATTAAACAGGTAAAAAAACTGTCCGAAAAGCCCCATTTTTTACCTCTCGTCTTGGCCTGGCCTTCTGACGTTGAGAAGGGTGAACCAGTTGCTCACAAACGCGAGGAAGAAGGCTGTGTCATTCCAGTTGGGAAGACCCTCCTGCTTGGCGTAGAATCCCAGGGCGGCGACGGTTGATGGGTTCACGGTAGCTGCCATCAGACTGACGCTCTGACGCTCAAGGTTGGATGGGTTGATGACCTTGTGCGTCAGCTTGTATCCTGACTTCATTGCTCCCTGGTCTTTTGCAAACAACTGTCTGAGGTATGACATGTTTGCAGTGACGAGGTGGTTGTATTTCTTCTCTTCCTTCAGGGTGGGGAGCCAGGGCAGCATGATGATGGTTTTATTGAGGAACATGTAGTACATATTTTGCTGATATGTACAGGGTCATAGAACGCAAAGACACGCGGCAGGATAGTGACTGGAAACTCTCCTTCGCCCATGTGTTGGATGAAAGACTAGTTGACCCTGTGGTTGTCCATGATCAAGCTGTGTACGTCAAAATTCATGTCAATCAGAATGTGGCGGCAGGTGTTGAAAATGATCTTCATGTTCTCGGCAGAGGCATTCTTTATAGGCTCCATGGCAATCATGTCCTGATAGCTGCTGGTGATGGGGTTGACGTGTGAGCATAGCAGAGTCATGGTGAGGGTGTCCTCTTTCTCCCCCCCCAAAACGAGCCACTGACGAGGCTGAGGGTGGTGGTGGTGTGGACCTCGTCGATGGCCAGGTGAAAAACTCTCTTCCTGGGCGTAATTTTGGCGTAGCGCATCTTGAAGTACTCGATGGTGACTGGGTCTATGCCGCCTCGAAACTTTGTGAAGGTGGTGAATCTTCTGAGCCTCTCAAAGGAGGATAAAACAAGTCGAGAACTTTCGCGAGCGTTTTGTAGAGTTTAGGAGCCATCATAAACCACTGCACGCATTGAACAAGAAATTCGGTGGTGTACCTACGCACAAACTATTCGGCTTTGGCAAGCGTGAGCTGTTCACGGATAAGTCGACAACTTGTTGCTGCGTCTCGTTGAGATTGTCCTTGTTGAGAGATTCGAGGTCAGCAGCAATGGTATCAAACTTTGCTTGCTCGTTGTGTTCCTTCTCAGCGAGGATGGCGAGGATGTTGGGGACCTCGTCAACCTTGGTGATGAGGGGCAGGTGGTGGGTTCTCAACCTGATGACTACGTTGGTAAAGTTTTTGTTGTTGACAGTTTTGCCTTCTTTATAAGCCTTAAAGGTCACATCAGTTCGCACAACAAGGCTGTTTCTCACCTGAGGTTGACCTCCCACGAAGTCAACCTGCTGGAAGCACATAATGTCATCGTCGTTCTCTTTGTACATGACTTGCTGGTAGCTGCCGGGCAGCTTGTACTCCTGCAACTTTGCCGAGAGATCTTGGTGGCCTGTAACCTGGAGGATCAGTCGCATTTTCTTCTCAAGTGCTTCGGCGACGGACTTTTCGTGCTCTCTGCGGGCGAAATGGGTGGCCACCTTTGTCTTCCTGAACTCGGAAACCTTTGGTAGGCAGCCCGCAGGAAAGCCGGTGGTGTCAAAGACTCTTGGCACAGCCCAAGGCTTAAGCCTCATCCTCTTCCTGGGCTGCCCCTTGTTGTTGATGTATGCAGTCATGTAGTCATCATCCCTGAAGTGTCGCTTGCAGACTCTAGCCTTCTCTCAGTTGGCTGCGTAGGAGAGATTCATGAAGGACAGAGCAGCTTTCCACTTAGCAAACAGCTCAGGGTGCTTGGTGGCGAACCTGCGGAAGGCCAGCTTGGGTGGCAGCTTACCCTCGGCCTTCTCTGCAGCCGTCTGCCGGTATCCTGTCCGACAGCCGAACACGATGCACATGTCCGGCATAGTTATGTAGTTAGAACAAGCAAGTGAGTGTGACCTATATGTAGTCTTTGTGATACCAATGTGTACACGCTGTGATTACGTCCAAACCCTGAAACAAATGTAATACACCGTTTGTAATCATATGAATAACAGTACAGTATTATTAATTAGATTTCATTGCTGTCTTTAAACCCGTGGTTAATAAATTTACCAGGCAATGGCTTCGCCACTTCCCCCCCCCCTCCCTACGAGGAGAGCTTACGCTCCGCTACTACGATCAAAATTTAAAATCCTATAAAAAGCATCCATGTTTAAATTTTTATAAATTTTCTGAACTTCGCCAATTATAATAATTTTAAAAAGGAACTCTAAACTAAATTTCCCCCATTTCAGAATATCACGTGGCTAAAATATAGAGCTATAGAAGATATATAAAAATAAATTTTCTGAACTTCACCATTTGTAATTCTTTGGGTTTTAAAAAATTCGCAAAATTTCGATATTTAAATTTATTTCTGAACTTCACCATTTTGTTTTTGATATTATAAAAGAATTATTAGAAATAACTTTGCTAAAAAAACATAAGTCATTACCGAACTAAGATGAAATTATTATTCAAATACTAAAAAAAATACCCTTCTTAAATTATAGAGTTAGTGATGACAATAAAATATAATTTTACCGTAATGACTAGCCAGAGATGATTTGATCAACCCAAGGCATCGGTGAAGGTGTAGTTTAGGGTGCGTATCGTATTCACGACTTTTAATATCACAGTTATGATAAACAGATATCTATGGATAAACAATACCATAGATTAGGGTTGCACCGATATGCAAATTAGCCGATAACCGACATATCGGCCGATACCGATATATCGGCGCCGATACAAGGTTAACGAAATAAAAAAATATATATATATATATTTGAGAATATTTTTGCCGAATGGAGGAGCTATTGCCGTATAAAAAAAATGTGTTCAAGGACGTCATTTCTGACAATTTTAGACGATCGCAATCTTGTTAAGCCTAATCGTCCTCATTTGATTACAAACGTATACAATACTATGAATAATAAAATCATTAGATAATAGTTAATTTAAATCATTAATTTAAATCAGTGTATTATTTACGTAATTATTTACGTAATTATTGCCATAACTTTTAAGTTATTTTAGAAATTAACGCGTGCATTGTGAGGCTTAAGACTAAGTTTGCAATTTCTAGATCATTATAGCTTTAGGCCATTATAGCGTCCCTCCCCGAGCAACATATATGTATCATATGCTGGCTTCCCTTATTTAACACACATTATAACTTATTCACTTAAATAGCAGGAGTCCACATCTTCACTACTTACAAGTACTAGAGTAACAGGTCTACAACGACAAATAAATACAATTAATTTATGATTTCAAAACTTTCCAATATGGCGGCAGCGTCTAACCCACAGTAAGTCGTAACAATAACTGGACTCGTCGCCTGGTGGGCATAACGGCAAACACCCGCGTTGACTGTCGCCCGACTATGGAAGTAGCAGAATCCGAAATTTGCTTAAGCTACCAATCAAGTATTCGTTATCTATGACAAAGGTTATATGTTTTGTTATGGTCTGCATTAGTTTGTACCCGTATTTTTATTACTTTTTAAAGGATGTGTCATGCAGTTTTTTTATTAACACATTGTTGTGTTTTTTTACTTTTCTGTCGAAACCGGTTAAAACCGATTTTCAAAATTCCGGTTATTTAACAACCCTACTGTTCAGATACTAGACTCATCAGATTCCACAGTTAATATTTCAAAGCGGATCCCATGAGGCAGAAACAATACGCAAATCTTATCGCAGCCTACTAACTTAACTTCCCCCGGGAGTGTTAAAACCTAACCCAACATTATATACAAACAACTGGTCTGCCTTTACATTCCATTTATTATCTCCCGCCACCTCTATAAGTGAAGGCCGCTAAAAAGAAATTGGCGGTGATCCTCAATTGGAATTGGAGAGTAGTTTTAACCTTTTTGTTGTATCAACTATTGTGTACAAGCTGTCAAACCAGCTAAGCGAGTGAAACCACTTTTGAACTCCAAACTCCAACCCAGAAAGTTCATCGATACGAAATCATGCTGCGTCTTGTAACTCGTGCATTTGAGACCGAGAGTTCTCCGTTTTGGTTTCGTGCTCCAACAAACATGATTTAGATATTTTAGAGTCTTTATGTATCCAGAAGTTCTCTCTCCAAAACTTAATTATCAATAGACCTCAATACTCTTATTAATTACATAACATTTTACCATGGAAAATTTTCTTAATTATACAACCAACCAAACTCTCAGACAGTTACTTAAGCTCTAGTTTCTAACACTGCCATACTATTTGCTTAATGTGCTAAACGATGAGTTGATACAAATATTCAAAGGCAGTATCCACTGATCGAGAGCACGTCGTAAGATATCAGGAGGTATTTTTCTGTATGCGGTCGTGATTCTTGATTTGAGATGACGCATACATAACGGGATTTAAATGATCACACATGTAATAATCCAGAGGTGTGTATATTTACCTACAAATTTATCATTGAAATACTTATTTTGCAAGGTTTATATCGCAATAATTGGTGGAGACTTCCAGCCCCATCCTAAACCTATCGTAGATTAAAAAAAACACAACTACAAATCAGATAACAATAGTGAAAATTTATAGCCATAATTGTGCAGAAAATTGTGAGGAATCCAATAATTCATGAATAAATTTCCTTTAAACTAAATGTAGTGAATAGTAAAAACCTAATGCCTGCAGGAATTTGGGAGATAGGACGTAAATCCACAGTATTCCTCCATCCTATCTTCACCAAATTATCACCCTATGGACTCTCAGGCGATAGCAGGCACCGTCGGGTGTCTCCCAAGCTGCTCACCATCAGCCGAAGTATTAAAAAAAATCTCGGTTATCCGAAGAGAAAATATAGTGCAATAAGTCTCGATATGCTAGTACTATTAATTTAGTACAAAAGAAAGTACAATCGAGTTTACAGGATCACTTGCGTTTGAGACTTCTTAATTCGATTACTCTATGACAGACTTTATTGCTAACCTAAAAGATTACAATGTATGTTCCAAGGTAGACTTACAGGATGTATTTTACTCAATAGTCAGGGAGCCAAGTTCTATTAGGAAAAACTCAAGGATAGTGTTAATCCAAGAGAATTTGCAACAGATGTCAATCCTTTTAGTGGTAAATAAACAATATACGAAGTGACTTAGCATTCGTTTTTGCTTATATTAACAACCTGTGAATAGTAAACGAAAATAAAGAGCAGTACATGAAACCTCTTGATCAACTCTTTGCATGATTGAAGTTGCGAAAATTGCAAATCAATCTTGCAAAGTTAGTTTTGCCTAAAAATCAATCGAATTTGTGGGCGAGAAAGATAATATACGCGATATTTTCCCGGATGATAACAAGCTATCCGCGTTTACAAGATACCGACGGTCCTACACATTGAAAAAGTTGCGAAGATTCATGAGATTGTGTTAAGTTTATAACCCCGAAAACAGGGCAGAACTAAGCAAGATGGTGGTGGTTAGATCAAAGGCAGTCGTACCCTATTGGCTTTGGAATGAAAATTTGCTTCTCCGAAATTATTCGAAAGGAAGTTTAGTCCCGAATGCTCTCGTTAGATGAAGTTAGCTAAGGGTTCGAAATAGATAGAAAGGTATGTCTGAATTAGAAGGTTAGAAGGTATGAATGAATTTAAATGAGTTTGAGGGCATGGTTGAGTTTGAGATGCGCTTGATATGATTTTTGAAATGAGCTTGATATAAGTTTTGAGAAGAGATTGATATGAGTTTTGAGATGATCAAGTATTTGACATGATCGTGTATTTGAAATGAAGTTTTGAGATGATCAAGTATTTGACCTGATCGTGTATTTGAAATGAAGTTTTGAGATGATCAAGTATTTGGCATGATCAAATTAGATCAGCTGTAGAAGAAAAATAGATTGAGAATCCGTAGTAAGACGTGCTCGCCTCGCAAAATATTTTTAAGCTCTGCCCCCACCATAATCCTACAACGCGTACGGTGGAATTTTCACTTCGACCAACTTCACCTAATTGGCGTGAGGTTTTTCCAAGGTAGCGACATCAGGGCCAGAACTCAGACAGTCCCAATCAAACTTCTGAGACAATAGGTTTTCCCCGAGCAGTCTACCACGAATAATAACAGGTAGATATAATCCGAAAAGATCAAACAATTGAGAAAGCATTGATAGGATATTACGTTTACTTTTGGCAATTGCATCAAATTTAGAGTCAATTAAACCAAATTGATCACTGTTTACTTGATAATTGTATCCCAAGACTCGTTCGGCTCCGCAATTATGTTCTTCGGACGTCTGCTCGGCTTTGAATAAGGCTTTTAACTGTTCATGATTTGTATTCCAGGATTGGAGTTCAAACCCCTCCTTGAACCAACCTTTTATTGGCGCGAGTGTACATTCCTTAAGGAAGTCAGCATCAGAATTAGTATACACAAAATTATTGACATAAAATAAATTATTTAAAATTTAAAACTTGAGTGTAACAATCCTTATGAAAGCCTTCGAAATGATGGTTTAAAATGAAATTTAATACAAAGGGGGAGCCTTCTTTAAGCCTGAAAAAGCAGAAACGATTGTGTCGCTCTTTGGCTTTAATCGAATTTGAAGAAAAGCTTGTTCAATGTCGGAAAGTAGAATGAATTTGTTAGAACGAAATCTACAGAGGAGAGAAAACATAGAACCCAGTAAATTTTCCCTCCGAAGGAAGCGTCGTTTAGAGAAGGCGCTCGGCCACATTTCAGAGAGCAATTAAACATAGGTGGGATTTTCGTGGTACTCTGAAGGGCAGTTTTTACTACAGAATAATGGAGGATCTACTTATAGAAGGAATAGTCCATGGGTTCACCCGAGATTTCTTCTAAAGTTCCAGCCTCTAATTGGCTTAGAAGACTTCGCTATAGGCTTGTTCTAACCCTTGTTTCTCTAGTCTCTTTGATACACTTCAGTGTTGCCTAGGTAATTTTTAAATTGGATGAAACTTGGGAAAGTATATCGTAGAACCAGGGCAAATCAACGAAATACCTAACATTACCGAGCTCTATCGACTTTTTAAACTGCTCAATTTTAGATTTGGCGATTGACCCCGCATCGATATCTTTTAACCCGAGAGATTCTAATGAAAAAATATACTCTAGGCCCAAATCTAAACTGGGATCTGGTTTTGTAAAATTCAAAGGGTGGAAATAAGAAGGCGACGGATTAAGGGCAAAGTAGACCACATGTTCAAGATTTTTGTCAGCTTCCGGTTCCAAATAAGGCCCTCGGGGCAAATTAACCTCATTTTCCAATTCGTTCTCTTCTTTACTCTTAGGTTCTGAGGATCCGACTACCATCGCAGTACCACCAAGAAGGAAACTACCATTATCCGTGTAAGAATTCTTTGAATATTGTGAATGGTGTTCGTGGTTATTTGGAGTGCAGTATTTCCCAAGGGAAAGCTCTTCCTCGTGTTTCAAGGTAAGGTGAGCCCCCCCCCTCACTATTTCGTTTGCCCTAACATAGCTGCCCCAGTCTAACTGAGTAACCAACAAAGACTCTCGTGACAGCACTTTGGTGGGCCAGCCCACCGGTAAATTGGTAATTTAAAACAATTGGGGATCAATGGCTATTCTGAAGCGTGGCGGCTTGTGGAGCGGGGTACCGCGAGAGACCCTCTATTACTGGAGTATCGTTTATTCGGTTGATACTTCCATAAGATCTCAGGTCCTTCTCTGTCTTTAGATAGGTTTCCCCCCCTCCCCTTGCAATCCCTGTTTGAAAACTTCCAAATTTGAATGGTATTAATTACCAGCAGACAACCTATTCCCACTATTCTATCCTTTTAAGCAAAAGGTTAGGAAAAGGTCTCGTCTGCCAGAGTGGCGTCCTTTCCCGTAAGAACCAGAATTGCACTTTCGACTCCCTTTAATTAAAATCGAGGATTAAATGGCATCACGAAGAATTTGATTGACATTTGGAAAGACTGCCTCCAATTCCCCTATGCGTGTGCTTTTTGACCCGATGAGTGTTTTGATCGTACAAGAATACAAGAGGAGTTCCTCCAGGTTGGCACCCAATTGGAAAGCTACGGATTCAGAGATGTGCAACCTTTGGCAGTCAAGAATATACTCCCCAATTCAAGATACCAGGTCAGAGTTGGAAGTAGGATATCTGAATAGAGCTTTGAATTCACGGAACCTTTGGCTATTTCCACATCCTACTCTATGTAGAGTCATAATCTGCCCCAGATTTATTAAAGAATTTACATCGTGTTTGAAAGGGATGGGACATAGAGCAGATATATATTATTTTTCCTGGCAGAACTTACACGGTTAGGTCATGAAGCGTTCGAGCGCGGGGCATGATTTTAGAGGATGTCGATTGGAAGAGCAAAGTCATGTTTCTTTTTGACCTGCATGAAAAGATGAACTTAGGTATGCTCTTAACCTCAAGCTAATTATGCTCTTAATAATTATTTCGTTCCTAGAATCCTGTAGGATTTCACTCATGTATTGTGCGAGAAAGTAATCCCCCTCAATAATACAAAGGTTCCTATAAAGCTATACAGAGGAATAAAACATGCCAACGGCTTAGAGGGGTAGAAGCAAAAAGTAAGGACGCACATAAGAAATTTAAGACTGCACACGACTCTATTCAACCCCCCGACATTAATTAAAAAATAGCTGCAAGGTTCTTACCCACGAAAAAAGAAGGATGACATATTAGAATTTAGGTCGAACATCACAACTTACGTACATACTGATGACAACACGATAATTCAGCCCTTCATATACATAGCAATCTGATAATCAATCCATTCCCTACAGATTCTCTCCATTCAAGGTCTGGTCTTCGAAATGTAAAAGTATGTATGTTACAGTGCCACTCAAGTTAGGAAATAAATGGTTTTCTAAAATATGTCAGAAGAAATTACTATTCATTTTTCTCCTTCAATTTTTCCCCAAATGAAGTGGACTTTAGTAAGCCTTCTGCAACATTTGAATACAAATGACTATTTTTACGATGTTTCATCTTCATATTATGCGATCTTAACTATTTCAATATTATCGATATGTCAAATTATATGTAATATTTAGAAAAAAGAGAAACGAAAAGTAATTATTGAATTGTAATTGGATCACCAGTGACAATTCAATGTATGTATCGGAGTCTTGACATCCAATAATACATGAAACGTATGTACATGAATCATTTCTCTTGAGAACGCGGGGTGATTTCTAGAAAATCTTTTCTGCTTGGCCTAATCTTTAGGGATCACATAAACATAAAGCTTTATTCAGAAAAGTCGGAAAATTCCTGAATTTTGCATGTCAAAGTTTGAGTAATTTATGTTTTTAAAACATAAATTGCTCAAATTTTGATATGCAAGATTCTGGAATATCTTAGTCTTTTGTTACTATTACCTCAAACACAACTGGTGCTGAGAGAGACCCCGACCATGAGGCTCAATGTACTTATTTAACAAAAAGTTTAGAATTCTGCGAAAAATATGAGGATACGAATTATTTATAAAACATTTTGCAAAGAAGCCAAACTCGTTATGTAATGAAATATGATTAGAAGTATGATGAAAACTTCTATGTATTGATGTTTTAATTGCTGTAATTTTAAACGTGAAACTAATAAAATTAAATAATTAATTCCAAGTCAAGTGAATATCCTTTTTGGATATTGGTAAATTGTTCAAGAAACTGTACTAGATATATTGTAAATTTGTATGTCGAGCGTGAATAGGCAGCTCAATAGCTCGAACACTTATTTTTTAGCTTTTTCGATATTTAGAAGTTGGCAAAGAAATCATAAACTTTCAGGCAATTTCAGCTAAGTATAGAATAAGCCAACTCTTCAGTTAGATGACAAAGCCAACTGTTCATTTACCAAAATTAAATCTTCTATAGTGATTAGCTATACCTTCTATAACTATATTAATTTAGCTAGCTCAAGTGTAGGAAATCTAATAGCTTAATGTTAAATTCATAATGGAAACAAAGCTGGCTCTAAATTCAAGATTTAAGTTTACCTAAAAACTTCGCACCATCACATTTTAAACTATTTCTTTAACTTCATTTCCAAACCTATTAAAACCCATATTCACAAATATGTAAATATTTACTCTGATTATTTTGTATTAAATTTTGAATTAGAATATCTCAGGAATTTTTTTTCATTTTAACTTTTTTCTCTATTAAATATTAGAGGTACTGAAAAGTAATGGGGAATTTTATTAAAATATTTAATAAAAAATAAAACATATTAGAATAATTAGAAACCTAGCATCATTATCAATGACATTTGACCACCACGAAACCAATATACTGATTCAACGTGAAAGAAACAACCAGCTGGTTCTTGAGAAAAGAAAACCATTTGAGCACCGCTGTCTCGATAGCTTCATTGCTTCTGAATAAGTGAAAGTCAAGTGATAGTTTGGGTTAGGTCTAACTTCCCAAACCTCTGAATATGTCATTGGATTATTATGTTGCATAATCACCCCTTTCTGTTGATTAGATTTGTAAGGTGTATTTTGGGAGTGGAATCTTATTCACATGTTCAAGCTATTGATAATAAAGTATAGCAGCGGTTTTCCCTTATTTAAAAATTCAAATTGAAAAAAACCCCTGTTCTATTCCACTATACGCAGAACAAAACTTCCTTGTAGTGCAACTCTAGTTTGGGCGTTGGAACTGGAGTTTCATTTAGTGATAGCCATTGCTTCTTCCGATTATTGTTGACGTAGACAATTTTTTTCTCATCTCTAGTTACATTTCGATTACGCAGCGGTATTTTCTATTCATGCTTGTAAATTATTCAACGCACAGCTCTATTATTTTGGGACAGTTTGTGCGCTATCAAAATCCACGCTCTCTACATTTTCCAACTCCTTTTAAAAGGATCTTGAGCATTGGGGCAGGGTTTATTAAGGTTCCGAAATAGGTCTTCGATACTTTGACGCGGATTCTCCTCAATCGCTTTTATCACTGTATCCTTATCCAACACAAAGGGTCTTCCTGTTCGGCGCCCATAAGAGAAATTAAAATCACCATTCTTAAAACTTTTTAAAACACCTCTTGCATTTCCGAACACACATTCCATCACAATCCACAGTTTATATTTTTTTCCTATCACATGTTGCAGTTTTGCCTTTATGTAACTTTAACGCATTCAATGTCGAAAATATAACTAACTAGGGTCCTTTTCCTCCTTGGATTATCTGACAGAGCACAATAAAATTTTAAAGTTAGCCACTCAAAGCAACACTTAAACTATTATCTAAAAATAACTATCCACCTTTAAACTTAGTAAAATATTCGTACCATGAATTCATACTATTTGCTTACAAATGCGACAATGCTTTTCAGTAATATTGGAAAAGTTAGCCATAAATATTTGAGCAAAACCGTTTCTAACTCAAATAATAATTAATTTCTTACATGTCACTTTATCTCATTAAACTCAAATTGCCTTTCTCTTAATTCATACTTTCGCCAAAAAGAATCTCCACCAAACTGCCGTCCATCTTCCTTTGTGCATATTAAAACTTACGTATGTATTTTCATGCATAAAAGTTAGTTGTCTTATTAACTCTTAAGATAAATGATATCACTTTCTGTCTCTCGTCTTTAAATTTTTTTAATGATTTAAATTTGATCTTTTTTATTTAGTAATTTTTTGACATCGGTTTGATAATTATCATGTAAGAATATTAAATGATTTTTTTAACTATTTTGTTTTAAAAGATTTTTAGCATTTGAATTTCCACCAGTTTGATATATATGTAGGATTGATGTGTTCTTTCAAAGCACTCTACTATCTTAGACTCGCTTCCAAATACGCACGAAAACTCCGTATGCGAATACACTGTGTAGCCTGTTACATTTGATGCCTAGAGGAGCTGCACGTCATCCAGGCTCTAGAGCAAAAGCTCCGATCACTGCATTAATATGAACTCAACGTAGCCCTTCTTACTGGTCCCTATCAGCTCCACTTTTTTTTCTATTACTATCCATTCAACCCTTTCTTTACCCTCAGGAAGGTGGATGGCGTAGCCGGGTTACCACCTCTGCTACAAATGAAACATGGAGGATGAGCAGTGTGTCCCAGTCCGAGTGCCATAACAGGGAACCCTATCTAGACTGTTAACAGCAGTATCAAGGAGGATCCGCACGTTCTTAAAATTGAGTGAAAATTCCGAAGCAACCGCTCACGTGTCGAATTGAACTCTTTGAAAGCGTCTGGCGAAGCGATGTACTTACTCATCCTCCCTTTAAGCACGTACTTTTCTCCGTGACTCCCATCCCCCTATATTTCTCTAAGGTTAATGAGGTAACTAGCTATGTCATGCCGTTTCAGAAGAGGCTGGGGAACCTCGATAAATAACGACTTCTACAGCCGCAGGTTGCAAGTGCATAAGACTTGATGAGTCTCAGGCCTCAGCTCGCGGTTAATGTCAAGATTTGATTTGACTCAATAATTTCTTCCCTCCACTTAATGAACTCACCACATCCTTGAAGTCGTTCTCGAGTTTACTGCTTATGGTGTGTCGTAGGTTAGGTTAGATCTTCTAAACCTCCGTTTGTTTCCGTGTCTCGGAACGGTTGGTGGATAGCACGCAGGGGGACTCTGCAGTTGAGCCTTGCCTCGAATAATGAAAAGCAAACTCCAGAGAATTAGACGACCATTATTGTTTTGTTTTTTTTTACATTTCGGAGGTAGGATAAGGGTTTATGGTCAGTTTCTATTATAAATTCTTTCCCTACCAGAAACATTTTATTTTTTTTAATTCTCCAGACTATCGCAGGGCCTCTTGTTTAATTACAGCGTAGTTCTTTTCTCGTGGTATCAATTTCCGATTTGAATACGCAATGGGAAAGATTTCATCGTTTTCCCCGTATTGAAAGAGAACACAGCCTATTCTCTCTTTCCTGGAATCTGATCGTATGCCAAATGGTTTTTCGGGTTAATATGGTTGCAGACTCAAGTTTCCCTTTGAGTTGATCGAAACACTTAATCGTCAGTGGTTTCCATACAAGGAGCTCGGGAGCTTGATTTTTCAAAAGTTCCTACAAAGGAGCGGACAGTGAGGCAAAATTACGAATAAAACGACGGTTAAAAGACACTTAACCCATTAAAGATCTTAATTGCTTCTTGCTCGCGTGCAGAGGTATTTTAACAATGGCTCGGGTTTTATCCTCCTGGGGAGCTAACTGGTTATCTCCAATTCGGAAGCCTAAATAGTCGATTGTATTGTAAGCGAAGTGAAACTTACTGGTGTCAATGGTTAAATTATGTTCTCTGAGTCTTTGTAGAAGTGCTTAAATAGCACTCAGTCGTAGCCACATAAATATTATAAAAATAAAAGGATATATTTGGCAACCCATCTAATATACTTCTCATCAGCCGATTATAATTACTGCATGCAGTGACGGGGCCAAATGGGAGTCGTCGAAATTGCATCAGCCCTTTTTCTGTTGGGAAAGCTGTCTATTTCTAAACCTCTTCTCGTAGTGAAATTTTATAATAAACCTTGCACAAATCCAGCTCGGTTATGAATTTGGCTTTCTCAAAAAGATGAAGATACTGGTCGATAAGAAGGATCGGCTCTGCGTCGAATATGGTTACCAAATTTAATTTCCTAAAATCGATGCACTTCCGGTATGATCCATCTTGTTTCTCAACAATAATAACCGGGGAGCAATAATCTGATTTTGACGGCTCTATTATTTTTAAATTTAACAGTTTGTCAACCTCAGCAATCAAATGCTTCTGTTAGGTATATGAGTGGTAGATACGGCTTAGATCAGATGGGTTCTTGAGTAGTCAATTAAATGTTGTGTTCGAATTGGGCTGCACAACCAGGAATTTCAGAGATGACGTCACCGAATTGAATGAGGAGGGACTGCAGTTGAATTTTCTGAGGAGGCAACAGCTGGTCGCTCACCTTTATTTCGGCCGACGAGAGTTCGGGTGGGTCTGGCAAGACATGTAGGGGATATTCGCTGTATTGCTCTATGCAGGCGACTTGCACTACACTTAGGGGGTCTATAGAATAATTAGACTCCATAGGCGATTCTTCGTCTATAGCCACAGTCTGGTTAGTCCATGCGCGCCGGTGATATTTCTTGAGGAGATTTACGTGGAAAAGCTTCCTTCTTGTTGGCATTTCAATTAAATAATCGACTGGTCTGCGTTTCTCTGTCACTTGATAAGAGCCCTTCTATTGGCTCAGTAATTTGTTGTATTCTGTTAAGAGCAACAACAAGACCTTCACCTGGCTTAAGTTTTCTATCTTCAGATTTGTAGTCGAAGTAAGTTTTAAATTTATCCAGGTTAACATCTGCATTTTGATACGCTGTTTCGGCGCATTTCTCCAATCTCTGTCGTTACTCAAATAGATATGACTACGAGGATTGGATTTCCTGATCCAGGTTTTGATTCGCATATAATTCTTTCAATATGCTCCCGGGACCTCATACATTTATTCCGTATAGTAATTCAAACGAAGCGAAACCCAAGGTGTGATGGGGAGTTTCTCTATACTCAAAGAGAGCTGTCGGAAGAAATCTGTGCCATTCTCTTGGTTGCTCGGTACATAATTTCTTGAGAATGGCTTTGAGACTGCCATTTAACCTTTCGCACATTCCACTTCCGGCTGGGTGAGACGGGGTAAAAAAACAGCAGTTTTATTATTAGTAACTTGACCACATATTCCATCAATCGGGACATAAATTGGCGGCCACTATCCGACAATATTTCTTTCGGAATCCCAACACGGGAGAAAATCGTGATGAGTGTCTCTGCACAAGAGATGCTGTCAATCTTCTTAAGTGGCACAGCCTCAGGGAATCTAGTAGAGAAATCGAGTTAAAACAACTATGACCCTCACTTGAAGGTGGGCGAATCGGCCTAATCAAATCAATCGCCACTCGTGAAAAGGCTTCGGAAATTAATGGGCTCCTCTGTAAGGGTGCAGGCTAGACTCGCCCTCTAATTGTGGTCTTCTGGCAGATGTCACATGAACGACAATATCACAGGATTTCGTCCGATGCAACTGACCAATAGAAATACTTAAAGACCCGTTGTGCCGTCTTAGTGTGACTAAAATGACCCGCGAAGATACTATTGTGGGCGGTTTCAAAGATGGGTCTGATGTGGGATCGGGGCACACATAATACTTGGAACTCTGTGCCAGTGTCTGCTGAGCACACATGGAAAAGGTCATCCTTAACAATGAAGCAGATTATCTTGTTGCCTCTAATGGCCTCCTGCGTCTTGTTTTGTACTTTTATCCATAAAGGGCTGAGGGATTCGCAATCTTTCCGGTTTTTCCAAAAATCCTCGTTCAGGACATTTGGGCAATCTGAAGTGCTTGGGGTTTCCAGAGGTGCGGGCGTTTCCGAGTCTTTAATTGCTTGAGCTCTGGTGGTCATGGATGAGCCATGGGAGGGGCGGATACCCGCGGACTCTGGCCAATTAAAGCAGCACAGAACTTGATGGGCGCTACGACCTCAGCCCAGCCAGTGAAGTAGGCGCACTTGATGTATCATTTCACAATGGGGAATCTGTTAGCGCGCCCCAGGTAATCGTGCACTGTTGCAAACTTGTCATGATCCGGGGCTACTGGTGGAAGTAGCCTATCAGACATCACCATACACGTGCGCCCTGTGTCGCGCACGAGAGTTGAGATCTGGTACCTGTTTACCACTCCATTTTCTAATTTGAGATCTCTAGGAGTGCTTTTGTTAAACAGAAAGTTGACCTGGTGGCGGACCGGACTCGGTTCGCTTGAAAAAAGCGGTGCTTCTGTATGCGACGTCGGTTGAACACGCGTTGCTCTTATATTGTGCACCTGGTTGGGATAGCCGCCTCTAAACTTAGAATTCTGACGGCAATTGGTTCTTGCATGACACTCTACTCTATAGGAGTAACAGACGACAGTTCTCCTGGGGAACGAAGAAGCAGGGGGATTAGAGGCAAGGGGTTTGACCTCACGTTTCTCTGGCATGGAAAAGGGCTTAGGTTTAAACGGGCCAGTCATTTTGACGAATTTATCCCTGTTGTGGGGGAGGAATTTGGCCTTATGGGCCTTTGCTTTGAGAGAGTGCGGTTCAGTCTTCTTTCCTTCCTCTGGGTAGCAGTCATGGCTAGCCGCATATACATCAGCTTCCTCAATGCATTCTTTAAGTGCCCGGCACTTACGGTCTTTCACGAAGGATTTGATCTCCGAAGGAAGTGACGCCAAGAGTTGGTCTTTGAGGACGAAGTCAACCAAAGCATCGTATTCCTAGGAAACTTTGAACGCGTCTAGCGAGAAATTGAAAATACGCTGCAACGAATATCCAAACTGCTGGAATGTTTGGTTAGGTTGGATGTAACAGTGCCGGAACGTTGCACGATAAAAATCCGGAGTCATGTTATAGGCGCAATTCGGCTTTTAACGTGGAATGATCGATGGTTGCCTCTGATGGGAGCGAGATGAAAATGTCCCAGAGCTGGGTAAAAAGCAAGGGCAACAACTTGGTTACGCTGGCGGTTTGAATTTCCTAATGATTCACCTCAAAAATGTTCTCGAAATGAGTGAAAAAATTGTGTATGAAGTAGAAGTAAAGAGAGGAAAATGTATTTATAGAGTGAGAGGGTTTGTACCAGGTTGTCTCGTAACTTCAGTCTTTTTGCTTCTTTTCTTAATCATGGCTCTTCATTGATTCTCAGAAACTGAGTCAAGCTTTCAAGCCTTTTTATTCGATGAAAATTATCTTTTGTAAATTCAACGAGCTTGTCGCTTCATTATTTTTATTGTTAGTTTCGCTTTTTTTATATGGATTTAAGATTACTACATTGAATCTTTTAACTTTTTCCAATTTGAAACTTTTTTCTTTTCTTCTTTTATCCACTACGGATCTTTTAATTTTTAATTTTTTGTCCACTTCGGATCTTTTTACTATAATTATTTTGAACTTTATACCTATTAATTAATTGTCCACTACGGATCTTTTTAAGGATTTTTTTTAACGTATTACTTTCTTTATTTTTCTTCATTAGCATCATTGTTATCTATAAATCGAGTAAATTGCCTGCCACGTCTGCAGTTGGCTACTTTTAAAGGTTTGTTTGAAACGTAGATTCGGTAATTCTTCATTTTCGAGTTTTCTTTGTCGGGTCACTTCTTTTGATAGATATTGGTTAATCTTTTGCCAAATATCTTTTGCGTGTTTGTACAGTCATATTTATTAGTCCGATGTCTACAATTTTGAGAAGTAAAGTTCATGATATTCGGTTTTGAAGTGTAACGTTAGTCATAAATCTTGTGGTCTTATTTTGTACCGCTTGAGCTTTCCTCATCATTGCCTCGCTTGAGACATGCAGGGAAATAGCGGGATACAGCAGTAATGGTCTCACTATTAACATATATAGTTTACTTTTGTTTCTCGGGGATAGCAGTAACAACAAGGAGTAACAACAAGGAATGAAGGTACCTAGGAGACCTTACAGTCCATTCAAGGAGGGTACCTTTGGACTAGCAATCGAGCGGGCACATGGCTGCTCAATTGTTTTGCGTCCCTAAACAGCCACTTTTCAAGACCTTGTCTAGTCTTGACTTGAACTGGTCAACAGATTCACTGTTGACAACTTCCACTGAAAGTGCGTTCCTCATACCGCAGATACTGTAAGTGAAAAAATTTCCACACAGATTGCGGTTGTAACGCTTCAGTTCAGGTTTGAAGCCGTGAGTGCGCGTTCTGTTCTCCCTCAGTGTGAACATATCCCGGTAGTCAACATTGTCGAACCCTCGAAGTATTTTGAAAACTTCGATGAGCTGACCACGCAGTCTACGGGTTTCCAGCAAACAGATCTAATACCCTTAGTCTATCCTCATAACTGTTATGTTGGATAGAGGGAATCAGCTTGGTTGCCCTGGCTTGTACGCGTTCCAATCTCGCGATGTCCTTTCGCAATGAAGGACTCCAAAATTGTACGGCATACTCCAGGTGCGGTCGGACAAGTGAGTTGTACAGGCACAGTACAATCTCCTGGTTCCGATAACCAAACTGGCGCTTAATATAGCCTAGCATCCTTTGGGCCTTTTTCTCCGCCTCAATGCACTGTTTTGAGAACTTGAGGTCACTAGTGATTGTTACACCCAAGTCCTTCTCAGTGTCACTCGATTCAAGAGCAGTCCCCTTAAGGATATACTGAGACTGGGGGTTTTTGTGGCCGATATGCATCACTTTGCATTTCCCCACGTTAAAAGGCATTTGCCACGTGTCCGACCACTCCCCAATCTTCCCAAGATCTTCCTGCAGGCGGGCAGTATTTGCATCCTTTGCAACGTTCATACCAAGCTTGGTATCGTCGGCAAATTTGGAAATCTTGGCAACCATGTCACCGTCCATGTCGTTGACGTAGATGATGAATAGTAGTGGTTCCAGGACAGAACCTTGAGGCACCCCGCTAGTAACGGGCACCCACTTAGAAGACTGTCCATTCACCACCAACCCTTGCCGTCTGCCACTTAGCCAGTTCTCGATTTAGCCGGCTACCTTTCCGTCTATGCCAAGGCGGCGGTGTGGTACCTTATCAAAGGCTTTCTGAAAGTCTAGGTAGACCACATCCAACGCCTTGTCCCGATCGTGCTCACTGAAAACGAAGTGGAAGAATTCCACAAGGTTCGTCAGGCATGACCGTTGCCTTTGGAAGCCGTGCTGGGAACTCCTCAGTAGCAGGTTTGACTCTAAATACGACGTCATTTTGTCCACCATGATGCTTCCCATGAGTTTACCGACTATCGAAGTCAGACTGATAGGTCGGTAGTTTGACGGTTGGCTTCGGTCTCCTCTCTTAAAGATCGGAGTCACCTCCGCTTCAAGCCAGTCTCTAGAAACGCATCCAGTCCGGATTGACATGTTAAAGATAGCGCACAGATGTCGTGATACTTCATCGCACACTTCCTTCAACACCTTGGGTAGAAACCCGTCCGGTCCAGGGGACTTATTCGTCTTTAGGTCAGCGATCTTTTTCTTTATTTTTCCTTCGGTGAAGTCCATTGCCTCCAGCTTTTCCCCCGAGTAGGAATCCGTCGGCTGGGAAATGGGACCACATTCTTCAGTAAACACTGAAGAGAAGTAGTCGTTGAGGAAGTTAGCATTTTCTGCATCTGAATGCTTTAATGTCCCCTCCTTGTTCCTCAAAGGGCCAATCGGATTGGTTTACGGCTGTTTACATATCCAAAGAACTCCTTGAGATTCTCTTTACAGAGTTTCGCCACTCGGAGTTCCTCAGACCGCTTAGCCGCCCTTATGCTGGACTTCACTCTCCTGGCTAGCCTCCGGTATTCGTCAAAGTCACCCGAGATCTTCGATTGCCGGTACATAGTTCTCTTCTCCCTAAGCAGTTGGCCGATTTCTCGATTAAACCACTTAGGTTGAACAGAAGACAGACAGGGGCATTTCAGAGGGATGAAACGCGATTGAAGACTCATGAATGTGGTTTTGAAACTATTCCACGAGTCTTCAACGGCATCGCACACTTTTAGCCTCACGTCAGTCAGTCCAGCTCGAAGGCTTTCAAAGTCTGCTCTTCTCAAGTCAAGTTTCTTTGATTGACTGGCAACAGACTTTACCTTCGGGATCTTGACGCTAAATCTAACTAGCTGGTGATCACTGCCACCGAGCTCTTCGCCTACAGAGATATCCTCAACGATATCATCCTCAGAGGTGAAGACTAAGTCGAGGATATTGTCTCCTCTCGTTGGTTCTCTGACCCATTGAGTGAGGAACTCGTTGTTGGCGAACTCCAGGAGTAGCGCGCTCTCGCCACAGGCTGCTCTGGTTCCCCAGTCAACTTGGCTGTTGAAATCGCCCATAACGATGCACACTCTGCCTTGAACCAGCTCACCCAGCAGCTGGTACAGTTCCCTGTCCTTCTCAACGGGTTGGGAAGTGGGTCTGTAAAGCAGCAGGGTCCTGTATCTGACAGTACCGATCTCTAGGTCAACGCCTAGGAGCAGTGATTCTAGCGTACTCTTGGCCGCATTATTTTTTTCTTTAAATTGCGCAACATACCAGTCTGATGTTAATTTGAGGCAAAGTATTCTGCCATTTCTGGAGTATGCGTAGAGTTCACCTTGTATTCGAACATCTGAAGTTTTTCGTCTTCCCATCGGCGCCGAAAGTGAATTTAAACATTCACACCATCTCGCAGAACCTCTCGTTGTTACAGTTAGGCTCGCTCTAGGCCGTGTTATCGAACGGAAGTAAACATCATAAAAAGCCGATCGCGTATTCTTTCCGTCCTACGAGTCTATCTTTCTCTCTCTCTCTCTCTCTCTCTCTCTCTCTCTCTCTCTCTCTCTCTCTCTCTCTCTGACATGGTGATTGGGCTTTATTGTCTTGTTGACTGCCACTACAGATCTTCAGATCCTGTCCGTCCTCTTGACAATTAGTACGATCTGCCTCCCTGGCTGCTAAGTTGGGAGGTGTGGCCCTGGGGGATTTACCTTCCACTGGCCAATTTATAGTCGGTGTGCGTCACTGCACAGGTACAAACATTACTCTTTACCGCACTCATGGTAAATGCCTGAAAAGACAGAGATCTCGACATAGATAATAGTGTCTGGACGTGGGATATAGACAACCAACCTTTGCTCTTTCACAATCTTTGGAAATATCGTGCGTTGGGAAATTTTAATAAAATTTCAGAACAAAGACCAATATCTCGCTCAATCTTTGAGGTAGTGTTGGGGACAAACCCCAGACTGGTGGAGGGTCACCCCTTTCATCAATCCCCCTTGGTAAAGAATTTTTCCCTTTACCACTCTCGGAAGCACCCTCTAGTGGTTCCAAATATGTAAAACATAGGTACCCCTGTGATTTCTCAGGGGCCTCTCCAAACTTTTAGGTAAGAGGGAGTTTCTTCTTCTCCTATGTTTATATATGAAGTGACTTGCCCCTAAAGTGGTTATGAGAACGTCTTCGGGGATATTTAAGGCTGTTTTCCAAAAGGAGGACAATACCAAGGAAGCATTGGCTTATACGCCCCTAACCAAGACTGTACGGGGTGACTCAGAGTCGCAAGACCATCCAAAAGAGACACTCCTGGCTCCGAAGCCGCTACGCCCGAGAAACGCTCCGAGGCAGATGGAGAAAAAGCTTGCGTGGCGAGTCAAACCTTTCCCATTGAAACATCCATTACCTTATATGTCCAACGGCTCCCGGAGTTCTACATTCGGGAAGCTTACGACCATTCCCGTAAGGGTCTTCACATCGAATAGGGCCCCCGCATCTGATCAGGGGTAGGCTTGGAGGGCATATTCATTTAGTTGAATTGATGTAAACTCTGGACCAACTTGGAGGAGTTGCGGAGGCTTTTCTCCTCCCACTCGCGTTAACTATCTGTTTACTGGAGACCATGCTGTCCGCGTGCCCTCTGGCAATGCTGCCGGAGTATAAGGGTTTGTGAACCTTCTCCCACGGGATGGGCACCGGGTAGAAGTATATGTGGTTTACGCTCTAAATGATGTCTTTGTTGTTCTACTCGCTATAAATACATCTTTTCACGTAGTCGTAGAGTAGCTTCCCATAGATAGGTTTACTTCGACACGTAGGACTTCCACCACGTCGTCGCAAGTTTGGGGAGGTCTTTTCTCATTTTCGTGGAAATGAAAGATAGGCATCCCCCTCTGGGGATAATACACGCTCAATTGCATGGGTAAAGTCATCGCCGAACAAGTCATAAATTGGAAATAGGTTTCCAGATTGTGGCTGCGTTTACCTTTCACAACCCGATAACCGCTTCATTTTATTGTCTTGATCTCTCTCTCTATATGCTCTCCGGATACACAGCCTGATTTTAGGTAGCAATTGGTCGATGAGCTTTATGGTATTGACCATTTACCGATTCAAATATCATTTCCTTAGCCACTGCCGCCTGAGAAACCACCTCGGTGGCTCTTGGAGCGGTTACAGGGGAATTCATTTTAAGAAA